>CM043116.1:50199383-51403650 GCA_023701765.1 Hylyphantes graminicola
TTTTTTTTGGGGGGGGGGGGGGGGAGCTAAGAAAGCATTTGAAGCTAGGGTTTCTTCATATCCCTGAGAATGAAGTCTAACGCTTGACCAATTCTGTTGATAAGTATTAGAGAAACAAAAATACCCTTTTAGGCTTTTTTTTAAATAACCGAAAAGAAATGTTTACATTTTCCTTGTGTATGTGTGTGTGTAATACATCACATAATAAAAGATTCCAGATTTAGATTATAAGCATTGTTATAAATTAAAGGCATAATCAGAAGGTAAATACAAAACACGAGCTACTTTTTTCCTCTACTTCATCTACTTTTTATCTACTACATAAGATGCCAACATTTCAAGTAAAATTTAGATTTGATAATACTCATAAAATCCGTATATTTATCGCTGCTTTATTTAAAAATATTATGCGCGTGAATTATTTTTGAATCAATGAGATTTTTTTTCTCGCGGATGGGAATATTTCTTAAGTGACGCTCTTCGAACTGCGAGTTCATTGGTTGCTTTCTTTGACAAACTGTTGAAACACGCTTATTGTCTTTTTATAACGTCACGCGCTCCGAACTGCGAGTTCATTGGTAGTTTTCTTTGACATTTCTCCTGGAAGCTCGAAATTCATTTTAGTCTAATTATTTTTTAACCAATAAGATTTGATTTTTGTCACGTAATTATAAAAAATAGTGAATGAAACACGTTTGAAAAGTAAACTTTTTAAAACACGTGTCATTATTTCACTCGCTCGTACTTCGCTCGTGAAATAAAATCCACTAGTTTTAAAAAGTATTACTTTTCACACTTGTTGCATAAATAACTATTTTTTTCAGTTTTCAGCCACAAGCCTTTAAGATGGCTTATGTTATGACTCAAAAAGCTACCTTCCTATTAAATTACCCCAGAGTAACCTCATTAAGTTAATTAAATTTAATTTACTTTAATTCCGAAAAGGTTTAATGATTAGATAATTTATTTAGTTGTAATGTATTTTTACTAGAGACAAAAATAAAGTAGTTAGAGGTATGTATTTCCTCTTCTGTGATACTATCTAGAACAGGTTCTAGGTGCTTTTTGAAGTGTTTTTTGAAAGTACAACATGATAAATGACAAATGACAGTGATTGCGCCCTCTAGAAGGGATAGTGTAGGCTTTATAGCCCATTACCCAGCTCGCCAGAAGAGACAGTCACAAGAGACACACAAAGAAGGACGACACAAACACATAGACAAATAACAACATTTATTGACGGTCACAAACATCCATGCCTGACCGGGATTCGAACCCGACCCCAACAGCTCGAAAGGCCAGCATCCTAACGATTGAGCCACCGGGGCGGCGAAAGTACAACATACTTCACTTAATTTTAAATGTAAAGTAATAGAGTAATGCCTAACATATATTTTTAAGAGCAAACTTCTGGAGATCGAAAATATCGATTTGCAGTCTCGACGCGGAGCGTCCTTGCTACACATCGAACGAACAAGCACACAAGCTGGAATATATATGTATCATACCATAACATACCATACCCTACCATACACATCAAAGATGTCCCTATACGAATACGATTCAGGTGGTACAGAAGTGGTAAAGATGGCCGTTAAATGCAAACTTCTGTTATAATGCGTCTCAATAAGTAGACACTGAATTATTAAGTAATGGGCACCTAATTTTGAAAAAATGGTTGCAATTGGACGTTATTAAATAGTTTTATTCAAGGTCACAAGTGAAAAATTATGCTTTATCGGTTTTACCCTAAACATTATGTCATTTAATTTACAGTAGGATCAACTTTAAGGGGACATGCTACCGAAAATTTAGGGCTGCCTGGAAAATAATTAAACATGCTCGAAAAATGTGAACTAAGGATTTTACAAAAAAAAAAAAAAAAAAAAAAAAAAAGGAATATTTTATAATGGTGGAGGTTTATTGAAAATGATATAGAGGTTTGTTAAAGCGGTTTTAGAATTTTTTAATTTTTTTTTCAGCTAGTGAATGGTTAAAAACCTAAGGCTTTTAGGCAAATTAATATAGAGCTCCAAATTTTTTTCGTGTGTTGAGACATATACGATTAACAAAAGTTTGTAAGGGACAAGGTCTAATGTGAACAGTTTTCTTTATAAAAAATTATGAAGTTGAAAATTTACAAAAGAAAACTTTTTTTTGGCCATTTTTATACATAAAGTTTCATAACTGTTCTTGTTTAACTGATAGCTCAATGTCCTTACCAATTTTTATTACCAGATGTTGCGGGAACATTTTGAAAAAAATCCATTCAAATTTTTTTAAATTGTAGGAGGAGTCGCATTTTGAAAAAAAGTTAAAATTATTTTTTTTTAAATTTTTTAAAAACTTGTGTTTCAATCTTTATTATTTCTTCGTATATGTTCATTGAATATTAGTTCTTTGAAAAAATAGTTTAATTTGAATGCTTGCTATAAAAATGCAGGATTTAATTTTTTGGGTACTGTGTCTCCTTAAATTAAAACGTCATTGTTTGTGACGCAAAGATCAAGTGCGGTTCGCCTCAACGTCTGAAAGTACAATCAAACCTCGTTAACACCAACTCAAAGAAAAAGACACGGAAATATTTCGTTTTGACCTCTACATTTACTTATGCATTCAACAGTGTGATGTCACCGGAGCTGCTTAACATTTAATTTCATGCTGCTTAACATTTAATTTCATGTAATTGAGGGACAAATAAAACATAAACAAGCCTACGATTGTTATAAGGAAAGAACCGTATGACTCCACCGCCCAGGTAATAGTTTCGTATGCAAAAGAATCTTAAGGTAACAGAAGAAAACAATAATTGAGAGGATATATCAGATCAGATAAACACCGGTATCTTGTGTGCGAGTTTTATTCATTCACAACAAGATGTATCTATCAGCATGGATGGAAGGACTAACACCAGAAATGGTGGAAAAGGCAAAATTGGAATTAGGTGAAACTCCCGAAAAGGTACAAAAGTCTTTGAAGGAACTGAAACAGCTATTGGAAGGTATGTGTTATTTGCTTCTACCCCCAATGTTTTTAAAACATAAATAGTGTACCACATAATAGTGTAAGGTATTAGAATGGATTTGTTTGTGTGTGTGTTTGTTTATCACCCACTTTCACATCCCGAACCAGAAATGCCATAGACATGTGCGAGACTCTAAATAATAACTTTGTATAGGAAATGGACACATTGAGAAAACATTCGTATTTTTGAAATAAATATTTTATATTTTTTCAGGAGAGCATACGAGAGATTATTAGTTAGTGTACACTAATAGCACAAAAACTGTTAGTGTATAACAACTTAACTATAATACTTTATTAAAATGTTTAGAAAAATTAGCTTATATACTGCGAGTCGGAAATTTGTGCCAATGTCCCCCCACCCCCCTTAGAACTATAGGGGAAAAGCAGATTGACATGGAGAACATACGGAATTAACAAATAAACAACTCGAAGTTACCTTTGGGGGTGCCAGATCAGGGGGTTATCGGCATTTGATCTGGATCAAAATTCCGATATGTGAGTGAGAATGGATGTGTGAAAGGGACCTTCCTGTAAAACGGATGTGTCATGCTGACGGGCTAAAGTCGGACTTCTTCCCTTTTGGCCCTCAATAAAAACGGAAGCCGCCCTCTTCGCCTTAAATCGGGTAGTCCTCTACTCCGGGCTCGGTTACCGAGTGGCATTAGAAACAACAACAACACAACTCGAAGCAAAATGAAAAAATAATTGAGAGAAAAATTGTTTTTTATAGTGGGTTTAATTACATTAAACATTTACATTTAATTATCTTAAAGTGATAGAAACCAATTGATATACTTTAGGTAGTACATTTGCTGCATAATGTTGGTAGTTGTAGCTTGCAGTAGTTGATCACATATCACATATAGTCCAGTAAAATAAAACATTTTGGTATACAAAAGGTCAAATAGTTCTGATTTTTGGATATGTTTTGTATATTTGAGGTCTAATTAAGAATCCAAGTTTGTGACCTTAGGGCGCAGCCGCTGGCTGCGCCCCAAGGTCAAACGTCGGACTTTTTTTTAGTTTCTGCAGATTTTCTCCCTGAAGGGTTGATTTTACGACAAAGCGATGAATACAGGTACAAAACTGGTTGGGGCATGAACAAATCCTCTCGAATGGGGTTGGTAATAAAGTTAGGTTGACAAATGACAAATGACAGTGATTGCGCCCTCTAGAAGGGAAGGGCGTAGGCTACATAGCCCATTACCCCGCTCGCCAGAAGAGACAGTCACAAGAGATACACAAAGAAGGACGCCACAAACACATATAGAAATAACAAAATTTAGTGGCAAACACAAACATCCATGCCTTTTACCGGGATTTGAACCCGAGCCCAGCAGCTCCAAAGGCTAGTACACTAACCATTGCGCCAGTGGACCGGCAATAATAAAGCTAGGTTACTATGATAGCTACCTCATATTTATTTCATGAATATATATTAATTAAATTGACAAAATTCAACACTCTTAAAATAAAAAAGTAAAATTCACTCCAGTTGGAGAAGTGCATTTTCGACACTGGAAAGGAATGAATATTAACTCAGACTGAGTTAAAATCACTCGTTTAGAGTGATCATGTGAGGTTTAACACACAAAGGATCCACTCCAAAAGGAGAAGTGCATTTTCCAGACAGGAGGAGTGAAAATTAATCAGACTGAGTTAAAATCGCTCGTTCGTTTTAAGAGTGAAGATAGGTAGATGGAATGTCAATTTATCCGAGGTTACTACATTTTTTTAATGAATCAAATATATGCGTTTGCCAGTTCCACAACAAGGCAATGATTTACAGAGATTTCTGCACAGAAGTATGAAAGGGGTTTTCCAGTTAGGTAGATGTTCATGTAATTGCGTTTAATACTCCTTTTTTAAGACCAGTGCATAATGTGTTTTGCTCATAGTTGTTAATTCCTTCGTTGTTACCAGGCCAAAAACACAAGCACTGAGAATACTTTTTTTTGTTAACCGATTACATGAGCATGCACATTTGGTCTCATTAAGGGGGCATAGAACACAAAATCTTCAAAAAAAAAAAAAATTATTATTATCATAAAAAATAACACAAATATTTTAGAATAATTTAAAACAAAATTTTATTTATATCTGCAGTAGAACGTGAGATGTGTAGTTTTTTGTGTCATGACATCTGTGTTGGCCAACCATGTTTATAATCTTTGCTTCCTCGTAATATTAGATAGGAATAACATTATCGAATCTTTAGTTGTTCGGTCGGTTTGGAGCGCTTCAGTAAGGAAAGGGATAAACTTCAAAGCTGTTTTTCTCCTTGATCGTGTTTTCAATGTTTTTTGACTTTAAATTGATATAACTCAAAATCTACTGCCCATAGAGTGTCAAAATTTTCCACTCATATTTTTCAAATATATATCTTTAATTTGTCTTGAGGGATTAGTTGTAAATAGTTTATTTTTTTATTTATTAATTTTTATAAAAAAGTGAACCTGTGAAATTAATAAAAAAACTTCAATAATTAAAAAAAAAAACTATGGCAAATAAGAAAAATCGGTACATCGGTAAAACAAAAATAAGAGACATCACTTTTTGACACATTTTGTTTTTTAAAAAAATAAATAATGATAATTTGAAACCTTTGACTATCTAAAAGTGTAAGTATATTTATTATACATTTAAGGAAAAAAATATATATTGATATCTGCAATATTAAAAAAAAAAGTTAAAAGTGTCCCATACCCCCTTAAGGAATCAACAGGATTTCTAGATTAAAAAGTCATTTTAGAAGTGAGATCTAGACTCTTGTAAGATAATAAAAATTTAAAATGTATCACAAACTTAAACGGCGAAATGACCGTTCACGAGAACGTACTCTCTTAAAACAAAAGAGTGAAATCCACTCCAGTAGGAGAAGTGCATTTTCGACACTGGAAAGGAGTGAATATTATCTCAGACTGAGTTAAAATCACTCGTTTGGTTTGGATCCTTAAGAGGTTTAACACACAAAGGATCCACTCCAAAAGGAGAAGTGCATTTTCCAGACTGGAGGAGTGTGAAAATCAATCAGAGTTAAAATCACTCGTTCGTTTTAAGAGTGTTGTAGTGTTTAAAGTGAACGTTGGGGCGCGATTTATAGAATTTTTCCATTTGGCGCGCGTGCGGTGGCAAGCTTTTTCTAGATATTGAGAAGGGAACACAAACATAAAAAAGCACACGATACCTCAAATAACCCTATGGTAATGTTTACAAATAAATTAAACCGTACTAACCTTCAATTAAACAGTAATAACCTTGCGATTAAATAAATTCTTTGAAAAAAATTGCTAAATTTTGAAAATGACAAATTTTTCGCAAATTACACTAACTTTGAGGAGCTGTACCTCAGGAACTATTTGGCTCAAAAACACCATCATGCACTCAAACTGTAGCATGTTTATCCCTCTTTAATTTTTTTTATTCATTATTGTGTTAACCAAACCGTCAGGGAGTAAATCTGAAAAAACTATGAAATGCCCGACTATTGACCTTGGGGCGCAGCCAGCGGCGGCGCCCGAATGTCACAAACTTGGATTTTTAATTAAACCTCCAATAAATGAAGCACATCCAAAAATTAAAACTATCCAACCCCTGTAAGGTAATTTCATTTTTTACAACAGGTTTACTGAATGTTAAGGTGCGATATATCCAAATTTTCCATTTTGGGGCGCGCAGTGGCAAGGCTTTCTTTGGTCGTAAAAATAGAACACAAACATAAAAAAAGCCCCCAAAACCTTAAATTACCCTATGGTAATGTGTAAAAATCAATAAACAGTAATAACCTTGCTACAAATTTTTCGCAATTTACACTAACTTTGAAGAGCTGTATCTCAGGAACTATTAGGCTTAAAACAACCAACGTGCACTCAAATTGTAGCATATTTATCCATCTTTAATAGTTACATCCATAACGTTGTTGTTAAAACAACCCTTTAGGGAGAAAATCTGCAAATACTAAAAAATGTCCGAAGTTTTACCTTGGGGCGCAGCCGGCGGCGGCGGCGCCCCAAGGTCACAAACTTGGATTTACTGGACTAATAGGCTAAATCCAATGATTTAGGTTGTTTAAGTTTATTCTTACTACTTTTGAGGGTCATCGGGACTTTAAAAAACTGTAGCTATCTTTAAAAAGAATACATAAAAAAATATGCAATGCTCGCATGTGTCCCATGTTTTGGTATCTTAAGGGGACGCATTACCCAAAATATTATTTCTAGAAATAATAACATAAACTTGTAAATCATATTGGTTTTGTATAATGTTCACTCTAAATAAAATAATTCTAGCAATAAATGAATATTTACAAGTAGTTTTTCATTTATTCAAAAAAAAAAGTCAAAATTTTAAACTTATTTTTAAACCCTACTCCTCCTTCAATTTTAAGAATAACTTCACCAAACTTTTATGGTTTCTTTTTAGTACTATTTGTTCAAGAACTGTGCATGGATTGTAAAATGTGAGCGACAGTTAAAAAGTAATATTCATTTACAGTGAAAATCACAAAAAACTACACAAAAAATACAAATTATTGAATTCAACATTTTTAAAAAAATAACTATACATAGTAGACCTTATTCCATGCACAATTTTGTGCATAATATATGTAAGAACACAGGTAAAAAAATTCAAAATTCTAACTTAATTATCAAAAAAGCCTTAGGGATTTATTAAACGTAAGAATTATAAAACGTGAAACAGAGAATAAAAGGTTGAAAGCATACGAAATAAGTATTCAAACTTATATGAATGACTCCAAAAAGTATATAATAATTTTTTTTCTACAAAAGATATCATTATGAAACTTTCAGTAAATGTTCAGAAAGATATTGTGTAAATAATAAGAAGTAAAAACTGAAAAATTAATATTTTGACCAATTTTTGGGTACTGTGCCCCAGCAGACAAAATACGCATTCAAACATATAGGAATGACTCCAGAAAACATTTAATAACTTTTTTTCTACACAAGATATCATTACGAAACTTTCAGTTAATCTTTAGAAGAATATTGTAAATAATAAAAAGTAAAAACTGAAAAATCGACTTTTGATCAATTTTTGGGTAATGCGTCCCCTTAAAGTAAGTGCCCCTATTAAAGCTTAGACTTCATCCCACATTGACTTATGACTTATGACATTGGAGGGGGGCTCTGTTAGAGCCAAGCACTGCGACCAGGGGTCTATTGTACTGTCCCCAAGAAATAAATCCCTCTCTCCTATAAGAAGAGCCCCGTTGCCGAAGCAAAATTCAGCAAGGATCTAATTGGAATATCCTGGAGTTCCCAGGGCTCAAGCAAATGTTGCCCTAGATGCTCAAATCTGTGCGCTGCATAATTTTCGCAACCACAGAGAATGTGAGTGACCGTTTCGTCCTTGTCTCTACAGCCCATGCAGGTGGGGTCATCGAGGACCCTCATAAGGGTAAGATGCCATCCCACATTAAACATTAACATGTATACATTTAAATGTTCCTCAGTCTTTAGTTTGTCAGACGTTGTAAGTAATTATTTGCCATTTGCTTACAATTATGAACTCACACGAAAGAAACTGCATTTTACCTTAAAAAACAACTTTTCTCTTAGATAACCTTTCAGATTACTATCTTAACCATTGTAAGTAATTATTTGCCATTTTCGTACAATTAAGAGCACATACACAAAAAAATTATTTTACCTTGAAAAAAATTTTTCTTTTAGATAACTATTCAAATATCCTGAATTATACAATACATTCATTATTCATTTATTTTTATTCAATTTATTACCCATCAAAACATATATTTTATGATTAAAAAAACCCCGGAAAAATAATATTAAAATTGCAGAATAAAAAACACATTATTGTAATTATGAAAATTTGATTTAGAATTTGAAATGAAAAATAAAATGACAATTGAATTAGGAAATGGGTGTTTTATACCAATGATAATATTTGAATCTAAAATAGAATCTATTAATAAAATCCAAAACAAATTTAAATAAATCTTGTATTTTTGATTATTTTGTTTAGCCAATGAATTTAAAAGAGAAAATTATCTACTGCTTTTGGTAGCTGAATTTTCGGAATACATTCATTAAAAAAGTATAAATGACGTGTTTATGCATTTATCAAAAATGAACCCTGATGTTTTCCTCAAATATTGTTTTTGAGATGTTAATTAGGCTGTGTTAAATTTGGTCCTACCCTTGAGGTTAGATTAGGATGGGGAAAACAACTTAAATACTGGTTGGCTATATGGTTGACCGACTGGTTATGATCGCTCTCACGATAAGCCCAAATAAATTTTTGGATAATTATTCTGTACTAGTCTGTAACATTTTTGTGTATCGTTACTATAGCTTCGTAGAGTAACGGTTCATCAAATTTTTGAAGTAACATTACTCCAAATTTATAAAGAGCGCTACACCGAATTTACGTAGTAATGTTAAGCAAAATTTTGGAGAAACGTTACATCAAATTTATAGAGTAACGTTCGACGAATTTAAGAAGTATCGTTACATTGAACTTATGGATAAATAAGGAGTTTACTTCATAAAATCGTTGCCAGGAAGTGTTACATCCGGATTTAAGACGGAGTAATGTTGCATAAATTTATGGATTAATATTACGCTAAATTTATTCAGTAATGTAACACTGAATTTATGGAGTAACGTTAAATCAAATACATGGAGTAACGTTATATAGAATTTATGGAGTATCGTTAGACAAATAAAGAGAAACTTACTTCATAAAATCGGTGAAACAAGTATTGCCTTTGGGTTTATGGCGGTTTAACGTTATATACACTTATGGAGTAATGTTTTTTTTTGCATAATAAACTTCTTCTCCTCTTAACGTTACTCCGTAAGTGTCGTGTGGCGCTACTTCACAAAACTGGAGGGAGCTAGGCTTCTGTCAGTATTATGGAGTAACTTTACTCAGCGCGGTTTTACAGTGTACATATTAAAAAAAATTTACCTCTTGATTAAAATATTTAGTTCTGCTCTTTCAATTAGCTCTTATTGTTGTCATCAGGCTCTGAACTTCTATCTGATGGAAAATGCATAACGACCCATTTGCCCCACTTGCTTTTTGCTTCAATAGTGTGGACTAGTCAAAGATTGAAATAATAAATAAGACCTGTGGGGAACCCTAGAACACAGCTCGCGATTTCTGGAGAACTCTAAACCAATGGCAATAAAGTATAACGTCGTTCGAAACACAGTTGAGTGTCAACTTTGGTGTCGACCTCGTCACGAGAACTTTCACGTCTCGGTACTTTCTACCTGAAACTTCTATTTGGAACTTGGATTCGCCACTTTTGTGTTGAATAAAAAAGTTAAGGTTAACCACAAAAATTCACTATTCAAATGATAGTGGCAGCTAGAAAGTTTTGGGATTTTTGTGTAATATTCACTCTTAAAACAAACGAGTGATTTTAACTCAGTCTGAGTTAATTTTCATTCCTTTCCAGTGTCGAAAATGCACTTCTCCGATTTGAATGGATTTCACTCTTTTGTTTTAAGAGTGTTGAGCCAAAATTTTTAACAGTGTACAATCAGAATAATTCCTTTTAATTGTATGATATGGGCCGATGTTACAGTTCCAATGCAGTATGTAAGTGCAACTCAAAATAAAAATTTCAGAAAACTCTCATAAATTTTTTTTCTCGAGATTTTTAGCCTCAAATTCTACGTTTTCTTAGGAATGACTCATGTTTTACTTTCTTTCAGACGAACCCGACTTGAAACCGATTCTGGACGATAAATTCCTCCTCCGGTACCTCCGGGCCAAGAAATTCAACGTGTACAAGGCCCTTAACACCCTGTGCAACTTCTACAGGTTCCAGACCAAGCACGCGGGCATCATAACGCGGTTCTGGCCCTCGCAGATGAAGCACGTCCTCAGCATGAACATTATCACTGTCCTGCCCTACAGAGACACAGACGGAAGCGTCATTGGCTTGTGTCGATTAGGTGAGAAGGGTTTCAATTTTTTTTACAACACTGTAAAAATGTCTTTAGTTTTAACAGACAAAATTTCAGTTGGTGTGGCAGAAAAATACCTCAAAATGTAATTATTTATCAAATAAAAAAAATATTAAAGGATTTTTTTACTTACTTACTTAGTCCTCTTCGTGCCCTGTGGCACATAAGATCTTAAGCTTTTTACGCCAACTCCTGCGATATTGTGCAGCAGCTCTTGCTTCTGAACAGCTCGCCCATCCAGCCTGGTTCATCTCGTTTTCCACCATTTTTCTAAATGTTAGTTTGGGCCGTCCTCTTTTTCTTTTACCATCGGGGGCCCATGTCAGTGCTACTGCTGGGATTTGACTGGTTGGCATTCGTAGCACGTGACCAATCCATTTCCACCGTTTTTTTTTTTTAAATATTAATTAGCCAGCGGATTCTTGTTTGGTCTTAAATGATTTTTTTACAGTCTAGAAATTTATTTTAATATTTGATGATTATATATTTGTTTTCGAAATAAAAGTAAGTATTATTATTATCTTTCATGATGAATTTGGATTTTGTTTGTCAGAAATATTTATAATCTCGGTTAAACTAATTTTTAAAAAAATGGACATAGATTAATACTTATCGATTTTTAAAGTTTTGTTAGAAAGTATAGTTTTTTTAGATAATAGTAACCACCATTGTACATAAAAACTTAATTTTTTGCAGGCGAAAAATGTGAAATTTAGAATTGCAACACTTATTGAGACCGACTCCGATTCATTTTTCCCGTTCTTCGTCTGGTTGAATTTTTTGCATGTAATTTTTGAATTCGGGTCTCGAATAAGGAATCTGGATTGACAAATCTATTCTAGGAGCTCTACGTGTGTGGTACACGGCTAGCCGAAATATATTTTAACTTCAAAAATGTTCTCTTATGTTTTAGGAATAATGTTCTACAATGTTCAATATTGTTCTTATGTTCACTTATGTTAAAGGAAATTTTGACCTGTCCAAAGCCACCGTCAAAGAGCTCATCGCAACCTCCAATATCACTGTCGAAGTGGGTCTTGAACCAGAGGCAACAATCGTCTGTGGAGCAGAACTCATTCTAGACTTGGACGGATTCACCATGAAACACATGGCGAAACTTTCGTCCCCATCCCTGCTATTGACATTGATAAAATATTTTCAAGTAAGAATATTTTTTAAATAAATAATATTTAAGAAATAATATCAAGTAAGAATATTAAGTAGTTTCATGAAGTAAAATAGTTTCATGGAATTCCGTTTGGAATCCAAAAGAATACATTGAGTTAACTGAATTTTCAAACATTTCTAGAAAAATTGATTGATTGATAAAATAACTGAGAAAACTAACGAGTGATTAAGACATATTTTCTTCAGATACCCGATTACAAACTTGTATAATCCTCAAAACTTCAGAAGGCCAAACGATAATGGACCTTTTAGTTTTGACTTTTCCTCGGCTAAGTGACTGTGAGGTATTACGTGTCCGCTTCATTAGCCCAAGATTGCGGGTTCAAGCCGCGGCTGAGTTGTCAGATTTTCTAGACGGAAAAATCGCGGGCACGCATATTGTATGATTATGCGGCATGTAAAAGATTCTTTGAGTACTCATTTAACTTGGGTTCTCTCGGCAAAATTAAATCTTGGCACATTTTAACATCCGCAGAGAGCTCAGATTTATTGCAATCTGAGCTTCCAAGTTGGTAGAGAAAGATGTCTAGATGGTGCCACAAAAATAGCTCTTAGTTCTCGGGAATATGCCGAGTCCCCCACTGCTCAATTTACTTTAAATTTTAGTTCATAATAATCAAGTTTCTGCAATTAAATGCACTCCGCAATTTGAAGTTTGATTTGTTTCTCATATATTTTTAACAATAAGAGCTGTGAGAAGAACCATGAAGAAAACAGCGTTGATTATTGGCGTCAATATTTTATTCAGCAACTGTGTTTCTTTGTGTTCAGTCTGAGTTTTGTAATACTCTGAATAAGATTGGCCTCTTTGGTTCCTTCAGCTACATTTAAATTTCTACTGAATAAACTATTTGCATCATAATGGCGTTTTCTTCATGAATCTTCTCTTGATGATGATGTTTGAGAATGATGAGAATGATGATGTTTCTTCATGATTCTTCTCTATTTTGCGCGATGTTGAAGATATTTTAAAAATAGAAGCTGTGCTTTTAATACCTACTTTATTATAAAGTACCTCTGTGCTCAATACTAACACTTTGACCTTTTTATATCCTTACAGGACTGCATAGCATGCCGCGTAAAAAGTCTTCATGTAGTAAACGAACCTTACTACTTTAATGTCATCACAAAATTTGTAAAGAAATTTCTCCATAAAAAGCTCCAAGACAGAGTAAGGGAATATACAAATATTATAAATGGGATCATATAACTTTGTATGTACTTTTACAAAATTATAAGACATCAACATATAATTTATGCAATTTTCAATTATAAAAGCGCGTCCGCAATAAGAATGAGACAACTTGATTTCCTTTTAAATTCCACAAAATATTATTTACATGAATGATTTTTGCATCAAATTGACAAACAAACATTTTTGTTTTCTTTTGATACTTTGAATCGACGAATATACACCTTTAAGTTGTATTTTGCGAAGATTTCTTATAGCCGTCGCCATGATAATTTGTACAGTTTCTTCCTGTTCTGATTTAAGGGGACGATAATATAACCTATGAAATTGGGCCAAGTTTTTGGGCTCCTTTTTCTCGTAGGAATATTTACATTTCATAATTAAGCAGAAATTTTCTATCCTTCTTGTTTGTCGGACGTTAGGGGCATTGTCCTTCTTGGGTACGGAATGAATATTATGGTTCCTCATATACTCTCTCACTTCTTTCGCGTAATATAGTATCTGATCAGAACAAAAGATCTTCTTTCCGATATTGTTCGAGGATAAAGGGTATTAGTACTATCTTTATACATTGTTGCAAGTAAATTTTACCATTCACAGTTCCCTCAAGAACACGGTTTGGACGCAATCCCATCTTCATCTATGGCGTGCCCCATCATCATTTTCCGGACAAATGTCTCTTTAAGCTTGATTCTATATTCTTCGGGAACATTATCAAATGAAGCAGAATAGTAGCACTTACTACCACCAGCAACATTGGGATCATACGTGAAATAATACTCGTCATCAATGACGAGTTTCAGTCGTGATCCAGATGGAATCAATTTTAGATAAATGTTTAAACAGTTCTTCTTTATTTGTTGTTTTTCATCTTTTATGAATATCGGAACCGTTTTTTCCCTTGAAAGCTTTTAAATTCAAATATTCTTTTATGATTTTATGCATATAAGCTTTAGATATCTTCAATTTCCAGACGATTTGGCACACTGAAATATCAGGTTTCTTTTCCACGACTTTCTTAACCTTCGTTACAAAAGTTAGGTTCTTTTCCAGATATTTTTTTAACGAAATTTCAAGAAATTCTGACGTTTCCTAGTTCATAGTACTGTATTAAAAGTAGATATATAGTTCTTTTTGCAACTTTTCGCCTATTAAAATGTTTACAGTCTATATTCTTGAATCTTCTGCCATCAAAATTGCAGAATTGTACAATTTATTTTCGAATGGCATTCGATAAAGGAGCTGGCATATAGCAAATCCTGCAGCAGCAACAATCTAAATGATATCTTATTTTAAAGTGTAAGAGTTGTACTTTCTGCTGGTAGTGTAAAAATTTGCATTTAATGAATTTCTTGCATTATCTTAGCCAATCGAATTGTCTTATTCTTATCGCAGACGCGCTTTACAGCTGTAAAGGTTTCTGATGTTGATCTTGTTATAATATTGAACGTGTTCTCTTTTCCTACCAAAAAAATCAAATTTTAATGTGATACAAAAAACATGTTTCTCTCTACAGCTACATTTCCATGGAAGAGATTTGAAAAGCCTTCACAAACAAATATCTCCAGAACTTTTACCTGAATACTTAGGAGGAAAACTGAAGTTGGACTACAAAGAGTACAACGACTATATTTTAAGCAAAGATGAATATTTTGCGAACATGAACAGATACGGCTACCTTAATCTAAGGAAAAGACTAAGCAGCATTAAGTTTTGATGTGATTGTGAACTTTAACTGCACTTCTGTGATCGTGAATTTTAATAACACACACTTTTAACTGAACTCTTTTAACTGCACTTTTGTCATACGAATTTGCATTTTTTACCTGTATACATATTTTTTATGATTAAATGTCAAATATTTTTCTATGTAGTTACAATAATAAAATGTCATAGAAAATGCAATCAATCTGTTCGAAGAATATTTCGGTTCTTTTTTTATATTGGAAGTGACAAAATATAAAGCCGACACAAGATGCATAATTTCTGATGCTATGTTATAAAATTGGGCATGTGTTTTTCTGACAAAAATACAAATTTTAATGTGATACAAAATATGCTTGGCTTAAAAGCACGTACTTGTATTTGTGTTCGGGGGAAGGGAAGGACCTAGGTAACCCTGTATGTTACTTATGAGTTATTCGACATAAATACAAATTTTAATAAGATACAAAATATGCTTCGCTTAAAAGCACGTACTTGTATTTGGGTTCGGGGGAAGGGAAGGACCTAGGTAACCCTGTATGTTACATGTGTGTTATTCTGTAAGCTTTTGACATTTTTGAATTATGAAAGCTCTGTTCCTCGCACTTTTTTAACCCTTTCAGTCCCAGTGATGCCATTTGGCATCATCACTTTCAATATTTTTTTTAAAATGCGTGTGTCCCGTTACGACATCCAAACAAACATCATTCGATTCTTCATACTTTGTTCTATTAGACAATATTTTACATTAATCTCAATAGAAGTCAGAACTACTATTTTTTTTATTTAGAAAATAGCTAACAAGCGTTTCACCTGATTTTTGAAAAGTTCACTTCAGTTCCACATATTTAAAACACAATTTAAACTATTTCGGTTAAAATAATTACTAATTTTTTTTATAATAGGGTCAGATACCTTAAAATATATAACTCGAAGTGTTTTTAGGTAATGCATATATTTTTATTTTGTTGTTTTCCACAGTTAAGAAATTTTGTCATTATTTCAAAAACCATATAAAAATTAAACTGATTTTTTTTCTTGTGAAACTCTTATTTTTGACCAAAAATAAGCTTATTTTGTGAATATCAGATGTTTCTGCAGTGTTAAAATTTTTTAAACAGTATTATATAGTAACTGAACCAAACAATTTACCTACAAATATTACAATTATTTTAGGTGTTTGGTTTGACTGAGAAAACAAAATAAATGAAACGTTAAGGGGTTAAGGAAACTTCTCATACTTTTATTGCCAAAACCTTTCGTAACAGTTTATTGCAAATACATGTTAACAATCTGAAATATTTATATGGTAATTTTACCTAACTTAAGCCTTTAACTAGAATTCCTCCTACGTGGTTATTGTGTATTGCAGTGTAAATAATTTTCATGCCGATTGTCTGAATTCAATAAATTTAAGGGGTTTATATTACGAAATCGATGAACAAAAGTGAACTATTTAATCTTTCATTGAGTTTAATACTTTGTAAAGTATTTTACAAAGAATTCCGTTCTCATACAAACACATACAAGAATGTAATACATTCAATACATTAATCATGAAATATTTTATCGTTCTTAAAAAATACTTGAAATAAAATTTATCAAAACTTCCTCGCCTCTTTCTTTTAAAACTACAAATATCAGTAGGTATAATATGGATATACCAGAGGTTATTTTACAGATAGTTTCTTTAATTTTTATGTTTCAAAGTTCAATATAGGTTTATATAGACCAATGCTGTGATTTACACTTTTTTTAAATACAAATAAATTTGGTGTGAAAGCAGCTTCAAGTGACGAGTCTACTTGCTTTTATTTTAAATCCTCTAATTAGTATGATTAATGGCAAATAATGAAGCATATTGCTGAATGAACGACGACGATGACAGAGCGTAAATAAGAAGAGAAGAAAGATCAGAAGCACATCCCCTGTTGCAAACGTAACTTGCTAATCAAAGAGCCCAATACTCTTTAGAAAGATGTATTTAAGATTATGTATGTTAATATTTAGTACGTCATTTTTAAAGGTATAAAGCATAAAAAAAATGTAAAAAAATATTTTCAATGTTACACTAGTGTGCCTCTTAAAATGTAATATTAAATCTCTACTTATCCTAGCATATATCCAACCCTTTTTGAGGAATACAGATGTATAAGCCCGTCTCCTAAATTCAATAATTTTGTTGAATTTGATAATTTAACTCATGAATAAGCCATTAAGCAATAATCTAATAGAGAAAAATATAAAATTAAAAAGTAATAAGAAATTAAATGTACCAGCCTTTGGAGCTGGTGGGCTCGGGTTCGAATCCTGGTAATGGCATGGATGTTTGTGCTTGTCAATAAATGTTGTTATTTGTCTATGTGTTTGTGTCGTCCTTCTTTGTGTGTATCTTGTGACTGTCTCTTCTCGCGAGCTGGGTAATGGGCTATAAAGGCTACACTCTCCCTTCTAGAGGGCGCATTCACTGTCACTGTCAAGAAATTAAATTTTCATTTCAGAATTTTAATTTTAATCTCATGTGGTGAAAAATAGTTTACAATATTGCCAATTTGCTTATCTCTTAGTGGGATAACAACGTAAGTTAACTGCATTAAGCTCAAAATCCAGACAGTTATTAAAGAGCTATTCTAAAGCGTACTTTTGGGGATTCATTGTACTTCTCGGATGTCCAATCATGTTCCGTGGCAGGCCTAATTATTTATGACACGAATTTTCCATTGTAATATGCCTCCTCTCAGGACAAATTATTATCTAGACACTAAATATGTTAAGCTGTAACTGATTTACAAATTATTTGAATTTAATCCTCAGAAATTCTGGAGTTAATTTGGCGTCGTTTCATTTTGTTGTCGTTTCAAGTTTTAACATGTTCAAATTTGTAATAGTTAGGAAAGATTTGTAATAGAGCCAGGTAAGAGGAAAATGGTTCGTAAATGAGCTATTTTTAAGTTTGTTAAACTACGGTTTATAAAGGTTTTTTTTAAATAACTTTTTATGGTTATTTTTCATTGGACTATATGTGATTGCTACAAATGCTTACTATGCAAATATTAACAATATAAAAAATATCTTGTTTACGGCTTATTTTAGTAAAAATTTTAAATATGGAATGGTCGAAAATGTATAATAGATGGATGGCGTTTAATAACTCTTAAAAGTTTTTAATATTTAAGGTCTCATTTAAAAATAGATGAGACACACGTTATTAAATTTTATTTATTTTCGATATATATTTCTTAATATCTGTTTTATTTTGCAAACATATCATTATTTTATATACATCAAGCATTATTTTATCAACAAAAGTTTAAATTAATTATCTCAATGTAAGTTAATAGTACAATGATTTTCAACAATTCAAGAAATTAGTCTTTTCGGGATACTTAATTTAGATATCTTTCTAATATTACTAATATTAAATTTAAGAAGCGCGCTGTCATTATTTAGGTAAAAAAAAAGTAGACCCCTGAGAACCCCCCCTCCCTAAATTGTAGTTTAAAAAAAATTCTTCCGGGTTTTTATTATTTCATTCTGGATGTATAAATAATCTGTTTCACAAAATTAAGATTTGTATAATATAAAATTAAATTTTATTTTTAGTTTAATTAAACAAATATATGTAATTAAAAAGAAAGTATTGTTACCTTTACTGTTTCAGATCAATTAAGAAAGAATTTCAAATAAAATAATTTATAGGTGAACTATATTAGAGTTTTACTTATGTATGAATAATTAAACATTTTTAGTACTTGGAAATTAGATTTTTCCAAATTTTACTTTTCCTGCAGTAATGAAATTATAAACGAAAGGGAGATTCTACAGTATTTTTTCCAGTATTTCATATGAATTATTTAACTGTAAAATAATTCCAAACTTAGACAAGTTTGATAAAATAAAATGTGTGTAGTCCAAATAAATGTAATAAAGTTTTTCTCATCAGCTCTTGTGTTAGAAACTTTTAGTTTGCAGGTAAAAACAGGGATTTCTATAAATAAAAACTATTTTAATATTTAATTTAGTAGCTTTCCAATTTAGTATTTTTTAAGAGTTGAAAGTGAATTTGATAAATGTTCATAGATGGCGCTCTTTGTATGGAATTCAGAAACAACGATTGAAGGAAAAGTCTTCCATTTGGAAAATAAATTATTCTTTGTAAGAGAAGTTATCTAGCTATCATCATGGATATTAGTTCGATTCCTTTGGTAAAGATAGAAACGATTTTTTTTGACGAAAACAAAACACTATTTATTATGTATTTTAACATAATGTAAGAAAAGTAAATTATTTACATTTGTTATAGAGTTGTGAACAATTTGTAGATTTTACTGAAACTGTTACAATTGATAAATGAAAAGAACTTTTAAAATAAAATATAAGAACTTTGTAGGTAGATTAAAAATAAATTTCTTTACATGTAAATCCTTAAACATAACATCAAAAGCGTTTTTTGGCCTGATAATCGACCTTATTCATAACTACATGCATTATTTTTTTGTGTGGATGCAACTAACTACTACTACAAACGCCAAATTATAATACGAAAACTAAAAGTAATTTAATTAAGGTTAATGCGTTTATTCCAACTTATGCGACAAACAACTTAAAGTAAATTCTCCGAGTACCATAACCTCAAGTATTTATCCACCCCCGTACCCATCTCAATTCCATTTATGTCATCTTATCTAAACTCAAGAGCGACAGACCAGAGTGAAAGAAGTGGGATTAATTAAATAACTCGGGCGTCCTGCTTGCTTTGGAAAATAACTCATTTAAAGAATAGCTCTTGAGGGGTGGACAAGAGGACCCTTTTATTTGGACTGGAAATATTGGATGGTGACTGTAACATGTTATTTTAGTCATTGTTTTAGCTGGATGCTTTCATTATTTAAAATTTTAATGGAACATTCATTCTTTCTGCTGTTTGTATGTTATAGAATAGAGTAATATCAATATAAGATCGATTACTTGAAAATAACATAAACAGTTATCAGGAGAAACAAATTATCATAATCTGTTAAAATATCAGACTAAAGGATGAAGACTTTAGTTTAAATTGAATAGAATGGTAAAAAATGCAAACACATTTGAACCAAAGAATATTATTACTAGTTCAGAGTGATTATGTGATGGATTTATCAAAGTAAATGTCTTTTGCCGAAATTTTATCAAAAAAAATATGAAACATTGTTTTGTACCATTGCGATTGATTATTTTTTTTGTTTACAAACAATTCAAAGAGTTTCCATACTCAGGTAGATACTGATGTTAATTGCCTGTGGGATACAATGTATTTCGTTCGTACTAATCACATCACACAGATTTCTCTAGAATGAACAGTTTATGCAAATAACAGGGTTTAGAAAAACTAACTAGCAGATAAAATGTAGTTATTTTATTAAAAACTATATAAATACAAAAAAAAAACCTTTTAGAAAACATTTTTTTACCTAATGGTTAATTTTGTTATGTTAAATAACTGATAAGTTTTCCAATGACCTGACACCCTGCTCACCCTTCAAATATCAACTCTGTAGAACAACAAATGGTACCTTGGCCAAAGAGGTTTTTAATCAACTGAAATTTTCATAAATTTGACAAATATGCAAGTTCTTAAATCCCATTCATATCCTAAAGTTACGAGAATATATATTTGAACCTGCAATAACTGTTTTCAACAAGGAACGCCAAACGTTACCTTCTTGGTAGAGAAAATACAATAATTTGTCTTATTTTAATTTAATTAAATACGTCTGGCTCAAAGTGGACCTTCCTGCATAGCGCGCGTGGCACAAGAAAATTACATGTCCACTTCATTCTATATCAGAATAGACGACCCTTTCTCGCTATGTTTCACAAGTAAACCGGTGTGAGTCTAAAATCCGCCAGTTTGAAGGAGCTCATCATACTTGAAAATTTCTGAAACCTATTTATCGAGCATCTATAGAGTCTTGACTTATGACTTTCTTGGCGGGGGGCAAGATCGCCAAGCACTGCGACTTTAAGTCTATTGTACTAAGCCCCAGAAATGACACAAGCACAAGAGACACACAAAGAAAGAGACGACACAAACACATAGACAAATAACAATATTTATTGACAGTCACAAACATCCATGACTGACCGGGATTCGAACCCGACCCCAGCAGCTCCAAAGGCTAGAATCCTAACGAGTGTGCCACCGGGGCGGCATCTAACGAGTCTTACTATAGTGTAGACTGCAGCCACTGTTCTTCTGTTCTTTTCTGTACTTCTGTTCGTTTAAAATTCAGGTGAAGTGACGAAATGGACTCTTGATAGACTTGAGATTTTCTGAAGCCTATACATTGGGTATCTGATTGTCGTATCTTACTGCAGCCGGCATACTTCTGTTCGTTTAAAACTCAGGTGAAGTGAAAGTGACGAAGTGGACGATGCAATCTAAAAATGTTCCAGAATTTTGAACTGCAAGCCGAACTACCAAAAGTTGTTGAAAATAACTTTTAACTTTCTCTCCTGAGTAACCGATGTTTTACATTCATTGAAAACCTTTAAACTATTCTTGAAATTATTTCTTTATAGCTGCTAAAACTTGAACTGCTTCTTGTAGCTCAAACAATGTAGTAATTTACCAAAAGTATAAATTTTCTTTTAAAATGATAATATAATCTTCAAACATTTTTGTGTTTTTATTGTTTGTTTTGTTAATAATGTTAATTTTAGATTTTAAAAATTACGCAACTTCCTTAAAAAAATTTCGTACACATTAATAATAAACATAGAATGCATAAAATAAGATATTCTAAAATTTATTCGGCATGTAGTTTAATTATTAACCTTCACTGTTTCACTAAGTCCACCTCACTGCAATACAATTGCATTCCAGGAGAAGCAGCCTCTACAGAACTTTTTACATAGGTCCTCTCTTGTCTTATATAGAACAGGGGGTTCTCAACATTGTTGCACCTGCGTACGACTTTTTGAGAAATTTTGGCGTACCACCAGAACAAAATAATTTAATAAGAGTAAAATTTTTACTCTTCTAATCGTATTTAAAGGCTTTTTGAGTAAATTTCCTGAGAAAACTTCATATTTAATGGTTGGTAGTTGCTTATTTATAGCATTCTTATAATAAAGAAGAAATAAAAAGATTAAAATTGTACTAATTTCCATTTTCATTTATTACCCATAGGTTTAAAAAAACATGCAAATAAAAAATTAGTACAAACTCGGCAAGAAATTAATCATCAGATAAAATATACATTTATAGTCTTTAGTGCAAAATTTGTTGTTTGCCTGCGTTTTAAATATCAACATAAGGAGTAATGGAACTTAGCTTCACTATTAAGTCCTCTTCAACACTTATTCTGCTTTAATGTGATATTTTTTGTGTACAAGAGTTCAAAAACAACAAAAAGAGACGTTGAGCATAATTTGTGTGTTAAAAATTTCGCAAACTGTCACTGTTCGAAGATATTTACTTGACGATAGACATATTGAAAAATTTATTTTTTGGAAAAGAGTTGTATCAACAGTTATGTATTTAATGGTGTTACTTACTTTCTTCTGACAACAAGATTATTGTACACATTTTGTAATTCTTTTTTTAGTAAGAGTAAATCAAAGAATTGGAGAAATCGCTGTATTTCTATTGTTTAAATTCCGTTTTTAAGTTAAATATTTACGAAATAAAAGTCATTCAGCTTTCAAAAATCCGTACCTTTTTGGAAAGTACTACATTTATTCAACCTATTTTTTGACGAAATGGAACAGAACAAAAACACACAGGTGGAATTGAGAAAATTCCATTCGGTTTATCTTTTTTTCGTTATTTAATTAAGCTTCGAAAGACACAATATTTTTACTTTTATTATATACAAATCGGCAATTCTATACAGCTCCTGTAGTACATAATCTTTTCCAAACCATCTCTTTGCCTTACGGGGGTGGGGGATTGTACATATAAGTTCCGGCTTGTATGCTTGATCAGAGACCCGCTTGTATAGGCCTTCGTCAATTAAGACATACACAGAAAGAATTTTTACTGTCACAGAGAAAGGAAAGTACCCCCAGGACGAAGGCGGGAATCGAAACAGTCCCCGTTACAGCGAGCAGACTGTTAGCGTTATTGTCCAAACCACTCGGATATCCGGGCCTCTGCTCAAATTAGTGTTCTGGTTTGAAACATCTAAAGTTCTCTTAAAAGGTCAGGCATAGCCTACTTAACTCCGTGCCACCCTAACTTGGAAAAAAAAACAAAGAGTAAAAAGGCAAGGGAAAAGCGCGATTGGTCCGTTAGTTGGAAGCTCTTGTAAGGTAATATTTACATACAAAATTATCTTAATACAATTTAACAAAAATACACCTTTCCTTCTGATAAATTCGCCAAATTTTCTCAAAGAATATTCAATTATGTTAGACCTTAAACGAAATTTTAAACAAGTTTTCAGGATGGATTCACAAATTATTTATGGAACTCTTAACATCCGCGGAAGGATCTTCTCCATAGAATATTTCTATTTACCCAACATTAGATTGACAAGGAGTGTTAACGGACCTTCTAGTTGTTTGCCTTTATTACTATGTCTATCGAAATTGTCCAAACCATCTCTTTTGCCTTGTGACTTACCCTATTACAACTCCAATCCACCCTTATGCTTCTTTACCTCTTTTTAGTCGGGAGCAAAGCAATTTGTGGAATTGAGGAAATCCACGTAAGGCGATCTCTCATTCCATGTTTTTAACCCGGGATTGGCTGAAGTGTGACCTCTGTTTTAGCGAATTTATTGCCGTGCA
The DNA here is from genome assembly GCA_023701765.1 of Hylyphantes graminicola. Lineage (NCBI taxonomy): Eukaryota > Metazoa > Arthropoda > Arachnida > Araneae > Linyphiidae > Hylyphantes > Hylyphantes graminicola. Next base: position 50,223,237 of record CM043116.1, read on the forward strand.
GATGACGTCTTTCAATGGCTCACGACGAGACATTTATATTGAATTGATGGGGATGTTTCAATTGAAGTGTATGGGATTTTTTTAAGGCTTGTATCATATATGTAACTCTAGGTATGAAAATATTCTACACTCTTAAAACGAAAGAGCGGTTTTAACTCAGTCTGATTAATTTTCACTAATCCAGTCTAGAAAATGCACTTCTTCTTTTCGAGTGGATCCTTTGTGTGTTAAACTTCCGACAAGATCACTCCAAACGAGTGATTTTAACTCAGTCTGAGTTAATATTCACTCTTTTCCAGTGTTGAAAATGCACTTCTCCTACTGGAGTGGATTTCACTCTTTTGTTTTTAGAGTGTACACTCCGTGCCACACTAACTTGGGTAAAAACAAAGAGTAAAAAAACAGAAGGTTTGGTTTGGTTTGAATTATCGTCGCACTAGAGGTACATGAGGGCTATTGGCGACGGGCGTCGCATTTTAGAACCACAGTCAAGTGACGAGCCGACAACTGAATAGGCACCCAACGCAACCGTTAAGAGCGACATCGTACGCAGCGTTAGGATTTTGAAGGATATTTATCGAAAAAGACAAAAGGAAAAGCTCGATTAGTTAGCTAGTTGGAAACTCTTGTAAGGTAATATTTACATACAAAATGATATGAATACAATGTAATCAAAATACACTTTTCATTCTGATAAAATTGCCAAATTTTCTCAAATTATATTCAAATCTGTTAGACCTTAAACGAAATGAATGTTTTAAACATGTTTTCTGGAAGGATTCACTGATAATTTATGGAACTCTTTACATGCACGGAAATATCTTCTAAATAGCATATTTCTATTTACCCATCTTAGGTTGGAAAGGAGTGCATAAATGATAATAGAGGTCCACAAGTATTGTCCGCAAGTTTTTTCCACATTATCCACAAGTATTAGGATCTCACCAAATATTTTTGCAGCATAACAAAAAAAACACAATGTATTCTGATGAGTGTTGTGAATTAAACTTATGTTATCACCTATTTTTTACAGGATGAATTTTTTTTAAATAACAGTATGTTTTTTGTAAACAACCGCATCGTGTTTTTTTATTAACTACATTTCAAGGCCCAAATTCATAATTTTTTTCACAATTCGCTTTTTATTAAGCTTATTTTTTCTAATCAATGTATAGACATCGATAAGGTTGAATTTAAATTAATATTTGAAAAAGTTCAAAGTATTAAGCAATAGGTTTAAATAAATTGAAGTTTATCAAATGCTTAATTGCAGAAAGCAATTTCAAAAAAACTCAATTAATATCCGTAGGATTGATTCTTTAATAAATAATGAGATACCATCTGCAAACTTTGGGAGGCCTTTGGTCTGCAGTTTTTTACTAATTGTTTTTTTAAATAAGGGGATCAGTTACAATCATTAATTTACATTGTAAACAAAGTAACGAAAGTTAAAATTGGATTAACCTATCCTTTTTTTTAACCCTTTGAAAAATGAAACTAAGGGTATTAAAACATCACTGTCAGACTTTAAAGAATTTTCTGAAAGAAGTAGTTCTTTTGCTTCTTTTTAAATTTTGTTTATAACTGGGATTGTAGGCAAATAAATTTGAATTTATTGCATTAAAACGTTCCAAAAGTCAAAAAATTTATGCATTATACATTGACTTATCTGTCATACATTGAAACAATTTATATAATTATTTGACTTACAAAATATTAGAATTGAAATAGCGATTTAAATAAAGGGTATATTTAAAAAGCAATCGAACAAATACTAATTTAGTATATGTTTAAAATTGGATTTTTTAAAAATTACTTTGAATTGTTATGCTGTTTTCTCTTACTTTCATACCATTTCTTTTTTTAAAAAACCCTACTTTTGTATTTTTTTATAAGTACTTTTATTTTTATACTGTCTGTTGAACAAAAATGTAGCGCAATATAATTGTTTCTCGTATTTTCGCCATTTTTATACCGAAATAAAAAGCAAATACATAGCATTAAATATTGAAGCCAGTTATTTGATTTACATTTGCATTTGGGTAAGCACACTGTTAAACTTTCTCGCGTTTTACAGGGAGAAAGTATCAAAGATAGTAAGTTCGTTAGACATTAGGAGTTTCGTTGAGCAATGATAATAGCAAAAAAGGTGTTGAAACAAGTAGGAAAGCCAATAGAATGTGAGGATATATTAGAAAAATTATCACTTCTAAATCTAAGGAGATTGTTTTGCTATTGTACAGGGGATTCGTACGGCCACATCTGGAATATAGGCCCAGTGGTTGAGTGGTAGTGCTTCGCATTGCCACGCCACAGGTCCGGGGATCGAATCCCGGACTGGGCGAGGTTGACCCAGCCTTTCATAACTTGAGTGGGTCGATAAAATGGGTACCAAGCGTGCTTGGGAACTAAACACTGGGGGTGCCGCGTGAGGCTGACCACCTTACCGGGACATATGCCTAGCACCCCAGAGCCCTAGGTCACGAAGGCTGAAATGGGCACGTCAGGCCTTGGTCCAGTAATGGGCTGTTGCGCCGGGGAGTAGTACATCTGGAATATACTGTTCATTTGTGGTCTCCCTTCCTCAGAAAAGATATCGAGTTCCTTGAAAAAGTGCTCCAGAAGGGAAGTAAGAAAACATTTATTCTACAATACAGTTGTCAATGAGTGGAATGCTTTACCAGATTATGTTGTGTATTTAAAGAGAGTAGAAGAATTTAAGAAGAAACGCGATAGTTATTGGTAACTAGTAAAAAACTAGACATTTTTCGGACCAACCTTGCTGGGCCGTTGGCCTGTTGTTGGTCGACAATTTTTGCATTTGTATTTATTTTTGTTGCAAAGATAAACAAACTTCACAATTTCGGCTACTTTATTTTAATAAAGAAGGACTATTCATAATGAAATTTATTTACTTTTTTGGAAAAGCGGTATCTGCATATTTACTGATTAGTGGCATACGATATTTTTTATTTCTTGCTATGGATAGTTTTGGATCAATAAAAATGTTTTCCTTTGAAAGAAAACACCTATATTCGGAAGTTTTAACGGTAATCAACAAAGTAAAAGAAAAAAAATAACAGAAAACACATTCCTATTTGGCAAAGTTTTGACTCAGGTTAATATAAATTTAAAGGGAGATAACAATGAATAACTTTTTATCTGTCTTCGGTCTTGAAAGATTCCCCAACAGATGGCGCTTCATCCAAGCGTATTCTCTCTCAATCACAGTAAAAAGAGTTGTAAATAGATTTTACAGCAGGTTGTGTTAATTATCATTCACAATTTTTATTTTTATTTTTTTACCCATTAGATCGGGGACTATATCCCCGAGCCGGTCGTGCAATGCTCTACACTCTTAAAACAAAAGAGTGAAATCCACTCCAGTTGGAGAAGTGCATTTTCGACACCCTAAAGGCATGCATATTTTCTCAGACTGAGTTAAAATCACTCGTTTGGAGTGATCCTGTCGGAGGTTTAACAAACAAAGGATCCACTCCAAAAGGAGAAGTGCATTTTCTAGTCTGGAGGAGTGAAATCCACTCAGACTGAGGTAAATTGGGAGTGTTTGTTTTAAGAGTGTACTTCTCTCTTAAAACAAAAGAGTGAAATCCACTCCTATAGGAGAAGTGCATTTTTGGCACTGGAAATGAGTGAAAATTAACTCAGACTGAGTTAAAATTACTCGTTTGGAGTGATCCTGTCGGAGGTTTAACAAAACAAAGGAGGGAAATCCACTACAATAGGAGAAGTGCATTTTCGACACTGGAAAAGGAGTGAAAATTAACTCAGACTGAATTAAAATCGCTCGCTTTTTTTTAAAGGTAGGACACTGGGCCTCTTGCCTCTCTATTCTGTCAATAATTGTTCAGGCCCGAAGAGATTAAATTAAGGTATCCGACTACGTTGAAATCGTATTTTTCGGCAAAAAACAGAAGTTTTTTTTTTTATAATCTTAAAATAAAGCACCACTCCTTAAGATTCTAAAACTATCTTCATTTTGTTTGTGAGGCAAATATTTTAGAACTTCATTGGTACTACATTAATACTCCATTATACAAAAACGGCATTCAAATCCTTTAGAAAAGACCACTAGTAGAAAATTGCGATCTACAAGAAAAATTAAAAATATGAAACTTGAAGATGAAAAATGTCTTGTGTACCAAAAAGACGGCTTTCCTGCTATTTGAATGTAACCTCAAACTTCAAATTGATTTTCTGCAAAATGCAAGTTTTGAACATTTTCTTCTCGACAAACCATATTTCTCAAAAAGTACTTAACCGAATGTTTTCAAATTTTTTGTGCATATTTGTTGTACTATTATCTAAGGAATAGACTGCAGACTAGTAATTTCAAGCAATATTATAAAAATTATAACACTTACTATCATAAATGATAGAAAAAAAAGTACATAAAAATCTTTAACTTAGCTTCGACAACTTATAACTTTTTATTGGCGCAATAAATATCTAAAATTGTAGTCTATTCCCTAGGTATCAAATTTAGATTTATTAATTTATTATTATTTTTAAAAAATCTTAAATATTTTTTTAGTTATAAAGTCTATAGTAAAGGCAAAAAACATCAAAATTTACTTACAAATTCTTAAATTACACAAAATATATTTATTTAAAATAAAAATTGTGACTTATTATTATTATTAGTTGTGTTGGTGAACAAAAAAAATACATTAAATATAAGTATTAAAATTTAATTTAAAAAATAAGTGTCAAACGTAGTTGGATACCTTAAAAATACTGCTGTATTCTTACGAAACAACAACACGAAATTACCCCCCCCCCTTTTACAAGAGTGGCGTTCCCATTCTATTTCCTCTTTTAATAGTTTTGTGACAAGCGCAGTCCATGAATCTTCATCCAGCTTTAACTGCCAATCAAGGATCTGCCCAAATGCGGCTGCTGGCTAAAACAATCCAACCTTCAGAGAACCTTTTGTCATTTTCAAGGGTAATTAGTTTCAAACATTGTAAAAGGCTGTTTTATTTCGTCTTAAATAGGGGATGGTTAGAAGATGGACATCCTTTCTGGAATCGTTAATATCTGCCCGTTTTAGAATGTTGTTATTCAAGACAGGATATTTTGTTATTTATTTTCAGAATTTAGGCTGTCCATAGACCTTGTCTATCCACAATGCGAGCTTCGAAAGAACTTTCCTCCCTCATCCCCGACTGTGGTTTTCTTCGAAAAGGAGCGTGTTTCTTCCCCAACCTACTTGGATTTAAACTGTGTTGGAATTATTAACTTCTCAACAGAACATCAAACGTGTTGGGTTTAGAAAGCGATGCTCCCCCCATTTTTTTAGAAAGCAAAGCGAATGGATGGGGGAAGAAAGTCCTTTCGAGGCTCGCATAGTAAATAGTCAAGGTATAGTAACACACAATACAATACGATCTTCACTCGTCATTCCCAATGTTAAGATGATATAAAAAATATGTGGAACTGATATAGTAATTGAGTGATACTAGGGATAATAGGACGGTCCCACATTGTAAAAAATTCTGTTAATTTTACAGAAAATAACTTAGATTTGAAAAATATCAAAAACAGAAACATGCTTTTATATTTTAATTACAATCAACATAGAGCGTATTTAAATCATTGTTAAATATAGACTAACGACGAAATGCTGTGATAATTGCAGAGATACTATACCACAAAAACACACAAGGATCGTCAAGAATTCTGCTTTAGTGAGAGGTATATCTACACAACAACACAATCTGATTACTGAATAGGACACAATCAGTTTGAGACAATACACAACAACCATGGGGTTTACACACACACATGTGGTATAGTTACCGCTAATGATATTATTATTTTGGTACTATTTGGGTGGAGCGTTAGACTGTGAGACTCTCTCTCCTATCTGTCGCTCTCATGGGTGTATCATATCTGTGATGTGGGTTTAGGGGGGGAGGGTACATTTGTGAGTGGGTTTCAAGAAGGAGAGACGTTTATGAGAGTGTGTTTATTAGCTATCTTGATTTACGAGAGGGGATATCTGATTCTCATAGCTTGAAATAGCGAAATCTAGATAACAGCGAAAGATTATATCAAAACTCACTCGGTGTACAGAGTCTAACCTTGGGTAAAAGCGCAAAGAGTGTTTATGAGTCAGTTAACGTGAGAGAGAGGTGAGTCTAGTGTGTGTTAGGGTGTTATATATCTGAGTTGTCTTGATGGTGAATGGAATTACACACATTGTTCTCTCAGGTGTGTTTTGAGATTGAGACATATGTCTCAACTATCATAAATATTAATGCTAAGTGGAGATCTTGTTTGTGTGACTAGGATAGTAGAGATCTAGTATGCTTTATAAATTTATATTTTAGATTGAAGAGGAGGTTATATCTGAGAGATTGTAGAGTATGGTAATTGGGAAATTTTTTTGTGTGTGAGATCATTATATGAGCGAGAGAGAGAGTGTGCGCGGGTCATAATTCTCTCTATATATAGAGTTATATGAGAGTAGAGTAGAGAGAGTGAGTTTAGATATTATGCTTCTTATCAGATATATGCCACAATTTATACTAAGAATCGATTATTTAATATAAATTATATAAATTTCAATAAATTATACTATTATATAATTATATTAGATCAAGTGATTATACGAGTAAACTAGACAAATATATACACATTACCATAGTGAATCACTTTGACTATCATAACACATATCTTTAGTGCTTGTGAGACAGAGTTGTATTATAGGGGATTATGAAAGTCTGTATCTATATAATCATATGGTCCGGTCTAGTAGTTGAGTATGGTCTGTTTATAAATATATTGGGTGTGTTTGTGCTGTGTGAGAGAGCGTTGAATAGGGAAGGAGATGGGAATTTTACGTGGGGTGTTGTAGTGGTGTTTGGGGGTGGGTGGATATTGGTGTGGTGGTTAGAGATGTGGGAGTGGTTGTGTTGTTTGTGGATGTTAATTATGGATTTGGTTTTTGAGAATTGTTTGGTTATTTTTAGGGAGGAGGGTTTATTTTTAAAGTAAGTGATGTAATTTATGAGGAGTTTTTGGGGAATTGAGGTAGATTTTTATTTTATTGTATATTTAATTATTTTAAATTTTTTTTTTTTATTTTTGGTTAATGATTTTAGAGTGAGTTAATTGTTTGTGAAAATGTGAGATTGGTGATGATAGGTTTAGTGGGGTAGTTTTTTTTTTGGATTTTTTGATTTTTTTGTTTAGTTAATTTTAGGTGGGGTTTGTTTGGTGTTTGAGATATTTTGGTCAATTATTATTTTGATTCTATTGGTTATTTATTTTTTATTCTTTATTTATTATTTACATTGGTTGTTGATAAAATAGTTAATCCATTGTTTTAATATTTATTTATATGGAACCTAAGCGATGGAAAAATATGTTCATAATGTTCAGGTACGTTAAATTTCGACAAAAAAAATAATTTCAATTTGATTTTTGACACATCTTTTAAATACTAGAAACAATGTTAGACGTATTTCATTTGACAATGTTGGCATGAAACACTTATCAGACACAAATTAAAGTAGGATAAGAAAATAGGCAAAAAATTTTTGGGTAAAAGCCCCACATTCACACAGAGCCATCTGTCTTATAAATATTGAAAACATTCACATAAATTCAAGGATAGTAAAGATAGTAATAAGTAGGGGAGACCGGGTCTAGTTGATACAGGGTCAAGTTGATACAGTCAAAATAACTCCGTAATGCGCAGGCGCAAATAACTGGTACTCACTTGACTGGACGACCGGTCCGTCGTCAACAACCACGCGTGAGCACTTAGAGGAGGTTGCTTTCCCTACTAAAAATGATCCATAGAGATCAGTACCAGTAGGCCATTTCCACATACAAAAATCTATTGACATAAGTACATCTTTATTAAAGTGTACTTATTTCTATGGATGTCTCTATTGTTATCAGTAGAAGCTATTGATATCAGTAACCTACTGATAATATTTCTTATTGATATCAATAGAGCTCTACCGACACCAGTAAAAAAAATATCAGTAGGCTACTGATCTCAATTGACATCAATAGGCCTGTACGTATACCTATAGAGATCAGTAGAGATTTGCATGAATATCAATAGAGATCAATAGAGATTTGTATAGATATCAATAGAGATTTCTATTAGTACCAGTAGGCCATTTCCACATACAAATTTTCTATTGATCTCTACTGACCATTTTTAGTAGGGTTGTTCTATGAGTTGTGAATTAAATACTGGTTTTGAGCTTTAAAAGTAAATTTTTACCCCTGTATTTGAAGTGTTATTGAAAGTTTACTTGTTAGTGGATTGTGTTATAAATAACATAACATTGTTACATGCTATAAAGGCAAGAATGTAACCTAGTAGACTTTGTTCTAGCTCTTATTGGTTTTCCGTATTTTGCGGTTTAGTGTAATGGCGACGGTTGGGTCAAGTTGATACGCTTCTTTGGGGTCAAGTTGATACGGTGTATCAACTTAACCCACAAGAATTTTCATATGTTGTATTTATTTATAGATACCAAGAAACTACAAGAGGCGAAATACCAATTGATATTTTTGGAAGATCTTATGAAGAGATTAGAAATGGCAGAATGTATATTAGGGAAGCTTCCAAAATATTTAATATAGACACAATAGCTCTTTACAGGTTCAAGACAAAAAAGGGAAAATAAAACTTGAAATGCCAGAGGCTACTGACGAGGTTGTAAAATTGGGTTATGCTAAACATCGACAAATATTGACTGACGAACTTGAGGAGGAGCTTAGCAGATATATTTTAACAAGAAAATAAAAGTTAAAATTGTTTAAATCATTAGGGGTAATATTACCAAGAATGGAAGAACAGAAAAGAACCGAAAACAAAGAACAGAAAACCTGACAAAAGAAGTTAAAAATACAAAAAGAGAGAAACGAAGAAAAATTGAAAAAGATGAATCAGACTCTGATGAAGGCGAAGAGTCTTTTTGTTTGGTATGCTTCAAAACATATTCAACGTCAAAGCCTGGCCAGGACTGGATACAATGCATATCCTGTAAGAAGTGGGCACACATCGCATGTGCTGAAGACAATCCATTTTACACGTGTTTCAATTGTCAATCAGAACCCAATTTCTCAGACTCGGAGTAATCAGTTACAATCAATGTAGGCCCTATCATGTAAAACTTTGTATCATATAAAGTTAAAAACCTATTTATATTGTAAAATAAAACACTTTTCGTAATTACTGCATTTTTTATTAGATATATTTAAATATTTTCTAGCACCGTCTCAGCTTACTCATATGCGTATCAACTTGACCCAATGCCGTATCAACCTGACCCAGATCGGGTTAAGTTGATACACATTGCAACATTTTAAAAAACACTTTTTTTGTCAGTGAAAATTAAATTCTATTTAGATTATAAAAATATCAGGCGTTAGCCAAAGAGTTATAGTTACTAACTACACTTAGTTTGTTTCAAAATATTGGCAGAAAAAAATTACAAAAATCAGAAAGTAAAAAGTGTATCAACTTGACCCGGTCTCCCCTAGTGATGTATTTTAGTGCTTGTTTGACTTGTTGGGTTCCCTTTTTTGTTTAGTTTTTAACAAATAGAAATTTTGTGAGTAAATGTAAAGCTTGATAATGAATAAATGTTTCATACTTTAACAAGTACTGTTCTATAATTAAACTAAATTACTTGTTCAAATTTAATATGTTCTTTTGCTCTTACCTATAATTTTTTTTAATTAATTTAATCTAAAGTCTAAGTCAAAACAAATAACTTTATCACACACGTAAATCAAATTGTAATGAGTACAATTATACCTTGTCTCTCTACAAAAGATTTCACAACTGCTTAAGCGAAAGGGGAAAGTGTAAACTAATGGTTCGTGACATTAATTTGCTATTTGAAATCTCAAAGCATTAAAGATAAAATCCTCGATACGGTTTAGCATACAATAATTAAATTCGATTACATCAAAAGTTTAATTTAACTCATCAGGAAATTTTGATCAATGGAAATTTATAAATGTATTTTGCGTGACAGTATTTTCAAATTCCATCTTAATGAAAGGCCACTAACATTGTAGTTTTCTTAATTTAATTTAAAATTTATGTTTTTTTCCCTTGAATTTTGTTATTGTTCAAAGGGTTTTAACTATAGTTAAGTACAGAACAAATAAAACGTCTTTTTCTGGGAATAAATAACATACAATTTCTTATGAATCTTTTTATAGCATCATATAATTTCTCATCTGTTTATCACTGCAGCATACTTTTTATTTTGTCATGTAAGTCTCTTTGATATCATTTATTTTATCTTTCTTCATGTACGCTCTGAATGATACTACACTCTAAAAATAAAGGAGTGAAATCCACTCCTGTCGGAGAAATGCATTTTCGACACTGGAAAGGAGTGAATATTAACTCAGACTGAGATAAAATTACTCGTTTGGAGTGATCTTGTAGCAGATTCAACATACAAAGGATCCACTCCTGTAAGAGAAGTGCATTTTTGACACTGGATAAGTGAAAATTAACTCAGACCGAGTTAAAATCGCTCGTTTGTTTTAAGAGTGTACTTGGGACATAGAGTGCATATATTTTTTTTAATTTAATGATATTGAAATGAATTCAGAAATAAGTTTCAAAAACGTCCACTGTAACAATCTGGTTTAATGTTACTCCATAGCAATCGAGACAGTATATACAGTGTCAGTTTCATTGAGTTTGCACTACAACACCAAATCGGAGGAAGCTTCATGCCTGCTCGTTTTATGGCGAATATTTTTACCCCTTAGAGCCGCGGTAGCTCAGAAGTGTGAAGCGTCGTGCTCGCATCGGAAGGATTGTGGGTTCTGTCCTCGGCGTTGCTCACAATTCTGATGGTCGCTGGGTCGGCGCTAGTACTCGGCTAAAGATCGCCGTGTTGACTAATGGTGGCTGGGGCACGTTTAATACGTCGTGGTCACAAAGTCCTCCACGTTCCCATACCAAATTAATACCTCTGGGGGTGCCAGATCAGGGGGTTATCGGCCTTTGATCTGGATCAAAATTCCGATATGTGAGTGAGAATGGATGTGTGAAAGGGACCTTCCTGTAAAACGGATGTGTCATGCTGACGGGCCAAAGTCGGACTTCCTCCCTTGTGGCACTCAATAAAAAAACGGAAGCCGCCCTTTTCGCCTTAAATCGAGTAGTCTTCTACTCCGGGCTCGGTTACCGAGTGGCATTAGAAACAACACCAACAACAACAGAACATTTTTAATCACCCACTCCTGAATAGATTTTCTATTTTATTCTCTTCTCATTAAGGGGATACGGTACCCAAAAACTTATTTCTTGAAATAATAACATAAACTTGTAAATTATAGCGTTTTTTTATAGTGTTCACTCAAAATAAACATTTTCTAGCAATAAAACGAATATTTACAGGTAGTTTTTCAATTTCTTTTAAGTTAATATTTCAAACTTTTTAAAATGCTACTCCTCTTTCAATTTTGAGAATAACTCCACCAAAATGTTATAGTTTTAGAACTATTTGTTCAAGAACTGTGCATGGAATTTAAAATGTGAGCTACAGTTAAAAAGTAACATGTATTAAAACTGAAATTCTCAAAAAATTACAAATTATTGAATTCAACCATTAAAAAAAATTAAACATAGTAGACCTTATCCCATGCACAATTTTGTGTACCATATATAAGAACACAGGCTAAAATTTAAAAATTATAACTTAACACTTTATAGACGGGCGTCGACTGACCCATAGACTAAGAACACTCCAAGTTTGAAACTCTCATTGGATTTTCATTGGAGAATTTCTATATTGAAATTGACATAGAAACTAGCACCCCCGTTGTGTCTAAGGGAACTAATGTAACGGTTTCTGGCTGCTGGGGGCTTTAACAGAGGCAATTACGCCTCGCATTTTAGAACCCTTATCAAGTGACGAAAGGAATCTATTTTTGACGACAACTTATTTTCGACTTTATTTTTGAATATATACAAGCTACTCATTGACTTCTATACTATATCCCTCGTAGGGCCCCATCCTCAAGATATTTGACCTTGTGCTTTTTTCTCCATTAATAAACCTACAGACTGACTACGCTTGTCATTTTAGACATGGTCCCCCAAAGAACCAAGTGATTCGATTGAATAACTCGTCAAATATTTATCCAAATGCAACAAAAACTTAGATTTAGGGGTTTTCGAGGGTTTTTCATATTTCTAAGTAATTAAAATTGGGTGCTGCTATTGAAAATTTTAAAGTTCGTAACATTTTTAATAGTAAGACCGCCCCTTATGCAAATTTTGTGTCATGCAATTAACTCAGAATTTTATTTGTTCACATAGTCAAAAAGGTCCGATTTTATAGGATGACTAACGGTTGAAATAATCACTGGTGGGTAACTTTTTTTCCATAGCTGTACATTCCGAAGAAACAGTAGCACTACAATCGGAAAGTAATCAACAAATAAATCTTTAATAGTGTATTAGTTCCTTTCAACAAGTTAGGAGAGCTAGGCATTAGATTAAGTTGCTGGTCTAGAAGACTCTTAGTCTATGGGTCAGTCGACGCCCGTCTTTAAAGTGTTAATTAGCAAAAACGCCTTAGGGATTTATTAAACGCAAGAATCGAAAAAACGCGAGTAAAAACTAAAAAAACGATATTTTGACAAATTTTTGGGTATTGTAGACCTTTAAAAGATGAATCCACTGTATCCACGAATCTAGTTTTTACAAGTTGTATGAAGTAGCGTTTTACCAAGTTATTCAAAAAAAAATTTACAATATACACTGCTCAAAACAATTAGGGGAGCACATGTTTTAAACCCTTTCGCTCCCAATAATTCCTTTGGGAATCATCAGCTTGTGATTTTTTCTGACTAAGTTAAATTCGCCACTTATGTATCGTTAGATACATCGTTAGATGGAAGAATAACGTATTTTGAATTATTTAATATTTTTTTTATATTAATAAAAATATGAAAAATATGGTAAAATAAATTTCACTTTAAAACAGTTTTAGAAAATAAATTGACCCTAAATTTTTCATGCTTGCATTTTTTAGATGTTTAAAAATACATTTCAACTATTTTTAACAAAAAAAGTTTTGAAAAAATTATTGTTAAAATTTATTAAAAAGTTATTATTCCATTTCCCCCCTTTAAATTTAAGTATATTAAAAACTTAAGATTTTTTCTCCTGTTTTTTACTATTTCATTTCGAATGCATAGTGAACCTATTTAACAAATTTTAGATGTATTGGACAAAAATTAATAAGTTGGGAGTGAAGTTAAAGTTGGAATTAAAAAGTGCTCCCCTAATTGTTTTGAGCAGTGTATTTGAAACTGCATAAATGCTACTTTGAGATGAAAAAATTATTATTTTAGTAATGTTTTCTAAATTGATAATTCTACATTTATTAGTTAATTTTTAAAATGTACTTCACCTGTATAAATTTGCCCCTTGAACGACATAAAAAATATACTTAACTTTATTTTTGTTTGAATACAAAGACATTAAATAAGTTTTCTTACTGTGAAAGAAGTACGTTAAGTTTATGTAATATGTTTTTTTTTAATAACGTTAGATATATTACAGCATACTATGTGTCTTCCCATGATGTTAAATAGGATAGAGATGCTTGGCGAGAAAAATGTGAAACTCTATGAAAGTCGCCAAGACTATTTATTTTATGCGCCTAGCGTCTTATCAAAATGAAGCCGAACGAATATATTGGGACGTGAGTCTTAAGGGGGTCCGATACCTCAGAATTTTTTATTCTTTATTTTTGTACTTACACATTCCAATTTTTTTTTCAATTGTTAAGCATGTTTTTAAAACACAATTCAGCTATTAAAATTTTATAAAAGTCTGTTGGGGTTTTTAAAAAATTAAATTTTTGTTAAATTTTTAACAATTTTCAAATCCCTATTCCTTTTTTATTTTTCAATATTTTTAAACACACATTTTTATACAAAATTTTCAAGATAATTCAAACCAAAGTATGCATTTATATTTTGATTAAAATAAACAACTTTTAAAAAAATAATATTTGTAGCAATTTTGCCACAAATCAACACGGATTATTTTACTCTATGTCATACACAAATAAAGATTATTTGAACAGATATAAGAAAGATATATCAAACACTTTTAAAACATCTTTCGTATTTCTCTTTTAACTGAATAGTTTCCCATGGGGTAGTATATGTGGTAACTGTGATTCCTCATTAGGATTGCGGCAAAAATCGTGAACTGTGTTGGGTGTGTAATGGTCGACCTCACTTGCACACACAACCAAAAATAACATAAGCATTAGATGGCGCAGACGATCAGGGTGTGATATTCGTCTAATTAAGAGGGACTGTCAGTCCTATACACGTATTGCTTTATTTTTCAAATCATAGTTTCTTGAAAAGTATTTTTTAAACGTATGATCTGTTTGCACCAGATACGCAAATAGGGATGAAAGACAATTTAAAAAAGATTTGAAGGAACAATATCAATCAGTTTTTTAATTATTAATTTTTTTTAAAAGCTTCATTTTGAGAATCGTGGCGACATCTGTAGGACAACTTGGCTTAATTGATTAAAAAGATTTATTATTAATTTAAATAATTCACTCATGCATTATCTTTGTATGTTAATACAGAATTTAAATGATGCTTTTACATTTCAAGTACTTTTTATGACAAAAACGTTCATAACAAACGAGAATCTATGATTTTAAAATTTGATGACACACAAAAATAAATGTCGCCAAATCGTAGAAGGAAAAAAACGCCAATATCTAAATCATTCAAACTGTAAACCTAAACCACATGGAAAAGTGGGCGGAGCTCATTATAAATCCAGCCAAAGAATTTCGCGCGACTTTTAAACTTGACTACTTTAGTTGTAGTATAGGTTGGATACTTTTAAATTAGATTTGGTTTAAATTATCGTCGCACTATAGCTACACGAGGGCTATTGGCGCTTGGATACTTTTAGCTATTTTGATATTTACAGCTGTGGAAAAAAGTTCCCACTAGTGATTATTTCGAACGTTAGTCATCCTATAGAACCTTTTTGACTTTGTGTTTATATAACATCATGAGTTAATTGCAGGATAAAAAAATTGCATAAGGAGCCGTCTTCATATTAAAAATGCTATTAACTTTAAAATTTTCAATGGCAGCACCCAATTTTATAATTAAGAAATATTAAGAATCCTCATAAACCCTAAATCTTAGTTTTTGTTACATTTGGCTGAATATTTGACGAGTTATTCAATCGAATCACTTAGTGACCTTTGGTTTATCATTTCTAAAATGACGGCCGTAGTCTGTGGGTTTATTGAAGGGAGAAATATAAACGTTTATTTAAAAATGTTTAGGGAGGGGTCCTGGGATGTATAGTCAATGAGGATGAAGCCCTGAAGTTATTTTTAGAATATTTTATAATCTTTTTTTTTTAATTCGAAACATTTTTTTAATAGAAAAGAAGGTATTGACATGGTAGTCTTCCCAAAGTGTCCCGTCTGTCTGTCCTTACTTCGGTGACGAAATCTGTTCTATCCATCAGATCTTAAGAATCATTTTTGTCATCGAAAGATAGGACAGCAGGGACCTAACTTCATACTTTTTGTTCTTCTGTTTGTACGTCCATACGGATATCTGTCATCTTGTCATGTCGACGAACGCGACCCATTAAAGTAGCATTGGAATTTAATTTTTAGTCATTTAAATTACTGTTGCCACATCAGCAATATCACGAAAATCCTTATTTGAAATGTTAAAGATTATTAATTTTTCTTTGTAAATCGATTTGGAATGGCGTTATAAAAAATATACCACGATGTGATTTTTTTAATGTTTATTATATTTGTTTACTAAGAATGTGGTTCACAGTGTTACTTTTTTTTGCTTAAAGAGCTAATTGGTATTAATTTACAATTAAATTCCTTTAATTATCAGTGCAATTTGGAGTTATTTCATGTTTATCATTGCCAAATGTTCTGGATATATCAGGTTTTTTCAAATATTATAGTTATTGATAGTTATTTAATTACAAGAATCTCGTGTAATTTAAGGTGAGATTTTCAAAGCATTGCCAAAGATCACGGAAAGGATGCTACAGGATGTGACTCGTTCAATTTTACATAATTATTCTTCAAACTGCAAATAAATTTAGCAAACTATAAAGATTATTTATTTAATTTGCGGAAGAAAAAATGTAATTATAGTGGCCAATTTTTACAGTTGAAGATTCAAATTGTAACTGAATGCTGGGTTAGTCTATATTTGTTCTGAAGTTATAAATCTTGTGCGGAAGTGGTTATAGGTGGCAGTTAATGTTATTATAATACCCTGGCTTTTCGACGAGAATTTCATTCTAGTACTTAAGTAACTGCACATGTAGGCTTTATAATTCTTTAAGAACTTCTCGAGCAACATTCAAGAACATGTACGTCGTTTGGTGGCAGAGTACTGAAAGTTTAATGTGCCAATCACTCATTCCGACGCTATTTTAGAGGCCTTGAAAAGTTGCAAAAAACACGTCAAGATTTCCCGGTTCCAAAGGTGTGCAATGTAGAAAGCTTCTTTCAGAACGAATGTACAGATTAGTGGCGGGAGTAAGGCTTGTAATAAAGAGACCAGTGTCTAATTTACAAGAGCAACCGAATGAACAAATTGACAAACTGCCACTAGCAATACAAAAGGTTCCTGCACATGTTTTTGAAGACCAAACCCGCGTTTGTTTGTATCTTGCTGACCTTATTATTGCCTTTAAAACTGCTAATACGACAGATTCATTATACATTGGGGTTTCTACTTTTGCATTAGTATGCCATTAGTTTTAACAAACATAAAGATTGCTACGCCAACAATTAAAAGTACGGAACTAGATTTAAGGGGTCATAGTCTTAAAAATGTGCAAAGAAGGTACTACAAAGCATAGTTTGATCTTTCATGCAATTTTTAACTACTCAATATAAAAGTATAATTTTTTTATATGCAATTCTATAAGATTTACTTATTATATAACAAATTTTAAAATTTATGAAACTTCAGCCAAAACTAAAATAAATGATAACAAACATAAAACTATTTGAACACATTGGGATTAGGCTTGCGTGCCAAATTTTGAGGTCAAAATTGAAGAAATGAGCAAGAAAATGACTTTATATTGTACAAATATGTACAACAAAGACTTGTACCTAAATTCTGAGCTCAATTTTAATTAGAATTTATGTTAAGAGCTTTTTTCTAAAAAAAATTAATAAAAATTTAAGAAAAAAGCTCTGAAAATAATTACTTATTAAAATTTAGTTTAGAAATTAGGTATAAGTCTTTGTTTGTACATATTTGTACAATATAAAATCATTTTCTTTGTCATTTCTTCAATTTTGACCTCAAAATTTAGCGCGCAAGCCTAATCCCAATGTGTTCCAAAAGTCTAATGTTTGTTATCATTTATTTTAGTTTTGGCTGAAGTTTCATAAATTTTAAAATTTGTTATATAATAAATAAATTTTATAAAATTACATATAAAAAATCTACTTATACGTTGAGTAGTTAAAAAATTACATTAAAGATCACCTTCTTTGCAGATTTTTAAGACTTCTATGACCCCTTAAGAACAATACTGTTTATGTGCCGAATCTAAACTAGCATTCTGAAGTTTACAGGGATGACTTTAGAGCAGTTCATAGCGGTATCAAATCTCGGTAATTATAAATAGAAATATAATGTATTAGTACGAGCAAACCAGAAAAGAAATCGTTTCCTGAAAGATCGTAATATTTACAAAATAAATATAATTTATTAAACAAATAAAAAAAATTAAATGAAAGAGACATAACCAAACAACACAATTTTTTTTCCCTCCAGAACATCGTCCGGGCTCGCAAAAGAGTACCGGAACCAGTTTTCGTTAGTCTAAATCTGATTACAATCGAATAATATTTATCTTGTGATTGAGAAAGCTTGCCGTGCTCCACTCCCCAGAAAGAGAAACGTATCCCCTTTTTTAAATCGCCAGACGTATCATTTGGCGAAAATTTGTAACGCCACCTGGCGAGTCAGAATCAAAATAAAGTTGGCTGATAAATCCTCTTAAGTGGCTAATATTGTTGGACGATTGAATAAAAACTAAACTCCCCGGCGCAAGAGCCCATTACTGGACCAAGGCCTGCCGTGCCCGTTTCAGCTTTCGTGACCTAGGGCTCTGGGGTGCTAGGCATATGTCCCGGTAAGGTGGTCAGCCTCACGAGGAACCCCCAGTGTTTAGTTCCCAAGCATGCTTGGTACCCACTTTATCGACCCACTCAAGGGATGAAAGGCTGGGTCAACCTCGCCCAGTCCGGGATTCGATCCCCGGACCTGTGGCGTGGCAATGCGAAGCACTACCACTCGGCCACTGGGCCTTGGATGATTGAATAGGGCCTACATTATGCAGCACAATTCACAACGAAGGGGCCTGAGCACAGTTCTTACTTCTAGGAGGGGAGTGGTGTAGCGTTTCGCCGCAAATGCTACCTCAAATAACATCACACTAGGTGGCACTGATTTGCTACTGGTAGTATATACACTCTTTAAACAAAAGAGTGAAATCAACTCCACTGGGAGAAGAGCATTTTCGACACTGGAAAGGAGTTAATATTAACTCAGACTGAGTTAAAATCACTCATTTGGAGTTATCCTGTCGGAGGTTTAACACACAAAGGATCCACTCTTCTAGGAGAAGTGCATTTTCTAGACTGGAGGAGTGAAAATTAGCTCAGACTGAGTTAAAATCGCTCGTTCGTTTTAAGAGTGTAGGCCGAGGCAAGCTGTTCTTCCCCTTGATGTACTGTTCAGTAGGCGCGTTTACATGAGTCATCGAATCCATGGAATGCAAAAATCCTCAGTAGGGGAGAAAGAGATCGAGCGGGATTTCTAACCCAAATGAAAGTCTGTGGCCGAATCCATGGTATGAAACGTCAAACCCTCCTTCATTTGGATGGTTTGCGAAACCCCCAAATGAACCCTGCAATTCATTTTCTGTCTGGGAGAAAGTACCCAAGAAAAATTGCTGAGTTTGCTCTTTAATCCATGGATTCGATGACTCATGTAAACGCGCCTAGTGAGCATGGTTTATATATACATCTTCTGTAAGATTTTCGGCAACAGTACGGGGTCATGGGTTTGAGTCATGGATGTTTGTGTTTGTCGAGTATATGCGGAGTACGCGGTCGTTAAATCTGTTGGATCCGAAAGTCCTGTGGGCGGTCATTGCGCAGTTTCCCACGGGTACAGGTCCCTGGAGCAAATTTCCCTCCCCTTCAGGGACATGTCTAAATTGTGGAGGTGGCGACAGATGTCAGCATCTGTCATTTGTGTATGTGTGTGTCTTGTGTTGTCCTACATGACGATGGTTTATAAGCGGGTCCTTGCGACTAAGCACACAAGCCTGAAAATATATGTCTACCAACCAACTAAGCGATGCTTGCTTCACTTAGTGTACCGGTTTTATATTGTTTTTCTCCGCGCGGTCAGCGTCTCCATCTTATATAACCTCCATGACGTCCCGTAAATCTCAGAAAATTCTTAAAGCGATGTCACTTCTTTCTTTATTCCACCCCATCCCATCCGTCATAAGTCACACTGACAACTCACTGCAACCGCGTTACCCCCAATATATCTCCCTTGTCGCGAAACATCTTCATTTTATTCCGGGTAAAAGAGGTGGCAACGAAAGAACCCTTCTCCTCCGCCAAACAAAGAAAAGTCCAGGCTCCCACCCTTCTACTTAACGAGTCGGTCATTTGTAGTTCGTCATTATTTTTAACTAGAGTTAGGCCTAAAAGAAGACGGCCAATGAATTGTCGTCATCATTAGCGCTGACAGAGTTGGAAAGATGCCTGAAAACGAAGACAGGAGGCGGGTAAAGTCTATTCATTTATCTGGGAGAGAGAGCAGTTTATATAGGTGCAAACGGTCTGGAGTACGGTTTTTATTGCTGTTCGTTAAAATGGAACATTGTAGAAATTAAGATGAATTATTACGTTCTCGTATTTAGATTTTCTCTTTATGCACCTACTATCTGGGAATAAATTTTAATCTTTTATCTTGTACAATAGTCACTTCAAAGGTTTAACCTTTTTTTTACAATGCAGATAACATATCAAGCGAATAAGAGCAGGAATACTGGTTCAGAGTCAAAGTGGTAAACCTCGCACTACCATCCTTCAGATCCCTGGTTCGAATCTTTGATTGGAATATGTTTGCTTAGTCTTGCACACCTTTGTGGATCGATAAAATGATGACCAAGTATGCTAGGGAACTAAATACTAGGTTTCCGTTTGAAGTTGATCACCTCACCGAAACCCGATGTTAATATCGCAAAATAATCCCGATGTGATGAATTTCTCGTGATATTATTTTATCTAGATGGGGATATGCAGGCCCTATTTATTCAATCTTATAAAACTTGATACAGTTATAAAAATCTATATAGTTAACTGCAACTAAATTTGGCTCTCATAGTAGAAAAAGCAATTAAATTTCTAATTTTTTAAACTAACACTATTAAAGAATTTTTAATTTTATAGGAAATATTTGAAAAGCTGTTGTTTAATGAAAAAATATTTTTTAGTTTTATAGGAGGAAAAATGTTTATGACTATCAAACAATATTGCTTATTTTAGCTATTCATCGAGTTAAAAGCCGAAAAATTTCGTAATAAAAACTGGAATTTCATTGTTTGCTTTTATTGGAACGTTGTGAAAGAATTCTTAATTTCATTTTTCCAAAGACATATTAAAGTTCTAAACTATGAAGGAATATGTTTGGTTCATCAATCATCATTAACATCTTTATTTGCTTGTATTAACTTTTGACTCACTCATAATATTTTTTTAACCTCAAAGATTTACAATACGACATTTACATTTGAATTATGTAATACTTCAAACATCCGGTCAGTGAATCTTTCGAAGTCTCTTTAAAAACGACAAAATGAGGAATAATCACGCAGAACAATTGGACGGCGCATGCGCAGTTACTATAGCAACAGATATTACCACATTCTTTATTAAAATATATCACCTGTTGTGAGAGTTTGTGACGAAACTTGGAATATTTTTGTTTTCATCTTCAAAAAGAATTTTCTTTTCGATGTTCGGTTTTGTTTGCATTGCCTCTCCTATTTTTCCGAATGACAGAACTATTACTTAAATAATTTCGAATTTTTTATGGAATTATTATCTTCCCAAACGAAACGGAATGCTAATTGCTTAAGCTGGTAATAACAACAAGATGGGAAGTGCTTGTTTCAAAGGAAGCGTATCACCTACGTCAAGTAGTTTCGTTTACAAATACTACAGGTATTTATATTTATGATATGTATATGTGTAACTAAAAGCTCCAACTAAAAAAAACATGTTATTTATGCTCTAACACTAAAAGCCTATACAAATTTTGATAAATCAAAGTATATAGGGTAGTTGATAGTCAAGTCCATGGTGTATAACATTTTCAGAATTTTTCAATATTTCAGAAAATTTTTAACCTCTTACCCCCTAATAGGATACATTTTTCGTACATATATAAGAGCATTATCTAATATTCACATTAATAAAAGGGAAAAAAATTGTTCTATTTTATACATATAAATTTTATTTCAGTGCATTTAAATCAACGTAATGCCTGTTGGAGACTAAATGAAGTAATCTTTAGTTGAATAAATCCACAAGTTTATTTCTCCTAGTATAATATTATCAATGAATCTTATTTTAATCATTGATAAAAATATTATTTTAATAATAAAATAATAGTTAAATATTCTACATTTAAAATTAAACCGTGTTTTGTGTGTGTAGAACGTTATATATTTCCAAAAACAAATATACTCACTATGCGTCTATACTACTTTCTCTTAGTTACTCTCCCTATTTTGAATAAAATACTTTTTTTGAAATTAATGGTGCAAATAATTTCACTCAATCACACACATACCGATAGTTTTGAGTGACAATTTTTTTTTAACATATTATATTTTTTCCATGAAATGTTTTATGTGCTAATATTAACGAATTGATAGTTAATAAAAACTGAATGTATTATATTGCTTGATTATGTATATTGGTTGAATATATTTTTTAGAAACTAACATGTGTCTACGAACTTAGTTTTTGATTTATTTACATCAGAAATTCAATTTTGATAAGAATGTGATTTATAAAGTTTTGAAAAATTAATACACTTTTGAAATAATTTTTTAAACATTAATAAAATAAGATTTATTTTTGACTAATTCAAATAACAATACCTCCTGTCCTTAAACTATTCTTTTTCAAGCCAGTGCAATTGAGAAATATAAAATACGTTCATTGTCAGTACCGTATTTTAAAAGTTTCAACCCATCAAACTTTGTCATTTATGAATGACGGACTACTACGACGTGTATTATACTCATTGAAAATGAATGGGAATCGTGAAAGTCTTTTGTCAATGGAATTTAAGCTATTGTGACTCTTCGTCTGTGAAAGTCAGTTCTCGTTATCACTTCAAGGTTGACTTAATTTAGTTGTTACAACTTTTATTTAGTATTTTTATTCAGAATTTTTTTTTCACTAAGCATCAATACATCTTTCTTATAAATTTGACTTCCAGCATTTAAAATTTTTAAAGACTTTAACCTTCTGAATTTTTTTTAACTATTTGCATATCTCTATCATTTAATCTACAAATTATGGAGTATAAAGTGTTTTTTTTAAATTTTTGATTGGAAACTTTAATTTTTGGATTATCAAGGGCCTGATTTTTAAAGTAGTCGTATATGTAGCAGAAGAAAAATTTAAAGGTTGAAATCAATTCAATCACCTGAAAAATGCATATGGGATCTGGGGTCAAGGGATTATTGATTCTTCCAGCAACACATAATTTTCTTTTTAAATTTGAAAAGTTGTTTTTTTATTTAATTTTCAAATTTAAAGACCTGAATAAAATTTTTAAAATATATAAATTTTAACTAACCCGTCAAAAATTAAAAGTTTGCGATTTTTCTTAATGGCTCATAAATCAGAGAGTTAATGACTGTGAAACTTATCCTCGTACGATTTTAAAAGATACTTTGTTTTAAATTTTAACTAATAAATGGTTTTAAATGAGTTAAAAACTCTCTATACACAAAACTACTCTTCTTATTATGTCTTACGAAAATTCCGGACCCTTTTTGTTTGTTTCAGAGCATTTTTAAATATATGCTCTCCATACAAATTCAGATCTTTTGATGTTTTAACTTGTTTCTTGAAAAATACTTCACAAAAAAGTTACATGTGATGTTTCTTAGGCCATACAAATAAAATAACATCATTGATTTTAGCGCTCTACGCACCCTAAAAAAAGTTCTAAGCATCGTGTAAGGCCATAACGGTATTTCAAATATCAACGATAACAGATGCTTCGACTGATCACAAATATTTTCTAGGTATTCCGTTACGTTGAAAAAATACATATCTTTGATGTATGTTTCTACATCATATGATAAAATTCTATATATATCAAGTATATGTCCCAACCCATCGCTTTTATCATAAAAAAATTCTGTCGATTTCTCTTATCTGTGAGATCGTTTAAGAAAAAACTCTTTTGGAAAGAATCTGTGCAACGATTTCTTACCTGTCTCTTTGTCAAATAAGGAAGCATCAAAAAGAAATGTTTATCCATGAATTTTGTAGAATACTTAAAAAATGTTTCGTAAAGTAATATTTGAAGGTGTGACTCAGTAACTTCGTTCATGTTTGATTATTATATGTTTGTCTCAAATGTATAAATTCGCTTGTAGTGATGTATAAAAATTGTGATTTCTTATAAGGACAAATTTTTCTTTTAAAAAAATTCTTTGCAGTTGTAGGAAACCTAAAAACTTCATTCATCTGGAATGGTAAAGTACAAATTCAATTATAAAAAAATTAAAAGTAAGTTTTCATCATGAAAAACTTATTCTATAAAAAAAATCTGCGCTAGTAGGACATAAAGTGATATTTTTAATACATCTCGAAATGTGTCTAGAGTTCAAATTTGCAGAAAACGTACCTCAAATCAAAATTATCACAAATATGCCAACAAACAAAAAGAAAATTACATTTATTTAAAGAAAACCTTTAAAAACAACAAAAACCTTCACCATAATTATACCTTCCGACACATGCCTTCAAAAGATGACATAATTAAAGGCCCTCAATTACGTTTCTGACCCACAAAACACTACACATGCAAAACAAAACCCCATATAAGAAAAAGACCAACGTGTGGTGTTACTACATTGAACAGTTGCCTTTCTACTACTAAATTATATACTTACACTCTCTGTTGTCCTTGTAGTAAAACAAATAGCTGAATCACTGCAGCAGGTGAAGAATGCATTGGAGGTTATGCGGGTGGGAAATCTTTTTGCTGTTGCGACCTGCAACGCCCTCAACTCAGTAAATCACTTAATAGTTTTTGGGGGTTATTACGAAGGTATATTATAGGTAGTGTGTAAATAAAATGAAAACACATGCGACAGGTGTATGTATTAGATAATCGTAGTAGAAAATAGTTATTTAAGCAACTAGTGGCGAAAAGAATACTTTATTAAGCGAGTGGCTTTTATTTCACGAGCGAGGTACGAGCGAGTGAAATAATGACAAGAGCTTAGTATTATTTTGCACGTGCTTGCTTACAATATTTTTTATAATAACATGCAGAAGCGTGAAATTGTGTTCTTACTTTTGTCTTATTTAATTTCCTTTAATAATTTCTGTAGTACTTGTAGTTTCCATGGAGATATTAGAAAATGCAAAAGTAATGAACCAAAATAAATAAGTGAGTTTCATCATTTAGTTTCCATGGAGATATTCATGACATTTTGTTCTTCTTCCAATCAGATACTCTTATTTACTTTCCCGCACCAGTGCCGAAAATCCCATTTTCGCCACTGTCTGTGACGTAAGCACGTAAAGTGTCACTTTCGCAACGATTTATGAATAAATATGATATAAAAACGTGAACTTTTTTACACGTTGTGATAAAAAGATACTTAAGATCTATTCAAGATCTCGGCTTCGACTTGATATCGTTGATATCGCAAATGTCGTAATTATATCGAATTGACATCGGTATGATATTCGATTTAGAATACTACGATGAAATTGTTTACTGTACATGTACTGGTATAGTAATGTAAATGTACGGAAAATTTAAATTCTAACGTAACTAATAAACAATTATTATTATAATAAGTACGTTATGTATTCTTTCATTAGTTTATTCATATTTTATTTTGCAATAATCTTCTTTTAAAGTAAAATGTTATTCATTAGTTCACACTTATTGCATAATTTATTTTTAAAAAAGGCAATGCACTAAATTTTGTTTTCTCATAAATTAATTTCCATTAAAAAATCCCAGGAAACTTTATTCTTGAACAAAAAATCCATTATACATTGAAAGTATTTTAAAAGTATGTAAATAATCCTGAAAACAGGATTTGAAATATAAAAACTTATTTACGTTTTCAAAAGGCTTATGTAACTTTATATTAATCTTTTACTTTTGGTGGAAATTGACATTATGTTATGCCATAAATGAATGCCTTGGTTTGTTCCTTTTCTAAATATAAAATAAAAATTTAAAACTTATTTTCCAAATTTATTATATATGTTTTCCTTGCATTTTTCTTTTAATATATAATTCTAGCCACAATATAAAATTATCTGTAAACTCTTTTATGTGCTTTTATTTTAAAGCATTTTCAGAGGGTGTTAAACGTATTTTCTTCTATTAATTTTGACAAGTGTGTAAATTGTGGGTTTTGTTTCACAATTAGTAAACTTTTTCAATAAAGAAACTTCAATTAGTGATTGTTAGCTTTTTAAAACTAATTTAGTATCTTAATAAGCTTTTTCTTAGTTTCTGCTCATTATAAAACTCCACTACATTTTTTAAAGTATAAAAAATAGCTCACAGTATCGAATTTATCCAAAAACCACAACGCAAAAAATATTTTTATGCGTAAGAACTGCGCTAAGTTTTATAGTCTAGTGAACTTAGGGTAATTGTATCTGTCACTTTGCTTTGAAAAAGGGTACTTTGCATGAAAAATAATATGCAATTTCAGGCAATCACTTATGTAAGATAAAATTTAATTATAGCATGGTGCCATCATTGTCGAGGAAAGAAAATGAATTAACCTTAATTAATAATAATTTGGTTTATTTTTTGAAACCAAGTTTAAATTATCAAGAATTAATTTAGAAGTTCCTGACAATTTTTAGAGGAAACGTTTTTCATTGATGTTGTAAAGAAAGCCTTTTGCACACCCTTACTAAATTATTAAATTTTGACACTGTCACGGAATTTTTTTTTGTATGGTTTCTTGATGAAAATAAAGTATAGTACAATCAATGTAATCTATCGAAAGTTAACTGTTTTGCTTAGAAAAGTAATATATTAATAAGTATATCAACTTTTTTTAGTTTTATTAACAAATTTTTTTAACTAAAAATATTTTTTTAACTTGTGCAAAATAAAGTCGTAAAAAAGAAAATGTTTCCTAGTTTCTTATATTTTTTATATCACAACTTAACTTCATAAATTGCATTTATGTATTTTAATATTTATTATGGAAATTCCCTTGAAAATTTAATCTTAACCCTATTGTTTCCATTTTGATTTAAAACTGAAATTTTAAAGAAGATTTTCAATTTTGTAATGGACATTTTACTTAATGTAGAACTGTAAAAGCAAATTATGACATTGTATGCTTATATTTCTTATAATAATTAAATTTAATTTCATCGCATTAATTTGTAATTACATTTGAAAACAAGTATTGCGTCCTTAAGTCAGTAGTAAAAGCACAACTGTTAAATGTAATAACACCAGACATTGTTAATTTTTCTACAATGAGGTTTCCTATTGAATATGTTGTGTTTTGCTTGTCAAAAACGTAAATGAGGGCCAATTACATACCAATTATGTCATTATCTGAAAGCATGTTTTGAAATGAGTAATTATATATTGAAAGAGTTTGTTGTTTTTAATAGTTTCCCGTTAAAATAAATTTAACTTTCTTTTAGTTTTTTCTCACTTGCGTAGCAATACTAAACAGGAAGTTCAAAAATAACTGAAATAGCTTAGTGTCCTGTTACTTTAATGCTCTTTGAAATTCTCGTAGAAAAACAAGTAGGTTTCTAACATTAAGTTTAACCTAGAACTACTTTCACACAAGATTTGAAAAATAGTTAAATGTAGGATTTAGTTGAAATTTAAACTTTAAAAAGCCAAAATTGGCTATTTTCGTACCTCTTTTTTCGTTCATTCAATTAATGTACTTTATTTTTTGCTAAATATATTTGCATAATATATAAAATTGCTTGCTCTAAAAACTCAGCTCTTACCTATCATAGTCTGTCTCCAGCTAAATGGTGGATTATGCACTGCATTGCAATCTTCTTTCTCACTTTTCGGTTGCATTTACAGATATTTGATGTAATTTTTTGCGAATGCGTCAGTCATTCAGCTTTTTAACTTCGAAAATAATGGAAACTTTTCCAAACTGATAGACAACATGCCATTTACAGGAGGTCTCTTATATTCAGAAACATTCAGTTAAGTTAAAATAGATTTCTGAAGTTTTTCAATGTACGTGAATAATTGAACAATCTGTATATGTTTGTGGCATATTTATTTTCTTTACTTTCTAAATTAATTATTAACTAGGTATTAGTAGAACTTTGAATTAACATTAAAATTTTGATCTACCCTATAGGAAGCATATATTATACAATAATGTATATATCTATTTAATGATATCAACGTTGGTAGTGCTTTTCTAAATATCTTTAAAGTACTAAAGTTGTGCTTGAGCTATCAGCTTATGTATGGTGTATTTAGTTTGCATTGTCTGAAGAAGAAAAGATAAACCGATTTTATCTCCTTTTTCTTCTGGAAGGCCCTACTTTTATATAGGAATATAATGATAATTAGTCGATGCTCAGCCTTAAAAACTAACTTTTAAAGGTGTACCTTTCAAACCTTAATTGAAAATCATATGGCAATGATCTTAAAATTAGTACTTGCGTCAAACGGTTACCTTTTGTTTTAGGGTATGCGTGTGTCCATCATTTAAGGAGAACATAATTTCATTACAATACTAATTATCATTTAGTTATACAATTAGCGTTTACTAAATTGACACATGACAATGCTGTCTTTTACTTTCGAATACGTGTGTTAAGATGCCTCTAATAATCAGAGGGTTTCTTTAATACTTTCTTCCCACTCATAATCAATAATTAAATTATGAAATTGGTCATAGAATGGTCTATAAATACTTTTAACGCCTATTGTCTTTCCCACATTGAGGTTCAGATTACATTGCCCTCTTCTCAGTTTGAACCCAGGAAGCGAAACCAACATGGATAGCAAAGGAAACACGGGCTGTTTATTTTTACCAGTTATTTATAGTTATTATCATACTAGATAATACCATAATTTATTTTTGTTTTCAAATTAGTTTGTGACATTCGTCCTTTTAAAATATTTTGGTTTCACAAGTTTTTAATTTGCAAATATAAAAAATTATGCTTTTATTTGATTTCTTTTCTTTCTAAATGAATAAATATGCTGAAAATGTTTTATATTTGAAAGGTTATTTTCTATTTTTTATTTGTAACGCCAGACCATTTGTTTGACTGCTATGTAATTGCTGCTCTTTTTGGGTTTGGTGCACCACCACAAGACGTACTTGATAGTCTCCAGGACCAGGACCTGGCGACTCTCATCATGAAAGCTTTTTACTCTATGTAGTAATAGTTTTACTTCGATACCTACGATAACAAGAACAAAAATTTGTAACAGTAAAACAATCTTATCAATTGATGGATTTTTTTTAAAATTTAATATCTAAGTCTCTTTTGTTACGTTTTATAGTGTAGTGTAGTGTAATGTTGTGTAATCGTTTCCGCGGCTGCCTAACTCTAGCCTCCATTAGGAGCTTTAACACAGCCAATAACGCCTCGTAATTTAGAACCCTGGCCAAGTGGCGAGGTCGACACCTGAGCGGGCACGCAACGGAACTTCGAGCGACATCGTACGCTGATGCCGTCGGGACTTAGGACTCCACAGATTTAACAAGCACGTCTCTCCCAGTGTACTCGGGCCCATCCGTCACGAGTTGGATTTTCTACTCTTTCCCAGCACAGATATCCGATTTATAGGATGACTGGCAGTAGGTTGGATTCGAACGTTTTATTGTACAAACGTGTTATTGTAAAGAATAAGTTCCTGTGAAAACGAACAAGCACACTGAGAAAAGTTCCCTGTAAAGAACGTTAATAGCAAACCTATGCTAAACAACAACAGTTGTTGCTCTCTCCATAAACAGATCGTAAAGAAACAATAATTTTATTGAATTATTTTCTCTTACAAGCGCATCTCAACTGCATCGCCATTGTTGCTTCTGAAATAGCAAACGATAATCCTGGCTTGTTCCAGCGTTGCCATTCTGTGAAAGTAAATTATCAGATCTGCCTTGTCACTGAACCGTGTGATGCGATCTTGTTTTGTCGTAAACCTTTAGAAAAGAATTACTTATTTATTAGCAGTTATCTATTCAACTACTCTCGCCACTTCGTTGTTTCTTAATTTGAAATTCGTGAGTTCGGGAGTTCGCCGGTATCATTCGATACTTATCGTTTATCCTGGTCACTGCCTCGAATAATGTGTTTTAATTTCTGACTCTTAAAAGGGAAAAAATGTCTTAGAAATTTCGCTTTTCTGCATTTAACAATGAGCCTGGATTTATTTTTCTTCTGTGGGCTTATTATAATTATTTTTTCCCTTTTATAAATACCCTTTTAATTTGCAAAGGAAAGATTTATATTAAACTTTTATAATCTTGTAATTGATAGGAAGTGAATTAACCCTCTAATGCATACTGTTTACCGTTTGGTAACAAGTAGCATAATCCACTTTACTCTATTAAATTAGAGCTCCTCCTAGACAAATCTGTGTTTTTTTTCATCTATTACATTTCATTTTAAAGTCTTAGTTACTAATAATCCTCATAGCTGACAGTAGTAAAAGTGTATTCAAAATTAAAGAGTGAGGTTATTAACTTTTGTGAAATTACGTTTTTGGCAGTATTCAAAGAATAATAATATTTATTACTAAATAGTAATAAATTGTTTGAAAAATTAATCATAGTTAAAAGGGGTAATTTTTAAATATTTTTAGTAGTTTTCTAGTCATTATTATCAAAAGTGGAATTTTGCAGATGAGATTTTTGTCATTTGGAAAAAAAATTAAAAATTGAAATTATTTAACCCTTTCAGTCCCAAAAATTTACTACACTACAGAAACATCTGCTATTCACAAAATAAGCTTATTTTAGGTCAAATATGCGAATTCCATAAGAAAAAAAAATCCATTAAAATTTTTTATATGGTTTTTGAAACAATGCCAAAATTCTTAAACTGTGGAAAACAACAAAATAAAAAAAATATATATTACCTAAAAACACTTCGAGTTATATATTTTAAGGTATCTGACCATATTATTAAAAAAATTTAGTAATTACTTTAACCGAAATAGTTTAAATTGTGTTTTAAATATGTGGAACTGAAGTGAACTTATCAAAAATCAGGAGAAACGCTTGTTGACTATTTTCTAAATAAAAAAAATAGTAGTTCTGACTTCTATTGAGATTAAAGTAAAATTTTGCCTGATAGAACGAAGTGTGAAGTATCGAATGATGTGTGTTTGGATGTCATAGCGGGACATAGACATTTTGAAAAAAATATTGAAAGTGATGATGCCAAATGGCATCACTGGGACTGAAAGGGTTAAATTCTATTGCAGTTAAAAATTTTTTAGTATTTTTCCCATAATGTGTGAGTATTTAAGATACATATATATTATTTTGGAATGAAAATAAAAATTCATGCACTAGAGGGTTAATGAGTTTTCCAAATCATGATAAATTTTGTTTAATAATACGTACTGAAATCAAGACCATTAAAAAAGCTTTCAATACAGAAACTACTTTCATCTAAACATTCTGAATTTAAGTCTTGTATTTTCCATGTTTAAGAATAATTATAATCATACTACCACTACAAAGTTGGATTTTATTTTATTGCTGCTTTCTTTTTTTTTTTTTGTTTTTGTTATTTTGTCAAGAGCAAAATTCCGTCTCTTGCCTCATCAGAGACAAACAGAAGAATTCCAACAGTTCTACGTTTATCTCTTAAAAATTATCTACTTAAAGGATAAAAACGTCGTAAACGGTGTTTATTTGAAGACGGAAAACTCACTCTCCTTTTGTTCTTTCCAACAATTAATATTTTTAATGGCTGGCGAAATGACTATCATCTTATTCTTATAAAGAATAGTAATCGTTGAAAATAGGGTTGTAAAATAATGATAGTTTGATATTTTTAACACGTTATTTGAAATGAAATGAACGTGTAGTTCAAAATCGTTTTTGAAAATTTAGTTGCGCAAAGATTTTTTTTTAATTTGAGGCATTTTGTAAGGTCTTTTTGCTTTCGTCATCATCATCATCATTAGATCATTAATGGTTAATCTAATCGGAATATAAACAATTATTAAAGTACAATTCCATAATATAAGTTTGTATTAGTTTATAATATTGGTAGTGTTAACTTAGCGGTGTTGAATGTACATGATACTTTCAACCACGTTTTAGTCTCTATGTTGAAATGGCCGCGACTTCTTTTGAATTTCTTACACTCTTAAAACGAACGAGCGATTTTAACTCAGTCTGATTAATTGTCACTCCTCCAGACTGCAAAATGCACTTCTCCTTTTGGAGTGGATCCTTTGTGTGTTAAACATCCGACAGGATCACTCCAAACGAGTGATTTTAACTCAGTCTGAGTTAATATTCATTCCTTTCCAGTGTCGAAAATGCACTTCTCCAACTGGAGTGGATTTCACTCTTTTGTTTTAAGAGTGTATAAACTAGTCAAATATCATGTTTTCTTATTTCGAAGCAATGTTTCACATATAATTATTTATTATTCAAAACAAAATCAAAACAATTTTCCAATCTACCCTTTTTTGGTAAATAGGTTTATTAAGGAAATAAATGATACTGTTAAGTAGTTAAAACAATACTACATGTTTTATATTTAAGTTTTTTTTTTTTGCTGCAGCTCACATTGACAGCTGAACTCATTATATCATAACAAAATACCTCACATTGTTTCTTTAAAAAAGAAAAGAAAAAAATTAAAAATGGAAATAAGATCTTAAAGAATAGCAGGAACCGATTGTAGTTATTCTAGCAAAACAACAAGAAACTTCTTTTAAACAGGAAATCGGTGAGCATCACTTCTCGTCCTCTAATTAAGAAGCTTGAAAGAAATTGAAATAACCTGGATATATGAAGACACGAAATATCCTGAAAAGGATTCTTTTAACTCGTTTCTCCTGGAACTCCGCCAAAATTCCGGACAAATTATTATTTAGAATCGCATTGTTACCGCCCACGATGTTTCGGGACAGACACTCGTTTCAGAGCGATAAAATATAATTGTTGTTGGCTTGTTTTTTATTATTTCTAATAAAACAGGAAGATAAGTTATCTATAAGTTGTTAAGATTCGGAAGTGGTTCCGATAATCACTTGAGCGTATTAATTAGAAGCTGTTTGGAAAAGCTAGATTTGTTCAATTGAGTATTGAACAAATTATATAGTTTGTTAGAGTACAGAGTGGTTATAAAATAACGCTCGCTATTTGGAGTGGTCTATAGCTTGAATGAATAATCTGAATGCAACAACAATTGAGACACTTACTTATCAAGAAGGGGCAAAATAATGGAATCATAAAAAATGATTATTTAGAAAGATTTTTTATGATAATGGAATCATAAAAAATAAACTCGTCTCTTGACCAGGATTCTAAATTACGAGGCGTAGCCAATTATGGCCAAAAACGGTCAACACAGCAAATTACGCCTCGTAATTTAGAACAGTAGTCAAGAGACGAGTTTCTTTTTAATGATTCCATCAAAAGAAACTCGTCTCTTGACCCAGGGTCCTAAATTACGAGGCATAGCCGATTATTGCCTATTACGGCCAACACATCCGATTACGCCTCGTAATTTAGAACCCTGGTCGAGAGACGAGTTTGTCGTTTATGATTCCATTCTTTTTCCCCCTTCTTGAATAGTAAGTTGTATTTGGATTATTCATTAAAACTGCAGACCACTCCGAATAGCGAGCGTTATTTTATAACCACTTTGTATTTAAACCATTAACTAATTAAAAGCTGATGGCAAAATTAAATGTGTAAGATTGAGTATTAAATAAACATTGTATAATTTGTTGGAGAATTTAGTTTCACTGTAAATTAATCTTTTGATTAGATTTTATAGAACTTTTTTCTTGATGTTCCGAGAATTCAATATTTTTTTATTTTTTTTCTTTCACCATGATAAAATAAACAGTTTGATTAAGATGTAGATAGAGCATTTTATACTAAAAGACGGATATTGGATGGTTATAAAAGAATTACTGTCTTTAAAAAAAGACGGTGATTTTTGTAATTTTTTATCACTGTTCTTGTCTTAAACTATATCAATTGATCCTTTTTTCAAGAAACAGTTTTTCTAAAATACGACGCCCGTCGCCAATAGCCCTCGTGTAGCTCTAGTGCGACGATAATTCAAACCAAACCAAACCAAGAAACAGTTTTATTCTATAAAATATATCTATTAATGCAATAACATAAAACTATCCATTACCCATATCATAGTTTTTTGTTGAATCCTGCACACTTAATTTGCATCTACTTATTTTTGTGATTTCTGCCTCTCAGTTCTTTTTACTAGATACCAAAATAGTTGTTTAACTTTGTTATTATTTAAAAAAAATCTATTTATAACAACTATTTTCGAATATTAATTTAATAATCTTTAAGAGAATATGAGTTAGATAAATATTTAATCACCCCAAATAAGGCTTAAACCTAATTGTTTTATTCATGCTAGAGTAAGCACATAGGGTTTCATTATCTTGAAATTCTCTCACAACAAGCTGATTCAAAGAACAATGGATTAGAAATTCTCAAAACTTTCAATCTATAATTATTACCCATGCTTCAAACTTTTGACAACAGAAGCATTTCATATTTGACACAAATAAATAAAAATTATTTATATTTATTACAAAAATCTCAGCATACACCGTACATTGAGCATTTTTTTTTTCGTATTTTCCAAAGTAAAATACTTAGTATTTTGTAAAAAGTGGTGATTTGGAGTAAAATTTTTCATAAATTACGGAAAAAAATTTTAATGTTAAGTCTCACATAACTGAAAAATGTAATGAACCCTATGTGTAATGTACACAATAAATAATTAGTGCGTTCATAATTCAATAAGTTCACAATTAAATGTTACGATATTATTAGTATAATTTTTCTAAAGATGTTAGGGAAAAAAGTAAATACATTTGAAAATAACAATTTTGAACTATAAATCGATCAATCACACATTTTGAAATAATCTACAAGCTATGATTTCTTTGACTAACCAGTGATTATACTGTGATGTGTGATGGTGTCTGTCACTGACCTCTAGGAAGATGCTTTTTGGTTTGGTTTGGTTTGGTTTGCATTATCGTCGCGCTAGAGCTACACGAGGGCTATTGGCGACGGGCGTCGTATATTAGAACCACAGTCAAGTGACGAGCCAACACCTGAATAGGCACCCAACGCAACCGTTAAGAGCGACATCGTACGCAGCGTTAGGACTTTGAAGGATATTTAACGTGCACTCCCTTACACGGGGTATTATTCGTCGGACATTTTTGGCTGCACGGGCCGTTTATAGGTCGGCAGCTATTTTGGCGATGCCCGGACCCGAACCTGGGACCTTCCGCATGCTAAGCTAGTGCTTAACCGACTGGGCTCCCCAGCCCACGAAGATGCTTTTTGAAATTTGTTTACAGAGAATATATTATTGTTTATAAATATTATAAAAATTAGAG
The DNA here is from genome assembly GCA_023701765.1 of Hylyphantes graminicola. NCBI lineage: Eukaryota > Metazoa > Arthropoda > Arachnida > Araneae > Linyphiidae > Hylyphantes > Hylyphantes graminicola. The sequence goes on from CM043116.1 coordinate 50,258,268, forward strand.
AATTTTAATGAAACAACTTTGAAACGCTATAATACGATGTAAAGAAAGTTTTATATCTATTTTTTAATGCATTAGCTTATGGGAAGGAGCCATTGTTTCAGACTTTTTGCTAAATGAAACATTTAAGAGAATATCCTCGTAAATGCTAAGGATGGGTTTTCTTTAAAAGAAATATTACCATCACTTAATCCCTTACATTAAAAATAATTTCTTTAATAAAGAAATAAGCCTGTTCTTTTAATAAATAATTAAAATACGCTCTTTGCAGGCGAGGCGTTAGGTACTCCTGTTTAAAAATCAACGGATTAGTAGAGAAAACAAATAACGAACACATAACATTTTTTACGGCCAAGGAAATGATTTTTTTTGCACATTATATGAGTCTTTTAAAAGAAAAATCCAGATTAAAAGTTTTATAGGCGTCATAATTTCAGAGGTGTATAAAAGGAATTTATTTTATAATGTCTTTTGTTTTATGTATCGACAAAGACAATACGTTGGAAAATGTCATGTTCTTCACTTTAATAAAATTTTATGATCGTATTCTGTGGGATACTAAAAGAATGCATTTAAGAAGATTTAACTACGTTGGTGGTGATTGCATAATATTATGAGTTTAGTTTCTCATGTTTTTATGTCAGTTTTTTTTAAAATACAAGGTTTTAAGAGCGAATGAGCCCGCTGGACCGCAAGTCTCCAAACCAAAGTGCCTCAGTGTTAATCCACACTGTAAAAAAACCCTGTTGTTTTTACAGTTAAAAGCTGTCAACTTTAACGCCAGTCAATAACTGCTTTTTTACAGTTTAAAACTGTAATTTTTTACAGGAAAATTGTAATTTTGTTACTGGAAATCTGTAATTTTAACATGGAGAAACTGTTATTTTTGCAGGGAGACTGTTAAACTAGTCATTGCAAAGAGTCACTTGATTGAGACTATTGTTAAGCACAAATACCCAATACTAACCCTACCGACCGAGTAATTACTTTGTTGCAGACGGTTCAGTATTGGGCTCGCACACAAGAGGTTCCTGGATCAAAACCCGGCCTGGTCCATACCTCTTCCAGGAACTTCTTGAATGCGAGCCCAATACTGACCCGTCTGCGACAATATAATTACTCGGTCGAGAGGGCTGTATTGGGTATTTTATTTTAGCAGGGAGAAACTATTAAATTAACAGTTTTTTTTCCTGCTAAATTAACAGTTAATCTCTGTTGAAATGTAAATTTTCCTGTAAAAAATTACAGTTTTTCAGCAAAAATTTTACAGTTTTAAACCGTCAAAATTGACAGTTTTTAACTGTAAAAACAACAGGATTTTTTTTTACAATGCAGAGGAGAAAAAATATTTTCTAAGCCCCATTTCTCTGGCGTTGTAAAATATTCAATACAGCTCCTGTATTGAATATTTTTACAAACGGGTGTTTTATGAGATAAATGTAGCTGATATACGGGTCCAGACAATCGCACTTTGTGAAATAGGTTCTAATATTTTTTTAATAAAATTTTTCAATAAGTAATTGTGCACAAAATATTTAAAGCAATTGTTATTATTGGTAATTATTATTAGCAATTATTGTTTAATGTTATTCCTTACAAGTTCAGAAGAAAATATTTTTTATTTGCATTAAGCAAGTTCTTAAAATAAGTACTGTCAAATAGTGTTGTCTCCAAAATTAAATTTAAAAAATGTCGATGGAAGCCGAAGACAGTCTTCGAATTGCCCCCACAAGGTTTACCTTATGCATAAAATTCATCGTTAAACATTATTTATATTTTTGTAAGTACAATTATGTACTTTTTGTTAAGATAAAAGCAATTAAAACTCGCGACATATAGTCTATCCACTATTTCATTTCAATTTCAATCGGAGAAATCATTTGAAGCGTACGGCCAGCTTAAGTGATTACAAAAACAAAAAAAAAATACGAGCAATACTGTTTCATTTCCAAATTAAAACCATTACATTAAATAATAAACTTCTCTCCATGTGTCCTGTTTTTTAATTATCATTCAATCAAGTTTAATCAAGTCTTTAAATTTCCAATTAAACTCTCTTAAAAAGCGCCATATAAAACGAAAATAAAAATGAAAACTCCATTAAAACCGAAGCGGTCCTAAAACGTCAACGGAAATCTTAATTTACATACCATTAAGCGGCGCATGTCTTCCTTTTTCAAAGGACCATCTTCTCAAAGAATAAAGACAGTCATAAGCATCTACCCTGGCAATGTTATTTCTATCCCATCTCCTTGATTAAGTAATTGGGCCTTCGGAGAGAGTGCTGGTTTATATGTCTGTCAATGCGTCTCAGACATCGTCTAGGGGGCTCGGGACAAACAATCATATGCTCGAGGATGGTGCGGAGTGGTGTTGATCTTGCTGTCTTGTGAAGCTGTTGTTGTAGTTGCGGAATAAACATGGATTGGCCGCGTAGGGCTTCGGTGGCCGGGGCTCCTTCAACCGTCATGAGGAGGAGTGTCAGTCGACGGTCATTGAGAATGAGGTAAATTTATTATTTTTCATATTATTCAGATTGTTTTTTTTATATCCGAATTACCCCGCTATGTTGGGTCAACCTGCACAGTTAAAAATATATTCATTGCATCGGAATTCTGGAAATTTCTAGCTGCCACTAATATTTAGAAAATTAATGAACCATTTACATGGGAATTCATAACTTAAATGTGCAGCACAAGTATAAAAAAATTCGAAGTTTGTTGGAGAGTTTTCCTTATCAACTGAAATCTAAGAATTGTTATAGTGCTAAAACCTTCTAAACAGTCACCATTTGAAAATTGTCTTCAATGCCTGTTTCTCTTGGGTTGTATATTGAAAAACCATTTATTGATTTAAGAAACACTGCTTTATGTGACTGTCAATGCGTCTGAGACATCGTCTAGTCTAGAGGGGTTCGGGACAAACAATTTTATGGTCGAGGATGGTGTGGAGTGTTGTTGATCTTGCTGTCTTGTGAAGCCGTTGTTGTAATTGCGGAATTAAACATGGATTGGGCCGCGTAGGGCTTCGGTGGCCGGGGCTCCTTCGACCGTCATGAGGAGGAGTGTTAGTCGACGGTCATTGAGAATGAGGTAAATTTATTATTTTTATAGTATTTGTATTGATTTCATTACTGAATTACCTTGTTTTGTCGGGTTAACTTGCACAGTTTAATTTTTTATTGCACCAGAATCCTGGACATTTCTAGCTGCCACTAGTATTTGGCGAATGAATGAACCAATTTTGTGGTAAATCCAAAACTTTGATGCACCCAGCAAAATTTTAAAAACAACTCTCCTGGCAGTGGTCGCTGTATGTAAAGTTGACATGAAGGTCTCCAATTGCGGAATTATGACTAAAAATCAGGAAACCAAAGATGTGTGGCTGATCTATGAGGAATGAAAAAGGAACTATCAAATTTCCAGTTAGATATTCTAGTTGCTAGTTTCATAAGGAATAGACTTGAAAACCAGGGTGACCGAGGGTCAATACCAACTTACAAAACGCATTGCTTGCATTTCAATATAGTCATAGACATAATTATATTTGTGGTGTTGTAACATTGTGATGTTAAACTGTCAAAATCCTAGGTATTTACATTCAAAATTTGTATCTAAAACACACCACACACTATCCACAACACTTAAAGGTAAATTTCAGAATTCACCTAATTGGATTAGTTCAATCGCGGCAATGATGAATCTGAGGACTTGCTCTAACACCACACAACCAACCCGGTATCCGTGTTATATAATAAATTGATCGGAATATTAATCCCAACAACTCGCTTCTACGTTTACATGTTACAACCATCATTATTACTTGCATAATATCCGCTATGCAAAACGGTGAATTTATATTATAGTGGTTACAAAGCTGCGAAGCATAATGAGGGGGCGATAAAACGGGCTTCCCTAATCGTTAAATGGCTCCCTGCAAATCGCTCTGTACGTGGATATTCGTATTAATCGAAAAGCGTGGCTGCAACACGCTGCCCTGCCATGTTATATATAAGTATGTTAAAGGGGAGTCGGATGGTTTCTATCTCGCCCATGTTAATTTTACTAACTTCAGGAACATTTTTCTCAGGAACTATATGACATATCCTTATGGAATTGTTCCTTACATATAGCTCTTTGGTTTGAACTGAGAATATTTCATAGCATAAAAAAATACTTTTACCGTTATTTTTTTTAAATGTGTATTAAATGACCCTAAAAAATCTGATTTAATGTTACATAACTTTTTTGAGCAGAGATATTTAAAAATTCTCAGTTGAAATGAAAGAGTTATTAATGGGAAAGACATAACAATTCAAAACATGTTGATATATTTTATACTTCATAAGAAATATGTTCCTAACTGTAATTCTCTGAGAAATATCGAAGTATAAACCCGTCACTGGACAGTTAGGTTTTCCAGCAACACGCATAATTAAGTTTTTAAAGCTTACATTTAAAAAAAATTTTAAAATTAAAAATAATAAGTCCCCATTCGAATCATCATCAGCAGCACACATACAAATTAAACAATTATAACATAAATTTTAAAATTTAAATTTTAAATTTTAAAATTATGCATCAAAACAAGATTACTCCTTTACTAAAATTGCGGATCACTCCATTGAATTTCTACAACTTCACTTAATTCGGGCGTAACTTTTATTTTTAACATATTTAAAATAAAGTTGCACCGTTTTTAACAAAACCCACACTTAAAATTTGTGTACAAATTGCATAATATGACCATCTCGAAAATAATTAAACTCTATTCTATCTGGAATTAGTGACGTTCTGATTTTTAGGAGGGCAATATGTGAGACTACCAAATGTATTATCTGTCGAAGAAATCGTTAAAATTGTAAACATCTATACCTTAGACAACAAAATAACAAATTTTTTGGTATTTAATATATACTCTCATTATTTGGTAAAAGAGATGACACACATTAAAAGCTCTTGTTTATAATTTGTTTGCCAATATACCAACTACGCAAGCTGGTGGAATAAGTAATAAGGAGACTCGTTGATATCACATAAATATTTGTCCTAGGATATTTTTTTCCAGATGAGTCCTGACTATGGCTAACAGCAATGGTCCAAAGTTAAGCCCAAGTTGAACCAAATCGATATAATGCTATCTACATAATGAACTTGGCAATCTTATTATGGGGAAGACAGAATCGGAGTCACCTTGACCATCAAATAGAAATGTTACATTTAATTCATGTTTAGAGAACGGCTATTCTTCAATTTTGTTTTTTGATATTAATTTTTTTTGCCGTTTCGATATTTTTGTTTCAATTTCAGATTGAAAAATTTATTGCACAAGTAAGTAAGTGCTTATAACCATTTCTCTCTCTCTCTCTCCCCCCCCCCCCCCAATAAAAAGAACTGAAAAAAACAGATCACTAAAGAATTAGGCATTTATTGCTACTGGTTGGTTTAAAAACTTTTCACTAGGGCTACACGAGGGCCGTTGATGGCGTACCTCGTTAATTGGAATATAATTCAAGTCCCGAGGCCAACACCTCAACTGATCACCCCACACAACCTTATATAGCGTCATCGTACGCGGCATCATGATTTTGAACCTCCACATTTTTAACGAGAATGTGTGGTGCTATACACTCGGAGTATTTTTTTTGCATGAATTTACACTTTTAAAACAAAAGAGTGAGATCCACTCATATAGGAGAAGTGCATTTTCGACACTGGAAAGGAGTGAAAATTAACTCAGACTGAGTTAAAATCCCTCGTTTGGAGTAATCCTGTCGGAATTTTAACTAAACAAAAGAGTGAAATCCACTCCAATAGGATAAGTGCATTTTGGACACTGAAAAGAGTGAAAATTAACTTAGACTGAGTTAAATTCACTCGTTTGTTTTAAGAGTGAAGCTACCTTTTCCCTTTATAGGAGCAGTGTGGGCAACCGCGAATCAATTCGAGGTCACGGATGCTCGTCCATTATGTCTATTACTATATAAACTAGAGAACTCCTTCTATACACTGTCATTTTAAATCTACCCATCAAGTAACATGATTCTTATTATTCACAAAAAGTAGTCTATATAATTTATTTAAAGGAGCATGTGTTATAAATTTATTGTTATTAAGTTAACATCCTTCCACCGAGTCGCAGACAAGAGAACTAGGATTGATGGTGAAATCTTTTCTCTCATTGGTCATTCCCCTGTGGATGACGTCATTACGGATCTGACTTTTTATTTATTTCTCTTCATCTTCTTTTGCCCCTGCTTAAATTCTGTGTTTTTCTCGTCAAGATGTCATTTGTTGTTGAAGAGGTGGAAGTATTTCTACGAATTCGGCGATTGTTAAAGCTTTTAAGGTTTGAATGTCTTGTTCTGGATTGTATAATGGTCGAGAGTTGATGGACCATAATTTTCTCTAATGTTTTGTATGGTGCATTAGGGTGGAGTGGGGAAATTGAATTTTGGAATACCCTAATAAAATTTTATAACTGTTAGTATACATTATAATTTAATTAAATAAGTTAAAAATTAAATATTTAATCCTTTTTTTAAATATTGTTTTTAAATACACTAAAATGTTTCAAAGTACAATATCTAAGAAATGCTGTTCAGTTTCAATATTTCCTCGAACCCTCTCTCCAAAGGTTTATTATACGTCTAGAAATACAGCGAGAATTTTTTTTTTTTTAGTTGCCATTCTAAGGAGACTATTATTTTAAACCCTATGGCGTCTTGAGTAACAATTAAAATAGGTATCTGTGCGTAATTTCCAAGAAATCTCTCCTTAATTTCAACTATTGCAGTGATTTTGTATTAGTGATACTCTCCTTGTTTACTATAGTTTTGCACTTGCTATTGATTTCCTCTTTTAATTCTGGTAATGAATAATTTGTAATCGTTTACCATTATCATTGAGAAAAGCTATAAGCCGATTTAACATTCAAGATTTTTATTCAAAAATATATAACTATTTTCATGCCTGGTAAAATAAAATAATTGAAGACACCCACTTTTAACCTATGATACTCATGGGAAAATTTAAAAAATTTATACCACACAACGCATTAAAAAAACGTCGAAAATTCGATTAGATGATAGTATTTTTTTTTTAATAAACTTGTTTTTCGGGCCGTCGCATTGCAACTCAAGTTCAAAGACCGATATTATTATTATATTATTTTGCGTCTAGAAAGACAGGGAGAAGAAAAGTTTGAGTTGCCATTCTAAGAAGACTAATTTTTTAAACCATATCGTCTTGAGTAACGATTAAAATACATATGTGCGTAATTTCCTAGTAATCTCTCCTCAATTTCTACTAGTCCAATGCTTTTGTATTAAAGTGATACTTACCTTGTTTATAATAGTTTTGCACTTTCTATAAATTTCTTTTTTAATTCTGGTAATGAATAATTTGTAATCGTTTACCATTGAGAAAAGCTAAGTACTGATTTAACATTAACTATTTTCATGCCATAATTAAACTAATTGATGATCCACACTTTAAAACTATGACACTCATGGGAAAATTAAAAAATTTTATCCCACACAACACATTAAAAAACCGTCGAAAATTCGATTCGTTGATAGTATTTTTTTTTAATAAACTTGTTTTTCGGGCCGTCACATTGCAACTCAAGTTCAAAGACCGTTATTATTATTATATTATTATTTTATTACTTCTATGGTCGGAGAAGTCCTTGAACAACCTTCGTATGACCTCAAGCGACTTCGGCCACCGCAGTTTTCTTCTGCAAGAGGCATTTTTTATTGGATGGTAAAGATATAACTAGGTTTTATATTAGTGTGTTTTTTAAAAGTGAGAGAAACCAATAGTTATTAAAACATTTTCGCCAAGCATAAAATTTTTGGTGCATTTAAAGTTGTTAAGGTAAAATTAAGTATGTATTGTCTTTTATAAACTTTACTGAAGTTACTATATTATTGACTCTAAGTATATTCTTGTTATATGTAATATTAATCAAAAGAACATGATTTAAGCGATTATTTATGTCGAAAAGTATGTACTTGCTTTTATTCAGTGAATAGACATTCACATTTCGAAAATCATTAAACTCAAAAGAAAAAAAAAAAATCATGGTCTAATGGGTAAAATTTTTAAATAAAAAATAAAAAGAACACTAAATTATTGCATTGCATAATTATTTACTAATTTTAAAAAGAAATTTTCATAAGGCTCTCTTCACACAGACGGTAGCTACTAAATTTCGAAGAACAAACTGTCATATTTTCTATTTCAAATTTTAGAACGTTTTTTTTTTTCGAAAGCTTTTGACTTAGGCTATAGCCTATTAGCCTATTTATTATATTTATATGTAGCCTATTAGCCTATTTATTATATTTATATATGGCCTATAGCCTATCATTAGAATATTTAGCCTATTACAGTAGACCCATTCCCTACGACTGTCTTCATGCAGATAGAAAAAAGGAATGTCGTATCAAAATTATTCGCACATTGTAATTTAGTCACAAACATTCAACGTATCTTCTAAAAATAAAATATTTTATTAATTATTAAGGTTGACTTTCAACGAAAATAGCACGCACAACATCAAGTTTGCTGGTTAAACTCGATGAATATATCCATCTGATCCCCGGCCGAGTTGTCAGATTTTCTGGATGGGAAAATCATGGGCACGCATGTCATATAATTACGTGCATTTAAAAGATACATTGAACCCCATTTGGATGGATGGATGTTTGGGTTTTATGGCGCAAGGGCATCTAAGGCCATACTGCGCCAAACACTAGGTATGAACCCCATTTGGCTTGGGTACTCTCGTCAAAATTAAATCTCGGCATGCTTTAACATCCACAGAACGCTCGGATTTAAATGTAATCAGAGGGTCATAATTGGTAGTGTGAGTCGCCTAGTGGCTGTCAGTTCTTTGGAATATGCCGAGTCTGAAAAGTCATAGCTGCCAATTAAGCAACTTCATTGGAAAAAAATTGAGGGTTTGTTTGACAGAATTTATTTTTACAATAGTAGTAGCTACAAAATACTAAATCTACTCTTTTTTGGATATAATATTTTCTTTCAAAAGATAACAGGTAAGCATGTGTTCAAATAAATAGCAAGAATAACAACACTTGTTCATTAACAAGAGCGAATAGTGGATTTTTTTTCACATTGAAACTCAGGTATCAAAACAAGATCTGCATTAATGTTTCGAACGTGCGACCCAGATTTCTGCGAGACGTTCACAAGTTCGGAAAAGCCGTCTTCCAGGAATAAGCAGCTATTTTTCAACACATAATTTATATTCAATGTCTGAAGTTGTTTTATCTACTTAAAGTCCGTCAATAGACAGCTGTAATAGAGCTTTATGATACGTTTAAACATATCCGGATTTGTATCTGTGGATAAACAATTGCGGTCAATAACGTTTCAGAAAAAGAATTTTTTTTTTTTTGAAATTCTTTAAATAATTTTAGATTTTGAATTCAATGCTTATTATTATTTTATGAATTTAAATAGGTTAGCTAAGAATAGGTTGATTTTAACAGATGAGATGACATATCAGTACCGGATTTAAATTAAAATAAAAAGGACACAATTAAGTGCTTAATAAAAAATGTTTAAAATCTTCGATTGATGTTGAAATTCTGTTTATTTAAATTAAAGACTATGCGGATGAACTTACTTAAAGTACAACCACCAAAATATTTACTTTTTTTAGTTTTCAACTGATTTTTCATTGTGTTTTAGACAGCTTCTTAACTTTTTTTCAAAGATATTTTAAATAACATGCAAGTTAAGTAACTAAGATGGACATGTTTCAAGTATTAAGAGGGAACAAAAATACTAAATCAAAATAAATTCTACCTCGAGCCCCGATTGGTGAATCAATGTCACGTGAGAACAGAGCACCAATCGGAGCACTTATCGAAGGATATCCAGGAATGAAATCTGGATAAAATTACGTCTCCTGAAACAAGAAATTAGCGCTACTGAGAAATTATCCACAGTATTTAATAATCCAATATATGCAGTTACGGTATGGCACATATATATTCCAGCTTGTGTGCTTGTTCAGAGAACCGCTTATAAGCTTTCGTCAAGTGGAACAGACATTGAAAGAATTTTTACAGTCACAAAAAAATGAATAACACATAGACAAATAACAACATTTATTGACGTTCACAAACATCCATGCCTAACCGGGATTTGAGCCCGACCCCTGCAGAAGGCTACAGTCCTAGCGATTGCGCCACCGGGGCGGCAATATATATCTAGTTAAAATAACTAAAATTTATTTTATGGCAAACTGCATATTAGTAAAAAGTTTAAACGGAACGAAATCATCTTCCAAAGGTTACCATCTCAAATAAAACCCCAATTAACAACTAATTTCAGACACAGAAACTATTAAACGTCAGATCCCACCAAACAAAATTCCATTAAACATGAAAAACACTAACAATAACCCTGAATCAAGTCTCTCAACATTAAAAGGCATACTTCTTCCCCGGAATAGCCATTCATATTTATTTTTCACGGTACACCTATCAAGGTTAACACCACGCTTGCATAGGAAAGGTCGCGAACAGCATACACGGCCACTTATTTCCCGTTACAGACCGTAGTAATAACCCCAAATTAGCTACCATAATGAGCTGTCCCCCGATAACCCGTTTTATTAGTCATTTTAATTTTAATAAACTAGGAAGGAAACTCTTCGGAAGTTGCTCGTTGACGCTGAAATGGGAACACGTGGGCGAATGGGTGTTTAGCTGGTTAGGTGACTTCAATGAATAAAATTGAGATTTTATGTACGAAATTAAAAAAGTGGTGTACACAGGTAAATATTTTTGGACCGGAATCCTGGAATTTTCTAGCAGCCACAAAAGCATAATAATAGGCAATCTAAACAAAAATATTTTGTATTATTACTTGTTGCATATTAAATTAGATGAAATAGGTTAGATATGAAACTAAAAAAATCAAGAGAAAACAAATCTCACAATTATACATAAGAATTATCGATAAACTGCACTCTAACCTTAAAGGACACCAAACAAATATAGTTCTATAAACATCACTTTCACTTAAGTTACTTCACCATTCATTTAAAAAAAAAAAATTACAAATTCTGAAGACATTTCATTAATTTTTTCATTTCGTCAAAAATTTTACAATTATATCATAAAATTTAAAATATAGTAAATTTGAAGTAATATTTATAATACTACAATAAGTATCATAAAATTTTGGGAAATTTTACTTTTATCCTTAAGAGTAATTTTGGTGTACTAAGCTTTGTAACGCAATAACTCTTCATCACTAAAAGTAGTTATTTCATTTTTTCAATAATTACTTTCAGTACCATACCTTAAACTATAAGTAAAAAAGTCATACAAAATTGGTGTATGGTTTTATTTCTGTAAATATACTTCTCTTGCACAAAAGTTTCCTATATTATACAAGTTAATCAAAAAAATTTGAATCCTTTCATAGATTCTTTTACTCCTAAGGGTCGTTTAAAAACACAATACAAATGAATAGTAATTCTAAAGGTGTGACTTAACCAATATTCTCAGTAACATCCTCCATTGTTCAAGACCACGGCGATTATTTTGGTTGCATTATAATCGCCAAGGTGGTATACCACCGGACGCAAAACCCAAGTCATCATATTTCTTCTTCACTAATTATCATCTCCAAGGTAGTCATTATTCAAACCCGAAACGGTTCCGGGTCTGTGCTTCTTCGGCTTATTTCTATTCTCAGCCTCAAAAAGCACCTTAGAGGAGAGAGAAACGTCTTTATTCTCATTATCAACGTTTTATATTAGGACGTGTTCATTGGAAAGAAAGAAAAAAGAATCCTGAACAAAGCTTTGCTCATCTGTGCCATTGTCTTTAGCTCTTCCGTTAGAAAGTTGTTGCATTCTACTGGTGAAGGTTAGCCTTGATGAAATTGGTAACTATTATGTTCATTGAAGACACCACGGATCCTAAACGCGGCAAAATATGATTTGTTTTCATTTAAACGTTAAATGGTTTCGTCATTTTTCCTCGATTGATAAAACATTGCAGCCTAATGTGTGGTTCTATAGAGGTTGTACTTTTTGTTAATGCATGCAGATAATAATGTGCGCAAAAGGTTTTCGCAACAATAATAATCGGTTGTTTAAACAATTATTTCCTTTTTAAGGATGTTTTAAGTAACATATATTTAGGGATAAAGTTTAAAATAATTCTTCTGTCGCAACAAAAAGCTTTTAGAACATAAACGTTAGGTTTTAGTTTTGGAATGTTAAGGAAATAATAAACATCACAAGCTATGTTGTGTAGTCTCATGACTAAATTTTTTCATTGAGAAACTTTTCCTCGAGAAAAATAATTGACTTCATTTCCTTAATTTAAGTTTAGACGAAATATTTTTTTTTAGTATAGCTAACGTATTTTTATTGATATGAATTAATTTTTTTTATTTCATATTTTAAAAAACGAAATAAATAAGTGAAGGAGGATTATACATTTCGCTTTTAGAACATTACGTTTATTTCAAATTGAATTTGAACGTAACGAACAATTATAAAGATTCTCTTACTCTAGTTACGATTCAACTTTTGTCTGTTATGATACACATAGAAGATAAAATTTATTATATTTTTTCCACGTACATTTAAAACCTAATGTCGTATTAACATAGCAGTAAACCTGTATTCAAAATTTTCGCTATCCCTATACATTAAGGTTTCTTTTTAAAAAAAGTTCTATTTTTAATACAGTAAGTAATACGATAAATATTTTTTACCTACTATATTACATTATTCAATGCTATGAATAAGCCTTTTTTGCTTTTTCAAATAATGCGATTTGAAAACAATAATTTGCCTTAATTTTCATTGTTTCATACAATGATAATTTTATCCGTATAGACATTTTATAGCAGACAGTTATAAAGTAGATTTATGTCATCAAACGTGAATCGAAGTTGAAGTAGTAAAATCTAAAATGAACGTGCTTTGCGGAAATCTATTGTTTTTACGATTGCACTGACAAGTAAACATCAAAGGAAACTTCTTGTTTATACCGAAACTATTTCTATACTTCACAGAAAGGTCAAACTAATAGTATTCAAACGTATCAGGTGAATTTTGGGAAATTGCCTTATTTTGAAGAATCCAATAACCATAAAACAAAATTTATCGATAAGAATTTTCGCTGTCGTGACTTGTAGTGGTTTTCTATATGATTTTATTCGAAAAGTTTGTCTTAGTCATAGATTTTATGTGTTGAAAGTTTTCCGAGCGTTTTATACATAAAACCATTCCGTTCAAATATTACAATATTTTATTTTCAATTTAAAATTCAATATAAGGGCGCAACACTATTTTAAAAACTACATGTCTTTTATATTTTAAAGAACATCTGTCCTTTGTATAAAAGCGTGATTAATAGATGAATTTACATTTAAAGAGCTTAGTGGAAGAACATGCTAAGTAACAGAAACGGAAAAATTTCATTTATACTTAGATATGTTAAAGACGGCATTTACAAAAGGTAAAAAATATACTTAATGTGAAGGCTAGAACCTGCTGTTTAAGCTGTACGTAAGTTACTTAAGAGCAAGAAGCTAGGAAACTCGTATGGCATCGGAATTACGGCAACTTTTATATTACAGATAGTTGATCCTCACTGATTTTAGTTTTGTTTTTAAATTATTAGTGTGTTTCGTAAGTTTATCAGTCGTCTTATGAGGCCACGGAAGGAAAGAAACAATTTATAAAGTTTATAAAAAGGGGGAATCTTTTTATCTTTAAAGGTGGGACTAATATGTTCATTGAAACACAAATCTCAATATTTTCAAATGTGTTACTTAGCACGATCTTCCACTATGCTTTTGAATTTAGGATGAAAACATTGAGAATGTGACGGTGACATGACTGATTAAAATGTCAACCAACCTGAGAGTTCCACGATGCCTTAATAAAATAGTGCAATTTTCTTTCTTAACAATATCGCCGCCTCGGTGGCTGAATGGTTAGTGTACTGGCCTTTGGAGCTGCTGAGGTCGGGTTCGAATCCCGGTCAGGCATGGATATTTGTATTTGTCAATAAATGTTGTTATTTGTCTATGTGTTTGTGTCGTCCTTTCTTTGTGTGTCTCCTGTGACTGTCCCTTCTGGCGAGCGGGGTAATGGGCTACATAGCCTACGCTTGGTTTGGTTGCTACTATTGGTTTTCTTTATTTGTGGTTCTTATTTTTTTCTCTACAATTTGTCTGTTCGAAAAACATTTTTTGCAGTAAAAATACTAATTTCTTGTAAATCTGCATATATTACTATATTTTTATGGCACTCCAGTTGATAGTTTTTTCTGTAAATACAGCATACTTCTTTTACAGTACGGTTATTTGTATCACATGTATTTGGCAACTTTCATGCCTATTCACTTTTTTGTTGCTTTTAAAGGCATCTCCGTGTAATTCTAACGTTCCACGATCTTAAAGGTCGATCGTTTTTCTGAGCTCATCGGCTGTGATAATGGAATGTATAAGTTAAACACGATATTTTGCGTGCTGAAAGCACTTCTGAGACCATAACCGTGTCGATCACAAACACGATTTTGCTGTCTTTCCGTCCTTAGGTCGTGGATATTGAATGCAACAAAACAATCACGTCATGCAAAACAATGAGTTTAAATTAGTTACGTCTTAAGAACGATTTCGATAAGCATTGATGTAGAAAGTTATAAGGCTTGCAATATGTTTCCGTGAATTTTTAAGTATTTTATACTTGATAGCGCTGTACAAAAAGTATTGTTGCAATGAATGAACGATGTTCAAAACGCCGATTTCAAACGCCAAACGCTGATTTCTGTTGCTTTAAGATAATACTTTTTTTTTCGTATAAGTAATACTAATTTTTTTTTATGGTTGGCTTGGTAAACAGTATATTTATTATCCATGTTATTTGGTTTTTAATAGTTCGAAGTATAAATGAGCATATGTGTTGAAATTGCGTGTTCATAATATTAGATAACTTAATGTACTTCATTTTTTTAAAATATACAAATAACACATAAGATCTCTTACGTGTGAGTGCATATTCCAAACGAAATGTCAAAAACTTTAGGAATGTCGATTTCCTGATAATATTTAATTCCTATCTTGTGTAATTTACTTTTCCATCTGCACAATAAATAAGAATAGACACTTAACTGTTTCAAAATTTATTTCTCAAACATAAATGTTTTCTAACAAACGAAAACTTTTCTTCAAAATGCTTCAATAAAGTATTTTCCGCATTCCTGACGAGGTCGCAAAGTATTCTCAAAGTCAATAATTACCTGTTCTTACTTAAAAAAAAAACTAGAAAGATTTACGAAGTTGTATTTCCAGGCTTAGCGGTAATTGATTGGTCTGTTGCACCTTTCACCGATTTGAGTAACCGCAAATTGCTCTGTCCATTTAATAAGTCTAACCCAACGAAGTTTTTTGTACAATGGCGGTCGACTCAAAGGGCAAGTTCTTCTAAATGGTTAATATGAATTGATATTTTAAAGTATATTAAATAATACATTGTTTTTTTATTTTTTAATTGGGAAAGTTGTTACTCAAATTGTTAGAGATTAAAAAAATTTTTAATATTTTTTACACCAATTACGTACATATATTTAAATATAGCCACGATAAGTGTAAAAAGTAAGCTTGAATACAAAACGGATCTATATTTAGACAATAATGACATAATTAATTTTTGCACAAATTTTACTGCAAAAGGTTTTAAACTATCTTAATGTTTGTACGTGTTTAATCAACATCTTCTATAAACAAAGCCTTTGTACTTGTTGCCATTTTATTTGGGACGTAATATAGAGTACAGTCCACTCTCTGACCAATAACTTACTTTAAAAAAATGGCGATTTACGTCTAGGGATAGCTTTTAGCTTTTATGATAGATTAGATTGGACAATTTCAAATACGTCACTATTTTAGTGCAAGAGGCCTTCTCAAAAGAATGTATTGGTTTAATGTACAGTACTTTAGACTGCCTCTCTTTTGTTATAGTGTAATTAAAATATTTAAAAAATATGCTTGATATATGTACTTCTAACATTTAGATCGACTAGTTTTATTATTACTGATGTTGGTGTTTTTAAAAAAAATTATTACATTTTTTGGGGTTCTTAATCATTATCTGGTTGAAAAAGATAAAGCGATAAGCCTTATAAATACTAATATTAGAAAGATAAAATGTTTGACTTCAGAACTTCAGCTACATTAAAAAATAAATTACCTTAAGCCCCATTAACAGGTTTTTATAACGAAGACAGTTCATATCCATCAGGTATGTTTAATAAGATACTTAATAAGATTAGGAATTTAAGATTGTTTAGCGACAGCCCAACCCAGAGATTCCGATCACCATCACGAACAGATGTAAGGATAAAAGCGTAATTAAGAGAATGGAAAGAGAAAGTATTTTCGATAGCAAATGTAAGATAATCTAAATACATCGATCTCAATGTACACTGCTCACAATAATAAGGGAAACGTATGGTTTAAACTCTTTTACCCCCCAATGATTCCATTTTGTATCATCAGCTCCGATTTTTTTTCTCACTAAGTTGAGTTCGCACTTATTTATCATTAGATGGAAGAATAGTGCACTTTGAAAAATTAAATAATGATTGTTTTAATTAAATGAAAAACATGGCAAAATAAAATTCCCTCCCAAAAAGTTTTAGGAAATAAATTGACGCTAAATTCTTCACTATTGCATTCTTAGAAGTTTAAAAATTGATTTTACCGCTTTTTTTACAAATAAAGTTTTGGAAAAATTATTTTTATAATGTATTCTAAATTTATGATTCCAATAACCCCACCCCTACATTTTAGTTAAAAAATTAATATTTTTTTCCTGTTTGTTAACCATTTCATTCTGGATGCATAATGAATCTATTTCACAAATCTTAGATTTTTATAATAAAAAATAAGAAGTTGAAAATGAATGGGTAAGCAAAAGTACTAAAAGTGCTCCACTAATTGTTTTGGGCAGTGTATTTGCTTACATATCCAGATAGGTATATGCAACAATGAGAAAGTTTCAGATTTTTCTTTTTTAATTACATGTGACAGTTTCTGTTACAAACCTACTTGTTTTTCATTTAAAAAATAATACGTAGGAGGAATTTCTACGCGACCCGATCTTGTTTTTTGATTTCTTGAGGGTGAATGGACTCATGGACCTGGTCTAGCTCGGCTAGACAAGTGGAGCTGAGAAACAACAAACAACATTCATTATCAAACACAAACAAATACCTAATTAACTTCCTTTAAGAAACCACCTCGTTAAAAGTCATTTACCTCTCTTAAAAATACAGTAACCAACTAAACTTTACATGCTATAATATCCAATAACTTTATCTCTTGACGAAGTAAACTTCCAAAACAACTTCTTTTCAAATGGTAATTCGTATTTTGATACTTTATTATCATCCTCAACCATATATTAGAGATAGTTGTGTTCGTATAAGGCATTTTTTCATTTAATATATTTCCAAACCATCTATAAACTATACAAACATATTATATGTATTATTCCAAAAAGGCTTTAAAATAGAATTTCAATTTTTCTTGCTCAATCGAGCGTAAAATACTAATAAAGTGTCAAGTATCGTCTACGATCTTTTAGAAACAAAGCTACTATTTTGAAAATGAGGATCATTTACGTGGAGCAAAATGCGGTTTGGTTAAGTATGTGACATTAAAGTTATTTGTCAAAAACATTCGACACCAGAATCTGTATTATTTAAAAAATTACAGGCATTATTTTAAAATTTTAAAAATGCAATTTTTTTTCGCTTTCATTTAACGAATTTAAATTAAATGAAGAATGATTTGTTGATATTAAGTGAGTATTTTTATTTTTTGTTTTGGTATTTCAAGCAAATGACCATAGGAACATAACTTAGAAATTCAAATTTGAGAAGAGTTATTAATAAAAATGTAAGATATCGCAGGTACGTGAACCGGTATAACTAAAAAATTATTGCCATGTACGACATATATTTAAAATTGTTTGTCTCGTTCACTGCCACAAGATTTAAAGAAACAAAAAGCAACTTGGGATCTTCAGTTTACGTTTGTGATCATCATTTCATTGTTTTTTTTTTTTTTTTGGTCTCCTTTCAGCAACAATGATTAAAACTTACTATAATTCACTGTATGAATTTTTCTGTACAACATTAAAAAACATCTAAAGTACCCGTTTACAAAATCTAAATGTATTTGTATTTGCAAAACTGAAAATTAATGAATATAAACCTTTTTTTATACAATACCCTTCCTTATCAAAGTGAAAAGGAGGGCAATACCCCTCCTATTAAAAGTGAATTTCTCAAAGCAATTAGCTAAAAAGGAACCTTTCAAAACCTAGTATTTTTTTAAACACATCGAACAAAAACAATAGAGGCTCAGTGGCTGAGAGGTTAAACGTGTACGCCTCGTAATTCCAAGATCGCGGGTTCGAGTCCCGGCTGTGTCGTTGGATTTCCTGGATGGGAAAATCTTGGGCACGCATGTCATATGACTATGTGGCATGTAAACAATCCCTGGAGGGCTCATTTGGCTTGGGTTCTCTCGGCGAAATTAAATCTCGGCATGCTTTAACATCCACAGAGAGCTCAGATTCTTTGTAGTCTGTCCGTCAAAAATTGGTAACGAGAGTCGCCTAGATGGTGACACAAAAAAAAAATGGCTGTCAGCTCTGAGGAATATGAGGAGTCTGCAAAGGCTTGACCTCCAAAGTTGCAGCCCCATTATAGAAAGAAAAAATAACACCACATTCATCCTCATTAATTACCTCCTCACCAATTTATTGAAAGTGAATTACACTCTCAGAAATAACACTTTCATTTTTGACGATTTATTAATTCTCAATCCTCATTTCGTTAATTTTGAGGATTATTTCGTCAAACTATCACGTGACTTTTGAGTAAACGCGAATCCTCACTTTAACGATCTTGATTTGACGATTCTGTATCTTGATTTTGAGGGAACTGAATCTCATTAACTGTACTCAAATGCTCAAAAATGACCAAATATTTCTTTAGATTAGACGAAATTCGAATCCTCATAAAAATGACGAATCAAATTTCCTCACTTTGAGGAAAGAATAACTCGGAGCCAGTAAACGCATCGTCAAAACTAAGGAAAATTTCGTCGTTTTTGAGCATTCATTTTTTAGAGTGCATCAAACAATAACACTCATTCATCCTTATTTATTACCTCCTCACCAATTTCTTGAAAGTGAATTAGTTAAACCATTAAATTTAAAATCCCAAAGCAAAAAGGTTATCGAACACATCGAGCGATAACACCACATTCTTATTCACCACATTTCCAAAACTTATCCCCATTCCGAATTCAAAGCACACAGGACATAAGAAGAGAAAAAATCCCCCGTTTCCAGTGGCCCGATTCTCATCTCTCATTCCCCCCAAGGGATACTTCAAGAAGAACCACCTTCAAGGCCGAGTCTTCGTCGTTATAAGAATAGAACAAAAGAAGAGAAGGAAATTTTATTCGAATCACAAGTGCTGGCCATCCCTTTATGATAAGAAAACGTTTTATTAGACGCTCGGCTGGGCAAGGCGTCTTGGGTTGCCACGTGGAACCGTTTCTCGAGAGAAATTAGATCGTGTGAAGTTGATATTGAAAAAGTTTGGTTTGGATGTTCTTGGGTTGATGGTAATGGTCGTTGGTTTTGGGGACGGATTTGTTTCAGGTTGTGTGTTTATAAGCGTAATTACAAGGGTTAAGTAGAAATAATCCTTTTATTTGATCTAGAAGCGTGTGAAATTAGATAAAATGTGTTTTTAATCTTTAGTTTAAAAGTGAAAAAAATAGTGTATTTAAAACTTTCCCTCTATATCTTACAGTGATTTAAAAGAGAACGGTCTCAAAAATAATCTAACCTGAAAAATCAAAAGTTTCATTATTAATATTGTAACTTTTTATTTTATTTTATAATCTAACCATAATACATGGGTTTTTTTATATTTTAAAGGTAACTACGTTTAAATGAACTTATATATTATTTATCTAAATATTTATAATAACTTATAAATATTATATATATTTATAGAACTTATATAATATTTTAAGGTAACTACGTTTAAATGAACTTAAAAGAAATTCTTTGTCATGTTTGAATGCTTAAATCTTACTCTTCGTGAATTTTCAAATCATATTCGGATTGAACTGTAATTTAATTTGAACTAAAATTGTATTTATCAATTTTGCTAGATTTTTATTTTGTGTTGTTAAAAGGATCGACTGATATCAGAAACGTTCTAATATAAAACTGGCCACTTTTTTACGCTGTAAACAAAGAAAAGGAAGATAAATATTATCTGCTTACGGTGACAATTTTTAGCCTCTGAAGAATACAGACCCGTTACCTGAATGTCAGGTTTTCCAACAATACGTATGAACTTTAAAAGTTTATATATTTTTAATTTATCTGAATTTTAAAATGTTAAGTGTCGAGGGATCATTAATTATCTCCTGCTATGCTATTGAAATAAAAATTTTAAAAATTAATAAAAAAATTAAGTTAAAAATTTTCATTATAATCTCATGCAGTGAAAACAAGTTTACACTTCATCCAATTTTTTCTTTACCTCACACAGGGTTAAAATATAATTCCGTCACTATACTTAGTAGAAATAAAATTTCTACTAGACTATAGTAGAAATAATCCTTTTATTTGATTTAGAAGTTTGAAATTAGATAAAATATCTTTTTAATCTAATTTCAAAAATTAAGAGAAAAAAATAAGATTCTAAAAAGTAAGAGTTCCATTCCCAATAGCACTAGTAGCTCTAGTGTGACATCTATTCCAACAAAACAAGTCCAAATTCCGATCCAGAAAGTGCCTATTAGAGGGGTGGTTCTTCAAATACGCCCTCTGCATTCCTCTATAATGAGGATGTCCAAAGGGGCATGTGAAACCAGACAAAAGAAGATGAGTCTCCTTTATCACAATTAGGGATCAAGAAAGCTTTTTTTTCTTTCTTGTCATCGGTTGTAGGGTTTCTTGTTTTTTGATGATACATTTACAATCGGGATGAGTTTTTTTTTTTTTAGTTTTTATAAAGTAATGTCATGGAGCTTTATTTTTTAAGTTACAGACTCTGAAAAAACTGACTTAAGTTTGAATTGAGTTAAATATCAGTCGATGGGGACTAATTGATTCTTTTAAAAATGAAGCTTATTTTATCTCTTTTAAATCCAATAAAATATTAATTATATTAATCCTAATTTTTAAACTTTTTGTACATTTAATCTTCAAATCCTTAAATTTAATGTACCTTTGAAAATCAGCAAGAAATGTTTATATAATTAAACTATGAAAGAATAATTATATTAATAGTAAAGTAAAACAATAATAGTAAAATAAGACAATAAGCCATTGTCTTACATTACTAATATTTGTTATAGAGTATAATTATTGACGATAGCAAAATTATTAATGGAATTCCTACTCAAAATGCAAAAAGTTTAAATGTTTTAGAAGTTCAAGTTCTGTGTCCTTTGCAAATGCTTTGCATTTCACAACAGTGCATTACAAGTGTAAATAAACAAAATCGTTTTATAAGATATAAGACTAATATACTTATTTTATAGTGCTTTTAAAGTAACTCAAATTATTAAATTTTATTTAGGTTATGCAAAATAAATGTAGTGTTCTTAAGGCGACATAGTAATAATAATACGTTTGCAAAATAACAAAATGAGCAATAAAAATTAACTATGCCGAAACGCTAATAATAGCAACAAGGAAGGAATATTTAAATTGAAAATCAAAGAAGCTTATACACATTTGAATGCTAACCGTAGTTTTATTAGTCAGTAGGAAATTGTTATTATTAGTTGAGTTTTTTTTAGTTAACTGTATAACGCTTTAGTTAACGCTAGTACAGATGCATTGAATTAAGAAAACATACTAGTTTTGCCGAACGTAATCATCCTGTTAGCATTAAAATAATAATGATAATCTTCTGAATACGAAAGATGTTTGCAACGTAAGTTTATGCTTTGAACTTGTTTGAAAACTAAAAATGTTTGTAAGCAGAAGAAAAAGGTCATTCGTAGATTTCGGACTCATTCGTTGAAATTTCTGTCAACATAGTTTTTAAACAAAAAAGATTTTAACTTCACCTAGATATGCATTTAATGGATTCCTAATGTTGAATGACGCGACCTATTTTTGATTTAAAATGGAATTTCAAATTTAATTTCTATACTTTAAACTTTTTTCAAAAGATCTCATGTATGAAACAAATTGTGTAATAATGCGAAATTTAAAGCATACCACTATTAAATAAATGCTAAAGATGTACACAATATATGCAACTCATTTTTGAAGATACTGAAGGCACTCATTAAAATTCTAAAGAAAATATGGGTTTCTTATTATCCGTGGCTGTAAAACATGATTTTTAAAATTAAAAGAAAATTCGAGTATTCTAATAAAACACAATCGGCATACATATTTTTTACGTGTTTGTAAAGATAGAATCAGGACGAGTAAAACTAAGATAGTCTGTTACTATACGTTTTAAAACCGTCACTGTTTAATCAAAGTTAGAATGATATTATTCAAAAATGACTCAAACAAATTTCATTAACCATATTAAAAGTGTGAATTCGAGACTAATTACTGGAAGATTAAAAATTTTCATTAAGTTATATATATCTCATTGAAAGATAACATTTCTAATTTTTAATTCAAAAATACTAAATTTTATAATTTAAAATTATTAAATTTATAATTACAAATATTCAAATTCGTTATTAAGATGCATAATTAAAAAAGTTGAAATTAGTTAAATATGTATCAAACAATCCTTTGAAAAACATTATCTAAGGAAGATAAAAATTTGATAGAACGTTGAACTTGAAGATGAATGCCAGATTACGAAATAATAAAAATACACTTTCTAAGAACTTAATCCCCCCTTTTCGGTGAAATCAATTTTTAAAAACTTATCTCATGCTTATCTAGCAGCCAAGAGCATTTCTCCGAATTATTTATAACGAAACCTTTTTAAAAACTAGTTTTGGGTCGTTAATCAATTTCTTAAAAAATTTGGTTTTGTTTACTGCTGCTGACAGATAATATGTCATTTATGCGTCTTCATTCCTTGCTTTTAGTTATTTGCATGAAATATCTAATGTTACAACTGTAAGTTAGATGGTATTCAATGTCTGCTATTTCATCATGCACTGTTAAAAAAAACCTGAATTTTACGTACATATTTCTGTGATTATTTTCGGCAATTTACGGAAAGATTGCGTTTCTTTCACAAACGGACGGTTTGTCTGAAATACACAGCTTGTTTCCGTTTTCCTTAAACGCTTGACAAGTGAAAACGGAAAAACACCGTATTTCTGATTGCAGAATTTCACTTAAGACCCGTATGAACGTAAATTCTCCATATAACCTCGCACCCAACAGCTTTTAGCCTCGACACATCCGCCGACCGACTCAGCCACCTTGTTTTTTGTTTGTTGTTTTGTTTTGACCACATCTGAAGCAAGCAAGAAGGATAAATATACAGGTATGTTCATTTCGTTTAATAAAATAAGATTTTTTTTAATGTTTATATTTCCTATCCTCCTTTTCTATCTATAGAATCCAGTTATTGTCTCTTTTTTATTTGTTTCTGTAATATCTATAGTCCTATAATTGACCGTGAGGTGACTCCAGAAATTAATAATTCCGTTTGTTTACCAACACGCGCAACTAAGTCAATTTGATTTAAATGTTTAAAAAAGCTGTCAAATATATGAAATAAACAAAGTTCACAAACAAGTGCACATTATTAAAAAAAATAATGAAATGACTTGAAATTATTACTTTTAAATTCAATTGAAAAGCTATAGCCCTGTGCTATAGTGTAGCTTCAGTGCGACATAATTCAAAACCTAACCTCGATTGAAAAGCACGGTTACGCTATCGCTATAAGCATGGTTTATTTTAAAAACTATGCAAGTATACATAACGCAAACTTTTTCTTTATAAAACAATAAACTTTTGTTGATTTTAATGAATCAATTAGTGATTACGGATCTATGCAAATCACATATTTTGATTCGATTCAGAAGTTACATACACTATTGCCAATGCTCTTTGTTTTGAAAAGTCTGCACACACAATTTCTGATTAAATGCAAACTTTCCAACACATTCAAAATTTAGGAATTGCAAGTGTCCGCAAAACGCTATTTTGGTGTTTATTTAGATATAGCTGCTAAGTGATATCTCATTTTCGGCTCACCGTCTACAACTTCATGTCGTTGATATTCAAAAGCAATAGTTATTAGCTTTTACTAGAATACTAATTATAAAATTGTATTTTATTACTAAAATACTATTAAATTGCATTAAAGTTATTATTTTATACTAAATACTACTATAAAATTGTATTTTTAGTAATGATATACATTATTCAAGAACACTTCTGTTTTGTTTCTACTATTAAAAAAATATTTTCAGTGTATTCTCAAAACTGTATTGAGATATATGGATAAATCAATTAATTAAAGGTACTGTAAGATTCATGCTTTGTCTGCCCTCTCCACCTCTTCACAAAAAGAGAAAAAGCGTTTTTAACTCAGATATTAAATTATTGCGGTCATACTATGGAAAACTTGCTAAAAAAAGCCTAAAATTGGCAAATTGTTTAATTTTGGAAGGACTTAAGAAGAATTTGCCTGGTTTACGCCTGATTAACAGTTGCTTCTATACATTAGATCTGTTCATTTAAAATTGGATTTATATATATTAATATATTATTTTTTTAGGTGCTTGTTTATCATAAATCTCCAAAGAGGGTCAAAAGTTCGGAAAAAGAAGAAAACTAAATCTGTAGTTCCTGCATAAATTTTTTAATTAGTTGAGAATTTGAGAACCATATCAGTCTTTTTCAATTGTGAAAGAAAAATAAAACCTGATTATATTCTGTAATTCTTTTGTTATTCATATCTTGTTAAATTGTATCAGTGGTGTATCCAGGGGGGGGGAGGGATAATTCTCGCCCCATGTACTAAAACATGTTGTTGTTGTTGTTTTACTATCAGAGACTGTACAAATTTATGTATGTATAGTACAAATGCAGACACTTAATGATTTATTGTTTTTGACTAAAAATTTTACTGTCTTAAGGAGTCTCTCTAATAAGGGGCGTTCAACCCCTAAGACACCTGACTCATTATCCGCTACCCATGATTTTGCCCTGGATATGCTACAGAAAAGTACAATACTATTTGTGTAGCCACAGAACAACACCAAATATATACATTATAAAAAATATGTCAGAAAAATTATCAAAATTGGAAGAATTATTAACATTTTTCTGCCATATTAAAATTGTTTTAAATATATGAAGAGTGGTAATTTTTTAATTTCAAAAATGTGAACAATTTCCTTTTTATTCAGATTATATACCAAATATGGTTTTAAAAATATTAAAGGATTAGATTGCATTAGTTTTGAACAGATTTAAGGTTTAAGTATGAAGACATTATTTGCTTACGTTTTATATAACAAACAGTGTTTCCCCTGTTAAATTTCCTTATGGTAATATTTATAACAATATATATAAATGGATATATTTAGAATGATTGATGGTTAAATAGTATATAGAAACAAAATTGACAAGAAAAAAGCAAAAATGTCTTGGAATTAACTAGAAAATATACTATGTAAGTTTTCTGAATTTAGAGAGAAATGCAAATTAGAAATTCATGAAATTAACAAAAAAAACAGCTAAATAAAAATTCCTGAAATTAACAAAGAAACAGCTAAATAAAAATTCCTGAAATTAACAAAGAAACAGCTAAATAAAAATTCCTGAAATTAACAGAATATTTCTAAAACGGTAAATCCTGAAATTAACGGAGGAATTCCAAAATGGAAGATCCTGAAATTAACGGAGAAATTCCGAAATTTAAGATCCTGAAATTAACGGAAAAATTCCAAAACGGAAGATCCTGATATTAACGGAAAAATCCCGGCAACTTGCTGCCAGTAGTTTTTCCGTTAATTCAAGGAATTTTTTTTAACAGTGTGATGTCATCAAGGAATTAAAATAATAATAACATATAATGATGAAAATGTATGTAGGACATGTAGGTATGTACACTAGGGTGGGCTGAAAAAAACTTTTTATTTTATTTCGGATTGCTATAGTGAGGAAAAGTTGCCATTGGTAAAGACATGGAAAATGCACTAATTATTATTCTTTTATTACTATATCTTCCGTTCGCGCAATGCCAAACCAAAGTTGGCGAAAATTGTCAAAAATCGCAATTTTTCATAATTTTTTCAACCACGATACATGATTTTAATTGCTTTTCTATATCATGTTGCATGATTAAAATTTACAAAAAGTTAAAACTTTGAAATTTAGCGAAAAATACAAAATTTCCTAATTTTTTACTACGTTGAGTGTCCGGAAGAACTGACACAAGTGTATAATAACTTATTATGTATAATATAGTATTTATTATTAATAAGTGCTATAATATATGGGTTTTACATACTTTTAGTAGTTAATTCATGATATGGTAATAAAAAATTAATAATTAGTGCATTTTTCATGTCTCTACCAATGGCAACTTTTCCGCACTATAGCGATCCGAAATAAAATAAAAAGTTTTTTTCGGCCCACCCTAATGTACACAGGAGGATTAACATTCAATAATTTTTTCATATTAGCTCAACACTTCGGGGAATTCTTTGACCGCAGAAAAAATGTTTGAATAACAATCGGTCAAGAGAGTTCACAAAGTCCTACGCCTTCCCTGCCTTGACCGTATATCGACTTAATTTTATTATTCAAGACAAAGGTAACGCGTATAAATACTTATCTGTTTGCAATAACAACCTAAGATATAATTATTAGATCTAACGGGAATTTTCATTCATACGTTAGATTCTTTAGATTTATGCCTGTGATGCCAATGATCTTGTGAGTTTAACTAAATTAACCCTTTAAGACCGGTGATCAGATGGCGCTGATTTAAAATTATGAGACTAAATTTGGAGTTTTATCGAACAAATGCGTTAAGCAGCATCAGTGCTAGCAACTTCATAAAAAAGTCATTTTTTATACAAATAACGAATGGTACAAGTCAGCTGCTTCGGTATCGATAATTTTGAAGAGCTTGAACATTCTCTTTTATACCCGCACGAACGTGATAGCTCGGTCGGAAAGGGTTAAGATTGGAAAAGCAATACGATACGTTGACAGACTCGGGTATAAAACCTTACTAGATCGCGTATTTAGGGAAAGAATGGGTAAAATGAAGGGCGTACGTAGGTTGCAGACTCTTCCCTGCGTTAAATTAAAGCACCCATTTTTGTTTCTACACTTCTATGAACCGTAAGGCAAAATCAAAAAAAAAATTCAAAAGCCGTAATTTCACATCGAATCATTAAATATATGGAATAAAAAAATCGAGCAGTTTTCGTCATCTTAACCTACGTAGTTGGTAAAATTTCCAAGAGGTGTTGGTTGACTTTATTTTTTTAGTATCTCCGTTAAAAAATAATTAAATTTTAATTAGTTTACCGAGTTCGTTGCCTTACTCTAAGTTCACCCACTTCCCTAACGTCTTTCAACTCCTTTGCTATGCATTCCACTTAAAAAGATGTTTTTTATTGGTGGGATACCATAACACTTCCTACATTGCTTTTTAATGTTATAAAAAAATTCCCACTCTTATTGTACTTAATCTTTCGTTTTTACTTACTTAACTTTCTTTTAAATGTATCGCACAAGGAAAAGCAAAAACTTTTTTCAGCTCACAACCAAACGAGAAAAAAAAGTTCTACAAAAGGAGTTAACGGCTCTAATCTCCGAAACAAAGTCATTGATGGTAGACAACTATCCTTTTATTACGGGGATGGGTCATGTACAGATATCGGTCGATCGGTTGTTGATAGTTTCCGGCTACCCATTTCTAGCCTCCAAACAAAGCTTTAACGAAGCCATGTACATCTCGTACTTTTGGGCTGTGATCAAATGGCGAAATACAAATACTTTGTATCGACCATTTTTTTGTTTTGCTTAAGAATAAGCATAATAATACCCCACCCAGAAAGTAGACAAAACCTCAAGCCTTTGGTTACCAGACAGAAACATTCCATTTCATCGAAGTTTGGGCTATTTTTTAGGTTTCAATCTTCCGTGACTCTTAAAGCGAGTTGAAGAGACCGAGAGATCAAACTGGAAGCAATTACTGCAAACATAGAGTTAAGAAGAAGATGGAGATACTTGGCGAGAAACAAAGTGAAGCCGTCAGAAAGTCACCAAGCAACCCTAGAAAGCCCAAACAAACCTCTCACCCAAAGTTAGTTCATGCTGAAACGCATCATTTTATTCTAATTTAAAATCACAAGATGACTGTTTGCGCAGTTGTAGGCTGTAGCACGAGATCGAAAATTTTCAAGATGGTTTTTATTCCCTTCACATTAAGAAGAATGCTTTGTATTTATGGTTTTTATTAGATAATCAAATTTCGTCAAGTTAATGTAGTAAGCCAAAGCAAACTCCACTAGTATAGTGCTAAATACTTCGCCAAAAGCGTTTGTTTGGGCTTACTGCATAGCTATAGTTGGCCTCACTTGGCAAACCAGTTTTTGCATTAGTTTTTAGAAAGGAAACACCTCTATCTTCTTCTCAACTCTATGACTGCAGTCCATGGCACACGGCTTTCGGGAATGGTTGAGTTATTACGAGAAAAAGAAACATAGTTTTCGGATACTCTTGACTAGTTGCTTCAAGGAATTTCTTTTTCCGCAATCATGTATTTGTCCTTGCGTATTTTCGGATTGGTGACTTGTGGCTTTAAACTATTCCATTCCGGTGGAACTGAATAAAATTTGCCTAAACAAGGAAAGTGACTTTCCACAGGCGATATTTCAGAGAATTCTGGAGGAGAACCAAGTGACTACAACGAGTTTAATTTGTATAACTGAATATTGCAAAATATGGCTAGCTGACATCGATAAAAAAACAATAATTATTTTTAAACTAAGAGATATCTATAAAAAATATTATTTTATTGTGGTGGATATGTATAAAAAGGTAATGATGAATAATATTCCTTTTAGAATAATAAAAATTTATTTAATGAGAATAATTAAGAAATAAACAACTTAATGACAAATTATTTAGCATTTAATAATAGCTCATGCAAAATAATAACCCATTAATTGTATCTCATGAATAATTTTTTATCACTATAATCTAAGATAGTGAAAGATAGTAAGTAGTAGTAAGATAGGGAAGCAATTATTTAAAAAAAGCCTACTAATATAATGTTTTTATTTATGTCTATAGTGCGCACCTTTTGAAATATTACATTTGAAACACGTACAAAATAACACAACAAATATTCAAATTTCCAAAGAAGCCAAAAGTATCTTTATCATTTTACAAATTTTTCTAGCTTGAAAAATAAATTATCTTTAAAAATATTTTTTGCTGCACTTTTAACAAACACACGTTAAATAATAAGTTTGACAACCTGGCTATAGAATAAAAGACTTTTGGATTTCCTTGTCCATTCATCTTTACACAAGAACAAAACTTTTCTTTGACAAATTTATGTAAAATAGACAATAAAGCCTACAATAAGCAACTTTCAAGTGCGCAGTAATCATAATTTAAATATTTCCTTTATTTTTAAAGACTTGGGCGCGTGAATATAAAAAAAACTATACGTTCTCTAAATATTGTTCTTTGAAAAGTAATAGGAATGACTTTATACTTTATATATTTTTTTATTCCGTATAATCTGAATTTAAAATAAGTGCTACTTTAAGTTTTAGAAAATAATATAACCATAATGGTGGTGGCTATTGAATTTAACCCGCAAATGCATGAATTTTAATTTTCATCCCGAAAAATATATATGTATCTTTAATACTCATACATTATGGGAAAAATACTGAAAAAAAATCAACTGCATTGAATTTAAATAATTGAAATTAAAAAAAAAAATTCCATATGACAAAAACCAACTACAAAATTCCAATTCTGATACCAATGACTAAAAAACTACTAAATATATTTCAAGATATCCCTCTTTAACTATAACTAATTTTTCAAAACAATTTATTAATATTTATAGTACTAATTATTAAGCTTTGAATCCTGCCAAAAACGTAATTTCACAACAGTTAATAACCTCACTCTTTAATTTTGAATACACTTTTACTACTGTCATCTATTTGGAGTATTAGTAACTAAAACTTCAAAATGGAATGTAATAGATGAAAAAACAGACACAGAGGGAGCTCTAATTTAATAAAATAAAGTGGATCATGTTACTTGTTGCCAAACGGCAGCAGTATACATTAGAGGGTTAACAATAGTATTTTAAACACGTTACAAGTTAGGCTTGTATTTAATGTACTGACTGGTAGAAGTCTATATGTTTTGATAAGATTGGAGTTAAGTCGTTTCTTTAATAATGAAATATAACGCGCACCGATATGTATTGTGTAAAATGTACTTTAATAAACTATTTGCAATATATTAAAGTACAGACAAATCGCTGTTCAATTGTCAAAAACGTTTAATAATTCGACAAAATTACTTTTTGTCAATAAATATATGTACAAAATCGTAGATAGTAAAAATGTAGTTTAGAAATGATGTTAGCGATTAAACACTTTGGTTTTGATTTTTTTTTTAATATTTTAGGAAAAATAGTATAATTGGTAGATTTTAATAGTTCAGGGGTATGTATCTCACATAGGAAGAATTAAGAAAATCCTATGCGAAGGTACCTTTCGCTCATGCAGATGACGAGATATTCCATATATATTATCTAGCCATCTGTACGAGTGAAAGGTATCTGCGCTCATGGCGTATGTACTTGGGATGTATTGAAATTTGCAATTTATATTCTATCCCTCAAGAGATGCATATCATCTACCAGATTAAAATAACGAATATAGAATATAAATAATTTCTTGAAAGATCTGAAGATACCATCGCTAACTTGAACAAATTCCATTGCGTTTCTCCAACAACATTTCAAGGGCAGCGTCCTTGAATTTGGAGACATATCTTCCTCTAAAATCATTCACAGCAGTAGCATAGGTGTTCCGGTTAAACATTTCTCACCAAATGCATGCGACGAAGTCACGCCGTCATTTTACAGCCACGCACAAAAGCGGTCTGGCATTTATTTTTGAAGGAAAACACTCGAAATTGCCATTATTTACGGGAAGAGGAAGCTCTAAAGTTGTTGAAGGTGAAGGTCACTATTGAGATGATTTTTGTTGGAAAGGTATCAAGGGATCGATTGCCTAACATAAGGATCGGTTTGGTCAACGTATATATTCAATTGACAACACTGTAAAATATGAGTATGCACGTATATATTCCATTTATGTGCTTGTTCAGAGACCCGCTTATGAAGCCTTTGTCAGATAACATAGACACAGAAAGATTTTTTACTGTCACACAGAAAAAAAATACACCCAGGACAAGGCAGGAATCGAACCCCCACCCGTTACAGCACGCAGACTGCTAGCATCATGGTTCAAACCACTCGGCCATCCAGGCCCCCTGCAAAATATTTTTATAAAAAAAAGTACATTTTGCGGGGGGGGGGGGGGGGGGGTTATATTGCAGTGTTGTAATGTTTGTTTTACAGCAAAGTGATGTTTTCTTCACGTACAGAATCACATGAACAACTCACTAAAATGGTGTTTGAACAGAGAATATGGGTGCATCCAGCCACTGCCAGTGAAGCAAATGTTTTCGCCGGTGCCACACAATAAATTTACATTACAAGTTAATTCACATGTGATGGCAGCACTTTTGCCATCTGCCATGATAAATTAGAGGGATATTTTTTGCAGTGCATAAGAGTAACTGTTTTTTAATCTCGGTGCACAGAAGGTTCGCAAATCAAATGTAAAACAACTCTTAAATCTTTGTCACAACCAAAACATCACTATCTTGTATTGTTTACCACTAGTACACGCAGGGCCGGATTTCTAAATAGTCTAAGTAGGCTGTAGCCAAGAGCGGCACATTTTTGGGCGGCACATTTTACGACAAATTAAAGTGACATTCGACATAAAAAATATTATATTGACACTAATATTTTTAAGAAAGAAAACTAATAATTTAAATTAATGCGTAAATTGTAAACGTATATATAGAACTAATATTTAGTAGTAAGCATGGTTGCTTCGAGGGCAATTGCACCCTCTCTCCTAGATTTGGAATTTTAAAAAAATTAGAATAGTTTAAAAAAATTCGCCTATTATTTCGATTTAGAGTGTAAAGGTACATAAATGATTCTTATATGTAGAAAGGGGAAAAAAGTCAAGAAAACTGGATCTGGCGGCAAATCGATCGTAGCCTAGAAGCGGCAAATCTTTAAATCCGGCCCTGAGTGGTGTATTTACCTGAAATAGATATCCAATATGTAATATGTTCTATTAAAATTGTTTCTGAGTTGCTTTATTAATAAACATTTATTATATTTACAAACAAACAGGTACGACCAAAGTGCAGACAAAGGGTTGAGTGTTACAATTGGCATTATTCATTGTATAAGAGAGAACATATTACATGCTGCTTTAACTTTTCTATTTGTCTTTACTCGAATGTTTCTAAGTTAAGCTTATAAGTAAATAAGCCAAATTTTAAATAAAAAAATTTGGTTTACCTATTTTTATTTTATCTTGCTTAACTTAATGATGACCATAACAATAAATATAAAGATAATGTTAGCAGTGGTAATGAAATAAAAATACCATTCTTGTAAATTATTTATATGTCGGTTAAGATATATACAGTAAGGTACGTGGTGTATTAAACATATTTGTTTTTTAATGAGTTTTAAACTAATCTTTAAGTTTCGATTTAAAATAGCTAAAAAATATAATCTTTTCATAAAAAAAGTAAATCACAAAAGATAATTATCGCAAGTTTATAACTGATCGCTTTAGGCAATCTATTTTTAAAAAAATATTAAACATATTCAATATAAATAAATGATTTATGATAATTTTTACGATAAGTACGCTAAGAATTAAATTTCAAACAGCAATAAAGTACAAAATAAACCTCATTAATTCTTTCCGAATAATGCTTCACCGTCTCTTACAATAAAATCATAAAAATATCGAATAAGTTAATTAGTTTAACAACTGCATATAAAATTTAAGTTTAACTTTTCGTTTATTACAAAGGAATTCATTTTATTTCATTTAATTAAATGCCACGCCGCTGTCGGAAAAGAATAACAGTGAAATTTATGAATGACGTTTGTAGCTGGCGGTATAGTTAATTGAATTTGAGATTATTGCATTCAAGGCTGCAGCTATGATTCATAACTTTTTACTATCGATCTTTTTAAAGATGAACTTGGCCATGCATATAATGACTTAATAAAATACGATCTTTAATTATGCCATATATATCCAAATCATGTGACTAAATATGTCGATTCCAGAGTAGAAAGGATGTAAAATGTATTACAATTTCGCAACACAAAAGCTAAGAATATCGATGTATACTTGTTAACAGCAAATTGCATTTCTGCATAAATCTTTATTATATCAGACGAAAATTTGCAAATTTCATATGGAAATTGAATTATTTTCTTCAGTTAATTAGATTTATTCTCACATCGATCAATTCAGTGTAAGTTAAAATAATTTACAATTTAAAGCATTTAAGAAGCAATATCTTTTATTTCTATTCAGGGACAACCCTATCCCCAATAATAAAACTATTAACACAAAACTGTAAAAAAATATTTTATAATTTTCAAAAAGTTATATCAATTTACTTTTAGATTGATGTAAGAGAAATTAAAATATAAAAACAATATTTTTCCCCAATACCACTTTTAATTTTTATCTTATATAAATGAAGAAGAATACAATTACTTACATACATTGGTATAGTTTAATAAATTTAGTTTTAAAATTTGCTACTCTAATGTTATTTTTAAAAACTTAAAATGGCTTTGAAAATACCTCAAATATCTGTAGTTTATTTACTTTGAACTCATAAATCTAAGCCGAAGAAATGTCACCAAATAGGCCCCTTTTCCTTAAAATGGCCTCTTGGGCAATCATCCCAGAAAATTTGAGGCCCCTAGCATACCTTTTAGTGACATAAGTGGTTGGGGAAGCTAGGATCAAAAGTTACCTTTTGCACATAATAATAAATCGTCTATTACAGAACTATTACTCAGACCACACAATTTTAGTACCGAAGTACAATAGCTTAAAAAAAAGCAGTGCAGAAAACTAGAAATCTAAAAATAAGTGTTTTATTATTTAAAAATAATATATTTTCAGATAAATAGAATTGTCTATTTCTCTTAGTTTTTCAAATTTGGATGCCTAAAATAAAAATTCATCATTAGTTATAAATGTAGTTTATTACCATGAAGTTTTAAGTTAGTAGTTATCTTTCTTACGCTCGAGAGCCCTAAGGTTGAAAATTGCTATTGAGAACCCTTTGTAAGATACAAGATTTTAATGACAGCAATACAAAATTATTTAAACTATTCTTCTATTAACTACAAACGTAAAATTCTACAAACGTAAAATTTCAGTCATTTATTTGCTGTCATCCCAGCAATACGTATGGTTAAATATTTAAAAGCAATAAGATTTTCTTTTTCTTTCATTTCTTTTCTTTTTTTATCTTCTTTATTTACTTTATCCACAAATTTAAACAAACGCCATTTTTTAGTGTGAGTATTACGTTTCAAGCAAATAAAAAAGTGCTACTATACAATAAATATTTATTCAACGATAAAGAGTTAAAATTCTAAAATTCTCATTTATGATGCAAAGTAAGTATTTACTTAAACATCTCTGTCTATGTAGATGACAGTTAGTTTAGATAAACTATTTAAACATCTACTATCTATCTAAATAGTTTTACGATATAAGGTATGCGACCTTCTAAGAAAATGTGGAGCGTTTCCCAGACCGAAGATTCTGATCCAGTTTGAAATGAAAGCTAATTCTATACTTTAAACAAAATCCTCAAATTTAGATGGTCATTTTGGAATCTAATTTCTAATTCCTCTTAGTTCTTTCCGTGCATTTCTTTCAACATTTTAAATATTTGCAGGTTAATTTATATATTGAATTTTTATTTCCATTTTGAAACAATATATTTTTAAATATATAAGTAACTGTACATAAAACCCTTAATATCGTCCAGAAAAAAATCTCTAAAATAATTTATTTTTTATTTTTTGGAAAGGATGTCCTAGGGTTTTATTAGTTAAATCTAAACAACCTATTAAAAGAAGCCAAATTGGTTGTTACAATTGAAGAGCTTAGTGGAAGAACGTATGCTAAGTGACAAAAAGGAGAAAACTAGAAAATGAGCTTTTAAAGTTCTTTTGTTTGCAATCAGATCTGTTGAAAACGGTAAAAAATAATGCTCATTGTAAAAAATCTAAAAATTTTCAATAATGTCACTTAGCACGTTCTTCCACTAAGCTCTTCAATTCTGATAATGAGTGAAATTAATTAATTAAAAGAAATAAATCCCAAAGTAAATTATATTGCATTATCTTGAAACTATTGAGATAAAAATAGGAAGATAACTTCTCTGAATATCGCTCATTTTCTCTTAATTTTAAAAGCGTCTATATCAAAAATTACTTTATAATATATTTTTTAAAAAATGGGCATAACTTTGGTTTATATTTTTTAATAATATTTTTTAAGTACATCTTATAAATGCATGTACATCTTATGAATAATTTCTATAAGAATTATGAGAGGGAAGTGTTAAAAATATTTCTTATGTCAAATGATAAAATTTCAATGGAGTAGCATGAATTAATTTATATTCAGTGCACGATATCTATCTTCTAAATTAAAAGAAACATTTCATCATAAACAAGAAGCATACAGCTAAACATATCGTTAGATGAACATTTAACCTTGTTTCTTATCTCGATAGGTAAATTCCTTTAACGAAAATAGTCTGACATTTGGAATTAAATCTAAAAGTTCCTACATCTTCAGAGAATAAACATCATAATGCTTTTGTTAAGTCTGCGTTATCATAGGCGGCTATTAATAAGCGGTACTCTTATACGCTTTTCCTTATGACTACGTTAAAATAGACAAGATTTAAAAACCTGAATATCGTAAATTTCTACTATCTACAGAGACGTATCATATATATTCCTCCAGAATTCAAATGAAGTTTAACACCTAGATAAGATTCGTACCCGCAATCGTGTGTTTTTAACACCAAGAGTTTGCCTAGCTGTCAGAAAAGATAGCAAAGAAATATTTTGCCGAAATTTCAATGGCTAGACTGACTTTCTTGCGCAAAAGTCAAAAGGTAATCCTACTGCAAGGTGTTTGTTCTCTTTTCAGAAGTAGAAGTGTTTTTTCTAAGTTGCCACACAAGATTTGTATTTATGTCGAGACAGATTCTGTTTTTTTCCATTTCTTCCCTTCAAAAAGATGGCAATGCATGATTGGCATCATGCATCGTCGTTCTTCGACAAGTCATTAACTTAGTTCTATTTATAAAATGTTGAATCTCTCTCCACTTCGCATCACAGATAGTGATGAATCTATCAATAATGATAATAATAATGATAATGGTGTTTAAAATAATGTATTTTGTTCTTTATGATGTATCTTTTTTTTGTTTTGCAAAATACTTTCAAATAGTATGTTGAATATTACAAAACTGCAAACGATTTTTTAAAAAAAATACTCTGTTCACTAAAAATAAATTCATGGGATTTCTTATAAAAAGTAAGAATGTGAAACACCTGATGACTTTCCTTTGCCACTCAATAATGGATATTTCTATATTCGACTGTCCATTATATACGTTCGATTTTTTGGTGGATTTTAGATTTGCCGTGGTGGTTTGGTCAATACTTTAATGAAAACTTCCGGCTTACGATTGATACTCATGTTATAATTATGAAGCTCTTCCCATGAAGCTCCTTTGAAGCATGCTCTTTCCATTTTTCGTCAAAACCGTTTTAAATCATAGCTTTAAAAATTTAAATGTTTTGTGGCAGCCGCACCCTTTTCGCATGCGCAATTTTCTCTGAATACTGATTATGACATCCGACGGATAATAGGAAATTGTGTACCAAATGTTAAGTCCTTAGTTTTATTCGTTTGTTCAACAATACCTTCAAAACTATTTAAGTTCTATGGCAGCAAAAAACTATATCAAATAACTTAATATTATATGTATTTATAATAACTCTCTAATATATATCCTCCCTTATAATTCCTTGCAGAAAAATGCAATAATTTCAGCTTCCGCACTTGCTATTTTACGTAAAAAGTGGTAAGTCTATAACCGTCCGTTCTCTTACCCACTTTTGTAGCCTAAACTACGAATTCTACCGACAAGTGTGATAAGCCAAAAATGTAATTTAATATTAAAGCTCTACATACAAAATAAAATTCGTTTCAAACGCCATTTATATTTAAATTTTTTTGCATACTTAATTAGACGTTATTTTTAATCATTTGCTCCTCCATGTACCTATTACATGGTTAAAATAAACTGTAACAGAATATGTTAAAAACCATATACTACTTAAACGATCCAAGCATTAACCCTTTCAGTCCCAAAAATTTACTACACTACAGAAACATCTGATATTCACAAAATAAGCTTATATTAGGTCAAATATACGAATTCCAAAAGAAAAAAAAATTCATTTAAATTTTTTATATGGTTTTTGAAACAATGACAAAAATTTTTAACTGTGGAAAACAACAAAATAAAAAAATTTATGTTACCTAAAAACACTTCGAGTTATATTTTTTAAGGTATCTGACCATATTATTAAAAAAAATTTAGTAATTATTTTAACCGAAATAGTTTATATTGTGTTTTAAATATGTGGAACTGAAGTGAACTTATAAAAAATCAGGAGAAACGCTTGTTGACTATTTTCTAAATAAAATAAATAGTAGTTCTGACTTCTATTGAGATTAATGTAAAATATTTTCTGATAGAACAGAGTATGAAGAATCGAATGATGTGTGTTTGGATGCCATAGCGGGACATAAACATTTTGAAAAAAATATTGAATGTGATGATGCCAAATGGCATCACTGGGACTGAAAGGGTTAATTAATAAATTACTTAAAAATTTATTTGATTAAACAGACCACCATTTAAGTAATTATCTATCTGTACTCTATTGATTGCGATAAAACAAAATAACACTTATTAGTATAATAGTATAAAACATACTTATTAGCATAGTAGTGTAAAACAAACTTATTAGTATGAAACAAATCGTTTCTACCCGAACGTATAACAAACAAATGTGTTCTAGTTATCCTACTTAAAAGAATACTTTGATCTAATATCTCCTGATTGACGAATCCATCGTATCGTTATACTTTTTTTGCAGTCGTTATAACCAGACTGTGACCATTGTTGTTGGTAACGAAGGTAGCAGGCGAGAATTTTCTCTCGATAAGATTGCTATTCTATTCTACAAGTTAATGTTTGTTCCATTTATTTATTTATCCAAACTTCTTGATGAGTTCTACTGATATGGCGGAATCATTAAAAAGAAACACTTAGGATAAAAAAAAAGTTGAATTGTTTCCTCTCGTTCAATGCTTCAAAACGATCAACTTCAAAATATTTTTTTTAGGAATCTATTACGATTTTTTTAAGAATGCTATTCTTCTAGAATAATGGTATAGGCAAATTGTTAACTGATTGTTTCTTCAAAATCCTTTATGGTGTTTAGTGTTTTTTCTCGATTTATATCTGGTATTTTACACACAAAAAATTGAAATAAACATGTTTAATGTTTGCGGATGTTCTAGTGACCTCCAATACAATAAGGATATTTCAATGATCAAAAAAACTAAGTGCAAATCAATATCTAATCGGCATTATCTCACAAACTTTTAACTTAAAAAATATTGTTAAAGGTAAGCTATATAAAAACATCATAAATATTAATGCTATATTCTTAGATTTTAATTTACTAGAGATGAGTTTAAATACTACAACACTTAAGCTAGTCAATATAGTGTACGTAGAGCAAAATAATACATGTTGTTTTAAAATATATTTAAAACATACACTTCATAAATGTAAAATATCAAGTCTCTTAAACATCATATTTATATATTTCTTAATTTTCTCTTGAATTTAATTCTATGTTCATTAAAAAGCAAATAATATAACATTTATTGCACATATTTACACATTTTAATTAAATCTATATGATTGACAAAAGTTACAAACAAACAATACTTTCATAAACAACCATACATAATTGCGCATTTCCTAACCATTCCATGTAAGGTTAAATGTAAGGGACCTACATTAAAACATATTAATAAAATAGCATTACTCTCTTTGAAAAATGAATAGGATTGATTTATGATGCTCTAGTGCATCTCTTGTTTCTGTACTGATTTCAATGTCGTAGAAGAGATGTCTCAAAAAACTTGGCTGGAATTCAGAAAGTATAACAATGCTTGAATTGAATATTTCTTCTCCCATGACTGTATGTGAGATGGTTGATTTTTAAACTTATTTTGTTTGATACATGAAACAGAATATCAATGGATGTAGTAGTGTCTTGTATAATAATAGATCAAGTCGTGGGGTATCAATAATATATTGTATTTGGCTAAGTTATGTAGAGGGTGTTATATTATGATCGTAGATTTGAGCACCATTTGACAAAATTTTTTCAAATATGAATCCATAATTTTAACTTTAATTAAATTGTACAGGGTGAGGCAAATGAAAGCGGCCCCGGTCTAGAGATAGTAAAACGTTGAAATGCTTGGCGAGAAAAACTCTTAAAACCGCCTGAAACCTGTTTTTGCTTTGGTTGGATCAGACTAGCTTCACATTGGAGCTACTCATAGACTAGTGGCGAGTTCAGATCTTAGTTCGTATTGTATGAAGACGCCCCATAATGTAAATTTTGTGTCTTGCAATCAATTTAGAACGTTTTGTATTACCAATAACAAAAAGGTCCGATTCTCTAGGATAAATAACGACCGAAATAATGGCTAGTGGAAACTTTTTTTTTTGATCAGCTCTACAAACCCCTTGTTTAGATTTCATTTCAACCATCTTCTTAAACCATAGCGTAGTTGCCGGCAAATAATTCGCAAGCGTTTGTTTGGGCTTAATATTGAAGCGATCAATAGCTTCAGTTAGCAAGCCTGTTTTTGAATTGGTTTTTGACTTGGCAACATTTCTATCGTATTCTTATCTCCACGTTTGGGCCGCTTTTATTTGCATCACCCTGTAATGTAAGTTTAAATCGAATTGCGTCGAAAAAAGTCATAAAAATTCACTGAAGTGTGTTTTGAGAAAACTTAATTCAAATCAATGGGTTGGTCAAAATTTTAACCTTTAAGAGCCTGTTGTCTGAAGTGACAGTGTTTGCTTTAAGAACTACTTCATTTTTTTTGTAATCAATAATTATCGAATTATGTAATTTTCAACATTTATATCTATATATAATTATGAATGATGTTTCGGTTTTGTAACGATGAACATTATTTAAAAAAAAATGGTATTTAAAGGAAGAGAAGAAAAATCTTAATATTTTAAAAAATTTTAGGAAGGTAGCTTTCATTTTAAAATGATCACACATCTATAAATATAAACCTTAATGCAATTTAAAAAGAAAATAAAAGTTATCAAATAATTGCATTTTCAGAACAATCAGAACAATCTTTTTGATACAGTTCAGTGTAACAATTGTAATGCTTTGGTTAACTTGTGCTTGGATTTATTACACTTAGTG
The DNA here is from genome assembly GCA_023701765.1 of Hylyphantes graminicola. Classification (NCBI taxonomy): domain Eukaryota; kingdom Metazoa; phylum Arthropoda; class Arachnida; order Araneae; family Linyphiidae; genus Hylyphantes; species Hylyphantes graminicola. The sequence continues at coordinate 50,299,117 of CM043116.1, forward strand.
CATAATAGTTAGTAGTTCTTCAAATTAAATACTCGTTTTATTTATCACATTTTATGAATTCTTCACCTTCAGGTTCACTTAATTTCCCCTTCAACGCATCAGTTTATTAATTCATAAATATTATTCATTTAGATAACTAAAAAGCTATAAAATGTTTAGTTCTTAAATTTGTACAATTTTGCACTTTTCATTTAATTTAAACTAATTTCATAAGTATTTGTGCTTTGTTCCATTTAATAATATTTTCAAAAAGAATTATAAACCATCATATTTTTTTAAAATTAAATATCCCTCTCTCACTTTTTCGTCGTCTTTCTGAATTGAAAAAATTGTTTCTTCAGCTAAGCAATTGTGTTTATAAAAGTAAACGCAGCTGCATAGACTGGAATCCAAGAAGGAATTCACTAATTAACCACTTAAAATAACAAATGCTTTTAAATCAAAGAAAACACTATTTAATCTCCGGAGATATAAAAAACGAAACTTTTTTAAAAAACGGCCGACGACGTTCCGCGTTTTCGCCTCCCTGTCATTGGCCGCTGGCGGATAGCCCGCTGATTGGTCGAGAGTTGAGAGCGCAGTCTGTTGAATCTCTTGATCCAGTCGAGTTTTAGAATAGACCAAAATACGAAAAGACGGTTGCGAAGAAGGTAAATTATTGCGATTCTGCGAACGGTTTTGAAACTAACTATTCGTAAAAATACTGTTAATTATTGGAATAATAATTTGTCATCAGTAGTATTGAAAGGTTAAATCGACGCTTCTTGGATATTTTGCAGTGATTTGTAAAGGCTCAAGAAAGTGTGGATTTTCGGCCAGGTGCTGTTGACATCCTGGTTTGTTGACAGTTGGGGAGTTCTTTCCCAGGTGTTTTTGTAGAGGGGAGGGGAGAATACGTTTTTAGAATCTTTGGAAGTGCTAAGAACATGGCTTCTTGACTTAAATTAAACTTTTGGATACTTTTATAATGAAGTTAGAAAACGGCGACAACGTGGTTGCTGATTCGAAAAATTGTGATAGTGCAAAAATTCGGTAAGTTAAAAGACATATTTTAAAACTTTTCGTCTTTATTTTTGTGTTGTCTTTTTTTAATGATACGGTTTAAGTATTAAAAATTATTAAACAGTAGAAGAACGGTAGAAGTTTTTAATTATCTTTCAATTTATAATTATTCGTAAATTATAAGTTAGAATGAATTATTATACTATCTATACATACTATGTAATACAACGTTTTGATTTTAGTTCTTATCTTTTGATTCATAATTTGTAGTTACTTTAATAGTGCATGTTTTTTTTTAAAGTTCAATTATCAATTCGAAGCTTCTAGTCAATCGTATCAAGATTGAGATTTTTGATGCAGCTTTCGTTTAAACGAAATGTTATAGGTTTATTTTCACCCGAGATTAAGTATTGTAATGCGAGAAAACAATTTAAAGAATTCGTTACATTCTATTTTAAAATATGTGAAAATTCGTGATTTTAGTTGAGTGACATCACATCAAAATATATTTCGAATCTATACATAATATTATGTATAGCTAGACCCATAATAAATATATTAAAGCTTTAAAATTTAAAAAAAGCTTTTAAATAAAAGCTTTTAATTTTGGTAATAAGAATAAATTTTTCACAAATGTTTTTAAGTTTTCGAAAATCGTCTGAATGTAAAAGGTTTTTTTTTATTAAAAAAATTAAGTTGATAGAAGTATCCAATTAATAAAAAAACGGCACAGTAAGGCGCCTGTTTAATTTAACATTCTATCCAATCTCAATACTGTATTAAATGCAACTTCATTCTGTATTCCAAGGTTAAAATCGTCGTTATTCCAGTTCTCTTAAAGTAAGACTTTATTATTATGGAAATTTGAAAAAAAAAAACTTAATTAAACTGTTCCATTTTGCCTGAATATAAATATATTATTTTTTCACTTTTATTTTTATGTTATGCAAGTTATTTATTCCTTTAAACATTAATAAACACGTAGTATCAATAATTTAATAGAACAACGACTGTTCTTAAAAACCAATTCTAAATTACGTTATATAATAACTTGTTTTTCATTATTACAGAAAATTAATCAATTTTATTCCTTCCTTCAATACATTTTATATTTCAAAACCCTTATAGTCGTTAAATTTTAAGTTAAAAATAAAAGACGTTAGAAGAAGAGGATGACCTTCGAGTCCTACTTCCATCTCTTCTCACAGATGGCGGCAGCAGTCATTATTCGAACAAATAACATTCATTTTGGTCAACCGAAATCTTGCGTGTTCTTGACACGTGCTTTTTCCATCCTCTTCCTCTAAATAATGCCGGCTACAGTTGGTCCTTCGCTTTAAATAAACCCACCTTTCCGGTTATGGATAATCTTGATTTTTTTTAAATATCTATAATGAGTGGTTAATTGAACTTTTAAAAGCAAGGAAATTTTTTTCGTTATTTGCATAATTATTTATGGTCATATTTTTTATGTTCCTTGACTTAATTTTGATTATGTGTTATTTGTGTATTTTTTTAAGTATCATTTGAATTTCAAATATCATAACAATAATAATGAATGGATTGGGGGAAAATATGGGCTCCAAACTCTCAAGAAGCCCTACATCCTGCATGAAAACCAATGCCGGCTTTGACCCAGTTTACTATTTTTTGAATTCAAATATTGTAAATAAAAAGTTTAAAAAATTTAAATAATGAACCCCTACGAAAAGAGTGACCGAATATTAAGCGGCTTTGCTTTTAAGTAATAAATTAGCTAAAATTAGGGAAAGAGCGGAACTGCTCGAGACATATTGTGTTTTTTTCTTATATGGCCACCGTCTACGAATAGAGTGAAAGATCTTCTGTTCATTTTTTAAAACATCTTTTCATTGAACCGAACATATTGATACTCAATAAAAAAAATATTTAACCATACCTACTTACAACTTTTTCTACGCCATAAAAATTTAACTTATCTCCTCGATTTTGAATTCTCAAGATGCCCGCTTCGGAACAAGACGATGCCTCCAGAAGCTAGCCCCTCGTATATAAATTCCAAGTTAAAAAAAAAAGCTCAATTCCATTGGAGAATTTCCCACTAAGCGTCTTCCTTTCAACGTTTTAATAAAAGGATATGCATATACGGATATCTTCCCCTTGACTTAACCTCTTTTCACACAAAGCGATTCATATAAAAATTCGGCTCTGTGTAGAGGGGGTCTGATTAATGACACGTGTCCCGTTGGTCTTTGAAAATCCGGCTGCGACAAGATGCGAAAGGGGGTGGCATCCGGCCAAGAAAACCACTCGAAAAGGGTGTACTTGGAAAAAGGGACAAGGTCACACCACTCGAATCGGACCCCTGGATTGCAACTGCAGATCCCTATGTTCCCTGGACTAGTGGTTTAGTGAAAATCCGGTCCCTTGTTCTTTTTTATTTTCAAAAACACTCATTTATGTAACATAATGTTATATTAGTTCAAGAACCAGAGATCAAATTTTCAATGTTGACTTTAATAATATTTTTTTTAGTAAAAAAGAATGTTGCCAGCATTATCTCCATTTAAATGAAAACATTGGAGTTAAATATCCACTTTTTGTGACCAGCAGGTTTATTAAGAGTTTGAAAACTTATCATATGAGTAATTGGAAGCTGGCTTCCCACGCCCTCTAAACTATCTGAACTATTTTTAACTAATAAATAAGTTTTGTAATTATGTTGTATGGAGTCCCAGACGAAATGATACCACCCTTCTCTCCCTCATTGGATCTTCCTACACTCCTTGCCAACCTAAGTTGGGTAAATAGAAATATTCTATGGAGAAGATCCTTCCGTGGATGTAAAGAGTTCCATAAATAATTTGTGAATCCATCCTGAAAACATCTTTAAAACATTAATTTCGTTTAAAGTCTTACAGATTTGAATATAATTTTAGAAAATTTGACAATTTTATCGTAATGTAAAGTGTATTTTGGTTAAATTGTATTCATATCATTTTATATGTAAATATTACCTTACAAGCGTTTCCAACTAACGTACCAATCGCGCTTTTCCATCTGCCTTTTTTCTCTTTGTTTTTACCCAAGTTAGATTGGCACGGAGTGTACACTTTTTAATAACCGAATAGAGAAAAGTCATGCACTCCTCTCACTCCCACCTAATTGTTTAACGCTCTACGTATGTCAATGTCCCTTCACGTTAAGATTTTTTTAAAAAAAAGCTTTTTATATCATTGTATATATATTTTTAAATATGGGTGCATACATTTTTAACTGTCATTTACCATAAGTTTTTGTTAAATACGGAAAAATTAACATTACAAAGATTATGCTCGGCATATTGTTTTGTCTTCACACTGGCAAGATATCAACTATAAGACATTGAACTCTGATTCAATTTTTTTGTTGTCTATAACCCTTTAATGATTTTCAACTCCTTAAGTCTTCAACGCGTTTAAGGAGAACCTCCATTAATTCTAATATTCCAGATATAATTTCCTCCTCCTTGTTCATCAAGATCATGATCATAAATCTCTTTAATAAACGTTCCAGTTCGAATCTCGCGGCCCTTTTACGAAGAAAACAACTCTCGGAAAGTATTCAAATTGCTGACTTGGTATAATAAACACTTGTATCGAGAAACCCTTGAAACTTCTTTTTTTTTATGTGTGGCCAGACTGGTCAATCCGTTTTAGTGTTCTTGAACCGAAGATAGTCGGTCAGAACCCGAAAGTTTGCATTCCTCGAGGAAAGTAGCTCCAGTTTAAAGGGTTTTTGTTTTTATTTTGTGATTTCCTTTATAAGAACAGTTGTATTATCTTTTGGGTTTATAGTTGATTTTGTTTTACCAGTTCTTTTTTAATTAAATGAGGATGAAAGGATAATTGGTAAGGCGTTGACCTTTCGGATATCACAGTTTAGTCCACCAAATGTACTGTTTTAATAGGATGAAATTGAAAAACTGATTTTCTAAGCGGTTTTTGCAACAGATAATCCTTGTAGCTCTAGTGCGACGTCAATTCTACCTAATCTAAGGGCTTTCATTTGTTCTGAGTCGGAAGTAGCCTATCCAATGTAAAAAAAAATGGAATTGATTAACTGACCTAAAACGCTCCATCAATATTCGGCAATAATAAACAACGATCCCATTGCTAAGATACATAAACTTAGATCTAACAGTGGGGCACGTTACTACAGAACAAACTTTGCTTTTTGGTCTTACTTGTTATTTTTAACAAAATCAACTAAAATATATCGATAAACAGTTTTAAAATAATGAAATCTTGCTTTGTTAAATTTTTTTTAAAAAATGTAATTTAATAAATTATTGCTTCTGTGTGTCAGTACATTTGTAGATTGAATTTCATTGTATATGTAAATATTTTTGGTTTTAAACATTTCAATACTTTTGCGCAATTCAGGAAAATAGCCTGTTTGTCGAAATAACTGGAATTAACTTATCAGGTCGTCTCACATCCTACTATCATGGGCTCTAATTTGTTTGTTAATGAGATTCATCAAAATTCATTGTAATTATAGGTATTAACTTAATTAGAGTTTTGAACAGCAGCACGTAAAGGTTTTTTTAATGACCAGAATGGCAATTAATAAGTGGATGTTTTTATTAAGAAAAATTAACGACGATGACACAGATCCGAGAAATAGTTAACTATCTTTGTATGGCAGTCTTAATAATTTAATGCATGAATTTTAAAATGTCTTACGTACAAGGATTTAAGTTATAAGATCAATAATTTTTTGCCTATTTGTCTAGTTTTTAATTTTTGCATACATTTTCGAGGGTTTTTAATTTTATTATAGAAGGTACACTTGGGAAAGGCAATATAATAACGGCTTATTGTATTAGACTGTTTTAGAGCAGTGTATTTATAAACGTATCTAGAACTACATGTTTCAGGGGATCATGCGTTTCATTCTTAATTAAAATATTTTCCTTGATACTTTATTATATGTATGATAAAATGAGTTAATTCTAGAAATATATATTGCAAGAAATTACAATTTTTCGCCAGCGTTTAACTTAAAAGTGTGGCGCGCATATCTTAAAAATATAGATTAGAGCATTAATATGGGACAAAATATCTGAATTGTTTTATTATCTAATTGATAGTTCTAATTCTATTTACATTATTTAAACCAATTAATTTAAACTAAATGAAAATTGGAGTTGTTAATGCATTTGATAATTTGTAATTACTATCTCGTGTATAACTTAATCAATATATATTTGTTTTGCGTGTGCCGATAAAAAATTAAACCATAAAACACAAACAGTTGTTCAATAGTCTTGGTAATTATCTGGGTCAACACCGAAATATATACAATATTTTATTTATCTTGCCCATTACACATGAAAAGAAACATTTTTTGCTCAATCCGCGTTCCCCACCGCAGATCAAATGAGAGATGTCTGCCATATCCTCCGTTTGAAATGCGGAAGGAACATCAGAACCCCGGGTAAAGAAAAGAAACAGGAAACCCTCCCCATCTTCCTTTTCGAAGTATCATCCCTTTTCAAAAGATCTCGAAATGGGTGTCTTCTCTCCCATGTTTGTATTGTGACTTTCTTGGCGTGCTTCGACGCCCCATACAATGCGCGCGAAGGCCCATTTACTGTTGTATGGGCCTTTTAATGGCTGCTAATGAAGGTTTCCGCGAACGCCTTTGCTATGGTCTTGGCAATTAAGTCAGTTGTGTAGGGGGTAATTCAATTGCTGTTGGGCGTGTGGGTTAATTGGAAGTAGTGTTGCATGGCATGGGCATTTAGTGTCGAATTGAGTGTAATGTTTGATGTTAGGATATCGAAGAAATGTTTCTTTTCTAAGAAGAGAGAAAAATCCTGTAGTATTGGTTTTATATTTTGTGTGAATAAAATATCTTTTTGGGTTACTCGACATTAATACAGTTACTGGCAGACATATTTTACAGAACTTTTTTAATTGCATTTTGTTACATTTTTAAGTCAACATTTAAATTAGTAGTAAATGAATTTTCGCCATGAATTTTTGTGCAATAATGTTTATTTTATATTATGCTATGAACAATCCGGGTGAAAAAAAAAATAGTCCTTAAAGAATTTCTTAAGGGATTTGCCAATTGTATATTTGTTTATAAAATTCCATGGAAACATTCTTTTTAATTTTATGAATATTGTTAAATATTATTTACTTCCAAACATATAATAATCTAAAGGGGGTTTTTTTTGGCAATGTCATAAAATAACACAAAAAACTAACATGGACATTTTGTACCTCCAAAAAGAAATATAAGTGGAACAAAGAAAATTTCTATCTCTTCCCCCTTTGACTTTTCCCATATCGGAGATAGGAATAAAGGATTCACCCATGAATTGGTAGTCAATCCGATAGGCGAAAAGAACATCTTTTCTTTGCTGCTTCCTTCCTGTCCGGCCATCTGCGTCCTCGGATAGTCCGATGTCCCAAATGGGCTCAGCCAACTCTGAAATACCAGATGGGGTCCTCCTGGCCCGCAGTTTCCTCCTTACCAGAGAAATGTTTTCTCCTGACGTGTTCTATTCCAACGCTAAGCCCATGGGAAGAATTTATACCAATGCGTTTCTTTGCTTATACGCCCGTCTGGGTTTGTATTACTTTTGTAAATTGTGGATAACTCTCAAGCCGGTTACCGTGATTCCGTTTTTCTCTTAAAGTTTGGAAACAGTTGTTTACTGTTGCGGGGCTCCACTGGTGTTTTTAGATTGAAAAAAAAATTGTTTGGTTGCCGTGTAGTTGACTTTTTTTCGTTTCTTGGAACTGGGATGCAATTTCGAATGTTTTGTGTGCGTAGCAGAATGCTTTGAATAGCTTTTCTCTTAAACATACTTCGGTATTTATTTTATGCAATTCTCTAGTCTTAAAAAGAATTCAAGTTTTTGTATATATAAGTTAAAGCTTTTTTTCAAACATTTTTGCATGATAACAATTTGAGAAGTAAGACTACTTGTCATTCGAAAAGTTGACTTTGTAAATATATATTGTAAATGAATGCGTTTCGTGTGTTGTAAAATTTGAAGACTAAACTTTGTAAAATTGAGCTTACAGCACCATCTGCAATCAAATACAGCAGAATGCACTGTTAACATACAATAAATATTATGTATTTTTTTTAACTGAAAATATGTAGGCTCTGAATTTATAATTTAATGCATATTTTTATAAGTTTTCGCTTAGGTGGCTTATAAAATATTGGTTTTGTACCTATATTTTTAATAAATCAGTTTCTATCGTTGAGTGTCTCCACACCGATCTCCCGCCTGCAAATAAATCCAAAAGATCGGAAACTTCCGTAACTCTCTATTTTCGTAATCCTCCCTTCGACGGAGCTGTTTCTCAACCCGGTAGCTGTCGAACAGTTTGTCGAACTTTTGCAAAACTTGTTAATGGATTCTTTTGACCTGCTCCGAACTCGGTGAAAAAAATGCAAAGAAACTTCAAAATGATTAGATGGGAAGCCCATTACATATTTCTTTTCTCGATGTTTTTTCTCAACCTTTTTTTCTATACTTATTTACCTTGACTCGCCCTTGGTAGTATTTCACACTCTGCCTTAGTAGTTTTATGTGCCTTCTGATAAAAGTCGTTGTGCAGGTTTTTCTTTCGTCCCTGTTTGCATTAGTTCCTCTTCCACGATTCAGCAGTGAATGAACTGAGAATTTAAATAAGGTTTCAAACTAATTTTCGGGGTATTTGAATCGTATGTTTAAAAGATATTTTACACTCTTAAAACAAACACTCCCAATTTACTTCAGTCTGAGTGGATTTCACTCCTTCACACTGGAAAATGCACTTCTCCTTTTCGAGTGGATCCGTTGTGTGTTAAACCTCCGACAGGATCACTCCAAACGAGTGATTTTAACTCAGTTTGAGAAAATATGCATGCCTTTAGGGTGTCGAAAATGCACTTCTCCAACTGGAGTGGATTTCACTCTTTTGTTTTAAGAGTGTAAGAACAGAGAATATGCGGAATGTATGGGATAAGAGATATATTTATTGCTTATGAAAATAAAATTGTAATACCTATAGAACTTACCACAGCTTTTATATTAATTGAATTATAATTTTATTTTCAAAACTGGTTGCATTAAGGACTCTGTTTCTACTAAAACATTTTCTTAAGGAAAATGATTTTGTAAATTATTTATATTTCACAATTTGCGAACGTTGGAATAAAGTTAATAGTATATATCTTTTATGAAATCTAACGCATCTCTACACTTGTAATGTATTGTACTTGTTCATGCATTTTGTAAGATTAAAATCACGTCAAAAAGAATTAGCTGGTGCAACTACAAAGTATAAATTAAAAATCTAAATTTTCTTTTGTAATCAAGAATGTTTAATCCTTAAAAAAAAAACGACGCAGCACGATTTCTGAAGTCTTGCAATAACTACGATTTTCCAACGGTAAATTAATTGACATTTTTAATTTTAAAATTGTTAAAATTTACTATTAATTAAACGAGTAATAAAACCTAAAAACTAGTTTGTACACTTATAGCACCAGAAAATTTGTATTTTTAGGTCTTTAAACCTCAAATTCTATTAAATTGATGTACACCTCAGCAAAAATCACAAGCGAGCATTTTTTAAATTCTTGCAAAACATACTTTTTAACGCATATTTGTTTGAGAATTTTATAAAGAATATATGTATAGTAATTTGCTGAAAAGTAAAGAAGGCTAATTTGATTTGAATAGCTAAATAAATTTTTCGAGGACAGTGTCAGTATTTTTATAGTTTTTACGGCTACTTTGGTTATTAATGGTTTTTGAAATGATAATTTGGTTGTAAGTGGTCTTGGTTGCAATATAATTTGTTTAAAAAGTTGGTATGCAAACAATCAAATTACTATAGTAAATCTCTATATTTTCAATGATAAAAAAGAAATTAAGGACAATATATTTAAGTAGATTAATTTTAAATTTTATTTAATCAATCTGTATTTGATATTTTTTATGGTTTTAACTTTAAATTTATTCGCAAGGCACATTAAATTTTATTTGCAAAGTATTCACCGTTAATCTGTTGAATAAAAATGTGCAAATATCTATTTTCAGAAAAAAATATATATAGTGGGTATCTATAACAGTGTTATATTTATATTTCTTTTGCATTGGAGATTTTATGCGATGAGTATATGATCTATCCTCCCAATAAAGAATTTTAATATTTCGTGGAAGTAAAACAGTTCTCTTGTTTGTCTTATAAATTTATGTTAATACGCGGCAGCACTGTTTTGCTTCGGCAAATACTTCTGCTTTACGAATAGTTTCATTCTAATTTATGGTTTTGGAAAACCGTTGTCGTTGTGGAAAATCACGAGTGGAAATGATTTGTCGTACAAACAAGGGACGATCGTAGAATTCTATTTTTTCGTTTGCCAGTTTCTCAGGTTGTGTTTTTTTAGGCGAATTTCGGAATTCTTAAGGGTAGGAAAAACAAACGCGTTTTGTAGATTTTTGCGTGCTTATATATATATTTTTTATTTTAGTTTCTCTTTTGAATGTGATGTTTATTGCAGTGTAATGGTTTTCTTTTTTTTTTCGCAGTCAGAGCATTTTATTGTTCTCTGACACACAAATAATGTAATCCTATTTCCTTTGCACTATATTTTAAACTTAGCACTCTAACAAAACGCTATATTGCTAGAGAGGAATACTTTAATAAATTAAGAGCTGAAAATGCAGTGGGTCCCACTTAAAACATAAATGAAGTGATAAAATATGTATCAAATTAAGATTGGATGGATTCCCCATTGATATATTTTTTTATTTTAAATATAAAATTTCTGGAATCTATAACTATCGCATCGCTATAATTTTATATAGTAAGGTATAACTATAATTAAAATTAGCAACACCTCGACCAATATGTACAGTCTGGTTCCTCAAAATGGCACGCGAAATAACTTTTCATTTAAAATGTGGGAAAATGATGCGAGACAGTAAATCCATGAATTGAAAAACAGGGCGAAAAATCAAAAGAACTAATTCTATTTTAATGTTCTAACCTTAAACTAATACTCGAAAGATAACGATTTGTTTAAAGTTTAAAAAAAGTATTCTATTTCTCCAAAATAGTCTGTTGGAAAACGCCTTCCCCTTCTCCGTTCCACTCTAGGTAATGGAAGGGGATTTCGTTGTCGCGGTTTTGAGTAACTATCGATAATGATAAAAACTTTTTTGACACATCATAAAAGAAAGTGAACAACACTCCAGCAGGGTGACAAATAATGTCAAGCATCCAGGAATACGTTCGAAACAGCGATAGTCTCTCCATGGGAAAAACCATGTCCTGGCCTTTCTCCAAAGTGGATATGGAGCTTTTTTTCCCCCTCTCTCTCATACAAGAATTTTAAAAAGAGAAATATGGGATAAAGAAAATAGGATGAAATATAAAAAATGGGTTATTGAACAAGGTAATGTTTGATGTCATACTTGTGCCGTCGTGGCAGCTACTGTGTAAATAGCTTATGGAATGTTCTTTTAGGATTTGCTTCAAATATTTTGTATGGGGGATGTGTCAAAAAGGATTTAAAATTGTCCTTGAATGTTTGAAGTGGATGTTATTTTTAGTGACGGTGCCTTAAAGTGTTAGCTCAATCATGGTCTTTTTAAATCGTATCAAATTCAGATTTATAAAAAAAGGTATGATTCGAATATGGTTTTATCTTTGAGTTTACCAATAGAAATTTGAATGATTTAAAAAATATATCTTTTTTCAGCAAAGAAAACTTCACCCCTAAAAATCAAAAACGTTTAAAGCCTTACTCATTTTAAAAGCGTTTGTGACATTCTGTTTATTCATTGATTTTGGTGAAGAAATTATTGTTACTGAAAAATTGATGACTAACTCTAATCACCTCCCACCTGAAGTGACCAAGAATTCCCTCGTCTTACTCATTCTAATTCTATTGCTAAAAATAGTTATCTTGAAACACAATTCAAAGTCAATCATTAAAGGCGCATCCCAATGAAGAAAAATACATAAAAACCAACACATACATTATTCTCTTCCACAAAAGCAGCTGTCCATCCAAGGAAAGAACGAATCGCAATTCGACCTTGCTTCCCGCCTTCATCGATGCAGCATCCTCACTTTCACTGTCATTGTTATTTTGGATTCCACCCACATTTCTCCGCCCTTGAAAGAGGAAAAATGTTCTTTTTTCGAACATTTATTAAGTTGCTTTTCTTATTCTTCTTCCCGCTTTGTATCGGTATATATTCGAGACGCGTTATGGAAGAGCGGCGTTTATGGTTAATAAGGGGAAGATTCGGTGGCCTTCTGAGTGTGTCTCCTTCGTAAAGGTTGATATGCGGTGTTTAAAGGTTATTAGTGTTGTCAACTATAGATCCTTTGTTTATGTTGCGGGGTTAAGAAGGTATTTTGTATGTAAGAAGGGTATTCGAAAATGTTTTTGGATTTTGTAAATGGGAATGAATTCTAATAGGTTTGTTTTGTATGTAGAGGATTAGGGTTTGGGGAAATTTCACAAATATGAAAGGGTTGTTTAAAAATGTATTAACTGCTTTTAAAATGGGTTATTTACATTTTTTAAGGGTTAGAAATTACTTATATAATTACTTGAGTTTGAAATTGCCAAGTCCTAAAAAGACAAAAGCTGAAATCTATAACATGCAAAATTAGGGACTCCGCAGTTGAGTGTTCTGTATTTAAAGAGTAATGGCGTTAGTTTGCTATTTAAACAAGATTTTCCTATGCACGCTTAAATCCCCATTGTTTATTAAGAGGTCTACAAAATTAAACTTTTTTTAGTAAAATACTTCTAAACTAGTAAAGAGTATGTATACTCAGCCTAAAAGTAAAATTCTTTACATCAGCACAAATAATATTTTCTTTCTCCGTTATTTTAAAACCATTCATAATGCCTCGTTTAAACAAGCTCAAGATTGATTATTCCCCGTGATATTTTCGAGTTGTTAATTGCATACTTTTAAACAAAAATTCCCCTAGTATTAAATGCTCTGTGAGACGCCTTTCTGAACGACACTTTATATTCCCTTTACATTTTTATTCCTATCTCTACCAAAAATTAATCGCAAATCAATATTCTTCAGAACGTCCTTATTAATTACACTTTTATCGCCCACTGTGTCCGTAAAAGGATCCAACAAGGTTGCTCAATTTGTTTTTATATTTCCAAGGAATTCCAGAGACAGTTCTTTTTATTATTATTCGTTCTTTTGTTCGAACGAGAGGGCATTAACGAACGGCAACTTCGCAATAAATCCGCCACGTTCTCTTCGGTCGTAAGTCAAGATTAATGGCGTATTTTCTGTTCGGTCCCGTGTTATTGGACAGGGACATCCATTGCATTTTTATTATTTTTCACGGGATCACACTTGGGGTATGGGTCCATTCCTGTTAAGTTTCACGAACCGTTGATTAAAGTTTAAGTTTTACCTTTTAACCCTTTCACTCCCAATGATTGCATTTCGAATAATCAGTTTGTAATTTTTTTCCTCTAACTAAGTTAATCCAAACTTACTTCAAATAAGTTTTAGTAAATTTTCCATATACATTTCTCTATTAAGTCGTACTTTTCTTTTTGTATCGTTAGATTGAAGAATCATGTGTTTTGAAGAATTGAATAATGTTTTAGTTAAATGAATATATGAAAAACATGGTAAAATCAAATTCATTGACTTTTTTTGACAAATAAAGTTTTGAATATATTTTAACATTTTTTTGTAAAGTTACGATTCCAATTTTTCTCCTTAAATTTTTATTAAAAGACTAAGCTTCCCCCTAACCCCTTGCTTTTTTACCATTTCATTCTAGATGCATAATTTATCTATTTCACAAATTTTAAGTTTCTAGAATAAAAAAATAATAAGCTGGGACTGAAAGTGTTAAAATAAAAGTTTCCCAAGTTTGCATACACAGAAAGATAAAGAAAGTACACTTGTAACCAGTGTTAGAAATCACGTGAGAAATTTATTATAGCCATCTATGCTACTTATTAAAAATTAGGAGCAAATGTAAATTATTTGGGTGTATTTTTGAGAAAAATACCTATGCGAAAATGTTTTTTTTATAGTAATTTAACCATAAACTCTTGAAATTACCAGTTTAGTTGGACACTTATGGAATCATCGAAGTTTGGTCCAATCACTATAGGTGAACTGGATTTCCAATTTTTTTTTAGGAATCCAATTTGCTATCTCTGGAGTTTGTACATTTTACGATCGTCGGGTAGGAGTATCGGATTTTATGTATGAGTTTTTGGATTCTCAAGGATCACAGAAGATAGTTTAGACAAAATTAAGATCGTTGAAGATTTGGTATTTTAGGATGATCATTTTCTCCAATCTTCGGGAATCATCTTTAAAAAAAATTATCTTGACATTTAAATGACATTGTTTTTTAAGGTAATTAACATATTTTATTAACTAATTAACGACGATTTGTAGGGATATTTATTAAATTCAAAAACGAGCTTTAAGTTATCTAAATAAGCAAAATATGAGAAAAAACTTCAGTACTTTGCTATTTATTTATGTAGAACAAATTAATTTACAAGAAAAAAATTATAATTTTTTTTTATTCGGTAAGTAACGTGTTAATTCACCAATGGATCGTTAGTGGATTAATTTGAGAAGCAGTATAAGATAACATATATTATTTCTTAGCCCTCCCTAGATCCCAACCCTCGAAATTCCCGAAACGAGTGTTTCTCTAAGTGATCAAGTGTTATTGAATGATTTTTTTACACCACCTTCACCGACTTTTGATGTCTCTTTAGTGTCTTCAATATTTTCATTTCCAGTCACGTACTTACGTCTTTCATAAAGAATAGGTTGGGTGATGATTTTTCCGACACCCCCACACGTTTTTCCGTGGAGATTGTCAAACATGTTTCTGACAAGTTGTCAAGAAGTGAATCTTTATCCTAAGGGAACATTAAGGCGACTTCAAATTATTTGGCGAATGAACAATACAATAATAGTTAAACTTAGTAAAAGATATTAGGATTGTAAAATGTAAAATCGTGTATAGAGATGGAACTAATTACTTTATTTAATATTTAGTTATTTGTATAATTAAAAAGTAGCTTTTAGTTGTATTATAAGTATTGTGACACTGCTTTCCTATATTCTTTAATTTATGATGAATATTAAAACCCATTGCGTACCCTCTAATGGCTACATGAGTTTTCAACATTCATTTATCAAAATTAATTTTATATTCATTTTACGTAATACATTTACCATCATTTGAAAAGTAATCCTAGATGTTTACTAAAACCGAGCTTAAGTTTGCAGCAGAGAAATGTACTGAGCGGAGGAAACTGGGTAAACAACCCGGCTGGCGCCGCAACTTAGCGTACTCTGATTGGCTGTTCCTTTCGACCCTGATATTCGTGTGCCCTGTTACGTCAAAATCGAAGGAAAAAAATAATTAAAATAACACTCTAACTGAAGCTTAACTAATAAAAATAATAAATTTATGTCTTGAAATAACAAATCAATTTGTTTATTGAGTGTGAAATACCTTTTTGTATTCGATTCTCGCACTCAAAAATGAGAACTATTTACCCTTTTTCTCGTAGAACATTTGTATACTGCAAACTTAAGGTCGGTTTTGGTATAGTGCTACGAAAGTTTACCAACACCTTTAAATGAGGAATTTTTTCGATGTTTATGTTTGGTGGTATTCTTGCTAAGTGCAATTATACAAAAATTACCAAGCACATAAAAATAGGCGTTTCATTTGTAAATTTAAAACCATCGCACTAATCTAAAGATTGGATTTTGGTTATCGTTAACTTTTTATTCCATTCAACCGCTATCTTATCACCAAATAAATAGTTTTTTTTTATGAAGTTGTGTTGAAAAAATTTCCACGTGTAGCAGTCTTGAGTAACAATATTATTTATCGACAAAATTATTGTTTAAGTTCTCTGTCTTTTAGAAAACTATGATAGGCACTAAAAATAAACTAAAAGATAACATGCTTGTTAAATGTAAGTTATATTAAAGATTTTTTGAAATTAATTTTAAGTTCCCTTTATAAGATAACGTTAAGTTGTTTATAATGCGTGTTTTATATGATGGGTGTGGATTATCTTATCTATTGCTAGACCTCACACGAAGATTTGGATTTCAAGGATTTTTATATCTAGTGTAGTCGCTTTTAAAGTCGATTTAAAATTGATAAATCGACTCGACTGTGTAATTTTGTAATGACAAAAAGATAGTATTTCACGTGCTTTTATTATTTATTCGTTTTCCAGACTCTCTGCAGGATAGCCATTTGAAGCTTCATTTTTTAAAATTCATGTTAAAGTAAAATCTTGTAGTTGAAGTCAGTCGATCCCAAAATCGACCTAAAAGTTTTATCTTTAAATGTTTAGTTTATTTTTATATTAATTGATGTGTTTTCAATGTTACATGGTTAGTAATTAAAAATATATATTAAAATTAAACTTTTAATCGACGATTTTATAAGACTGTCTATTAGTAAAATCCTATTGTATGTTTAGTTACGATTTAAGCATAATTCACAGGTTTCTGTTAAATTTATAAAATTTTACGGCAATCCTCTCAACATCAAAATAAAATTTTTATCCGTTCAATATCAGTTAGTTGAAAGCGTGAAAGTTATTTTGTAAAGTTTATAATAAATTCTAAAGCATGCGTTTTTTGTTCAGATTTTTTATTCAGATCTTTTACATTCATCCCACTTGATACACCCCAAATATCTCCAACATTATTTTCTATCATGAGACATAATCCCGTTTTGCCACACAACACATCCAAAAACACCGTAACTATCGGTAAAACCCAACTAATCAATTCCAATTTATAAAATAACCCTTTTGGTATGGAAGCAACAGAACCCAGTCTTTTCATGCCATCACTATTTGTTCAGGAATAGTTAAATCCCCCAGCTTTATTGTAGACACATTTTCTTTTCCATCCTAGTTCCCCTAGATTTTTTTTCTTATCCATCAATCCCATTGAGATATTGGCTAAGCAACATCCCCCTCCCTCTCTCCTGCGTCACACGCGCTAAGACTTCAGGCTTAGTGGTTACCATAGTAACACACCAAGTTTGCTAAACTTTTTTTTTCTTGTCTTTTATCCTATGTCTTCCTCCGTGCCATTTTTATCGGAATTGAAGCCCCTGTGTGCGGAATGCCAGAGTTTAGTTTTTATTACCTGGCTATTGTGCCGTGTGCAATAAGTTGGGCTTGGCGTATTGATCCTCTCTTCTTTCGTGTAACCGTCCCTTTGCTGTCTTCATCTGATTTGGCGAGATTTCTTCTGGGAGAAAAGATAATTTTATTATTTCCTTTCGTATTTTTTGGGTTGTTTGGCTAGAATTCGTGAACGACATAAAAGATTTTAAACTAATCTCATGTTATAACCAAGCAAAGTTGAGAGTTTCGCCTACTTCCCTACTTGGTTTACAATCCATTTACCTATTAAAGACGTTTAGCAAGAAAATTTGCCATGCGAAAATGAGCTTTCTGCTGTAGTTTATCTAAATAAACAAGAAAAAAGATGACGATAGTCCTGAACCATATATGTTAGATAAATTAGGTTTCATAAAAAATTAATTTAAAAGACTTAAAGATAACATCTTTATTCGTAAATGAAAGTGTAAATTGTATTCACAAAATCGTCGTTAATGAATTATTATTGCTAGATTCTCCGCTCTGAGCCAAATTTTCAAAGAAAAAAAATTAACGTTCCATTTTTTACTAATACATCTTGAAAATTCATGGGCCAGTCATCCGATTTCATTACGATAACTTTTACCGTATCTGAAACTCGATTTTTTTCTAAGTATTCTATTTTTCTTATAGGTTGTGGTAATTCAATAGTTTTAATACAAAATAAATTCGTAAAATTTGAATGCATGCAGTTGTATTTTTTTCTACTTATAAAGTCTTTTTGAATCAATACTTTCAACGTTATTCGCTGATGTGCACAAACGTAAAATAAATGATAAAAAGAATCTTACGAAAACCCTATCAAAATTGCGCATTCGATTTATCCATATTCCGAAATTTCTTAAAAAGTAACTTCACTTCAAAGATTTTTCAAAAGCAACTTAGTAAAAATCCATCTTAGATGAAAGGGTGAAAAAAATTAATCAAAAAAAGTTATGTACGGATTCTTACTGAAAGATAAGACCGTTTCCTTCCGCCCGCTTAAAAGTGTTATCAATGTTAAGTTCTCATATCCTAGTAAACGAATTAAATTCGAGTTATCGGAATTATTTTTCTTCTTTAATTATCTTTTCGGAGACTTTTACCTAAAAATAAAAGTTTCTGTAATAAGATCCTTTATATACTTATCTCGTTCAACAAATTACACGTGAAATTGATTCGTGACGTAACTATGGCAACCGATGATGAATCTTTGTAAAGTTTTTCAGTTTATCTATGCAAATCTAGATTGAAGTTAAACTAACATCCAATTTGTAACTTCCATAAAAAAAATCGTACTTAATTTTATGAATTTGGCATAGTATTTTAATGTCAGTATTATAATAGTTATAATGTTTTGCCTTTAAAAGCTAATTGATGTTTTTGCCAAATTTTAAATGGACCGTAAATATTTTTTTAAAAAAGCACTTTTTAAAAAGCGAGCTAACTTAGCCCGTTCGAGTTTGAGAATTTTTCTCATTTTATTCAGCAAGGTTTAGTTTAGAATTTCTTTATATTGGTAAGTTTTAATAATCTCATTATCTTATTGCTTTTCTGTTGTCTAAAATTTTTTTGTATTTATTTTCATCTAATAGTTTCGTTTAAAATTAAACTATTGTATTCTCATAATAGCATTGTAAGGATAATGAGCTGATTAGCTATATCAATCTAGGTTATTTTGAAAACTTTAGTTTTGAAATATAAAGCTTAACGATTTTATCTCAAAACATGCTCTATTTTGTTTCACATTGTAGTTAAAACATTTCGCTATTTAATTACATTAACTATTCCTACCTTTGTGTTTACGTTTCGTATTGTCTCCATTTAACATTTTCATAAATTCATTATTACTATTCATGAATTGTAGGTTTCTGACATCATACATAAACAATACAATTTACTTCGCTTCCTTTGAGGTATACAAACTTAATGTAATTAAATAGAATTAAACCCGACTCGCCTGACTTTCAGGATTTTCAGAATCTTCTACAGAAGTAAAATTTAAAGCAAGTTAAATAATTATATTTCACATTAAAGTTTAAATCTCATGCAGTGAAAACAAGATTACACTTCAACCAAATTGCATATCCCGCAGGGGATTAAGAGTTAGATGGGTAGACGAGATATCTTTTGAACCTACCTAGAATAAAGAAAAAACGTATTCCAGGTTTAGTCCTACAATAATTTATTTCCCCGTTCTCCGTAGGGGGTATAACCCATTATTACTCATGACAATATACGTCACGCATCCGGATTGCTCATGGCACGCTTTCTAACATTGCCTAAGCCGGCTATCGATCCAACACGAGCGCAATGAAAACCATACACGCCCCACAATGCGAAAGAGGGGTCCAAAGGTCCAGAAAAAAACCACCATAGGTTCTTCTATAAATTGAATCATGTACGACAACACTGTTATCGGTGGTGCGAGTGCATCGGGGAATTGATATAGAATTGAATGCCGGCTCAATTTATCATCTCCCTCGAAGTATTTGTTCATTCGATTGACGTAACGAGTCTGTAGAGCTGTATCCCTTTTTGAAAAAGTAGAGACCGAGATTTCGTCAGTTTAACAGGTGTTTCACAAACTGCGACGGCATTTGGATGTTGTCTCCACTCTCCCTGGAATCGCGTGTTCTGTGTAAAGAGAGGTGAGTGCGCATTTGGAATGTATCGTTTGAGAATAGGCTATTGTGATATCTTGTGTCTGCGGTATTTCGATTGGGTATTTTTTTTGTCAAAGGGTAAGTTGATTATACAAATAACAAAATTCACTAATTCATACCTGCCAACATGAACGGTTTAGCCAAATAATTACAGTCATAAATATGTCTTAAATGCTCTGGCTTAGGGGGCTCTGGCTTAGCTACAAGATGGAACCTCTCGACGGGCTTCGCTCCCTTTAACTCCCCCTAATCAAAAATGTTAAAGTTTTTAAAATTTCTATATTGGCAAGTATGATAATTTAACTGTTAGTTTTCAGCTTAAGAACTTTTTTTCCCGTTATAACTGAAATAAAGTTAATATAGTATCTTACCATTAAAACAAAATCTTTCATTATTTAGACATTTCACTACTTCAAATACAAAATTCAGTAGAGGGAGTTTTTGTTTTGAGTATCGAATCTATGACCTTGCCTTGATACATGAATCGATTCTATTTATAAATTGTAGGTTTCTGACATCATTTATAAACAATACAACTTACGACAGTAAGTATACAACAGAATAGTGATTTCATTCACAAATTTACAGTGTAAATGGAACGTTTGTTACGATAGTATCGAAGAGCGTGAGAAACTAGTTTCTAGCGCCCTAAATCCTTTAATAGGCTGGGCACATTTTTAAAATAAAGTATGGAGTAATTTTAATGTAAATTCTTCTGCAATAAAAACAATACTGTTGCGTGTAATTGGTGATCGTTGAAAAGTGACTGCTTTAGGGTGTTTTAAAGTTGACCGGTCACTTTGAAAGGAACGTCTCATTAAAACTAACCGGTCATTTTTGGAGCATCCTATGCTACTCAGTGATACCTGTTTATATACTTGAGCATAGCACAATTACTACTAATATTCATGTAATTAAAAGTTGTAGCTTGATTTTTAATTTGAAATTAACCCATTTTTTCATAAAATATCTCGCAAAACTGATACATTGCTTAAATGGGCATTGTTTGTCTCTTAATGTTGATTACCCCTTTACTTGACTTCGTGAAATGAAGGGAAAAGCAATTAGCTTCAAAAATGCTTTGCCTCATTTTATTCAAAAGTCGAATTTAACAATTTTTGTTAAATTTAGTTAGTGAAACACTTTGTTCGTAAACTACATTTGGGACCAAAACAGAAATAAATAAATAGTTATGCAAAATGAAGGCATTTATGGAAATTAAATTTCGAAAACTAGTTATTTTGCTATAACAATCATAATGAATGTTAAATTTGCCTAATAAAACCTTAAAAAAGTCAAATTGTTTCAATACATATCATTTGTCAAAATAAATGAAAATGTCAAAATCATTTTGTTTAAATGGATTTATTAAGGCATTTTGTTAGAAAATTTACATGCCCCGGAATAGTTTAAAGGCCCAGAGGAAAAGGTTCGGAGTTTCCTGAACTAAACCTCGAAACAATGTTCGCCTGTAAGGAGACTATGAACCTAATAAAAATGCAAATTACGTGTAGGGGGCTTTACTTTCCACTTGTCTTTCGCGATCACATAAATGAAGATGAAGGAGGCCGGAAGTTCGACAAGTTAGCTCTAAACTACCTCAAATTGCACCGATATCCGATAATACCTCTTGACATGTCGCCTACTGTGAAACCCATTAAAATGCACAAGAAGATGTTATCGGGGAAATCTTGCATTTGCTTGTAAATACGTTTCTATAGGAATTTATAACATTTGCTTATCCATAGATTTTTATTATAAAGTGTAATGGTCCACGATAAATACTAAAGCGGAAAATGTTGTGAAAAATAGTTTGTATTTTTGGGATGGTGCCAGGGCAGACGTCTGGATTGCTCAAGATATAGGTTAACTTTGGAATTTTCTTGAAGTGTTCTTTTGAGTTCGATATTACTGATGGAAGAGGTATTAGGAATGATGGGTTTACTCAAGGGGATTTCCTGTAAGTACTATTTGTGATGCCACTGGCTTAGCCTTGAAATACATTCAGAAAAACAAAATTACAATTTTTCAATCGTACAGTTTTACAAAAACTAAAAAAAAACTTTTTAACATCGTTATAAGTAAAATGTTTGTACGGTGAGTTTATTCTATTCTAAGTTAATTAACATCAAATCACTTTAAAAATTAATAGTTAATATAAGTATTTAAATGTGAAAATAACTAAATAGTTTAATTTGAGGAAAACGTTAAAACTACTATGCTTAAATTACTGTATCTCACTAATTTTAAGCATTTTCCTCGCAATAAACAAATTGCTGTCCGTACCTACGAAATTATTTTTAAATACCATAACCCTCAATTGACATACTCTAGCGTAATAATAACAAAGGTCCCTATTACTAGTCTTCAAATAATTAATAAGCAAAATACTCTCCGAAACATAAACTGCAATTAAAAGTTTATTTCATATTTTTTGAAAACCAAGCTTAACATTAGCGTCACTTTAGGGTTCTCATTAAGAGAGACGTGCAATTATGCATAATAAATTAAATCACTTCCCCTCGGAGACAGTTACTTTTCTAGGTTATTCATAATGGATGTCGTGTTAATGGTAACAATAGTTGCAAAATATTAACCTTGAAAATAGACCGATAATGAGTAATAATATTTGAAAGTGGGATAATTGTGGGTGGCTATTAGTATGTTCCACCCACTTAATGGTTCTGCCTAACAAGCGTGCGACTCGCATACTAGTTAAAATTGTCGTTTATTGTCTATAATGGTGTTCTCTTTTTTTTTTAATTTTTAAAGCGAAGTGTCTGTTAAATCTATTATTCTCTGAAATTTATTTAATGTTTTACGTTCTGAATGTCTCTTTTTATTAGTTTTGTAAACGCGGGATTTAACAACATTAAAAATCGGCCTCATCGAACATTTTCGGCATTCTTTTAAGTGCTTTAAAAGCTGTTTTTCATTTGAAACTTTTCTTTGCTGGTGCTAGGCTTTATAGCTTAAAAAGGCTTTATGCCGTGTGTTCATTTCGTTTTTTCTTCTCTTTTCACTAAAATTGGTTTTATACGCGTTGAAGATGCAATGAATGTTTTTGTTTCTTCCCGTTGTCTTTTAATGTACATTTAAAAAATGAATAACCTGTCCATATTTTTAAAACTTTGGAATATTCTTATTTTTACATTTTTCAATGTTCTTTTATAACAGTTTCAAGTTTCTTTTTAGTGTATTTTATTTCTACAAATAGAGGGGGGGGGGGTGTTTCTTTTCAAAACCTCTCGCATAATTTCTACTTGATATAAAAAATCAAAATTAATTTAGTGCATTAAAATAAACTTATTTTTGATCTTGTGGTTAGGAACTTGTGGTTTAATTTTCACTAATATAAATTATTCTAATGAGAATAGTAACGGGTTAGTCAGAAATAAAACAGAATTTCTAATTCAAAATTTACAAAACTGTAACATACCAAATGTAAAACAGTTTGAACGATTTTTTTAACATTAAATTTTTTACACTAGTTTTTTTGATCTACAATAACCACTATTAACTTGATTGATCCAGCATATTTGCATTAAAATATTTCAATAAATAAATAAAACGATTAGTAAATGACAACGTAGAATAAATCGAATAAAATAACTTCCCGAATTTCAATATTTGTTACTGAGGAAAATCCCACATTTTCATTGAGCTGTCCATCGGTGTAAAGTATTCCACTTCAAGTTGTGTTCTATCATGACAGCAAAACTAATGCCCGGTTTCCTTTTTCGCAAGAATCCGTCACCGTCCCCCCCTCCCCAATCCACACCATAAAAATTTAAAGTAATAAATTCCTCACGCCGCCGTCTCTTGGGCCTCAGCCACGTGTCCGTTGTCATTGACAATGGGCCCGGATAAAAAGGATAATTCATTCCAGTTGATGGGCGGCCGAGACTTGTGTCGCTCTGAAACAGTGGTGCAAGGCTTTATTCTTGACTCTTGTTTGTTTCAAGTTATATAAAATCTGTGATGGTTTCATGGTTCATTTTCATCCACTAATATGTGATTAAAAGTGAAGAAACGGGAGTACTTGTTAGTGCTAGTTTCCAATATATACCTCTATCAGCCCTTTAGGTAACGAATAGTCAAATGACGCACTATTTTTTTCCTCCTTATTGAGGTAACCAGGAGTGTCACTTGGGACTTGTGGACGGTGAAACTGGGTTAGTGATAACTAAATTGTTACATTGTGTCCTTCTTTCAACTCTTTCAACCAGAGCATTTAAATTTTTATTGGGTTTGTTTTTTTAGTGTGATTTAAAGTAGGTATGTTTATTATTTTATTTCAACTACTATATATAGAATGTATAATACGACATTGTTTTTCCGAAAGGTGATTCGACACAAATTGTTTTTATCCTTTTGATAATACTAGATTATAGTTAGATAGCAGAACGTATAACAGAACCTTATTTACACGAGGCCTAATGCTAGATTATAGAAAACTCATTTAAAACAAATCTATTTGTACCACTATTGACAGAAAGAAATAGTCTTATCTGCGAGTAAAGGGTGGAAGGAAATGAATAAAAAGTGCTTGATGTGTCTCTCAAAAGAAGTGGCATCGGAGCTGCTACATAAGTGATACCATCAATTGAGCATCATTTAGGGCTATCCTTCAAGTTTCCGTTATAGCTGTTCTTAATGGATGCTGTGGAATAAGGAAAGAAGCCCCCTCCCCCATCCATTTCTAAATCACTTACTTCCAACTCTGAAATTCTTTAAGTTGTTGTGTCTTATATGCAAATGGGGCATGCGGGGAAGGTTCTCATTTGCCAATCGTTATTTTAAATCCTTTCTTCTAAATGTACTCCTTTTTTAATGCAGTTAGAGTTTATTTTATTAATCTCGTTCTGAATAGTTTTTTTTTCCTTCGTTCATCGGGTTGTTTATGGTTGTCATTTGCAGGGTCTTTTTGGAGTTGTTTTTAAACATTTGGTATGTAAATTTCGTTAATTCCTTTTCTAGTTCAAATGAGCTGGCTTTGAATTGAAACTCAATTTTTTTTTACAGTTTTTAATCTCCACCTCACCTTCTTTCAAAGGTACAGTAAACTCCCGATTATCCGCAGAATTGGGTGGCACGGCTCCCGCGGATAAGCGAATTCGCGGATAATCCGCAAAAACGAAGAAAATGCCCCTAAACAAAATTTCTTCTGGGTTTTATTAAAGTAAATTACAATATTCGCATATAGCATGAACAAATTTACTTTCTTCAAAATGTATTTTACTGTCATTTCGCCTATCCAAGCACATTTGATTTTTAGAGGATTTGTTTTCCACATTTTTAATGAGTTGTTGTTCGTCTTTAATTGTCAAGAAAACTTTTTTTTGTTTTTCGCGCATTTCGCTAGTATCAAAATCCCATAAAGCAATTAAATTAAAATAGCGGGCAGTTTATTTTACAAGTGACGCTTTTTGACAATGACCTGTTCGTGATGTGCACCTGATTGAACACCAGGTTACCTATAGTCACTCTTATTTTAATGCATTCGTAGTTCTTGTTAAATGTATTCGTCGTTCTTTGAATGTGTTCGTCGTTCTAGAACGGAATTCGTTGTTATTGGATCATTCTTCCAAAAAGTTTTAAAGCAAATAAAATTCATTTATCGCAGGTTTTTTTTAAATTTTTATATTTGAACTGAAAAATGGAAGGTGGGGGAGGGTGGATAGTGGCCCGCGGATAATCCGCAAAGCGGATAATCCACCCGCGGATAATCGGGAGTTTACTGTATAATTAATTTTTTAAATAAATAAGAATTTTAAGGAAACTTCTTTCTAAGCGGAGTTAGTTTTTGTAGTTCTTTTTAATTTAAAGTTAACAATTTTGTCAATTCCAATTTAAATATGTATGTTTCTTTTAGTTGCAAGTTCATTTGAATTTCTTCAAGTTCATTTGAATAAAAATCTTTTGTTTGAGTCGACCAGTACAATTATATTTAAAAAAATAAGTGAACATAGTTTAAATCGGAGAAAGTAATTGATTTGTTTCACTGTAACTGAATTTCAAAAAATGCATTATCTTGTTTTCTAATTCAGATAGTCTGAATAACAACGTCGAACATCCTCTCTCATTTATACGCCCATTATGATTCCTGAATCTTTGCATGAGGATGTTTCGCACATCCTTTAGTTGCACAGGTGTGCTGATACATGCGTGGGTCGTAATCATGAACAAGGTCTCGCCATGAACACAGCCTTTTCATTACTGCTACCTGAAGCCCATTTGACAGGTTGACAGCTTCTGCAGCTGCATCAACCGATTAAGGCTATCTGGAGGTGGTTTGTTTCGTTTTCTAGGTACAACTTTGAGATTTGTCGATGATAGTTGATAATTGTAAATGAAGGGTCTAGTATCAACAACAGCATTCTCCAAAGTATGACTAATACATATGGTTCATTCTGTTCATCTGCGAGTTGGTCCGATTGATTTTGCAATGATCAAAAATTACCATTGGGCTGGGCCTTATGTCTTAGTTATAGTTTGGAGAAAGCAGGATTTGCTAGTAGATCCTCCAAATTTAACGATGCGTCATATGAATTCAACAATTTGGTATATTCCTGCAAAACCACCTTTTACTTGGGTGTTTTTACAATTTTTATCACATCTTGCAGCTCTTGTATTATCTCCCTGAAAAATGTCTACTTCCTACCATGAGACTCCTGGAGTTTGTTTTCCAAAACTACGTGAAACTAATGCAAAATGTTTCTTAAAAAGTTAAAAATTGTGTTAATGTTTTTTATTGTATCATATTGGTTAATTTAAAAGTCTTAACAAGTAAAAAAAATGTGTTGCAAATTTTAATGAACTCATTACCTAAATATTTGTGAATACCATTAACAAATTCCTTACCGAATAATCACTAAGTTTTTGAAATTCAGTTTTTATGTAATTTAAATTTATCCTACATAAACTGTTCAGTACTTTGTCTTCATTTGTCTTATGTTCTATTTATTTCTATAAACTTAACAGAAAACTTATTTTTTCATTGAAATTTGAAAACTTGTTTATAATTCTGTAATATATTGCGTTCTATGTGTAAAATTAGAATTTACTCTTAAAATTGATATGCATACTATCAATTTAACTAAATGTATGGCCTTCATTTTTTAGATTTCATGACAAATATTGTTTTATAGTTCGAAAATATATATTAATGTTGATAATATGTGAGAACAGGAGAAAGTTTGATGAATATCCAATATGAAATATAAATAGACTACAATTTCTGTTTAAGTCTACTTCTGTTTGATCATTTTTGAAACATATGGACTTATCATCTTCTAGTGACAATAAGCATTATCTTCAGAATAAACTAACACTTCCGACAAAAATATTTCTATGGTTGATTTTATTTCCAATAAATAAAACGCTGCCCCGTAGAACCCAAAAAACAAAACGCCCAATTCAATTTCTTTAAACTGCTTCAAAATTGTTATTTTGCAGAGAACCGGAATCGAAAAACATCGTGGAAACTATCCCTATCGTTCTTTCCCGTCAGATATCGGGAAAAGGGAGTCTAATATTACAGATAAAAATGATAAATGCAATTTATCTCTGGACTGTCTTTGTTTCTGCCCTCTTTGTTTTTCACTCGTTCCATAAATTCAGAAAAACCGAATTTATTACCACCTTATTCCATGTCAGATCAGCGGCAAAATATACCGCGGCTTTAAAGTTTTCAATTTCGTAAATTTAGAAAACCTGACTTTCTTGGATTTTCCCCCCGCTTGAATTCGAAATATCTCTTAGGGAATTGCTGGCTGTATATTTCAAGGGCCATCTTGAAATTTATGTAATATGTTTTCATATGAGAATAAAACAGTCACGTGTAAAAATATTACGGACCTAAAGTACCTTTTTGTCTTTTCTTGAACTTATTTCTTTGCACATCTCTCGTATATTACCGCTAATGGTTAGTCATGATGGTTCAATTTTGCCCTGAGGTATATGCAGTGGCTTCCATAAGTCTTGGACCTCTAAATCAAACACGTGACTGGGGATATTAAACAATCTATTTTTCGTTATTTTTACATGCTATTGAAATCTTAAATGCCATGTCTAGTTTTAATACAATCTTATTTTATTACATAAGCCATAAGGTTTTTCTATGTTAAGATTTGTACAACCCGTAGATACCATCTGTTTTGAGTACTTTCCGCAACCTACTAAATTTATAAGAATAAAAAAATATTAAACACTTATTTAATTTGATGTTTTTTTTTTAAATATAAATTATACTATAAATTTCTTTTTAAAAATTCTTTAATTTTAATGCTCGTTATAACACTAATGTAATTGGATTTATATCTTCTATGAAGCTCTCTCGAAAATAAATAAGAAATTTTTTAAACATAATTTTTCTAATTAATAAAAATTAAAATTATTTAATAGAAAAGTAAGTGTTAATAAAATTGGTTAGTTAGAAAAGTTATAAAAAATATGCTAATATACTTTTCCTTATCCACTGTCTATGTTTGATGTTAGGCATGTTATCTATTATTTTGAAAGTAATCAAATCTTTAAGTATGTTAAACTTTTCTTTAAATCTGCAGTATTCCGAGTTTCTAAAGTATACTTCTTGTTATTTAAATTACAAAAGTAACTATTAAAAAGATCAGGAGAACTAACTCTTAAAGCGGAATCAGAAACAGTTTTCAGAGCAGGGTACATAAAAAATGTTATCTTAATAGAACCCCTTTGTTGATGCATAAGTCTATCTGCTCTCCTGAATTGGTCCATGAATCGCGTTGAGCACCATTTCGCTGTCTATTAGGAATATTTCCTGCACGACCCCAAGTTATTGCTCGCCCGTTTATTAAGAAGCGCTTGCTCCTTTTGGGGGCTTTCCCTTTTTACTAGATTGTTTTGTAAAGAGATTTGAAAACAGGTTCCGGGATGCAGCTGGCCTTGTATGAGCTTCAAGTATGATTTTTTTATTATTATATTTCAACTTCCTTGATGTCATTATATATTTGTACTTGTTGTATTTGTTTTATTGGTATGTTTCACGCAATTATATTTTCAAACGTGTTTATTAGCATTTTGTCATAAAATAAAATAATTCACTAATTGAATTGGTATTCGAAGTTGTTTTAAAGTCTGTGTAGAAAAATTGATACTTCATGATGGGATCACCAACCTCACTTTTACCATCAACAAGTAATACCTCTTTGAAAAAGAGTGTATCCAGGGATTTTTAAAATAAATTCAAATATATTTTTAACTTTGTTCAATTTTTCTCTTTAGCTATATTTAGCTGAAAATAGTACTCAATGATGTCAAATTAGAGAAATACATTGAATCGCTGGCTTGCAATTCCACATTCCAGAGCCACCGCAAGTAAAGATATTTTTGTTTATTCTCTGTTTCGAGAAATACCAAAATATGATGCAGAGATAGCCTGTATTTGTTGAAGAGTAACTTGATATCACCAAAGAAAATATTGATTTACTGCACGTATCTTTTATTGCCCACTTGGATTTCTACTCCCCTAAATAACGAAACACCAAACAATGGTATCACTCTCTCAAAGCGTGCTCATCGAAAAATAGCACAGATAAGTTGAAGAGAAGAATAGGTAAAGTGAAATATTTGACATACCTACGTCACTCACATAATAGTACATTTGCAGGAATGGAATTCAGGAGATAAAAAAACAATCGAAGGTTCTTGAAATATTATTTGAATTTATTCTCCTGTTTAGGGATTTGCCCCTTTTTTTTAATCAGATAAAGCAGCCAATATCGCAGAAATATTAGGTTTCATTTCCAAAACACGTTTTTTTTTTTATAAGTCGCTCTATGATTGGGCTACATTCTTAAGAAATTAAAGTCTGTCGGTAGCTAAAATAAAGTTTATATATGCCTTAGGTCTGACTTGTTATTAATCAATTGTCAATTACCATGACCGTAAAATATTCGTATAAAAGTCATATTGCGTAATTTACTAATAACATTTATTAAGTCGACTCAGTTTTAGTTAGAAAAGTGTTGCGATCAATCATTTTACTGTGAATCTTTATCAACGCCCTTAAGATTTAAAAAAAAAAACAATAATATGAAGTTTTTTTGTTAGTTTTTTTCCTCTTGCATATCAAATACGTTTTTTACGTTTATGATGAGATCTTCGGTTTGTGAAGATGCATGACCTCTCGTTTACAAATTACACTTATTATAAACAGTATTTTCATGCACGGCATATTATTATTATTGAAAAGCGATTATGTTTTTAACTGACTTCGCATATAAAAATGGTCCTTCATGAACATATAGAAATGAAATGTATTGCTTAACTTAATTAAGTTTTTCAACATTCTTTTATTATTTCCTTTTCAAACTTTATTGCCATCCTTCAAGAAAATGACACCACAAATAAATATAACTAATCTTTCCCCAGTTAAGATAATTTGGGGATATACAAAATTACCATTCTCGTAATAATCATCCATTGTCAAAACAAAGACACCCCAGCGTCTAGCATAATTTTGTATTAATGCAACTCAATGTGGCGTTCAAAAAAATATTTGGGAAGCTTTCCAACCGCTTGTACCCCACAAATGACTTAACTCGAAATCCACATGTCAAGTTTCGGCATTAAATTTGAGCGATTGACTGAATCTGAAATAATTTAAGGCTAATAATGAATGTAGTAAGTGGGACAGCGATTTGAACGAGACGCTTCCGTCCAGGGATTTACAATAACTTTAAGCTTCAGTTTAATGCTGGTTTAATCGCTGTTTTCGACTTCATATGCGTTAACGCAAAACCCATAGAAAAATGTGTACCCATTATACGTTTTTAAATATATTGTAGTAGTTAATATGTATTTAATCCCTGTGTAATGGTTCATAGAAAAAATATGAAAATAATGCGACACATTTGAGGGTTTGAAATTGTTTAAGCTCTTATACAAATTTCAATTGTTATAATTTAATTTCTTTATTTTGAATTTTTTTGAATGAAATTTAATACGTTAAGCAGTACTTTACTATCCTAATACAATCTGTTATTTTGTAAATATTTTTCTAATTCGCATTTTCAGTCATCAGCCATCAAATTGTTTTTTTTTTTTTTGCATTAAAAGCAATCCTCAACAAAACGATGGAATTTGTATTTTTATCCTTTGCCTACGTTATATTTTCATAAACTTTTTTATTTAATGTATTACGTTTTTCTCTGCATAGGATTAAGTCTTAAAAATTGAATCATTTCAAATCGGAATGCTATAAATTAAAACATATCACAATTTACAAAATGTACAGCTGTATTTTGTCTTTAATTTTACAGCTTTATATTTTGTTTCTATCGCTAATGATTCGTATTTGACATCAAAATGAGAATATACATTATGTCAAGTATAGTTCTATAACCTTTAACTATTTTCAAGATTTTATCAACAAAAACAAATGACGAAGAAAATCAATATTGAAATCTAGAACTAGATCATGATGAATAAAAAAAGATAGTCAACCAAGTTGACTCCATTACCAGATGTAGAACAGAAAACTTTATGCTGTTATTAAAGCAGTTTTTTGCAACTTCATTAACTCCAAATGGAAACAATTTCTTGCGCGAAATTGATTTCAGCGTGTTTGCAAAAGAAGGTCAGTCAATTTCTAAGGTGTTAAAACAATTTTGAACTGTAATAGTTTTTTAATGTGTATCAAAGCGTGTTTTAAAATACTAACAATGACTGATAGAAAAAATATAGGTACTTAGAGAAGTTTTGAACAAATGAGTTAAAAAAATTAGCTCAAAATATACATATGTTAATTTTAAAATCATATTTATTTTGTGTCAATACTTTAAATTATCTTATTTCTGAAGAATGAAAGTTAAACCTTATGGAAATTAAGTCTATATAATTAAATTTTACTGTAAAATTTGTATTTTATGACTATTTTGTTTTGCCCTATTTCTATTTTCCCACTACTTATACTAGTTAGTTTTACAAAGCCTATTCCCACTTTTGTTATATTTGTTTTTGCAAGTAATTTAAATTTGAACCATTTAATTTTAAAACTTTTTCCTCTGATATAAAATAAAATATATCTTCAAATTGACAAATTCAGAATTAGGGTTTATATTATGTTTATAAATGTAATGCAACGTGAAATTATGATAAACATTTTAATAAAAAAAACTTAAAATATATTTTTTTTGAAATCCATTAGAAATAACTATCCACTTACAGTAATTAATTTTTATTAAACAATATTATGTTAACTTAAAACATTACGTTCTCTGAATTGTGTGTGTTTTAAGTCTCAAATTTATTTGTGCCGCTAATCGACCGTTGAGGTACAAGTTATTAGCGTTTGAAATTCCTTGTAAAGAAAACAACATACAAAAGCAAACTGTAGAAGTACCCCTCACGCAACAATTAGTGTAGATTTATAGAACCATCTCTTCACCACGGCCTAAGTGCACATGCACACGTCCAATTCCACCAACAACTATAGTTGGGTAATGTCTCTTTTCTTCGGGGTTCTACATTGCATTTCGATCCGGCATCTATTGCAAGCCATATTCTTAATCTAGGAATTGCTTCGATCGAAAGGGCCCACTTCTTGGAATTGGATTCACAATCTAGAATCTAAATCAGCATTACCTGGACAAAGCTTTGGGCTTTTAGTTCTTGCGTTGTCCCTCCGCGCCATAAGAAAACTTCGGTGTGGCACGTTTTCCGAATGTCACGATCCTTCTATAAATTGTCCATCGAGACAAGATCCCTCTATTGAGAATGCATTGGTATGGCCAGAGGTGCTTGCAAAGTTATTGATTCGTGTTTGTTGGGAATATCTCCATATAAGGCCATTTTATGTATTTTATTCGTGATCTTATTCTTGGAATTGTTGAATATTGGCGGGTTCCGTACTTTGTTATACCTCTATGTACATCAAAACTTTAGTTTCTTCAAATCACTCCAACTTCTATATAAAATGAATCTGGGTTTTTTTTTTAAATCGAACAATTGAATTTCTTTATACATTGTATTTCCGTACAATCTAAAAATTTTAATTAATTCCTGAGTTTGAATAAGGAAATCAATATGCAATACGTTTATATTTTCTCTTCCTTTATTCAAAATTCTAATTCACTTATGCTGGTTATGCCTGCTGCTATATTAACTTCATACAAATGAAGTTTCTATCTCTAGGTTACAAAGTTTGGCTTGATTTATTGATCAGCTATGGACTAAAACTCATCTGGTCGTAATACGCGGATGTTTCTGACATGATTGGATTGTTCTTTGGAAAGTTAAAACTACTTGTCATTCTATGATGCCTAACTTTCAGTAGTTTCTTAGCAAATGTTCAGAATCCTACTCCTAGGCGGCACCTTTTAAGATTTGTTTTCAACTGAATAAAATTCAATGAATTTAAAATGTTTTGATAAATCATGTTTGACATTTTAATTGAGTTATGCAATATATTTCATATTAAACTTCATTGAGCCTCTCACGCTTTCCCTTCCATTCCTTAGAATTCTTCGAAATAAACTTGCTTTTTAAGAACAAAGTTCAATTTAAAGTTTATATTTCCCAATCCTCTGACATTCATTGTAATTCACTTTACGTACTGTATTTAACTGCAGTTTCTCTCCCTTATTTTTTAATCAAGACCTTCATTTTTTGTCTCCCATGGCATTTGACACTTCCGCTCAGCCAAATAAACCGAGAAAATTACTTCAAAATTAAATTTATCAACTTAATAAAAAGGTGGACATGAAGGAATTTCATTTCGCGTTTCAGTTCCGCCGCATGGGCTACTATTCCGGACAGTTTTTAATGGGAATCGGGGGGTTATTTACAAAAAGTTATTACTGCTATATAAGAGAGCCAAGAAACATTTAATAAGAAAGTAAAAAGGAAACAAAGCCATAAAAGTCTGGAGGAAATAGTTGTAATTAAAAGCAGCGGTGCGCCGAGACGGGTACACGAGTATAGCGTTAAAAGTGTTTTATGCTAAGAAATCTTTTTATTCGTTTGGCTAGGACTAAGAAAAATTTAGTTAGTTGGTTTAGCGACATTCTTTGAAAGAAAATGTCAACACAAAATAGCTAGACATTTGCCACTTTGTTTGCTTAGAAAGTGGCAGTGTCCTTTAATGGTACATTTCATTAATTAATGCATTTCAATAATAAAAAACGTAAAATTTGTTTTTGTAAAACACATTATGGCTAAATTTTATTGGATGTTTAACTTTTTCAAAGATCTAGATTTTTTAAAAAAATTTACGCGCACGATAACATTAAAACAAACTTAAAAATTTAATGAATCTAAGCTTTTCACAGAAATTGAATTTAAGTGCCTCGTTTATTTTCATTTTCTTTTAATCCTTTTTCTCACCTCGAAACAAACTAAATGTATCTTTCAGATTTAGAAAAAAAACTATTCAAGCAGAGCCTTGTTGTGTGCTCGAAATGTAATTGTTATTTATTTCCAACATTTACTTCTCTACCGAAAAAAGGAAAACCGGCTCGTAACATAAATAGGGATTTATCTCGCCCTTGGATTACTATTTAATTACCGCAAAAAAAAGTTAAGAAATGCAAGAAAATGGGTTACCAGATTCGAGTTTAGATGTATGCGGGCAGGACAAAAGAACCATTTTCCTGGTATAAAGAGGGGATCGATCCCTATTTGGACTAGGTCACGCGCGATTATCACTGTTGGGGATCAAACGCCAGGCGATTTTTCCCCAAAAGAAAATCCCTCCCAAAGACTATTAATTAATCCCGAGTTAAGTTGGAGGATGAGGAAAAAAGCAGAAAGTTTTTGGAGACTATCTGGAGCAGCCCTCTTTTTGAGGATGGAAGTGACGGATCAAGGTCGCAATAGTGAAATCGTGAGTGAAGTGGGTTTTGAAATAGGTTTCAATGTCAGGGGCGGTTAAGTGGGTGGGCGTGAGAGAAGTTCATGCATATCTAATTACTCAGAAGATTGAATTGTTTTTCTCAAAGCGTCATTTTTTTATTATTAAGGGAGTGACGTTGAGATAAAGGGTTCTTTCTCTATTTTTGTTTTGATTATGCAGGATTCATTTTAAAACTCAAAGTTTAGCACCTTCTTTGAAGTAATTAACTTATTTATGTAAACTTTGTTACTGGGAGCTTTACACTTATTCGCATAGATTTTGAAAGTAGCAGATATGCCCATTGATTTCGCAATCCCGTACAACGCAATACAAACCCGGCGTGATGAAGCCACTTTTGGCCGTAATCGCAATGCATCATGGGATACTGTTTCCAAAAAACTGCTTTTGCCAAAGAGTTACATACAATAAAAATTGAATTTTTAATATGCTTCTCTTATAAATATATGCCTCATATCTGCCAGAAATTATCAATACGTATCCAGCTATAAACTTATGCTAGCAAAACTGGTAAAAAGTTTTAATTAGTTAATATTAAATATATTTTTAGTCGAATTCATCTCATGGTGCCATCTGGTGGCTTATGGCATGCCATGGGCGAGGGCTTGCGAACTGCCTTTAAGGATACTGGTTTAAATGTGGTCACCTTTCCCCTAAGGGGCAGATCTGCTACTTTCTATATCTATGCTTATATTTGTCAATTCATTGAGACTACAAGCCCGAAAGAATAGCCCTCAAGCGACGATAATTCAACCTAATCCAAACCCAGAAAGAAATATCGTTATTTTCTTCAATGCGGTAGAGTAATGTTCAGACAAGTTTTTTAATTATTTTTCCAATTCTTATACGTATGTTAAATTTACAGACGGAAAAACATAGAATACTTGGGATTGTACATTTATCCAGTATATTTTTTTGCATTCAAATGATATTATATTTATTTTCCATATTTACTTCGTCGGGAATTTAAATGTCGAGGGTATTTCTCCGAAGACTTAGAACTTCCCACTGGGGTTTCCTTCATACATATATGGAAGCCCTTTTGTTCGTAGAATGCATTTACGAAGAAAAAAAAAACGTTTTTCAACTTTTATGAAATGATCGCTTTTTTCTCCCTTAAGTGCAGAGTTTTACTTCTCGGCCCTTAGCCAAACATAAGTTTCGATTATTCTTTATTTTACTTCTGTTACTGTGGAAGTTAAGTGAAATGCCTCGGTACTTCAGAGAAAATTCTTATCATTTTGTTAAACTGCTGCATATTGCATTACGAAGTTAAGCATAATAGTTAAGACACAATTTAACCTTTTGAATAATTCTAAAATGTTATAACTTAAACATATCAGATGCATACTTTTTGTATTCTATAAAACATTTACATATTCCGGTAACCATAATAAGGTTTTTGTGTGAATTGGTAATAGGGGTGGTTTATCGCAATGTAGCAGTTATACATTTCGTTATCGCAATGTAGCAGTTATACATTTCGTACATCAATCACATCATCGATTTGTATCACGTATGCAATAACAAGGATCTATTACCTTTAAGAGTCCTAGACCTTGTCTAATTCAGTCTAAGTTTTGGATAGAAACTTCATCGGTTTTTCTTCTTATCTAAATATTCAAGAAAATTCTAGAAAGCTCACCAGTAGCTTATTTAGCAACATTTCCTAATCAACCAACCTGCTCTCCAGGTATGTTTTTATTAAAATTCCATTAAACCTCCCCTATGGTGGGACATTGAATATTGGAATGAGTAGCTTACTTAATTCGCGGCCTTCGTTAACCCTTTCTTAATCAACCTGTAACAAGCGAGGCTTCGATGTTGGAGGCTCTCTAAAAAGCCTTATGTCCATTAGGTAAGAATGATAAGAATTTACTTTGCAAGTTAATATCAAAAAAACCTTAAAAATATCCAACTTTACTGCTACATACTGACTCGGATAAATGGATTAAATGTTTACATTCTAACCAATGCCTAAACCATTTTCACAGACAAAATTATTAAAGTACGTAAATAGTTTATAAGCCTTTGATTGCAATTAAAAGTTGTAAGTAAAATGTTATAAAGAAAATATACTAGTTACATTTCGAAAAAAATATAACCGGACTAGATTTTTTTTTATATTTGTTTGTAAAATTACGTGTTTTGAAATTTATTGTCTTGCAGATTATTTCTCTAAAACATTTGGTGGGTAACTAAAAAAATAATAAATTTGAAGACCACTCATTTTTCGTATCACCCTTTGCTATGCATTACATCTATAATAATAAAAATGAAGTTTTGTATGTATGTATGTATGTGTGTGTGTGCGTGTGTATGTCTCTCCGAAACTCACAAACTAGACATTTGTTTGACTCGTAACTTGGCACAAATGCGTAGTTCCTACTTGAGTTACAAAATAAGAACTTTCAGAGCTCAAAGTGTTATATTTTTTGAGAAAATTCGAATTTTCTGGGAAAACTACACCACTTTGGCTCAAATCCGACGATTTCTTTACTTTCCTGATGCCATCTGAAGAAACAATTAAATAAAACTTTCAACGAAAATAAATAAAATTGCAAATGTTTATTTTATTGTGTTGCCATAACTTTCAAAAACTAAATTCATTATTTGAAAATAATTGATATGTTTCAAGTGACGTATTTCCGACAAGTCGTGATTGCTGGGTTTCTTTTTATGGGTTTAGTTGATGATTTCGTCAATGATGGTTCTGTTGATTACAAATATGCATGTTCAGGCAATAAATGTGTAGTTTACCTATAAGTTCTAGAGCTGCCGTTAGGTCTTTATTTTCTCGCCAAATACGTTGCCAATCCCGCCAAATTATAATAAAAACTCGTCAAATGGGCAAATGGTTTGTTAAGCTATTACTGAACAATGATGGTTAATAAAGGTCATCGCACGAGCTGCATATTAGGGTTTTATGTCTTTACTTTTTCGCCAAATACGTTGCCAATCTCGCCAATTCATTGATTAAAACTCGCCAAATGAGCAAAATGTTTGTTAAGCTATTACTGAACTATGATGGTTAATAAAGCCATCGCACTAGAGCTGCATATAAGGGTATTATGTCTTTATTGTTTCGCCAAATATGTTGCCAATCTCGCCAAATTATTTATTAAAACTCGCCAAATGGGCAAAATGTTTTTTAAAATGATTTATAAGCTGGTTGGATATGCTAAGGTCGTTGTGTTAGAGCGGTATAATGTGTGTGTTTGTAGCTATATCTATTTTCTCGCCAAATTATTTACCAAAACGAGCCAAAAGAGTTAAAAGGTTTTATGTATTTATGAAGGAATTGTGATGACATTTATGAGTACATTTTACAGCGTATTTTTGATTTTAGGATATTAGGGCAATGAATTGAGATTTTTTACTTGATAACGAGTGGGAAGAGAATAACTTAAGTTTATGATTTTATAACAGGTTATATGGTACACAGACTTGGATCGATTTGATATTTATTTAATCCGTTCGAAGTACGGGTATAAATTTGCTAGTTGGTAATAAATACTTGAAATTTTCCGAGAAAGTTAACTATTTCCGAATAACGTTTTATTGCAATAGAACTTTTCAGAATCTTAACTGATGTAGTTAAAGACATACAAACTTTAAAAAAATCTTCTTTCACGCAGATTTCTTTTCTGAAATGTTATTACCAGCATGTTATAAACATCAACAATATTCAGAAAAAAAATGCTTAATTAAAATATGAAACCATTAGGATTTGGATAAGTATGAATGTTAAAGAACCTTGTCAATGACTGTGTTTGAGAAGAAGGTAACACAACAGTTATATAAAAAAAATGACAGCTGTATCTGAAATTTTTTAGAAGTAATTTATGCACTTAAAATTTTAAACTTAGTTCAAAGCAAATTTCATTTAAATGCTCTCTCGTATACTACAGCTTATATTCGTCCTGTCGGCCACCAAAGTAAAGGAAACGCATTTTTTTTCACCTGCAAATACCTGTTCAAGAAGCCGGTTATTTTCTTTTTTATTTGGGGAATGTCCGACGTCAAAAGGTGAAGGTCGCACTTTCTCTTTCAGGTAAACTTTTGCCTCGTTATTTTGCTCTTCCCCAACAGGATTTGTCAGAGTTCCTTCTTGTCAGCGGTCGTCTCGAAATTTAATTTACTGGATTGATTGGACGTTATTTTTTCCTCGTCTTTTTATTGATTACATTATGCGGGCTCTCATTTGGTCCGTTTGGGGAGTGTCTGGTTTCGGGCGATGTTCGGTTCAGTTTTTCTTGTGGATAAAAAATTGTTTCAGACGTTGTCCATGGTATCTGGAGAATTTGATTTTATTATTTTGGACTTTGTTAAAGTTCTACGTTTCGTTTGGTCAACAGCCATATGGTCAGCTTTTGGTGTTGGTAAACAACCATAGCTCCGTCGAATTTTGAAATGAAGAAAACAAATGTTTATAGTTTAATAAAAGTCGGGTTCAAATGTCTTATAAACAACTAAAAGTCTAGGATATTATTTGGAAAAATGCAGACTTTACAGAAAGTTTTTTTTGTATTTTTTCCGTTTATAATTTAAATTGCAAATGTTACTTGTTTTGGAAGTGCGTTTTGATACCATTTATAAACCCAGATACATATTTCGTTTACTTTCACTTTTTTTACTTGCGAAATTTCATTACTATTTGATAAATGACTTTAAAACAACCAGAAACTTATTTTTTATTTTCCCATTTTTACATTCCAAAACTTTTTAAGAGCATAAACGTGAGCTTACGTGTTTGAAAAGATGAATGGAAAACTTTTGTAACTTTATTTCCTAGAAGCAACCAATACTCTATCATCAACATCTGTCCTACGATTCGATTTTGAACGTAATAAATGCGTGGTGTTTTTCATAATCTATTCTGAATCATCTGTTCGTGCAGATTGGATGCGTTTCGTCGACTGGAAAATGGATAGGTCGTATTTACTTACTGTACATCAGGTTTTTTTTTACCATACCTTAAACTTAATGTAGCGCGAAATGGGTTTTTATTCAACTAGGTGATTTTGGTCGATTTACAGGAAGTCAATATAGATTGTTTCATGGCATGTTGTGTGGCTTTTGATGTTTAATAGTTCTTTTAATTTATTTTCGTTACAAAGTTTGTTTCTTTAATGTATTGCATGATATTGATACGTTTAATTAGTTGATTGAGAGCTAAAATTGTTTATTTTATATTAATTGTAATATTCGGAAAGTGAACATGTAATTACATATTTCTTCACGCCTAATTTCAAAGCTGGAGGAAAAGTGTTACTCTTTCAACTAATACCCTATATGAAACTATCAGACACTTCACTACTTTATTTATTCTATTAAGCTTTATTATCGCAAGTTATTATTATTATTATTATTGAAAAAATATATTTTTCTTGTATTTCTAGAAGTTTGCCGACTTCGTTTGCTATACTTTTGGATTAAATTGTAAAGAAGATAAAATTAATTATTTTTTAAAATATATTTCAAAACGTATCTTGATGAAAATAATACATATATATCTTGATGTTATGAAATATGTAGATGAAACGTGAGCCTTGCTTATTGTTTGTATAATTCTCACATCCAATGCTCATTTCCATCCCCACATGAATGCATTTTCTTTTTTCCAAAGAAACTCTTCACTTATCCAAACATTACGGTTTGCGTTCCACGGAAAAGTGACATATTTGCAAATACAGTTTTCAGGTAAATCGTTTGCAGTTATTAGTTTCTTTTTTTAATTTTTACTGTGGAATAGTAGCTAGATCTTTTATTTTACTGTTGAATGCTTTTTACAAATTTTACTAATCAACATACATCGACATTTGGGATAGTTTGGAAATTTTAGCTATAATTGTTACATTCGAGTGTTACTTCACTTTTCCACGTAAAGGCGTAACATGTAATAAAAATAGCAAAGGAATGCTGATGATGACTTGGAGATACGTGCCCTTTCCCTCCATTTCTTAATCCGAAATGTGTCGCCTCCTTGTGCATTATTTGCTCCGTGGAACATTTACCTTGGAATGTCTTTTCTTGCGGGTTTGAATGCTACTCCTTTTGAATGAGAGGTTGTGTGTGTGCTCTCACAATGGCGTAGTAGTAAATGAAAATTGTTTGGACACTGGTGAATTGTGTTTGAAGAGTTTGGTCATGATCGTCTCTAACTTGTAAATTGTAGTTGGAGTGGACATTTCTTTGAAGTGATGCTTAAGGAGGGAATGGGGAAAATGGATGATTTAAAAGAGTTTCAGGATTCGTTTTTTGATTAAAATGTGTTTATATTTTTCTTTAATAAGTATGTATAAGATATTTAGATGTGTATAAATTGCAAGTTTCACGTGAAAGTTCAGTTGTTAAATACTTTTTATGCATTTTTTTTGTTTGAGGTTTGCAGAAAAATATATTATGTCTTTTTAATGGCCTTTTTCAAGAAAATATTCAAAATTGCTTATTTCCCTGCTGAAACAACTTAAACTCTAGCTGTGTGGCTTTATAATTAAAGACATAATAAACCGGTTCTCAATATTAAAAATATATATTATTAGTATGTACTTAGGATATAGACTGCATAAAACACTACTTTGAATGAACGTTAACGTAATTACATACCAAGGATGTCTATATTACTGCAAACAAAATTCCGCATCCACAAAACACTTAACAAGTTTAAGTTGAAGGTCACTTCCCCACACAAGATGGCTCATTTCATATTCCATCTTCCTATACCTCAATTGCTTATTCACGTCCCCACCCCCCGATAAGTCCGGTTCCACTTGCGTCATCCCTCCTTTAACCCTGCCAGTGTCACACAACAGGTATTTCATTGAGGCTCATTAAAATCCGCGCCTCATTTTGTAAAACACGAATCCTTAACGTAATGTGAATCTTCTTTCGTGA
Organism: Hylyphantes graminicola; assembly: GCA_023701765.1. Taxonomy (NCBI): domain Eukaryota; kingdom Metazoa; phylum Arthropoda; class Arachnida; order Araneae; family Linyphiidae; genus Hylyphantes; species Hylyphantes graminicola. The sequence continues at coordinate 50,340,778 of CM043116.1, forward strand.
TCGTGGGGCGACAAGTGCGCATTTATCTATACAACATTGTGTTTGTAATGGGATAGAATTAGGTAAGCGTGTTGTTATTGTAATATTGTTTGTCCTTGCGATTGTTTTGGCTTGTAGTCCGTTAAATAGCATATGCATCCATTATAGTTTGATATACCCATGTGGTATGTTAATGGTAAGGAGGCTAATGCATTGTAGTGGAAACGACACATCCTGGAATCAATAATTAACTGTGGATCTATTCAAGGAATCTTTCTGTCTATATGTCATAGTTTTGAATATTACCAGATTATATTATTTCGTTTTGTTTAGTAAATTAAGTATACCAACATAAATTAATTAGAAATCATGATATAATTTATTTATTCATTGTAAATCGACGCTTGAAAATAAAGGTTTTGAAAAAAAATTGTAATGTCAATAGTACTCAAAGTACTATAAGAAGATTGTTAATTTTGATTATTTATTGCCCTAGATCCATTATGCTTTTAATGTGAAATTCATAGGATTTTTATGTTATTTTTCATTCTTTAAAATTATCTCTTAAAAATGTGTTTACTTTTGTAGCTTGTATCGAGTTTTGGCATGTAATGTTATTTAATACAAATGAAGATAGAGTGATATTTTTCTTTAGCACTAATATAAACAGCTTCAGCTAAGAAAAGCAAAACGAATCCTTTCAACTACATTTAGCAAAGGGGGAAGCTAAACTATTGGAACTTGACCAAATACAGTGGTCAAGGAATAACAACTATGTTATTCTTATCGAGAGAATTGAATTTACTATCGAAACTTTTCCGTTTTTATCAGACAAGATAACAGAATATTTTGCCAACTTATACAATGTCTGTATAGTATATGTATAAGTAATAATACATTCTATTTTCCTCACAGTTTAAATTATTTAAAGTTAAGCAACATTTCTTGTTTGACATGTTTTAATTTTATTTAATCATTAATCGATGGTAATCAATTACCTCAAAATATATATGTGTATGTGGTTGATCAGATTGGTTTTATTTCCTTATAAAATCCAGGGTTCGTACGTCTCCTGAAATTTATTCCTCATTTCCTGATATTTTTAAATCTCCTGCAAATATTCTCATCTCCTGAAAAAATTTATGACTTTGCTTCATTTGGAATACTTTAATTTATTCAGAAAGTCTTTTGCGCGTGCAGAGTAGTAAAATGGAGTTCAAACATTGTGATAATAGTTAATGTCCCGGAATGCACCGACAACTCAGATTTTTTTCTTCTGTTTCGTCATTTGAAGTGCAGTGACGTCACTAGACTAATACCATAAGAAACAAACATATTCAATTGCATTCCTTGTTAACTCCTGAATTTACATTGCTGCACTCCTGAAAAACTCCTTAGAAACTCCTGAATTTCAGTATCGTAGAGTATGAACCCTGAAAATCTCTAATTCTTTCATATAGTAATCGTATGAAAAATTTAAGCAGCGTTAATAAATATTGTTTAATTCCTATTATAAAACATTAACTTAATACCATTACCCATTAGAAATCCCCTTCATAAACCATAAATGCTCCATGACGCATTAATTTAGGATAATTCTGCCTTTAAATACCACACTAATTTAACTCTCTCATCACTAAGTCAGTCAAGCAATTCCCCCACTGTATCATATCGGGGCTCCCGGGCAATGTTTGGATTTTCGGGTGACACTTTTCCGACGTTTCATTGACACTGACCGTATCCTTAGTGACCGGATGAAGATTGATTTATCCGCTGAGATGGTACCTTCTATTTCTTTGCCGGTTTGGGGGACTGTATTATAAGGCCTTTTCGTTGTCTCTGTAATTGTGTTTGTTGCAATAACTTTTTGGGGTGTCTGTTGGACTTTGTGTCGTTTTTTTACTTGTATTGTTTACTCTATTGTATGATGTGATGGGGGCGGGGTTGAAATTTTATATTATGAATATTTTTTTAAAGTTATATTTACTGAAGTTCTATGATTACTGAGTTGATATGCTGTGTTTCTCTTTTTAGTCATTTATCTTGTATGACACTTCAGTTATTGATTAAAACAGCAATATTCCTCATGTTTTTTTTTTCTGTGCTTTAAAATATAAAAAACATATTGTACGTTGAGGAAATTTATTGTTATTCGCCGCATCATTGAAAATAGATTGGGAATTTCACTCTAACTATTTTGAAAACGTGCTTGTTTATTAGTGTATTTTTAAATGAGTACACATGAGTACAAATGAGTATGGAAACACCTTTTGAGTAATTCTCTACTACACTTGTAAGAAAATAGTGTGTTATAGTAAGATAAATCAGAGTGAATTATTTTAATTATTAATCATATGATAAGGTGCTTTTTATATTCCCGATTTCCAAGCAAAAAAATTAGTCCTTCAAGATTAAAAAAAATCTGGAACTGAAAAGCCCTGGATCTCTGAAATAAAAGAACTCTTTAATTGAGTAATGAAACATTTAATTGGGATTTTTTATGGATAATTAACCGTAATTTATTTTTAAAAAATGCTGTTATGCATTTCTAGGTAATGAAGGTTTTTAATTTTTTTAGAAATTAACTAACGTAAAATTTAAATTAGTTGTACAATTTATGTTGAAACAAAATTGCTAGTTATAAAAATGTTTCGTTCCCGTCCTTTTCACAGAGATAACATTAAATTTACGAGTGTAAACATCGTAAAAAGAAAAAAAAATACCTTTGCGGATTTTCTCTTTAAAATAAATCTTAATTTCTTCAGTATATTTTATTTTAGGTTTTCTAAAGTAATTCAATTTGCAAGTTTTGAATAGTATTGTGGTATTTGGGACTAGAGCTTTAAATTCGCAATGGGTACAATAAAAATGTCGTATTAATTTTTTAATGTGTATTTTGAATTTGAAAGAAACCTTTAAATAGATATTAATTTTCTAATAATAAATGGCATTGATCGCATGTGTTCATAGTTACCTTAGCTGTCAAAAACTTAACTGCTGTGTCTCTATTTCTTTAGAAATCTTAAAATATCTTGCACTTTTGAAGTTTTTTTTAAACCTTAACTAAACATTTAGTGTCTTTTTAAGAGAAATATATAAATCTTTAGTACAGCTATATAATACACTGTTTGGCGAGACAGAAATTAGTTTTGACAAACAGCGAAAAGATTCGGATTGGGTAACCTTTCTTACACATTCTGCGTTTATTTCTATTGGCTATTTTTAGTAACACCAGACGTTAAAATTCGCCAATGAAACATTCCGAGATGACCCAATGCGCCAAAAAGTATGTACTAGAGCTGTGCCATATATTATATTCCATCAGACAGCAAATTAATAATATTTTCTTTTGCTAGCAGCCGAATGAAGAAGGTGGCTCCACCCCCTCCTCCCCCCATGCCAGCTCCCCCTCCTCCCGTTCTCAACGGGAAGGGGGTGACTGGCGTGCGCCCCACTCCGGGTGAAGATTCGGCCTTCGACGAGCTACTGGAGGGGTGCATGGACTTACAAGTGGTCCTACCAGACCTCAAAGTGGTCCAAATGACCGTCGACAGAGGGTAAGTGGTCCCATCATTTGTACTGTTTTGCTTTTTAATAGCCAGAAATTGCCATCAATTAGATGTCTATAATTTGAGACACATGATTTAAGGTGAAATTTGAAATTCGGTTAGATGTGTTCCTTTTAATTGGCATGGGTGTGTCAAATTTGAAATCTCTTTCTGTTTCACATTTTGATCCCGTTTGTAATTATACACTTGATAATCTTTAATTATAGATCTCCACTGACTAAATAGATTATTTTAATTTTTTTATTGAGATTTGGAAGGAAAATTGAACTAATAGAATGTTATCGTATGTGGAATATCCGTAAAAAATTATCAAGTTTATCTTTCAAAACTATAAAAAAATGAAGTATTGAAGGTGAAAGAGTAAAGACTTTGTTCTCATATTCACACGTTTCGGTAATTGCTTTTTCAAATCGTTATAAAAAATATTTTCATATCTTTTGTCCGCAGATAAAAACGACTTTATAAAACATAAAATGAACTAATCACATCCAGTGTTCCTTTTGATATTCATTCCAAACTTCTATCAGTTTTTAAAGAGTATAAAAAATAATTATCAAAGCCTAATTACACCCTTCGTTCTAAAAAAAATATCAGATTCCCTCTCATTATACTATAATTCTATCATTTAGATCCATTCCAATAATTCACAATCAATACATTACTTTTCTTCTCCCAAGTCAATTTTGGGAATGTCATTGATTTACGCTTCGAGATAATCGCATCGCCGTGTGCCAGGACTGGCAAAGATATCGTGAAAACACTTCTTTCGCCTCGTGGAGGGCAACCAAATGGCGGATGCGTTCGTGTAATCAAGAAGTCGTAATGATCCAATTTTTTTCCCTGGCAACCTTTAATAGTGAGGAAGGATCCAGGAGATTAGATTAGTCTCTAATCAAGCAGAAACGTTTATTCAGTAGTTTTGTAGAGGGTCTTTTTTCTCTTACATTTGGTTAGTTGAATTTATCCATCAATTTTGCATCTTGTATAAAAAGCAAATGTATATATCGCAGTTTGGTAAAATATTTTAATTCAATAAGTATTTAAGAAAAAATATTTTGTGTCAAATTTTATTACATGAAAGAAATGTCTTTGAAATCTGAAAACCAAAATTTTTCATAATCTGATTGATTGACGCGTCTTTTTCTTTATGAGGCTTGTAGTTCGTTCTAAGCAACGTGTTCTTCACATTTAAACCTACAGTTATTTATTTTCAACTACGTAATGCTTGTTCCGATATCTTTATGCTATAGCATTTTTCTTTTTCTAACTCTTGTTGATGTTGCAAGTATAAACACTTAAAATTATTAAATATTTTCTAATATAGTTCCGCTAAAAACAGCCTAGTACGGAATGTTTTCTTCTCTAAGTCAAAATTATTTATGTACCCTGTCATGCAGAAAAAGCAATTCCATTTGCATGACTAGACATTTATTTAAAAAAAAAAAAGCAATGTAAGTTCTTTTATATTAACATGAATGCAGTTATTTCTTAAGTACCTTATCCAATAATCTTCCTAATAAAATTCTCACACTTTTAACCGCTTTTCTTAAACAACGTATTTTTTTTTTCTTTTGAAGGTATTTCAGGTTTTCAATCTGCTTTAAACTTAAAACGAATCACCAAATTTAATCCCCGAGAGTACCAACACGAAAACTGTGGCTCTGTTCAAGAAATAACACTATCTTATTTCCCTTTATTCATTTGATAAGAACTGGTCGCTCGTGAATATTGAAAAAAAAAAAATGTTTTGAGGATAGAAATATCTTGTAATATTTAGTAGTTTTTGGCTTTTCAGATTTTTTAAAAAGATTTTTAAAAAATAAAATATCGAAATTAACATTACGGCTACTTTAACTTCATTTTAGCTGCCTTAAACCTTTATATTTTCAGTACTACACACGAGTAGTGCTGAAAGTAAAGGTTATATTTTTAAAAGGAAAAGCTATCAAAAAAATATTTTCAAAAAGTTTTCTCTAATAGCTATTCATCAAAAAGAACTTAATATTTACATAGAAAACCTTGTAAACTTGAAAAAGAGGGAAAAAATCCTCATTTTTAAAGATCGTCCTCTGTCGCATTTATTTTCCTTTTGAATTAAAGCGCTCACTTTGATCAACGAGGGGAAAAAATCCTTTTACGAATTGTTTTAGAATCACGAAAAAAAATCTCTTTACCTGACAATTCCTCTTCCATTGATACTAAAACTGATGAAGACACAAGAGACGGATGAATCAGAATTTTTTCCTTTATGGGCCCGCAGTAGTAATAAATGACGTCGAATCTTTTTGTCTCTTGTGTTTGCGAAAGGCACAGGTGACACCATAAATAGTGCACGTGTAGCGATGGCATATTATTACCGCAAGGTTGGAACGAAGGATAACCCGTTGGAACGTAAAAGCACTTCATTGCGAGTGAATTCTTTTGCATTTTTGTTTTGCGACGTAAAAGTTCCTCTATCTTATTTAAGATTTAAGCAATCGTACCTGCACTGTTTTGGAAAGTTCAGATTCTCATCACTGAGTTAAATTAAATTTTGTGTAAAAATAAGTTTGCATAAAAGTACTGGAAACATGATTTTTGTTTACGCAAGATTTTTGTTTTACATTTTTTTTTATTGTGTAACTACAAATAATACAAAATAAAGAATTTTAGTTTAATATTGTGTATGTAAAAGTATTTATATATACGTCAAAAGAATTTACTTAATATAAACATTGTGATGTAAAAAAGATTTAATTTTTCCTTAGATTTAAATAAAAATCCTTTGTGGTCCTTGGATTTTTCTATTTAAAAAAATTGCAAAATTTTTATCTCGTAAAATGTAGAAAGAATTTCCAGTTTTGTTAAAATCTCATCTGATTTTCGTAGTTGGAATGCATTTTTTTATACAAATGTTTACATTTTCATTTCGATTTGGAATAAATTTTTCTCTATTGCGAAATACGATCAGGCTCTGGTAATAAACGTCAGAAAACACGCTAGAAATTTAAACGAGGGCGGTTTTATTCTTTTCAAACTGGCACATTTTGAATTCGGATAAATTGAATAAGATCGTAGTTCTTTTAAAAATCGAATTCTTATTTTTGAAGTGAATCAGTCATAATATGAAAGGATTTTTCGAAGATTTTATCGTTTCAAGCAAAATAGGAGAAAAATTATTTTTATCATGAATAATAAATCTTCGATGGCTTCCTCGAAATCTTATTCCCTAGTTTGATTGTTTTTAGAATTCTTTGAAGAAAATATTATCAGAGGGAAAAAAGTGTATGTGGAATATTTTTTCTTCATATAAAATTGATGCTGAAAAGTTATATGAAATTATTTATATATTTCTTACTGTTTAGATTTTAAAAAAAAACTCAAATTTAGTCGAACTCAATGTTTTTTCATCCGAAACTTAACTAGAATAATCTAAACGTGTTTCAGTTAATATTAGGTAAAAAAACCGCACAATTTTTCAGAAATAATAAAAGAAATGTCTTATAGTTATCATATTTAAAATTCGACCCTTTGTATTGTGGGAGCTTTTACGTGCATCGGATATAAAATATAGGTTTTTCAATTGGAGTTTACGTTATGATTTATGGTTTATAAAAAGATGAAACTGCATTGCCTTTACGTGTATTGTTATTTGCGATAAAATAGAAACATACTTTCCTAGAACGGAACTTCACATAAGCTATTTCTCTTGAGATCTTTGCTTCTCTTCCGAACTCTATCTTGCTGCAGCAAAAACAACTATTTTTAGTGCTTTTTCTCTAAAAGTAACTTAGAATCGATATCTTGTAAATAAAGATATCTGATTTTTTTCTTTTCCAAAGTGAAACTTGAAGAAGCCTTTACACAAGCGTTCTGTGAGACTTCCCTTTTTGCAGAACGATAAAAAGTTTCTTCGAAATTTTATGAGTCTTCACCGGCGTATTTTTTCTTTTTTTCGACAGGAATCTTCAATTTGAGGGGGGGCCTGAAAGCGCTTCAGGGGGGAATTATTTTATTTAATCGGCTTTCCGTGAAATCGGTAAATCATGCGAATACATTCGCACTTTTGGGTTTTATGCGTTTCTCTGAATCTTTATTGTTCAACCAGTACACGAGGTTAGCTTCTTGAAGGAGAAATATGTGGGATCCTAAACTTCTAGAGAAAAGTTTTATTTATTTCGAAATACCCAAGAAAATAAATGAAGCAAAAGGTTCAATTTCGCTAATTGGGAATCATCCATTAAGAATAAGAGACAACTATCCAATTAAGGAAAGTTAAAGTAATAAAAATCCTGCTGGAGTTGGGTCGAATTGAAATGGTAATCAGATGTAAAATGCTCCCGAAGGTAAATTGAATCCGTATTTATTAGCAGGTGAATGTCGTTTAACTGGCGCAGTGCTTACGGGTTACTGAAAATGAGTGGTAATTTGATGACTTAATCGATATCATTGGCGCTTTGCACCGTGAAAAATCCATAGTTTTAGTTTTTCCTTTTTGAAATTAATGGGCGTATTTCTATTTCACAAATAAACTTTGCGAGGTTTTATTTGATAATTGTTTTTCGTTGTAAGAAATTTATTTTTAGTACTGCAGATCTTCTAGGGTTTGTTTAAATTTAATGTTAAACACAAATAGTTCGCATAAGAATTTTAATATTTATATTTATAAATTGCATCTAAATTCAGAAAAAAATTGTATGTACAATAAAGACTTAAGGGGGGATCATAGTTAGCAAAAACCAAAAAATCGAATTTTTGAAACCAGTATTTTCTGATAGATGGAAGCCCAATCTATCGAATAAGACCAATTTTGTATCGATCGGCTAATTATTTCTTATAAAAAATTAAAATTATAAAAATAAACAAATGTGCCACGCCTCCCTTGAATTACCAATTGTATGCTTGTATCATTTATGTATTACATTATAAAACATGATTTTTTTGTGTTGATATTTGAAAACTATTCACTGGCTTAATGTAAAAAAAAAATTCCTGACGATTTACATGAAATTCGGTTAACAGGAAATGTTTCGGTGGTCATTTCGAGTATGTGTTAACGGGATCGTATGTATTTGTTTTTCGCGTTTTTCTCAAAACTATAATTTTCAACACTTAGGTACACTTTTCTCCAAATCTATTGAATATTTTTTAATAATTTTTTTTGTGTGTTATAAAACCATTTTAGATCTATTTAAGTCACCTAATTTAGTCTTACAAATTAAAAAAAATATTTTATTATTCGACACTTTTCTTCGCTGAAAATCAGAATTTTTATGAATTCAGAATATAATGCTTTTAAAATAAAATTTAAAAATTATTTTAGGCAAAAAAAATAGGTGACTTAATTAGATCTAAAATGGTTTTATAACACACAAAAGAAATTATTAAGAAATACTTATTAGATTTGGAGAAAAGTGTACCGAAAAAATGCTTGTATTTTTGAAAATTCGTAATTGTATGTTTCTAAATATGTCTTTTTTCAAAAATAATAATTTTTAAAAATAAGATTCTTAGGTGTAAATATAATAATAAAAGTACAATTTATAATTTGGTACAATTTTTTTTATTGTACCATAATTTTTAAATGATTTAGAGCCTTTCGAAATCAATACTAAAAATTGGTCATTTTTGCTGTCGCTAACTATGATCCCCCCTTAAGAGTTCCAAAACGCATTTTATTATCCTTATCACGTTTTTCTAGCGTGGAATATTTTTTATTCATTCCCGAACAGTTTTTTTCCCCCTCCTACTGAATAAAAAAAATATTCTTCTTATAGTTAAAAAAAAACTACTTAAGTACTTTTCACGTGTTTTAGACGTGTGTATAAATAATGTTTTCAGTTCAAAAAAAATGTTGTACTATTTTTTTTAAAAAAAAGAACTGTTCCCTTTAGAAAAATAATTGCAGTTTTTTAAGTAAACATTACCGCTACAATATCTTAAAATGTTTTATTTTGGACAACGTACAATATTATAAACATGGATGGAATTCAGTTATTCATCAACTTTATGTTTTTATGACGTTGAAAAAATCGCAAAATTACACGTTTATGTCTGCATTGGCTTCTGAAAGAAAGCATTAAAAACGCTAACAACGTTTTCCTAAGTAAAAATATGCATTTTTTTTTAACTAAAAACTTTTCTAAATTTTCCCATTAAACATCTTTGCATTAAGAATATTTCTTAAAAGAAGATACTGTTAAAAAATAAAATGTTCCAAAAATGAGCTCTTGTGTCTTCTCTTTTTACTGTGAGAACAGTATTCTCAAAAGCAAATACTTTGACATTTGAGGTCGTCCATGTTCTTAAAATTCAATATGTCAGTTTAGGAACCTTCAAATAGCCCCAATACCCACTCGGTACAGGCGAGCACTAACACAGTGTGATTACACCCCGTATTAGGCATAGCGTGGATCCTCACATCTTGAGCTACTAACTTTAGCTGAACTTCTAAAACTCTACTAGTTCCAAACTTTTAACCCGTACATACATTATTTCATGGTATGAATCTATTGTTATTTGCCGCTACTGCAGGAACGCCATCTACTATTAATTTTTGCTCAATCATTCTCACAAATAAGAACGTGCATTCGAAAAACGGAATTTCTCAAATTTCAGAGCGATGTATTTGGTACTATTGTGAACACACGATGCTCTCAAAAAATGAGATCTTTTTTCTCAAATTTGATAACTAATTTTTTTAATAGTATAGGTATTTAAATTAGTAAATCAAAAGTCAATTATTCAAATTTGATAGAGAAGTATATTAAAAATAGTTTGCGATAAGAAAAATAGTAAAGTATACATGTCTTCATAACTAATTGAAAAAAACTCATAGTGAAAGAATGACTTTGCGTTTGTCCACTAAAAAAATATTCGTATTATGACGATGTGAGTGGAAAATTCTACCAATTAAAATAAATGACTAAGATATAAATTTGTTGTGGTGAGATAACTGGGGCTTTTTCCTTCTTAATTATGTCTAAAAACTTCATTTTAACTCTTGTGTTACCAGAGAAAATATAAAATATTAATGTAATAGTTAATGTTTCAAAGATGGCTGATATCCATACAAAACATTAATCAGATAATAGTTTCTCCTTTGGAAACGTGTCGATGTAGAATCATGTGATTGGGAAACTTCATTCGTTAACTTTCACAACCAGTTTATCTTGAGAAAAATGGCGACATGTGTTTTTTTTTTAAATACCTTTTTATGATTGTTTACTGTATAATAAAAACAGATAAACTCTTGATGGCAGATTACCTATCACTTTAATATGCGATAAGTGTAAACGCGGGGGTACTTTAACCCTGCAAATTTTGATAGTAATTGAACTCAATTTGAGGGACAACTAAATAAAAGATCATGTCAGATAATTTCAATTCTAAATATAGAATGAGAGAAAACGAATACTTTTAATTAGTTTTTCAAAATACTTTTAACAAGGATTTCTTTGGGAGGGTTAAGGTTAGAAAATACGGTAATTGAATAGGAATATGGTTTAGTTTTAACACCAACACAATCGGTTTGACGCATTTACTAAAATCATTGATTAATATTCGAAAAACTGTTACTATATTTTCTATTTGAAATAGAAACACCAATGCTGTCTTCAAAAAAGTTATTCTAATATGTATTAACGCATTATATGTACTTTAAATAATTCAATTAGTTTCACTTGTACTTTTTAAATGAAACGTTAATAAAAAAATATTAATCGGCAGAGCCATACAATTTCCTTTATTTGCTTACATAATCTATCTACGGCTATATCCTGCTTATTGCTATTTCACAAACATAAAACTTCTACAAACAATGTTTTATTCTGATATAACGATTTAAAAGAAAACATACTTGAAGCCAGTAGCTTAACTCTTTCTTATAAAATTTTGACAGTCGAGTCCCATCAAGTCCTGAAATAGAACCCAGGAAGGAATTGTACAGAACTTAATTTTCCGTGGAATCATCTCTCGTGGTCCAAAACGACCAAGTGAGCCATCCCATTTGCAGTGGGATATCTCGGCCGCAAAGAATTCCGAATGGGCGGCCGTACACCCGAGATAGCGATGCTTTTCCCTCTAAACAACGAAATCCACAACCATTCCTATTCCTTGCAAGTAGGATTGGGGAAAATCAAAATCTGGATATGTTTTACCTGTTATTTTATATGATGTAGAATATATGTAATTCTCGGATTGTATGACATTTTTTTAAATTTAATGTTTATTTAATTTACTTAGATTTATTGAATTATGTGTGTTTTTACTTATGAGAGTAATTTGTAGTTTCGAAATCATTAATTATAAATAATTTTTTCTAGAACAATGATTAAGTGTTCTTCAATAAATTCTGAAACTTAGACTATCATATACTTGAAGAATTTTTCGCTACATTTTAGTTGTTGATTTAGAAGATTGTAAATTATGGTTTTTAAATTTTATTTCGGTAAAATTATGATCTGCCTTGTTTTGTACATTTAATCTTATCTTTGCAATATTTTTGCCAGAATAGACTTTTGAAAAAATAAAGCCGAGGTTTCTAAACTTTTTTGATTATCCATTCTAAAAACCTTCTTACAAATTTTTATCTATTTGTTCGAAAGATATTTTTAGTAATTCAAAAACACATTTTTGCACATTAAGAATCTTGAGATGGCTCTATGTCAAACAAGTTAGAAGCGAAATTGAACAGTTTTAAGAAAAAGCTGCTTTCTTAAAACTACCACCCATGTTCCATCCTCCCTTGCCATTCGCAAAAACCCTTCTCAGTATGCGTTGCGGGAGAGCCACTACACCACCATTTATTCTCAGCGAAAAATGCGTAAATATGCATTAAGAATTTCCAACGTCATCCTCACCTCGTCTTTTCTGGCAAACAACGGCAAAAACTACGCGTGCCGTTTGCAGAGAGAATGCTGGTCTACTTTGAATTTCATGGTGGGATTTGCTTGCAAATTTACAGATAGCAGGGCTTTGGGAGGAAATAAACATAAATTATATGGTATTTTCTAAGGAGTGTTTTGTTTTAGAGTGAAATAGGGTAAGGACAAACCGAAATTCTTTTTAGAATATAAATTTTTGTATTTAAGCTCTCTTTTGTTAAAAAGAACCCGAATAAAATAGGCTTTCGACTTAAAAATTCCATAAAAAACACTATAAAACTATTATGCATAACAGTATTAGTTATCAAGACTTTGGAGATGTTCCGGCATGTTAAAATATTTGGTGCAGGATTGCACTGGAATCCTGGAACTTTTTGCTGCCAGCCCTATTTCGAGCGTCGTTTCACCACTTTTGCGGTGCATCAAAGTAATGGTGTTTTACAACAAAAATTGGTTAATTCAAGCTCCAAATATTGGTGGCAGCTAGAAATTTCCAGGATTCCGGTGCAATCTTGTGCTAAAATGTTTAAAAGTGTATTGTTTCTTCTAGTTATATCAAAACTTTTGTCTGGCGTTTCATGCATCAAGCAAACCAAATAAAAAAAACTCGATGTACGGAGGTGTGATGTTTATTAAAGATGTTAGTCAGTATAAATGCTGAAATATCTTAAACTAATCTCACTGTAGCACAATTTCTTTCAAATTAGACGCAAATCCTTTAAAAGTCACGACAGCTTTCGACAAGTGTTTAGCTTGGCTTCTCCTCGTATCGGACACACAAGCCTTTTGTCGAAAGATGCGATTACACATTGACATCCCATTCGTTACCATAATAACAAGTTCTCTCACCTGCCACAGCGTTAATGTCACGATGTCGTGCGCCTAACAAAACGGCGGCGTTCCAACATTCTAATATCCATTTATAGGGACACCCAAACATCAACACGCGTTCGAAAAGACACCCATTGCCCATCGGAGATCTTGATAAACGTGATTGGAATAAACAATAGGTGGAAAATATCTTCGCACGGTTGGAACATCGTTTTATTAAGATAATGTTCTTTGCTTGCATTCTTAAATTTAATTTTATTCTACATCGATGGAGATGTATTGTAATCTTATGCTGGTTCCGTTTGTATGAAAATGCCAAATAAAAACAGTTATTCTAAAATTCGACACAATCTTTGACAACTTTTATGTCACTTGACTGTGGTTCTAAAATACAATGCCCGTCGCCAATAGCCCTTGTGTTGCTCTAGTGCGACGGTTATTCAAACTTGACCACTTTTATGGACGATAAACAAATAATGTCTAAGATATAGCAAAACAGACCAATCAAACTACTTGCATTAATGTAACCTTTTGTTGCGCCGACTTAATACAAATTAATTTATAGGATATTTTAATAATGAGCTTGGAGCCAGAACTAAAAATTAAACATCTGCAACTTTATTTGAAAGATCTAAAATATAGAGGGGGGGGCACTACACGACTTTAATTACCATATTCTATCAATAAATGGCCATTTAAAGGTAAATATCTAAGCTAATTTCTCTTACGCTTGCTCATGGGTGATTTTTTCAAAAACTTTATGACGTTCGACTGGAATTCGTGTACCAAAATTGAAGTCCGTATATCTTTTATTTCTAGATGTAGAATGTTTTCAGACAAACGGAACAATGTTTGAAAAACTTTTTTTCATCGTCAAAACCCTTTAACAATACGAGTACTATGAAACACAAAATCTCCATTTTGGATTTTCGACCCCATCGCAATACTTTCTTCACCTTTTATTTCATATTATATAATTGGAAGTAAAGAGTTTGGAATACTTGTGAAGTGCAAATTTTTAAAGCTTCTATTTGCGATTTAAAAAATTCATAAATATTTATATACATAAAGTTTTTGTTTACAAATGCAACTTGATAATATTTTCCCCAACCAGTGGAATTGTTTTTTGAAATACAAATATTTTATTTCCATAACCTTGCATAATTCTAAAGTCTATGTTTATGCTTTCCTGCAGCATTTCTTTTCCTATTCGACTTGGGAAAACAACGTACGGGTGTAAAAGGCGATGTTGTAAACACCGGATTCATGTTTTCACGGTTATTTTCTTTTTCTTGGAAGATTTTTATCATGGTTTTAAAAAGAAGTTTTATGCCTCGCCGGATTCCCTTGATATTTAATGCCGAAACACGTACCTGGTAAAGAAATCTTTTGTCTTCTTGGTGATATAAGTGTAGTATTCTCCCGTGAATAAAGATGTTTTCGATTATGAAATATCTAATCTCTAACGTAGGAGTATTTATAAAGGATAATTACATAATCTGATTCCACATGCATTTTCCGTTCGAAATGTGCTTCGTTGTGATTTCGCATTGCGACGTATTTTTTAGCTTATACTTAAGTTTATTTTAAGTATTGTCATGCGTCTGTTGCGTCAGAGATAATTTTTTAACTTTATGATTTTGATTCCAATAATGCATTTTGAAGACCTTATTTGAAAAAAAAAATCATGAAATTGAAGGTTCATTTGTAAATTGCCAATGCGTTGATATTAAAAATTTCTGAAGCCAAAGAATAAGACTTAATTTAAATGCATATTTAACCTAATTAAAAGTATTAGAGCTGACTTTCAAAAGTTCAAATTAGAGCTTAGAATGATAAGAGCTCAAAGCTTTGCCTTCTTGTAACAATACCAACAGCTGTAAAGGATAAATGCTACGTACAATTTTTTTTTAGACGAAAGAGATTATATAAAATTGAAGCTAAGTATTTTCACTTTATTTCTTCGCGTATAAAGTTTTAAATAAGGTGCAATGGATTCATTTTTATTTTGTGTACACACAATATTATGAAAATAAATTCAAAAGTAGAAAGTCACGATAAATTTCCATATATATTGAATCATACTATTTGAATTCTATGCTAGATGATAAATAAACATTATTTTTTTTAATCTTAAACTTTTCACAGAAGCGAGTGTATTTTATTCAATTTTCTCAAATTCAAAACATCTCATCTTCAATCAAGTATTTAAATTTAAATGACTAACAACTCAATTGCCTTGAAATGCCAACCCACTCTATATTCTGTTGTAATAATCTATGTCGAAACTCCTCCAAGTTATCGGTTACAACTAGCCAACCCTGCATTGTGCTTAAGATATTGGTGGAAGTTTTTATCACACTTAGTCTAGTCCGTGTGTGTATTGGCTGATAAAGTTTATCACTGACAGATGGCCTGAGAAAAAAAAATTGATGACTTTGAACCATCATTTGTGTGAATATTGCTCTGCTCTCAAGTAACGTGTCTTGGCGTAGTGCCCCGAAAAATTGGCGATTTGCTTTTAAGATTTCTTTTAAATTGAAAAATGGTAAGTTTTTGCTTATTGTGAATATTTATTGACCCATATTCATACTATTATCTTTAAGGATTATAAAATATATTTACCATGTAGCCATCAAAAAAGTTTCATTGTTCAAAAATTCTTTCGATAACTTTTGACGATAACGAATACTTAGTAGCTTAGTGACGTTATTTATTTTGGGATTTTTAGCTCCTTATATTATGGCTCCTTTTTGGTTAATGAGCTTTATCTATTTTTTGATGTTTGAGTTTTCTCTTTTTCATTTTTGTATTTTAAAATATATCTAATTTGTAATGTGAAATGAAAAAAAACGAAACATGTTATTCAATCATTGTAAGGGCCTTAATTGATTAAATTAAAATTAATAGAAAATTTCATGTGGAATTTAATTACTTTTTCTAAGTTTCAAACCTTTTATGCTTCAATTTTTCTTATCCAACGTTCGAACTAAATTTAGGAAACTTGATTTTTTTCGATAGACTGATTGATATGTCGTAAAGAAGCTGAAATATTGATTATTGATTGGTAGTGTTATTTATGTTCCACCCTATTTTACTCAGCATGTTAAGAAATGTTATATATACAAGTGTTAATGATATAAAAAAAAATTTGAACTATTTTTAATTAACACATCAATGATTGAAAGATAATCTAAAACATTTAACTCAAAAATAGGAAAATAAATTATGTATATCTTTGAACACGGTTCAAATTTATGAGACCTGCTGTCAATAGCATACTCTTTCCTGTAGTGAAATTTGTAAAGGTGTAGTTGTACACTGTAAAATTTGCATTAAGTTCTTATGTCATAATGAAATGAGAATGTGCAAATTAACTTTTCCCATGTAAAATTGAGCTTATTAAGGTGGTAAATCGACGATTCTCTGCACAATACCTTTATATCATTAATGAAATGTCAATTTTAAAAATATGCGGTATTACCACACACGTGTTTCGTGTGATTGCCAGGGTTACAAGAGAGAATCTGCAACGTAATCCAATTTAGAAACCTCAAAAGCCACGAACGCCGTAACGGCACTTCCAGCGCGGTTTTATGGATTTCGAGTAATTTACTCTCGCTTTAATAAGCTTAAACATTTTAGTTTTTTTTTCTTGTTAGCTTTCTTACCTTCCCCCTTTCATGCCTGCGTAAGGCTTCTTCTACCACAACATGCTTGGCCCGAGGCAGAACATGTAAGGATTCCTCGGCATTTTAATGGCCGGTCAGAATTTTTGGAAAGAAAAGGGTGGCCGATCTTTTATTTTCTTCTACGCATCTCTCTAAATTGCAACTTTTAATTTTTATTTTCCGTTGTAGTTAAAGCCTTATACGAGAGGGGATGGTAAGACCATTAATTCTATCGAGATCTGATAGCTTGATGGGTGTATCGTGGGCTTTCGTACGTGTACAATCCGTGTCTTCCCACTTCTCAGTAATTGATTGTTTTGTAAATTTGATTTCTTCTTCCTTAATTGGTTGTTTCTCGTTTTCCCTTGACAATTGATCTGCTGCTCTTTAATTGTATTTACTGTGTAGGTAAATGTTTTCTTAGCAAAAACTTGTTTTGTAAGATAGAAATCTTCACCAATTGAATTAAATTTGCTTTATTTCCTGGAATGACTATAGTTCATTTTGTCGATTCAACGATTACATCATTTTCGGGTAGTTTTTTTTATGTCTTTAAATAGCTTGAATTTTAATTTGTTATTATATGATTGTAATTAAAAGATTTACATAATTCGTACTTATTTTGTAACTAAAAACAAGAATATGCAATGCGTATACTTAAGTTTACATATAAGAAAGACATCATCATACTTAAAACAATTTTTTAACAGTACTTGCGAATATTTAAAAAATATTATTTTACAAACCCCAAATTTTTGCAAAAGATTTTTGCACTTTTGGCTGGTAATTTTGGAGCAATCAATGATTCACTAAAAGGGCAAATTTTTTGCGATTGAAAGCTAAAGTTCAACTTCTTAAGTAGAATTTTTCTTTTTATATTTTGTACGAAACTGATCTTTACTTTTATAATTAGATACAATATTTTTTTTACATCCAAGCCTTTAAAAACAGACTTCCTACGTCTCTTGAGGAAACTCCTTATTTTCTTTATCCAAGGATTTTGGAAAGTCATGGAATTTAACTACGATTGCTAGAAAATAGAAAAAAAAATACTAATTTCACTGTTTACAGAATTTAATAGCACTGAGTACGATGTCACCCTTAACGGTTGCGTTGGGTGCCTATTCATATGTCGGCTCGTCGCTTGACTATGGTTCTAAAATACGACGCCCGTCGACAATAGCCCTCGTGTAGCTTTAGTGCGACGATAATTCAAACCTAACCTAACAAAATTTAACTTTCCCCTCAAAATTCTTTTAAGTAAAATTTCTCCTGTACTGAAGTTAAGTTTTCAATAAGTTGCATCGAGACTTAATGAAAAACATAGTGTAAATATATTCTTTTATTCCTCACTAAATGTCTCGCAACACTGACATTTCTTAAAATTTTGATCGGTTTAACATAAGAGTCTGATTCATTTTCATATTACTCCGGAAAATATTAAATTTCTTCCTAAATTAATTCTCAATTATATTTTCTATATCAATGTAGTAACCCTCCTGAAAATCGTTCTCAAAAGTTGTGTTCCTCTGTCTCCTAAAGCTCAGAAACTCTACCCTGTAAAACCTTCTTCTCCCCACCACGCGGGGGAATTCCGCGAAACTCCTCCAATGGCGCTCCGGTCGCCTCATCTCCGATCCTCCCATTCCCTTCGCATCAGTCGCTCTTCCCAGCTCGCCGCGCCATGGACACCGGAACCGCAGCTCCGCAACCACCGAGCCACGACGGGCTCCTGTGGCCCCATCGGTCCCCAGGTATCGAACCCACGTATCTCCATCCTCCCCGATCCATACGCACGTATGTCATTGCTCGAAGCGAGTGGTAGCCATGGATTATCGCGTGGAGAAGGGTATATACAGCATTGTACCAATCGATTGGAGAAGCGAAGAGAGATCGCACGTTGTTGTGTGGGGTCTGTAGTGTACTGGTTGTTTTTTAGTGATGGTAAAGGGGATTGGATGGTTGCATATGGTCAGTGTTTCGTAATAGTTGTTGTGTTAAGGTCGGGAGTGATTAGGGTGCTGGACGGGGAATCTGCGCTGTGATGGATGTGAAATATTGGTAAAATAATCAACCACGTGTTTGGCAGGAAAAGCCCCTCCGATCTGTGTTGTCTGTTGTGTTGGAAAATGTGGAGTTCTTAAGTGATAATCGATGCATAGGTTTTAATGACGCATCTGTTTACATAGAGCAGGGTCTAAGTGATGTTCGTTTCGCTCTAAATAGATAATTGTTTTGTAAAATTATGGTAAAAGTAACAGTTTTGTTTGCACCTTATTAGCAAAGTAAAAATTCAGTTATTTAGCCTTTAAAGTATAATTTACTGAAGCTAAGTTAATGTCATGAGTTATGGTATGGTGAATAGGTATTTGGATATTACTTACCTTGTGCAACTAAAGAAATACAAGATGTTGATGCTCTTTTTTTTAAATGTCAAAATATTTTTTCTTTAATTTTATTTATTGCTTAAAAAGATGCCTATATACTTCTACTTTGTTCATATAATTTACACACTTATAATAAAGTTCATAAATTATTATTCATATGTTTATTGGTTTTCGGATGTCAATTGGAATCCATTTTTTTAAATGAAAAAAAAAATGTTTGACCATTTATTATAATTTAACCATCGATTGTTATTAAAATTATCAATTGAGAAAAAAATAAGCAAAAACCTAAATGTCCTAGTCCCTAAATAGAAATATATAGTACCTAAATAAAATTAGTGCCTTTTTTTTTTAAATAACTCTGTAAACAATTCATCACAAAACATGTACAAACAACCATCAGTTACGTAATGTCTTATTGTGAAATTTTGATTTGCTATGACTCTTCATTTTCTATTTCCCAATCTTTCGCGGAAATGAAATATAATCAGACATTTCGAGCAAAAAAAAGAAACCCACTACATTTAATTTTACCTAACATCATTTTTTAAAAAACCTTTTATATATGAATACAATCTGTCTGCATTTATGAATAGGAAATCTAGAAAATGGCTTATAGTTATGTCGTTATTTTTGTCTTAATTAATTTTAAAATTGTTTAAAAAAATATATTTAATAATTCTTGCATTTTTTACACGTTTTGAATTTAGAAAATTTATGTGCCATTATGATATTTTATAATAAGTTTAGCTTTGAGTAATTTCAATTAAAAATTTCTTTTCCGACACAATCTTATTATCATGCATAATAATTCTTAAAATCCCCAAAATAATAAATATTTTATCTCTTAAACAGTGTATAACTTAGCTACTTGCAAAGTATCATTCAAATGTTTAATGGTTGAAATAACTTGCACTGTGATTAGATGATAATTCAAAAGTTTAAACAAATATGTTCTTTATGGTGAATTAAGAACTTTTTTACAATATAAACTATCATCTTTTCAAAACTTAGATTAAATGTTTATTTCCAATTTTCAATGATTTTTTTTCTTTAAATAAATCAAAAAACATATGGTCCATTTTAATGCGTAAAGTTTCTATAAATACTATTTCAACCATTTCCTATGTTTTACAAGCCTAACTACTTTTGTATTCATATAATTACTATTTAAAATTATACGTCCTCAAAGAACTTAAAATTGCTCAAGACATCTGCATTATCTCATCCATTCCGTTTTCCAACCAACTCTCATAAATCTCTTATTTAAATTAGATCCAACCCTTCCCATTAAATCTATTATCATAAATATTTTTAAAGTCCAAAACATAAAAAATCTCTACATAAAACAGACTTCACATCGTGCCAAAACCTATTCATCGCTTTTTCGGCTAATTTAAATGCCATTTCTTTTTTTTTCTCTGTAATTCTTATTTGTGTAGTGGAATATATGCTTTAATTTTGACTGTCATGGAGGAAATGTACTGTTTTTTCATGTCATTTACTTGATTGCGTATGTTCTTGATATCTAACCTGGATAGTTGAATTTATTTTTGCTCATTTTATATGCGTCATTATATTCGATGCTAAGGCGTGTGCTAGATGTTTATTAAAATAGTCTCCCTCCACAGTGGTCAAATTGAATAAAACGTAAAGTGGAAAAACATTTATTGTAAAGTCACTATTTGCAATGATATTTAGGATTTATTTGCAATAATATATTTAGGAATTATATCTATTGTTTGTCAATTTTTGTATTTCGAAGTAATCATTTAACTTTTCAAACTCGGTTTAAATCATATACTACATAAATATTATTAAACTAGTGCTTGCGAGGTAGACAATTGATTCTCAAATACTCGATGATTAGATGATAAATTAATATTTCTAGTGTTACACTTGATAATATAACCCTATGAGGTATACAGACGTATATACCCGCCATCTTACTGTTCGGTTTTCCAGCAATCCATATAATTCTTTAAAAAATTATAAATTTAACAATTTTACTTAATTTTAAACTTAAAGCATGGAGGAGTCATTTATAACCTTCTACTGCAGCAATATAAATGTAGAAAATGTTAGAAACTGAATTTTTAGTTAAAAATTTTAATTTAAACCACATGCAGTGAAAACAAGTTTACACTACAGCCAATTTGCTTATCCCTCAGAGGTATAAAAACAAAACACAGCACACCCATTCGGCTTGTTTTTATTAAATCTTTTTATTACAATCCTCGTTTTTTTCTTTGAATCTTGTGTCATTTTCTTCAAACTTTCGGTTATCCAAAATGGATTCGATACCATTAAGTCTGAATTGGTGATACACGATACTGTACTTACAGCGGATAAATAGTTAGTTTTTTTTGCAGAAAAATCATCTAAAACATAACGAGGTTTTTTACGAGAAATACACGTAATGCATTCCTTCTAACGACTTTATCCTGCTTCATCTGACAGAAGGTTGTTTGAGAACCTGTTTGGGTGGGGACATCCGATTACATTCTTCGTTTATTTATTCTGAAAACTTCCGAGAAATTCCTTATTTTTTCCTTGTATCATCAAATGTAACTGTCTGACATTGCATACAATAATGGTTTTATACGCATATGTATAGAACCTACATAGAAAAACTACTCAATTAAATTATCTTTTTAGTTATTATGGAAAAAAATGATTATGAAATTTATTCTAAAATGTTTACTTCGAATTCTTTTGAATTGTATTTGTAAGTGTACAATAAGTTAAATAAAAAAAAGGCAATATTGCTTTTGACTCGTATACTCATTGCAGTTCTAATTCTAATATTTCAAATCAATTTTTTCCGGTTTGGAATATTTTTCATTTTTATAATTTAAGAAATTACCAAATAAAAACATTCTCGAAGGGTTAAAGCCTCGAAGCATTTGGAACTCTATCATGGCTTCTTTTAATAAGTAAGTTTGTTTAAGAGTTCTGAAGGAAAAAAAAGCTGCAAATTAGTAAATACGATACGATGCTCATATTTTAAGCATTGCCTTTCTAAATAAAATATTCAAATACCTCTCATGGATAATAGAAATGTTTTATGCAACAGAAATAACTTCTTGAAGCGCGAATTTGAAATTCGATGTGTTGAACGTTTATGCTTACAGTAGCACCAACACAATTCTTTCATATTTCATTGATATTTTATTAGTATGCCTTTGTAATTGATGCATTCATAGATAATTAATTAGAATATGAAATTTTAAGTAATAAATCATTTTCTCATACAATCTATTTGAAAAAGTACGAATTTTAAGAAAAACGTTATCGCAATTTTATCAGACAAAATCACCCTTCCCCCAACTACTGTCAAACAGTTCGGTGCTTTGTGAGTGATTGATCGATTTAACATTATTACTTTTTTAATTATTCACTTTTAAAAATTTCAAACAATAATTCTTGGTTCTGTTTATATTTAACATGGTTGAAAGCCTTAATTACATTTCTAATAAATGAGCTTGCTACAACTGTGTACACATCTTTGAAAAATTTTCCTTTACTTTTTATAATCACGATGAGAACGAAAAGTTGGTGATCCGTGGCAAAATTGTTACTGTACCATATGGAAAGTATTTTCGAAGAACAATTAAGCAGATTCCGAGTACAAGAAAGTAGTAAAAGTGAGGAACGTTTCAGAAAGATATTATCTTGTGGTTATGCTCCTGGATTATGTATTTTATGGTGAAACTTGGATCTTTACAACTTGTGGTATCCAACTTAAGCTTTTGGAGCATGGGAAGAAATTCCTTAAGCGTATGTCTGTTGATTTTCCTTTTCTTCAGTTAATTCTTAAAATAACAAAACAAATGGTCTGTGCCTGAGTGAACAATGAAACGAATATGCATTTTTTTTTCTTAACTTACACTCTTAAAACGAACGAGCGATTTTAACTCAGTCTGAGATAATTTCACTCCTCCAGTCAGGAAAATACACTTACCCGGAAGGAGTGGATTCTTTGTGTGTTAAGCCTCCGACAGGATCACTCCAAACGAGTGATTTTAACTCAGTCTGAGTTAATATTCACTCCTTTCCAGTGTCGAAAATGCACTTCTCCAACTGGAGTGGATTTCACTCTTTTGTTTTAAGAGTGTAATTATTTTTTTTAAAATTAAAAACCATGAATACTTACTTCAAAATTCAAAACTGCGGGGAAATGACGAGAAAAATCAAAGTTGTAACAGCAAACGCAAGCCATGGCATCGGAAAAACTATCGCAAGGATATCTTTTAAAAAATTAGCCGTGTGATAAGGGCTACGTAATTTGTGTAGTTGACATCTATAGTTATAGTTAAAATTGGTTGCAGTAGTATTCAGCTTATAAAAATATTGATTTTTAATGCAATCACTTAAAAAACCAAATTTTCTTAAGTACCTTTTCTATATTTTTAGTGTACTTTCCTTTTTTTAATTTGAAATACTTAAAAAAAATTGTAGATAGGTATTGACGTCGTGGTGATTTTCGTATCCCTTTCTGACCTCCTCCCCCTTACCAAATTCTATCCGTCCGATTTTAACAAGAGTTAGATAAGCTGACGAGTTAGGGAGAAAAAAACTTGCTTCGTACACAAGATTTGAAGTAAAATTTGCTGCCAAAAAATATTAATGATATCTTTGTTTTAACTCGTAGGATATCTTGGATTTATTATACATTATAAAAACACAAATTTTATAGAAATTACACAGATAGTTTTATATAATTGCAGTATTTTTTTTGTCAAAGTGGTTATTTTTTTTAAATGTAGAAACATATAAAGTTTTCTAATGACCTGAATAATGTGGACGCGCGTGCGTCTTTAATGATATATTTCTACCTGTCTGTACGATTTTCGGTCCGTCTGTCCTGATGGGTTGCGGGAAGGGGTATCGATTGGCACAAAACAAAAGTTTACATGATGTACCATAAGTCACCAATAGTAAGGGGTACCTTTCAATGCCTGGGTATATAGTGTATATTGTTTCATAGAAGAAAGTTAGAGTTTATTTGATGTGCTTGCATTTACTGATGCACAATAATTCCTTCAAATTTTGGCGCTATATCTAGCCATGACTTGATGTGTGGTTTGAGGTTGGCTATAAATATTGCTAGAGGTTAACAAAAATTCCGAGTTTCACGTACACCAAAGTTTGGTGATATTGTGCCCCATTATTTTAGAACCATCAAATTGACTCAACATTTTGGTGCATCAATAGGTAGGATTTATTTTTCTTTACAGCATACACTAACCTACTCTTAATAAAACACAAGGGTAACAAGAAGGGGTACATGTTTCTTTAACACTTCCCCCCGATCCAATCTTTATCAATTTACGTAGGTTCAATATTTCCTCTTGCATTGCTCCTCCGCCACCAATAAATCGCTCGCCATTTTCCCCATTCTCGCCTTTTATGGCTCTCGTGGCAATTACATCCGATCCGATTAAAAGCTCTAATTAATTATCCCGTGTCGAATATCTGCTGCTGCATCTTATGTGTGTGCTCGAGACCATTTAAATGACTTTCGAGATATTTCACTCTGGTTGCTTGTATAATCGTTTTTGTCCGAATAGAACTAAAAACACTTTCCTTATTCTATGAATGTTGAAGTTGAGTATCGCAGATTGAAGCAGATATGCATCTTAAGGGAGGCACCCTAGGAAGGATAAAGTATAACACTCTGCTACTAGGATTGTCTACTTGACAAATTTTTTTACTTAGAAGTACTAGTTTTCACTCATTAAATTGTGTAAAAAATTGACATTCATTGAGGAAATTCAATATTAATCAGCAAAAAGAAAAAAATACTCATTGAACGAAGACCTCCTATAATACAGTATGTAAAAACAATCAGCAAAACTTCCCTTTTAGAGATGTACTAAAAGTGTTTCAGCTAAGGGTCAGGAACTTAAGAAAAGGTCTAAAGTTAACTTTTGCCAAAAGAAAACATTTTTTTCTAAAACTCAATTAGTTTTTAATTAAATAAAATGTTTAGTGATTATCTTCAACCCAAACTGACTATTGAATAGGACATCCACTTTTTTATATATACAAAATTTTAAAGAGCAAGTTGTCACTAGGTGTTTTTAATTCAAATTTGCTGGTAAGCAGGAAAATGTTTGGTTCTTTTTGAAAAAGCATGATCCAGTCGGAAGGCGCGAGATGGTCTGCAGGATATCGATATAGCTATCTGGGCACGATTAATTTGCATGATTAGAATTGCGTGAGTCTTTTAGAAGGTTTTTTTCCCCCTATTGGCACAGAGTCCACCTTCTTCAATTCGTTTTAGCCTTTGGAATGGTGATAAAGTTGTGGAGGAATGGTGATAAAGAGGAGCTGAAGGTAACGTGTTGCGTCTTTTAAGATTTATTTTAATTTGAGTGTGGCATACGATGGCTTTATTTGGAAGAGAGAATTTTTCTTCTGGTCTTACCCGCTGAAACTAGTTTAGGCTAGGGATCTTAATTTGCTTGAAAGAATTATTTGAGTTATGGCGCAAGGTGTTGATGGATGTTAAACGCATATTCTAAAAATACGATTTTAACGCCTTCAAAAGTTCAAAGATTACTATTTATAATCTGGTAATATAAATATTTTCGGATTACTTGTGCACTGTTTTACGATTTCAATATGCTTTTTTTCTTAAAATCTTGTACAAAATGCTCTTGTATTTCATTTTTACTTTTTCTTATTTCAGTTAAAGCATTTAAGTATTACTTATCATAGCTATAAATATTTCAAGTTATTTTGTAAATATATACGCCTCAATAAATTGTCCTTCGCTTTGACACTTCCGCATACTAATCTATTTAGTTTCATTAATTTGCGATGCAACGTTACCACTGATTCCAAAATATGTAACAACATTATTTCCCCCCATTAACTTTCAATTTCTCTCTTATTGCCTGCGCTGACGAGTTACCATCCAAAACCTATTAACACGCAAATAGGAAGAACATTGATTCCAAAAGAGATACTGCAATCACTTTAGAATTTAATTCATATTAACCGAACCATTATAAAGATAATTTCACGCACTCAACCAACCGCTTTTCTTGAAAAAGGCTTTCGAGCATACCATTCATCAATTGCAAATTCTTTGGCTGTGGACCATCGCTCACTACACTCCGAATTAGACTGGGTGACCCGTATCATTAATAAAGCTTCTACACCACATTTCACTTAGAATAGGTTGAGAGGTTATGTGAAATGGGATAAAGGAAGAGAGAAAGACGCCATGATTAATGAACTTTGTTCTAATGTTGGTCACTGGTGTGTGTATAGTCACTCAGCACTGGCAAGTTAATGTAGGGAGAAATTTAACAGCTCACTTTTACTTAACCTTTTAACGCCCGAGCTAAAAATGGCCAGGCAGAAATTATTAGAAGTTCTGAAAGTATTTTATGCAAAAATAAACAATTGGACGATAGTTCTTATAGGTTTTAAAATACTCCAAAAGCTTAATACACGCTCAAAACAAAAGAGCGATTTTAACTCAGTCTGAATTAATTTTCACTCCTTTCGGTGTCGAAAATGCACTTCCCCTATAGGAGTGGATTTCACTCTTTTGTGTTGTTAAAACTCCAACAAACGGGCAATTAGGAGCAATTTAGGGAGATAACGAGCGATTTAGGAGTTAATTTCACTCCAGTGTCGAAAATGCACTTCTCCTGTAGGAGTGGTTTTCACTCTTTTGTTTTAAGAGTGTAGATAATTGTATGGGATGTATTTGGTTTTTTGTTATATAATGCGAGAAATGTTATTCATTGAACCCTTAAGTTAAGTCCCGAATTTTTTTGATAGAAAGGCGTGACATCGTAAATTATCTTCACTATCATGGAGATAGTACTACTGTACTGAGCAAAAAAGAAAGCATAGGCACTCCCTCTCTGTTATGTATTAGAAGTAATTGTATTATATTCAGTTCAAATTCTTGTAGTTATGCAGAGCACTGCTAAGATTTCCTAATAATATGATGCCAGGGTCAAATAGGTTAATAAGTATTGCTTCGACAAATAAAAAGTCATAAACGACAGGTATTAACAAAAACAATTTCATGAGGGTTAAGAGGTTAATTGTTTCTCTACATGCTAGTTTATTTACTTTAGTTTTTTTATGAGTATGCAATTAGCCAGAATAGACGATTGTCCTCTAATAAATATCGTGTTTACTGACACACTAGAACATTTTCATAATTGATGCATGATAGTGCATGACCCCTTTTTATACCATCAAATTCAGTATCTGTGCAATGGTAGGAAATGAAGTTTCAGGTTCTTGCAAAATGTTTCAAAAATTCATCGAAAATATTTGGAAGACATTTTTTTTTATCTCGAAGTGGTTGACCACAACCCCAATAATGCCAAAACACGTGCAATTATCATGGGTAATCATAAAGTGGAAGTCAAAACCGGATACATGGGTGATTTCGCCATCATAAGAATGTTCTTAAATTTTGACGTTTGATTTACATTTTGGTTATAATTGTTTGGCAACCATTAATTAAAAAAACATATTTACTGACCACACAGAGCCACGAAATATTGGAATATTAGAAAATTTCAACAAACTTTTACGATATATTTATCTGGTTGTATTTGTAATCTCTGTTATTATAGATGTCTAATAAGGAATTAATCATAAGTCGTTAATATACCTTATAATATTGCATACTTCATTCCCGCAATTTTTATTACCACATTGAATTTTTATATCATCACGGTGATTAAATAAAATGATCAGAGCAACTTTTAAAAAAAATCAAATCGTCGCGTTATCGAGCAAAGTCCTCCAAGTTTTTCAAATAAAAAAGGTATAGTTCATTATTTATTCAGTTTAAAATGCACATTACAAATAAACAATCCAATTACAATGCACATTGAACAAACAATTAGGAAATAAAACAAACAAGAAAACACATTAAAAACAAACACATTACACAGATAAAAGTTGGCAACAGTTAGCTTTAAAGTCATTAAAAGACATGTGAAAAAGCATTAAGCATTAATTATAAAATTAAAGAATTAGCTTATAAACACACATACTTTTTATTCGTATTATTAGTAAAATATTTAAGATTTCAAAAAAGTTTAATAATAGTTATGATATGGTTCTGTGAAATACAACTTGCACCTAATGAATGACACAATGATTACATAGTGTTTCAGTACATCTTTGGATAAGAGAAAATTATTTTAAATACTATTTCGTCGCCGAAAGAAACCTACCTTCTTCACCAAATACAAACGCATTCTATTTGGCTGTTTTAACCCACCATTTCCAAACAATGACATTCTGTACTCTAAAATTATTCAAATATTCGTGTTCCAAGTTCATTGTTCGATTTAACCGCCCTGGCATCCCTCAGCTCTCCACGTTGATGGGCGACAGAATCGTTCCAAGAGATGGAATAAAAGTCCGTCCTTTTGTCTGCGTCAAA
Source organism: Hylyphantes graminicola (assembly GCA_023701765.1). Taxonomy (NCBI): domain Eukaryota; kingdom Metazoa; phylum Arthropoda; class Arachnida; order Araneae; family Linyphiidae; genus Hylyphantes; species Hylyphantes graminicola. Next base: position 50,369,518 of record CM043116.1, read on the forward strand.
GTTATCGCGGCGATCAGAACAAAGGCATTCCATTTTGCACACTCATAACAGCTTTCGCATGGCCTTTAGTGTAAAGTAATATAGGAAATGAAATTATATGATGGGTAATTACGCTTGGAACACCTATCTCAGGTACTCTAGAAAGTTCTTTTTTAGAAATGTTCTTTTTCAAATTTATCTTTCTCGTTATTTCGATCAGATTGTGCTTTCACTTCGAAGAAAGAAAAAACTCAGCCATTGTGATATTGATATGGAATTATTTTTAAGTAGTACTTTACTTAAGAGGATATATATTTCGCAAATAATAATTTGTTAAAGGAATTTTTCTCTATTTGAATGACCCTATGCTTAAACTGTTATTTTTATTTTGTTTAAATTAGTCACATTAATTTGCATATGTAGAGAGTTTATATTTGTTAAGTGGAGTTGAAGCTATCTTATTTACCAGGCCTTTTTTTTTCTATAAATACGCTTAACAGTTTATTATTACCCCCCGAGATTAAAAGAATTAATTTCTTTAAAATTCAAATAAATTAATTTCGAATGTGTACAGTAGTACACAGTACTTGGTAATCAAATTAATATAATTAAGCAATGCTTTTGCTTTACTTTATTTTTTAACAATGGCTTTTTATGTTTCATACATATTTTTTAGAATAAGTTACTTGATATTTGATAGCAGTTACACACTATAAGCGTTCCGCGTATTTTTTCTCGCTTTTATGTTTTTTTTTACTTATGACGCTCTCTTTCCAGACCAGTTATTCTGCTAGGCCAGCCGCTTATAACAGTGCCACTATAGAGTGCACAGTACGTAGAATAAGGGAAAATTTTCATGTTAATTCTATGACAGGAGAGTCGCTTTTCTGGGCGAAATGAAGATGGCTAAATATAAAGTTTACGTTATGAATAAATCTAACGTAATAACCATTTTCATAAAGATTTTTTTTCGTTCCTTTTGTGTGTAAAAGCATCTTGAATTAATGCATCCTATTCCTATATCATGCTGATGGCAAGGTCGAAACAATTACATTATTCTTTAGTAACTCTGTCCAGAGAATTTTTCCATGGAGCATGTTAATTTTACCCTTCTGAGCTGTTGCTCATTTAAAAGTAAAATTGCTAGCGAATACTAACTCGTCAACATTGCAACCTTTTCTGGATATTTGTAAGGTGATTTAAATGTTTTAAATGATATTTTGGAGTGGGGATGTGGACTATATTAAATTATATTTTTGTTATGCCAACTTTAAAAAAAAAATACAGTTAGCGGCTAAGTTGTCTTCAAAAATGAGAAAAATTATCTTTTTAAAGAACATTTACACAAATTTTAAGTTAACGCGTTTTGCATAACGCGTTATTATTTGTTAAGTCGAAGAGTATAATGATTTTTAAAAAAATGACGTTTTAATGTCAATGATTTGAAAAAGATATAGCATATGAATCTTTGTCGGGAATCTGTTTAAACTTAAAATTTTGTTCCGACTTTGATAAAATGCACTTGAACATTTGTATTTAAATAAAGAATAAGACATTATTTTTACATATATTTTTATTTATTATATTTTACAAGAATACACATTTATTTTTTCGTAGACTTTCCTGAAATTGTTATGTTGTAGTATTGTATTCTACAATATAATTTTTTTGCATTAATGCTTGATTAGTCAAAAACTCATTTAATATTGCTTATTTATGATGACGCAGTTATGTTTCCCTTTTATTTAAAAAAAATATTCAGCACTAATTTTGCTCCTTATATTTTTTTATTATTTTAGCCACAACTTTTTCTATAAATTGTTATGTGATAGGAATTTTTGCTACCGTCCTTTTTTTAAATTCCTTCATTTAATAAATTTATTAAATTTTCTTGTCCCTTAAAACCACCAATATATGATATTTTCCTAACTATTGGCGAAAGCCGTGACTTTGCTATGTAAATTATTAAATGAAAGAAAATATGCGTGCTCCTTATTCACTTCCTCACTCCATTTTTCGATGTTTGCATGAGAAGTCCTTTGTAGAAGAAAAGAAATAAGATTTATCCTGCCGCATTAAAACAAATCTCCAGTAGTCTCAAAAATACCTGGGGTTCTAATATTTAAATGTCCCAATCGAAAGTGTTATTTATAGAGATGGAAGTAATAAACGAGACGAAATTTTCCACAAGAGTTTATCTTCTCGGCGAACGTCATTAAGAAAATCTCGCCACAGAACGAGCAAAAATGGCGGGGGAAATAAAAAGCGCGGCACTCTTATTCCAAAAGCGATTTCTGCACCTCAATCGGCGGCGATCACCCAGCGTGAAAAATTCGATTTTCCCCCGGGGTGCAAGGGGGTAATAAAGCATTTGGCTTCTGCTTTCTTAGCAGATTTTTATTACTGTTTCTTTTTTTCCCAGTGAGTTTATTTATTTTTTCAGGACTTCAGGCGTGATACATATTTTTGTTCACGTGTTCAGCCGGCGGCATCGAGTAATGAACGATCGCGTAAACAGTCTTAAACCGGATCTCCATTTTTAGAAGAGGTGGGCCGAGTTTATTCACGGACTTAATGCCCTTTCTTCCTTTTTTTTATAGTGCAGTAAAATATTTGCATAACTATTTTTTTTTGTTCGAGAAATAGCCATGTAATCAAAACGTCGACTACTTTTGTTATTGTATTTTATGTGCATCGGCTGCTAATTTGTGTAAGGTAATATTTTTTTTTAAAAATCATTGAACTTGCATATATTTTTTAATTCTTTTGGCTTTGCTTTCAATTCACAGTCCAATGGGGTTGATGGGTTTCTGTTTCAACTTTTGTTTTTAAATGCAACTTCAATGCAATTATGTGGTGTCAACTGTTTTATTGTTTTGTTTGTTGTTCCTAACGCTCTCGATTGAGTAAATATTAAACTACTTTTATGTAAAATATTTTTTTTCTATATAAATTACTAAGTCATGCTGGAATGAAAAAAATGCCTTAGGGGGGTGATATTGTAATGCTCAATTTCATTTTTTAAAAAATTACATTAACTAAGTTCTGAAATTTTTTTATACAAACTTCCATTTTTGTTATCAAACTTTTTTTCCCAAGATTAATGACAAACCTTCTTCTCTTTCCTTCCCGACGACAAAACCTGAGATGTTTTTCTTGGCTAACGAGGTATTCATGGATTATGAAACTCTCCCATTTGTAGTGGGTGTTCCATCCTCCAATTCGATTCTACTAGCCCACTTTCATCCCCTTTAACTCCCCTCTATGATCCATTTTTAACGGGCATTCAGCCAAAGTTGTGTTCGTAATCTTGCTTCCATATTCGCGCGCCTTTTGCTTTCTCTTGATATAAATTCCCCCTCTACCCTTATTTATTCCTTTTCCCCCGATTATTTTTTTTTTTTTTTTTGTAATACTTTTGAAACATTTTGGCGACGATTTGGTGAAATTTTTCGTTTTTAGATATTGAGCAAAAAAAATTGTTGTTATTGGAGTGTTAAAGACTTGTTATTGTGTTCGGAAGATAAGGAAAAAATGGTAGTATAAGAGAAGTCAATTGGTTTTGAAGTGGGAAGCTACTTTTAGTTTCCTCTTGAAATGAATAAAGATTAAATATTTATAATTAAGATTAAATTAAAAATAAAAGAAAACATTAATACATGACATCGGAAATAGCTAAAGTGGAACTTGGTACACGGTTCATTTGTGCACGTATGTATAATGAATAATATAGATATAAAGGTGCATTCAATTCGTTACACGGGTAAAAATTAGAGTTTATGGTGTGGAAATATTAGTATTTGACAATAAGGTCCAATACAATTTTTGGAAAAACTGGATTTTTTCTTTAACATTTTATGAACTTAAATCGTCTATTAGAAAAAAGCCAAAATGTTCTTCTGCTTTCAATTTGATTTGTTATTGTACATCGTCATTTTCAATTTTTTTTAGTAACAAATCAGCGTTATTACTTTTTCTTGAAATGCCGTAAATGTACCGTGCCTCATTGATTTTCTTATTGATTGTTGAGTACACTTTTTAAATAAAAAGTGTCATTACGTATGAATTGCACAACACAAAGTCTTGCTCTTTTCTGTAGGGAGGAGAAAAGTCTTTGGCAAAATGAGAAAAGTTTAACTACTTCTTGAATTTACTGTCCGCTTATTTAACTATGACGGTGTTTTATTATATTCTTTAGCATAAATTGACAGATTGTCTTATTCTCCAAACCCGGATTTTTACCATACTTTTATAAGCAAAACGAGTAGGTATGGTATATCCGTATAAGTCTTAAAACGCCTTTTCGCAACTATGTTTTTGTGTTGATACTAAAATTACTTCTACATTGTGTTTTCCATTGAAAATATTTCCTTTGCAAGTTAATATATTGCATCACACATTCTGCTATCGAGTTTTTCTTTCACTGTTTTTGTACTGAAAGATAATACATAATATCTCATTTTAGTGAGCGAGAGAGGTTTTATCTCAAGGAAATATTTGTGATAAATCCCTTATCAATTGAAGGGTGTTAACTGAAAGCTAGTGGGATGATTTATTGCATTCTTAAAAATCATAACTTTATCTTTGAGCCGTATTTCCATCCTTAAAGTTTTCTTGTCACAATGGTAAATATTTTCTGTGTTATGTCTTATTATCTTATTTAGAATTATCTATGCATTTATTGTCTATGAATTTAAAGTATAGTTTGGTATACTTTTTTTTCTTCATTATCTTTTTTACCTGTACCTTAGCCTGCACGATCCGTGACTTTACAGGAGAACGTAAACTAGTTTTGAAATTGCTTATTAAAACTATATCCTGAATAAGTAACATTAAATTCGTAACATTGAATCTTACTCCGCATGAGTACGAAACATAAAACTTATAAATTTTCCTAGCCTTTAAATAAGACTAGTTTTCAACATTGCTGAAAGGCCAAGACACTGCTAGCGATCTCGTACACTCTTAAAACAAAAGAGTGAAACCCACTCCAGTTGGAGAAGTGCATTTTCGACACCCTAAAGGCATGCATATTTTCTCAGACTGAGTTAAAATCACTCGTTTGGTGTGATCCTGTCGGAGGTTTAACACACAAAGGATCCACTCCAAAAGGAAAAGTGCATTTTCCCGTCTGGAGGAGTGAAATCCACTCAGACTGAGGTAAATTGGGAGTGTTTGTTTTAAGAGTGTAGTGTTTCACGCAATTTTAATAATTTCACTCATTAATAACGATTGGCAAAAAAAATTAGTTTATCTAGAAGAAATACAAGTCAAATGATGACCATGGTACTGAACAATTTATGTCGAACAAATTTAGTTATATAAAAAACGAAATTTTAAAACTTTAAATTTAGCGTTTTTATTCAGAAATGAAGTTGTTAAAGGCATTCACACATGGGTCGTTAATGGTTAAATTCTCCTGCGGAATTTTTAATTTCAAAAATATTCTTTCGTGTGCCTTTAGATTAATTAATGTTTTAATTTTTGGAATGATACATCTTTTTACTAAGAACGATTTTGGTGTTTTTAATTTTATGTCCTTTTATCTCGATGAGATGCAAAATATTTTATCCTTGGAGGAGGCCTGCATCATATCGCCACAATGCTAAGATTGTTAAGTCTATGCCTTAAAATCACCATATCTATCATCGATGGAAGTAGCCTATTAACAAAAACTTTTATACAAATGCAAATAAGAACATTGATCGACCAACAAGCCAGAGGCCCAATAACTGTCAAAATCCTGTGTGAATTCTTCTACTCTTTTCGAATATACGACATAGTGACTACTCATTGGGGTACTTACTCATTGACAACTCTATTGTAAAAATGTTTTCTTACCTCTTTTTCGAAGCAGGATTTTTTAAATTTCTGACCTTGTCCTCTGGTTCTACTATTTAAGTTAAAAACCTTAGCTCTCCATGTCTCTCTGCTCTATGAATTAGAATAACTGAATTAAATCACAACTTCTCCTCTCTCTCTCTCTCTCGGGAGTTGGGGAACCCAGTCAGTTAGGCACTCGCCTAGCATGCGAAAGGTCCCTGGTTCGGGTCCGGGCCTAACTGCCGACCTATAAACGGCCCGTGCAGCCAAAAATGTCCGACGAATAATACCCCGTGTAAGGGAGTGCACGTTAAATATCCTTCAAAGTCCTAACGCTGCGTACGATGTCTCCCTTAACGGTTGCGTTGGGTGCCTATTCAGTTGTCGGCTCGTCACTTGACTGTGGTTCTAAACTACGACACCCGTCGCCAATAGCCCTCGTGCAGCTCTAGTGCGACGATAATTTAAAACCTAACCTCCTCTATCTCTTTATGTATGCTAAAATAGGATTCTCTTTATTCCAGGACACCCATGATGGACTTACTGATTCAAGCCACTACAATCAACAAGATATCTCCGGGTGGTCACATAATCAACGTCATTTCTAAGGACGAGCGCAATGTTAACTACAAGCCCAACACTCCTATTGGCTCCCTCGACGCCAATACTGTGTACATAATCCCAAAGTCCACTCTCGAGTTACCTGTCAAAAGAATGCCAAAGCTTGCCAATCAACCATTTGAGGTTAGTTTTGAAAATATACTTTGTTCCATATACGTGATAAAGTAGTTAAATAAGCTTTTTTTTAAAAACTCTAAACGTTTTGGCAAAAGCCATTGTGCAAAGTTGTTTCTTAACAATTATTTGTATAACCCTCTGAGGCATAGATAAGCAACTAGGGAAAAGTGTGAACTTGTTTTCACTGCATAACATTTATATTAAAAATTGTAACTGGAAATTTAATTAAATTTAAAAAATTATATTTCTGTACTAAATGGTTATAATGGCTCCTACATTTAAAACGTACTCCTACGTTAAATTTAAAAATTCAATAAAAATTATTACATTTATAATTTTTTTTTAATTATGTGTGTTGCTGGAAAATCTAACAGCCAGGTGACGGGTTTATTCGTCTGTATCTCTTAGAAGGATAGCATAGAAAACGAATTGCGTTAAATGATATGGTTATTAATATATCTGGATAATGTAAGAAATAATATTAGTTTGAATTAAAATAATAACTAGGTTTTTAACAATATATTATAACTATATGTAATTTTGTAATAATTAAAGGGTTTAAAAATAATATTGTGAGGAGAGAAAATTCAGCAAATCAGTTTTTTGCAGAAATACAATTTTCTATTAATTTTCGAAGACTTGTATAATTTTTTTCTGACATTTTATAATAGAAATGAAGCATTCCAATCACATGCCTTTTTATTCAATTTTTGCAAGTTTTCAAGTATTTTTCTTTTTTTTCCCACAACTTTCAACGCTGCATGGTGAACCACAACAATTTAAACAAATATTAGGACGAACTTAATAATAGTTTAAATGAGGGTAATGGGACAAAATATCGCGGGCCAAAATATCGCGACCGAAAGCGGCCGAAATATCGCCGGCCGAAATATCGTGCGCCCAAAATATGCACGATATTTCGGCCGGCGATATTTTGGCCGCGATATTTTGGCCCGCGATATTTTGTCCCCAAACCTTAAATGAGACATGAAAAATTAAATCTATAAAGAAATACTTATGTTTTTAGCACTTCATCTCTTTGTTGTTGATAAATCTTGAATTAGTAGCCTTAAACTTTTTTTTGTGGGAAAGAAAAGCATTAAAGAACATAAAAAATACATTTTGAATTCCTAAACATAATTGAGTTATTTCAGGGGAAATTTAAACTTCTTCTGTTGGCCCCTGTACTTCTAGTAATTTGCTTTTCCTTATACAAGGAACATATGCAGAAAAGCGCATGAACAGACTCGCCTTTTGCAATAAGAACATATATAAAAAAAACTTAACTCGCTCTTTTGGGTAGATTTATGCAAACATGAAGATGTAGTAGTTGCACAAATGGAGACAACCTCTTATCCGTAATATTCAGCTCCTAATTTCTGGTGGCTAGAATTTTTTTGTAGCACTCCAAACTAAAAGCTGAATATGCTAATATTGGTAAGGGGAAAACAAAAACTTGTTCAGAGTTAGAGTTCCTGATTAATTCTGGTATCTTAGCATGCTAACGGTGTTTCATAATGTACTCTTCCTCGACTTCCATTTGATTTCAGACCTGCCATAAATTGCCAGTCGGACTATTGGTTTTTATTATCCAGCTCGCGTAATTGTGGTGCATCAGAACTTATTTTGTTAATCTGTGTCTAAAAAATAGTTTTATTCTAAATTTCTAAATCTGTCCTGGCAGCAAATAGTCTAAATATGTGCCGTGCCTTTTTTTTCTTTCTTCAAATTCGCCAAGCGAAAATGTGCTTTCTGTTTAAGTATCTAAATAAACAAAATATATACAAGACAAATAAGGGAATACTTTACAGGACAATATAAGGTGCCCGATTTTTTTTTTTTTCAAATATCCTTTCTTTACCTTCCTTTTACGTGTAACTCAATAAAAAATAGTTAGGTAGTTCTTCCTTATAGTTTATGATGATTCATGTATAAACCTACTGCATTTACTTTTGTGTGTTTTTGATGCTTTTTTTTAAAGTCTTGTTTCATATGTAACGGTTTCTGGTCATATTCGCCGTAATTACGACAATAAATACCATCCAACGGAAGCAAACACGGCAGATACGGTTTTCAAGTATTAAATAGTGATAAGTTGTGGCAGCAAACTTTGAAACTGCGGTAAATACGATTTCGTTTCCGTTGCATGTGAAAGATCCAAATGACTTGACATTATCACTGCAATATTGCAATATTGTCAACATCCGGCACCGTAAGTGCGGCGAACATTAATGGAACTGTTGCGTATGTAAAGAGCTGTTAAAAATTAACGACAACGTCCTGTATACCATTAACACATTCATTAAAAAAAAAGTTTTTTAAATTCATTTTTGGTATAACTTAATTTGTCCGACATAAGATATTCAGGACTATGGTATCCATATGCCTTATATTTTGTTTACTTAGATAAACTTAAACAGAAAGCTCATTTTCGCTTGGCAAATTGTTTTGCCACTCATCTTTAAAGAGTTAATATTGTAGATTGAACTGTTCATTCTGAAGTCAGACTAAATAGAGGTATAGAAATCATCCCATTTTTTTTTATTTATCTTTATTATTTTGACGTCAACTTGCCACAATACTCTTAGAAAATGCATATGCCAACTATCTTGCATTTAAAATGTAAACATTTTAATTGCTCTATAATGAAAGAAAAAAATGGCTATATTAATCGAAATGTTTATGATTGGCACATTTTCTCGCCAATCGTCGTTGGTATGTGTTGATACTTGTGGTAAAGTGAACATGTTCTTGGGTCGTTCCAGCAGCAGACATTCCGGTTGCAGGTGAACTTGCCCCACCACCAGCGGATGGTCCTGCGCGTCTCTCCGCGCATCACCCTCTCCGAGCTCAAAGGCCAGATCTGCAACGAGAAGGAGCTCGAGCGCGCCACGCACCACCTGGTGCACCCCGCGCAGCCCGACACCGTGCTCGACCTCAACGCCACCCTCGAGGTGTACGGATGCGCTGAGATCTCGCTCATGTCCAACTCGGGTACGTCGAACACCCCCCATATACACTCTTAAAACAAAAGATTGAATTCCATTCCGGTAGGAGAAGTGCATTTTCGACACTGGAAAGGAGTGAATGAATATTAACTCAGACTGAGTTAAAATCACTCGTTTGGAGTGATCCTGTCGGAGGTTTAACAAATAGGATCCACTCCTATAGGGGAAGTGAATTTTCGACACTGGAGGAGTGCAAATTAACTCAGACCGAATTAAAATAGCTCGTTTGTTTTAAGAGTGGTGCACCGTGAGCTGCATATGCAGCAAAATGACTGCCCACAAATTCCGATTTTCCGGTGATATTGCAGATACACCAAACGTTGTTTCAAACCCCACAAACTATACGCTCGCCCTGTTCGAATCGTCCATTCTTACTCAATTCATAATCAGTGGTTGGGGGCCCAGTCGGTTAAGGCGTCTGCCTTGTATGCGAAAGGTCCCAGGTCCTGGTACAAGCATCGCCCAAATACGCTGCTTACGATGTCGCCCTTAGAAAGTTGCGTTGGATGCCTACACGGGTGTTCGGCTCGTCACTTAACTATAGTTCAACATAATGACGGCCGTCGTCAATAGCCCGCATGTAGCCCTCGTTCAACGATCATTCAACCTAACCCAACTGTACATGCCATTAAAAAAAAAAACTCCAATTCCCATTTTCGTAATTAGCACGTACCATTTTACAATTGACAAACCGGAGCGGCTATGCATACGGTGATGTCACAGATACACTAAACATGTCTTAACACTTTCGCTACGCAAGCACTGTGTTGCCGCGTATTCTTTTATATCGGAATAGCATTATCGAATCCTTACTAGTTCGGCCGTCCTGGCAGTTTTAGAAGTTAAAGGGTTAAACCCCACAAACTACACTGCAGCTAAAGGCCAAGCCTACGTTCGTTTTTACAATTTCTCGCTTTATTAATTTTTTAAACAATTAGCCACCTCTCGTCTTGGCCTCAATGCAAACCTAGACGTGTATACAGACAGATCTCGCTCATGTGCAACTCGGATAACAGCTGGAAATGCAACCAAAATCTGCCCACGTCTTCAAAAGATACGGTTTCCTTAGCGGCGTTATCTTCGTCGATTACCAACTCACTGCTCAGGAAATATCAGTATAGATTCGTGTAGATGCTTAATGCAAGTGTGATCGTCAATAACGGGCGCTTCGGTAATGCCGTACTAATATACCGCGACGTATTTCGACCTCACCAGTAGCAAAACGTTAGAGTCAACGTTATTTGAGCATAGGAGATCGCGCTACCTGGAACAATACAATCTATCTCTGGAGGTGAGTAGCTCTAATGCGCGGAAGCATAAAAGGTGACTGCAGACCACATAAAAATTCGTTATCTCAAGCGTTCTCCATGTCCCTATAGGTAAAAATTGGTTGAATACGCATCCAATAAGTTTTTAAAAATTAGAATACATTAATTTTTTAAGCATTAAATAAGAAATATGCACGTTTGTTTCAATTATAATTTAGTATTGCGTTTGATTTAAAAATGGTTAAATATTACTTTAATTTTTTTTTATATTTTTCCCTTTTTTGACTTTTAAACTTAGATTTTACCTTTGAACAATTAATATTAAAATGTGTGGATGTTTATTGCACAAATAAATTTTAAAATTGTGTAATTTGTTGAAATAATAGGATATTTCATTACCAATTAACGCTAAACATCCATGTATTATAAAGTTTTATTGATTATATATGCTCGCTTTTTCTTTTTGTTTTATAGCATTAAATTAATTTTCAAGCATTATTTTTAGACTCATTATAAAATTGCAATTTATGATGAAATTAAACTTAAATTGGCATTGTCAAAATAATTTTTTTTATTTATGTAGGTCTAAGAGACAGCATTCGAAATACTTCAACAAATATATTTCCTACTCCAAAATTTGAGGAAGAAAAAAAAAAGTCTGGCATATTGCGTTTATTTTCTCGAAAGAAAAGAAATGTAAGTATAATTAATGTTTGGCAATTTTTTATATTTTGTTGCTGTTTCGTATTACTGCACATTTAAGCAAAATATTTTAACTTCATAACTTACTTAAATTTATGTATGGTGTGTTGAATTTAAATGGTTAAGTTTTAATAAATCGTAAGTGAAATATTTTACATGGATTTTTTTTTAAATTCTGTCGAACTGCATTGCATCAACCTCATCCATGTACGTAGCCCAAATACAATCAAGTCCTTAAAAATAGTTGTCAATAGTATATTAAAAACAATATTGGCAAAATTAACACAAATTATCAAATGGTTAAAATTCATAATCTATCCAAGGAAACACAGTGGGCAGTTTGAGGAATCTGTGATGCCAATTTGGTAAGAGTCCTTGGAGATAGTCATTTTCTTTTAAAATTCGAATATTACTTTCAAATATAATTTTTTTTTAAACAAACAACACACTTCAACCAAGTATAGCTCCAGAGTAGGAACACTAAATATCAACCACATATAAAAGCATTCTGTGTTTATATTTAATTAGTACAAGTATCTTTGTACATTTGAAATACATGTCAGTTACAAACTTATATGTTAATTATTTAACTTAATCTATTACTTTGCAACTGAAAATAAGATTGCATCAGCAGGGTGGCTACAGGATCAGGGAAATCAAGGAATCATGGAAAAGTCAGGAAATTTAATCAATCTGTAAAAATTAGGGAAAAGTCAAGGAAATTGGTGATTTTTTAAAAAAAAATCTGGGAAAATTTCCAAAAGTGCCATTTCAACCAGTAAAGAAATGATTAAAAAAAAGTTTAATCCTGAAAATGCTTTTGCCTGAGTGGTTGAGTTACTGCTTATTAATTCTCTTTCATTTTAACTGCCTTGCCCTTCACTAAGCTCTAGTGCAACTGTATTCAACTTCACCATTCTCGGCCTATATCAATGAAAACTAAACTTTAATTTCAGCACAAAAAAAAAGTTTAAATAATAACTAGGACAATTTAAGATGTGAGAAGTTTAAAATTTGAAGCTTAATTAAGATTTTGATTGCACTAAGATCTCTTCACATGTCCCAACTATCTATCAACCCAACTTCTAGTGTAATCCAACAATGCTTCCCGATTGAAATTACCGATGAAGTTGAACGCCTCATAATACTTTATTTTTATATTATAGCTTTATAATCTTAATCAGACTTATCATAGCTATTTTTTTTTTATTATTGGGCTTTAACGGTTGCTTTTTTTTATAGATTTTTTTAAAAAACTTGTTTTAAATTTTTAAATAAATTTCCTTTTAAAAAACTTTTTTAATGTTAAATATACTAGAAAGTTTTTTTACTAATACCAGGAGAAAACCATCATGCTACTATAGTTCATTGCCGCTAATCAGGGAAATTTTTTTTGCAGATTCTGTAGCCACCCTGATCAGATTTAATGTTTCCTTTGGTATATTTCTCATGGATCGTTTGTATTTTCAGTTTTCCATTGAGTCATCCAACGGTTCACTCCCCACATCTCACAGTGACACGACACTAAACAGGAACAGCTACCAGCCGAAACAGAGCCTCAAGCGTAAGCCCGCTCCTGCCCCACCCCAGCCCTCCTTCAACTCTGCCCCGCCACACATCACACAGAGCACCAACTCCATCAACTCGAGGCCAGAGTCGGAGATCTCTGTTAAGACAGCCGACGAAATCGAGAGCTCGGTCTCGCACTCCAGGCATAGCTCTGACTCGAGCGGCTACCATGAGCCATCTGTTTTCAGCGACTGTTCTGGTGAAAACAAGTCTCCCGAAGCATCGATTGTTCACGACAGACAAAGCAGTCCCCAATTCAAAGATTATCCTCCAGAGAACTCACTGAAAAGGTCATCCATGACATCGAGAGAGACCAACCTTACAAACGTGCCATCTTGCTCCAATGTTTCCATCAGCAGTGCTTCCCGTAAGCGCAAGGCGCCTCAGCCGCCGCAGCTGCCCGCCATTGAGTCGCCATCGTCACCTGACCAGCCAACCCCAGAAGATAAGAATCCTCTGAATGGCCCCACTGAAGAATCCGACACCGTTTCTGTTTCTGGATCTGAGAAAGAGGCTGAATGGTCAAAAAGAGGTTCTGTACAGTCAGAAAGAGTCTCGGAACGATCGGATAGAGGCTCAGAACAATCGGAAAGGATCTCTGAACATTCCAGGAATAGTTTGGAACGGTCAACTAGCGACTCTGTTCAGCAGGAATCCGAAGCTCTTCAGTACTTGGAAGATGTCCTTCAGGAATCAGAAAAATGTTCCAGAAACTTCTCCAGTCATAGAGTTCTTGATGACAGTGACACAGACTCTCAAAAAGATGAAGGGGAAGTGATATCTGTTTGCCAGGCTGAGGTCCATGCAAACGATCAAGACTCTTCTGATAGCATAGTTGAGCCGCCCACTGTAGTTAATCCTGACCCTGCCTTGTCTAATCAAACCAGCTTTGCACCACTATCTACCCCTAACTCCCAACCTGAGGTTTGCGAAGGTGAGCTTTCTCGACAGCAGTTTCTAGCTAAGTTGGAAGGACTCCTTAAGTCCAGGGTTTCTGTTCAAATATAATCTTTTTATATTTCATTATGCTTTACTTGTAGATTAGTTATCTGTTTGTGTCTTAACTTGTCAAGTACAAATGCTTCATTCTTGCTTGTGCAGCATACACTTCACATTTAAAACTATCATGATTTTTATAGACACATTAGCTCTAGTGTTTCATTAGCACTAGACTTAGTATTTTGCAAACCAGTTACCTAAATGGTTATGCAAGGTGCAAGCATAAATTTTTATGTCTTATAATATTAAGCTATTTGTGGGCTTAGTAAAATATATCAGGGAGCATAGAGCTTGACCTGTTTTAGGAAACTCGGCTGGTGTGCTTTAGAATTTTTTTTAATATTGTAGTGAAGTTCCATGTAATATTTGAAAAAAGATTTTTCTACGAATAAAGAGCACCTAATCACCAATAGATATCCTTAAATACTAAAAATTCAAAACTAAAACATTCCACAAAACCAACAAAAAATTTAACACAACAACCAAGCAATTTGGCAAAATGGCTTTGCTTAAGTAGTAGGCTTGTATAGCCTCAATTTATGACGAAAACATGCTCTAAGCAGACAATTATCTAAAGCTTCAAATATAACTAATTACATAGAATACTCCTAAAAACTGTTTCGATTTAAACATGCTTGTGCAACCCCTACCCTTTAGTTAAAGCTTCTGCATATTCTTAGTTGTAGATCCGTCGTATGATGACAGTGGCATCTCTCACTCTCTGACCAGTGATGCAGACTCCTCTGTTCCTTCCATAAACTCCGACGGTCTACGACCGGACTCCGGTTGCCAAGAAGAGCTGATCTACTGCAATGTGGCAGGTCAGGGTTCCTTCAAAAGATCTCTAATTTTATGTAGTTTTTTTACTCAAGAACTTTTGTTACCTATAATGTGCCCTTTCTTAAGTTTATTTTTGTCTTCACTTCATCATAACTGCTGTATGGTTTTTAATATATTAAGTTTATTTCTGGTTCAGTCAGGGCCAGATCTAGGAGAACTCGGAGTACAGGTGCAACAAATTTTGTGGGTACCCTTTAAGGAAAATGTTGTGCCTGATTGCCCGTATCGATGGTGGTAGTTGGCAGATTTGTTATTTTTTGCTAACATTTTATAGGCTTCCTGATAATATTGACCAATATTATAAAGACAATGTCTTTACGTTAATGTCAGAGTCAAAGTTAATCCAAAAACAAAGTGGGGGGAGTCTTGAAATTTTTTAAAAGTTACAAAAGAAAACTGATAACCAACAGCATTTAGCATAATAAAAACTAATATTTATGGTCCCTAGACCTGAGCCTAACAGGCCTTATGGTAGATCAGGCCCTTGGTACAGTAGATACTCCATAGAACAAGCCAAACTGAGGACCAAAAAATAATGGCAGTTAACAAAAGATTAATACTAATTTAAACCATTAAAACTTTAACTATTGCTGTAGTTAATGTGTAAATTATATAGGATTTCAAAATTATATTAGTGGTTTTATGTATCAAAGCTGAACTGTAATTATATTTATGCCTAAAACATTTTATAATACAAGGTCTTTACTTATAAAACATTATAAACCAGTGCTAGTTTATACATAATTTAAACCAGGGGTTCCCAACCTTTTGAGACCTGCGTACCACTTGCCTTTATGAGAAATTTTAGCGTACCACCAAACCCAAATATTTTAATAAACGTACAATATTTACTCAAGTGTTCAAAGGTTTTTTTGAGTAAAATTCCTGAGAAAACTTCGTATTTAATGATTAGATATTTGTTTATTTATAACATGCATATAATAAAGCAGAAATAAAAAGATTAAAATTGTATTAATTTACAGTTTTATTTATTGTCCATAGGGCTAAAAACATACAAATAAAAAATAATACAAACTCAGCAAAAATCCGATCCAAAAGTTAATTAAAGATTTACTTCTAAAATAATATTTAAGTTTAAAATAAGGGTAATATGTTTGCGTGTTAACATGCGTACAGAAGCTATTGATAGCATCATGTTGTTCACATCACTCATGTGTACCACCTAAAATATTTCCGCGTACAACTGGTGGTACGCGTACCACCGGTTGGGAACCCCTGATTTAAACCATGGCAACTATAACCAAATGTAACTCGTATTTTTTAATTAACTATGTTACTATGTATAGTTCTCAATTTTTTAAAATATCCTTAAGAAGTCTTTTGTTGAAAAGATATGTATACCAACCCAGCAGGTGGGCTCTATACTTCCTCCATCTCCTCTTTACAATCTTCAGCTGTTCCTCATCACGCGCCTATCCCCTTGCCGAGACTCTCTCTCAAACGAAAAGCCCTCGCTTCTATGGGATCCCTCGATTCCAGCATCTATCCTTCCTGTGGTTTGTTGGTTCTTTCTCTCTTTTTTGTCTTGGATGTCTGCTTCTCTGTTGCATGTGGAATGTGTGTCTATGTTCTGTGGAGTGCCTGTTGTAGCTTTACAGCTGTTTTGCTTTTTAGTTTCTACTTCTACATGCAAGCTTATACTCTTTAACTTTATTTCAGCTATATATTTAAGTTTCTTTCTTTTTGCTGTTAATTTTTACTTTTTTTTTAATATTCTAAACCTTTAAGGACCAGATCAGGTCTAGAAAATTAGTAACAACAAAGAAAAAGAACTTTTAATAAAACTTAAAGTAGACTTTTCCATCATTGTTCGGCTATAGATAAAATCTTCAGATTCAATTTAGAAAGTATTCCTTGCACCCCTAATAAGGATGCATATCCTTTTCAAAATGACTGAGTGATCCTTATAGGGTTAAAAATGCAAATTATTTTATCATAAGCAAAAGTATTGTAGACAAAAATGCATTTTTAGAGGATACTTTTTTTTAATTATTTTCTTATCAATTCTAAATAATAGTTATTTATTGTAGATTCTTTAGATGCAAAATCAGTGCCTTCTAGTGGAGAATTCAATACTGATGCTAACAATGCAGATAAACCTGGAATAGAAAATTATTCTAAAGGTACAACAGTTTTATTCAAAATTTTTTCTATGAACAGTCAAATTACTTAAAATACATTTCTCTTGATTTTAAAAAAAAACTTTATAAGGGCCATTGAAATCTATTGAACTGTTTGTTTTCTTATGGTATTGTAAAATGAAAAAAGCTACTACTTCAAACTTAGGACAAGAGTTAAATATTGACATGTCAGATAGGATCATTTTAGTTTTGGAAAAAATGGCACACACACAACATGGACAGACATAATGCATAATATATCTGTTATTGAATGGTAATGGAAAAATGTGTGGTGTTTAAAACCTTAGTTTTTATGATAAGAGTAATGAGATTGTTTTTTCTTTTAATTTTGTCATTAGCTTTAAATACCTGGATATTTACACCAATACTGTATGAGATTAATACAAAAGTTGGCCTTTAATCAAGTATTAATTGATTTTATATTAAAATCATTAATATTTTTGTTACAGGTGAAAGCTATGGTACTTACTCTTCCACAACTAATACAACAGAGAGCAGCTCTGCAATTGAAACTCTTCCAACAGAATCTGTATCCGTTGTTCCAGAGAAGCAGAATTCTTCCACGGCAGAACTCCCTCTTGCCAGAGAGGATACAACTCCACTTCCAGTGCAGCCAAATGAGCAGGACAAGTCCAAGTGTGATATCAGCAGCAGTGGCAGGAACAGTGTCACCAGCACACTCTCGATGGATAGTGCGCATAACAGCACAACGCATACTCCACAGCTACAGAAGAAGTTGGACAACTTCGCACTGGGGTGCTATCGAAAAGACGAAGACATTGACATATACAGTGTACCATCGCCAGAGATCAAAGCTTCCAATGACATCAATCCTCAAAATGCAAGGACAGAAATAAAAGCGCCATTGAGGAAAAGTAGAATGCAACCTGATGTTAAGATATCGTCTTTTAAGGAGAGAAATCAAGCGGAAAGTGGCGTGGGCTCTGAAAATGGTCAAGGCAAGGTCCTGGAGAAGTGTGCTCAGCTGAGTAACATGGGCACCTTGCCTTTGACTGGGAGGTCAACTTCCCTTTTCAATCTAACGCCCCAGAAGAAGTTTCAGAGAGTTGTAGCTGATGTGGAAGAGAGTGAAGAGACTGTTGATGGAGGCATGAAAAGAACTTACTCCGACCACAATGTGGCTAAGGATTTGGAGTCGGCAGAACTAAAAGAAACTTTCCTCAATGAACAAAGGCGCCTCCAGGAGGAGTATCTTAGGCTGCAGGAGCAGTTCATATCTTGGCAAAGACAACTGTTGAGTAATCAGAGTTTATTACAGAATGAAAAAATTGTACCGCAGATGCCTTTCCCTTCGTTTGAAGGCTTATCTAGTTTAGATAATAACATTGTACCAAATGCTTATGGGAACTCTGATAAACCTAAAAGTGATGCAAGTGCTAGTTACAATGATTTGAAAACGCGATCTTTACCCAGGCCTAAAACGAAACCTCTTTCGCTGAAGGAACAAACCCAACCTAAATCTCCCATTGCTCAGTCTCCAACAGAACTGTCGATTGTGGACATAGATATAAATACGGAAGAGCCTGCTAAAAGACCTGAAACTTTAACTGCTTGCTCGGTTGATGTGCAGGCAGACTTTAACCAAGATAAAGTTACTCAAGTGCCCTCACCCCAGGATAAAAATACACAGGTGCCCTCTCCTCAGGAAAAAGTGACTTCTAGCACGCAGGCACCTTCGCCTCCAAATGTTCTGAATAAAGATACTTCAGCCCAAACCAGTGAGAATATTCAGCCATCGGATGCCACAGATGTCAGCAGTGGTTCGCTTTCTTCACCAGAAAATGAAAACAGCAAATCCCAAACTCTACCTAGACCTAAACCTAAATCAAACAGTGCCTTGGAACCATCCCAGACTAAGACTATGACACTAAATAGAAATACTCGGCCCAAGCCACAGGCAGTATCTGTGACCATTGGCTCGTGGCAACAGAGACAGACAGCTATATCAGAAATAGAGCCCTCCAGTAGTGTGGCTTCAACAAGATCAAAATTTTTAAGTTTAGAAAATATTCCACAGAGTTCTATGAAAAATGTTGCAAGTACTATGGAACGAAGGAAGCTTCCCCCAGTTCCTATCGAATCTAAAAGCCCAGAGGAAACTGTGCCCAAAACTCTTCCGAAATTTGTGGAAGCTAAAACAATTTCAAAAACTGAAACTGTGAGACCCAAACAGACTTCTACCGATGTAAAAGTGGAACATGTGGATAGGAAAACAACGAGAACACATAGTACTACAGAAACTAAAGTACTAAAAACTGTTCCTAAGCAAATTGATGATGTTCCCCAGGCAAAAAAGTCTGATATCAGGCTTTCATCTAGGGAACCAACTGCCACTTTTAAGCTGGCAAAACCATTTGTCAAATTATCAAGTATGAAGGATGAGCCTCATCAACCATCTATTATTGGTTTGAGAAAATGGCCGCTAGCTGAATCCGAAAGCATGCAATCCTCCATATTGGATGATTTGAAAGCCAGTTCAAAGAAGCCTGGTGGTTTTGTGCAAGAGAAAATACGTCGGGCCGAGGTAGACCTTAGGAAACCAAAGTCCAAACCTGAGCAGGTGCAAAGCACTAAACCACCTCCAAAACAAGAGAACCAGGAAACCTCGAAATTGCATATCACAAAAGTAAGCATCAACAACTCCAAATCCAGCTCGGACACAAACACCTTAGTCAAGAAGACAACAACAGAACCGAAGGTTCAAGTCAAAAACACGTCAGGCAGCACCCCTGCCGTCACTTCGCCAACTACCGGAGCTTCCAAGAACAACACTGTCCCGAAATCCCAGTTGCTTAACACTGAACTAATGTCTGTCTTTTCCAAAAAGGCGCCTCGAGACGTTGACACCAAGGCATCTTCTCAAGTCGTCACAGTGAACGGGGGCGTCCAACAGCAGGGTGCCGCCCCCCCTCCACCGCCCCCACCCCCCATGCCTTCTAGCTCCACCATGCCAATGATCCCCCCGGCAGAGCAGATTCCCAATTCGAGTCGGCTGGTCATGGCTCGTTCGGAGAGTAAAACTCTGGGTAGGAAGGAGCCGAAAAAGAGCCCAACTAAGTTCTCGCAGGCTTCAGACCCGAGAGAAGAGCTTATGCTAGAGATTAGAGGTTTTGGCGGGAAGCAGGCCCTGAGGAAGGTAAGAATAGTTTACATTCATTCTACATTTTTAGCAATTAAGTTAAATCAAATTGCATTTTTTTATATGTTTCCATGTAGGGTCAAGTGGGGTAAGTGTGATAGGGTTTCTGCATTTTTCATTAAGAAAATTCGTTCTCTGCTTCAAGTAAATTCCAAATCCTAAAATAAAATGGTAGTGAATTATTATAAGAAACATACATACATATGTAGAAAAAAAATTATATGTTTGAATTCCAATTTTAAGTGTACAAAATTTGCATTTCAAAATCCATTGCTGTTTTATCACACTTACCCCACATAGGAAAACCCACATAAAAAGAAGACAGTTGCACTTAAATTCAAAAGCTCAAAACTTCCTTTAAACGAAAAATAAGGTCAATATTTCTTTTTATTTTAATTATAAGTGGTCTAATGTTATATATTGCAAACTTTCAGATTTTGAGAATGATTTCCAAAGTTACAAGAGCTGTTTATCACACTTACCCCACTTGACCCTAACCAAATATTTAACCTATATATTACATTTGTGATTATTATATAAGCTACGCAAGCAATATGAGAGAAATTTTCTAGCGTCAGTTTGGTAAAATTTTGGATCAGCAAACTTTAAAGTTTGGAGCAGAAAGTATGGAAATTGAAGAAGCAAAATTAACCATGAATTTATAAATATTAAATTATAATTAGCATATGGAAATTGCTGGAAGAATTGCCGCAGAATTCCCATCTCTGAAGTCCAGTAATGGAGAATAAAGGGAAGATTTAGCTTTGTATATCAAAACTAAACCATCCAATAATCACATTATTAAAAAAAATACTTTGCACAAAGAAATATTATATTTAATATTATAACTGAAGCTGATGGCAACTTCAAAAGTTGAGAGTAGCAGTTTTAAATTGGGTTATCATTAAGTAAGTTCCTGAGTAAATATGTTAATAGTACTTAAATAAGGAATGTGATGCTTGTGTAAATAAATCAGATATTAAGTTTTGCAGTAAAGTAATTTTGGCTTCAGTATTGCATAATTTTTACTGTACCAAGTGTTCCCTTATATTTAAGTAATACACAAGTATTTCAAGGAATATGCAAAGAGTTTTAGAATAAGTTATATAACAAATGCTTAATTCAACCTGCTTGTTAAATCAAAACCACTAGCTGAATTTGAAATTTTAAATGTGGATTGATTTAAAATTTTAAATCTTCAAATATTTCTATTAAATAGCTGTATGAAAAGTCATGTTTAGTCCTTAAAAAGTCTCCAAAAAAGAAAACAAGTGGAGAATCGAGCAGCTCATCGAAGAAGCAATGATATGCAATTTTTATTTCAGGTTGTTACAAGTCATGCAAGTATAAACTTATAAATTCGCTTGCATGATTGTTACAGGCATGGCTTGTAGTTTTTAAAGCAGTTTCTTCAATACTAAGCTTTTTATTTAGATTTTATTTTTTTCTTCAATTAAATAGCAATCAAATTACTGTAGGGACTCCTGCATGACAAAAACCCTTTCCACTTGTCTTTCGGCTAAATTATGGTGGACATTTAACATTATCGTGACTAAATTTTGCACGTCTGTAAATAAATAATAGACAAAACCTTAAGAAATTTGGTATTTTGAGTTAAAATGTTACAGATAAGAAATATGACCTCTTTTGCCTAGAAAAATGACATCTCTGGTGAACATTTCCTGTTCAATAGCAACCGCAAAACAAGGGGTAGATCAGAGTTTTTTTTCCTTGGCAGTACCTGTTCTGCATGATGTTTTGTTTTAATTTTGATTGGGATTTAACTAAGTTTTGCATGGAACAGTTTTCGTCAAACATGTCAAATTTGCTTTTCTACAATCCAAATGTATCTAAAAATGTATGCAATAGTTAAAAACAGTTAATAATTTGGATCAAACATTGTTTTCATAGCCTTCTAAGTATAACCAAGTTAGTATTGGTTGATAATAATATAAATATGAGCTAGTTACTTATGCATGGCCTTGCTATCTCATTAAAGAGTTTTTAAAGTGTTTCTGCTATGCGTGTCTAAATACCCTAGTGCAACGTTAATTTAACCACGCAATGCATGCTCAAGTTGACTTTTAAAATTATCTTACTATGCATGATTATTTTAAAAAATCATGCACAGTAATTATAAATTTTGGTTTGTTTCAATTTTTATTTGATAATGCACTAGACTGTATTTATCATACCAACATAAATAAAATTAATATTAAAATACAATCTACTTAGGGTAACTTTGGCTTGATTTTTCCTTAGTTACAACTTACTACTCTTTATAACTTTTTAAAATCAGCGACATCACTGTCTTTATTGTTTTCTTACTTGAAAGTAATAGTTAAGTAGAAATTAAGTAAATTTTAAAAGTCAAGTCAAAGTTGCTTCAGTTTAAAAAGAATTATCTTTGTGGAAATTTCAAAAAAGAAAATCTTTATTTCTTTATTTTAGGCTCCATCTGCCCAGAACTGGCATCTGAAAGTCTACGGTACAGCTACAAAGGCAAACATGTAGAAGCCTGGGCTTTGTTAAAGCAGCAAGCGATCATGTGCTTATGATCAACTGATAGTCATTGAATGCTTACTGAACTAAAGTGATTTGTATATAATATAATTATATAAAGAGTTATATATATTAGAGTTTTATCATCTCCTCCCCCGGTGATAGAGCTTTCTTGTGCCAGTAAAGTGAATATCAGCGATTGTTAAGCAAAAGAGGATTTTCTACGAAGGGAGTAAATTCTATACTTCTGTTATCTAGTGCCTGTCCAAGTGCCACGCATTCAGCTCAATATCAAACAACCAAAGACAATATGCAGACCTTCTGACACACATTTAAATGTATGACTATAAAAACAGAGTATATATACATGCAAAGAAGCTTTATTTTTCTCTTGGGGGAACATTCCCAAATTGAAATGTGTCGGAAATAAGTGGATGTGTGTGTGTCTTGTCTAGCAGATCGGAATGGATACATATCTGCTGTTTGTTTTGAATTTTTATTTAAACAAAGAATTCATTTAGTGAAAATTATTTAAAATATTGATAATTTTAGCCACTGCAGTGCCTCTTTATTATGGGAACAGTTGAAAAATTATGTATATATGTGTACAAATGTGTAAATTTAAATTATGTTTTGTGAAAGGGCTTGATTGGAAAAGTGAAAGAATGCATAAAATCAAAGAAGGATTTCTTTATAATTTTAAACCATCAAACTATAGATGTATATATAAATAAATGATAGTCGTATACTTTGAAAGTGTTTTTCGATAAATCTGTTACTCCAATAAAAAAGACCCAGTTCCTATGTTATGACATAGGAGGTAAGGTCTTTTTTCTTGTGAAAGGGTACAGAAATATGCCATAAGGGGATGGTTATTTTGTCTTCTGTAGCGGCATTCTTTTCCTTTTTAAAAAGGTACTTTTATACAATTTCTGACAACTTCTGTTTAATGTTAGAGTTACTAAATTGAAATTTTATAGCAAATAGCACTTATTTTTAAATTTTTTGTGTTATGAATCTAAAATAAAGATTTATGCCGTTTTGAACTTTGTCTTCTTATTTACTTTATCTTGTTGCTTGCGTCGAATACATAACCCACAGCCCACAGATTAAACTATCATGTTCTCTGCACGTACTCGAGACAACACAAATATCCATACCTTACTCAGGGTTTAAACTCCGGCACTCTCTCATTTTTTACAACCAAGGGTTGATACTACCATACTCAAAATAAAACAGGGTAGGTATTCGACTTCAAAAGTTTCTGCAATCTTTTGTTTGAAAATGATTATTTTAAGATCTCACACCCTTAACATGGGAAAAGTTGTATTCGTTTTTTGTGGAAAGTTTCCTCAAAGTAGTCATTGTGTTTTTTTATAATACATATCTAGTCTTGTCTTGCAAAATAACAAATAAAAATTTACTAAGTATAAGCAGATGGGTTTCATTTGTGTGTAAAAGTTTAATTTGAATATTATTTGACCTTTTTTTATGTACTTTTAAAATTGCTATTTGATTTTTAATGCTGAATCAGATTTACTAAACTCTATTTAATCTTGATAACTATGGGTCTGGGAATCGTGGACAGGTTGTCAATAATTGAGACTTGCTAAGAGAGGTATTCCATGAAATTAGTAAAAATAACTACTGCAGGCCTCCCAACTGGTCCCTTTTTTTCCCTAAAAGTCTTTTTTTACATCTCAAGTCCCTAAAACTCCTTATTTCACGAACCTGGTCCTTATTTTCCCTTTTTTACAATAAACAGGTTGATGTTTTCTCTTTTCTCTGCTTATTAGAAATAAAAAATTCCTTTGAGCAATAGGGGATTTCTTCTTCCTACTACAATCAACATATGACGTCATTGAAGATGTCACTTCTGTGTATTACATATAAGCGAGTTTCTGGCAAAGCAGTAAACCTGCTACCCACTCACAACAAACAAATACTTTGGTCTTCGGTGGTTTGCACTCCGATAGGTTTTCCAGCACAGTCATTTCATCAAAACCTGCATCTAAGCTGACTGCTGTTATAGGTTATTACTTCAAAAAATGGCCTTCTAGTTGGGAAGATCTTATAAACATCCGAAAACGAAAAGAATTTGCAAAAAAAAAAACATTTTATTCAGCATATAAATTCTTGTTGGCTGACAATCAAACCCGCTGCAAACAGAGTATTTGAGCAATGGGAAGCCGTCAATGATGAAGTAATGTAACAATAAAGGCCATGTTAATGTTTCCATTTAAAAAAAACTAAATTTTCTGCCTTTGGTCTTCAGGAGCCTGAAGACAAGCTAAAAATTTGACCCCTGTACCTGTTACGAAGAATACAAGATATCATTTAACTTGATATTTTTAGGTCCCTTTTCTTCCCTTTTTTTAAAATGCAGAGTCCCTTTTTTCCCTAGGGACAAGTTGAAAATCTGTTGGGAGGCCTGCTATTGTATCTCTGAACCTTTACATATTTACCAGGGTCTACAAGGAAGTTCCAATCGAACATCCAAATTAAAAAAATATTAAAGGCTGACACCAGCTTGGGGTATATATATTTATATCATGTAAGTTTACATAATAAGTCACTGATATTAAGGGTACAACGAGACTGGTTACCTATAGCTAGCAATGTACTTAAGTTACCTTCAACGTTAAAAAAGTCGGAAAATAAGACGTAAAAATAGATTTTATCATAACACAAATGGTTAATTATGCTAAAATGAAGTTAAGAACAGGATGATCGGACAGTCTTGTGATTTAGACCAATTTTGGTCAATATTGTTCATTGAAAGCTAAGTTTTTAAAAAAAAGTTTTGATATCAAACAAAAAAATAAATATATACAAGAAAACTAGCTTATTATTATATCTTTTAAAGTTTAATAACTTAACACACACAAGATATAAAAATATCAAACTTTGTACAATAGTATATACAGACATTCTTGTAACAAATACCTTGAATTTCAAAATATTTTCTTAACAGATTTCAAAGCACTTTCCGCTAACTTCACTCTTTCTTGCAATTTCGTGGCCACTTCCGGCTTTAACTTGGACTGGTTCCGCAGCACAAAATGGTGCATGAAAAATCTGAGGCTTTCTCTGAGTAACTTTAAATTATCAGCTGCAGCAATTCTTGTGAAGACACGGACACATGACTCTTCTGGATCATGAAGCAGAACTGCCAGGAGGATCTGACGGAAGAACCTAACCATGGTCTTGTCCATCTCGGAAAAGTGAATAACCTGAAAATAGTAATACATTGAGGCTTAAATACCAAACTGGGCTTTAGTAAATCTTGAGATACAATTATCTCTTACAACTTTCCTCTGTCTTCAGAGTGCACTACGCTGAAAAGAAAAGTCACACCTTTTTTAACATGTTAACTATTAGTGGCACCCTTTACTTTTCCACTGTGCTGAATGACTCCAACTATGACTAATAGCCCTTGTGTAGCTCGAGTGTGATAATAACTCAAAACTAATCGAACCAACTTTGAATGAAAAAACTAGGGAAAGATCCCAGGAATTAACAAATAATTGCCTATCTGTGAATAGTTTGGACAGCCAAAAAAGTTTAATGAATAATACCCTTTGCGGGGACCCGTATGGCCGAATGGTTAGCATCGCAGACCAGCAGTCTGAGCGCTGTATAATGGGTGCAGGTTTGATTCCCGCCTTTGCCCTGGGTACTTCCTTTCTCTGTGACAGTAAAACACTTTCTGTGTCTGTCTTACTTGACGAAGGCTTATAAGCGGGTCTCTGATCAAGCACACAAGCTGGAATATATATGTAACAACTCTACCCTAATACCCTTTGTAGAGGGAGTGCACATGGTTTCAAATTATGACACCCATTGCCAATAGGTCTTACGTAACTCAACCCAACTATGACCCTATATTAATAATACTTATTTATAGGAATTTATTTTTCTGCACACAAAAACTCAATAAATATAGAGATAGGCAATAAAATAAATATCTTGATTTTCTATATAGCAAATATGAGACACAACCACATCTGTAATTAACAAATCCAACACATAGCCACTTGCAAAACACTTTTACACTATGTTTAGCCTAGCGATGCTTATAAAAACACAATTATAGCCAAACCCTGTTGACGCAAACTCGTGTTAACTGAATTTCATGTCAACCATCAAGAATATTTTTTTAATTAAACCAGTGAATAGCTTTTTTAAAAAAAAAAAAAAAACATCTAGAAATTATTTTAATTTTACAATGCAATTACTAATAGACTAATAATACAGATATTCAATTAATAAGGTTCATAAGCAGTTGGTTTGTGTCCTGTCTATGGGGAGAATATCGATGTCCATGAGTGTGCAAAACACTGCCGGCAAAGTTCTTGATGTTGTCTGAGTACAGATTGATGCCAAAAGTGGGGAATTCCTCAAGCTGAGCCAAGGTCTTAAAATGGCGGGACAGTCAAAAATATGTTAAGGTGTAATTGGAACATAATCACAATTATGCAGAGACGGTAAGTTCTGTTGCCATCTTCCAGGATTTTCATGCCTCGATAGTGACCAGTTCTAGGGTGGGTGATAGTTTTTATAAGGTCTCTAACTGCATTGATTTCACAAATCAACAAAAATAGAGACCATTTGGAGGAGTACATACTATAGAAAAATTGGGGAAAAATTTAAGAAACAGCAATTGATTAAAACTGATGCATCAAGTTTCTCTCCTTCGTTCCTCAAAACTTTGAATTATTAAGGAAAAAAGTCAAATTTTGAATATTTTGTTTGGTTAAGAGGGATATTGCATTTCTCATTAGGAGATTTTTTTCACATTAGCTCAAACCTTTATAGGCCGGGGAAATGCTATCAGTTCATCTCAAACAAAATTTTGTGTTAAGCCATTAGACGTTAACGAGATTCGGCTGTATTTAGTCTTAATTCACAAATTCTTTACTATCCTAAGGTATATTATCAATTTTATATTAAAAAGAAACCTCACCTTTAAAACGGATAAGGGTAGTGCTCCTGAATTGAATAGGTGGCTTAATAACCGTGACAGGTTATTCATTTTATATGGCTCCAACTTGGATAGTTCCTTGAATCTGTCCCATAATGAAAATTGTAAAGAAATCTGAAATGAAAAAGTGTACATTATTTTTGTGCAAGTTGAAACATTAATTAAGACATTTTATGCAATGACGAAACATATTTGTTAAGTATTTCCATAAAAACTACTTTGAAAAAAAAAAGCAATGATGGCAAAAGGAACAACTGACAAACAAAATAGGTAAAAGTTTCACTTCAAATATCTGCCATTTAACTTTTACGATCTTACTCTTACAATCTTACCTCTTTGGAAGTTGCCCCTAATTACTGATGAGGTTCGAAACTATGGCATCTGACAAATTTGATGATGATAATTCAACTCCAAATTACTTAATATTGGTCAAATATTCTGCATGCATTTTGCACAACTGCACAAGTTTTGCATTACTGTTTCAACATCATTAAAGGGTACTTTATAATACATAGCCCCGATTATCCTGGACACAAGCTTAAGCAGAATTTAGAAGAAAAAAATTCTTAAATAATCTTCCTATCTTTTAAAACTATATTAAGATTTAAACCATTTAAAATAAGTAAAGTACATGAAAAGTATTTTTCCAAAACAAATAGATAAGCTAGGCAAAATCAATAGCTTTTAACTAACTATTCAGAGTTATAATAACAAAATTTCAAAATATAAAAGCTTATTACTTTTAATATATATTTGACAGAGAAACATTAATCTTCCAACTTACTTGATGTTTACGAGAAAAGCTACACAACTTTTCAGCTAAGTATGCATAGTATGGATTGAAGTTTTTCTCTTGCAAAGCACAATGAAGAATCACATGTATAATCTCCCGCTCTTGTTGATTTTTCAAATTCAGTTTTAGAAGCTTCTCAAAAGCATCCATAAAGTCCTATATTAAAAAAAAACTATATTTAAACTAAATATTTCATTATTTATGATGAGTTTGTCATAAATTATGAATACTTTACCTCTGCAGTCATGATGATACAAAATATAGATTTACGGATGTCGGTATTCATGTGCTGTTTTCTAGCCAATTCAAGTATCTTTTCACTAACTACAGTTTTAGGCAAAACTGATGATTCTTTTGCAGCTGGATCTGAAAATAACGATTTATCAAAAATTTGGCAAAATACTAATTAGCCTAGCTTTTCTTCTTTTAATAAAGGCTAAGTAAATGGAATATATATTGTTCTAGACAAAAATTATGAATTTTAAAATTAAATATTCAAAAACATGATATTCTTTGATAAATTAAAGGAAATAAAAGCAAAGAGCCATAACTCATAATAAACATTGATAATTTCTAAATATCTAATATAGTCCACTTCATACAGATCTGGCTTTATTTTCTGCAATTTTCTATTTAAAAATATCACAATATAATCACAATCAATAATAAAATAAATATTTTAAGCATCAAATATAAAAACAAAACCATCACTAATTTTTACTTTCATTTACCTGATATGAAACATAAGGGGAAAGAATTGTGATGGGGTCAATATCCGAAATGGAGATTTGCGTGTTCTACATGTTTTGAAGGGTGCTGATTGGATAAAAAAAAGTTTTTTTCAATTGGTCTGCCATTCTGTCTAGAGAATCGTGTGCTCTTAACATGTTTTGGAAGGTGCTGATTACATTAAAAAAGTTTTTTTTATTGGTCTGCCATTCTGTCTGGAGATGTGTGTATTACACCCTCCAAAATAAGTTGTGTTCTACTTGTTTTGGAGGGTGCTGATTATAATTTTTTTTAATTGGTCTGCCATTCTGTCTGGAGATTTGTGTGTTCTACCTGGTTTGGAGGGTGCTGAATATAAAAAATAGTTTTTTTAAAAAAATTGGTCTGCCATTCTGTGTATCTGAAATATCTCTACATCTCAAATATAAAGTGCTAGATCGTCAAATTTGGTACACAGGTTTCGAATGTCTGCTATATGTCATAATACGGTGTTTGGGAAAATCGTGCATAGAGAAAAAATAACTGCGGTAGAAATTTTTGGTTGTAAGGACATTACTAAAAAAAAAAGAGCTTCAGACTTCAAATTTGGCACAGGAGTTCCTAATACCAGTCGGAGGGCATAATAAGGTTCTCAGGCAAGTCGCGTACGTGCAAAGGATAGCAGCAACATAACTTTTTTAAGTTTTAAAGGCATTAAAATTACCTTTTAGGCCGAATAATTTCCTTTTAAATGTATCGATTTATTAAGAAATAATCGAAAATCGTGGAGTGTTACACACTTCTAGTTTAAAAATGATAGAAATAACTCACTCTTTGAAGAAGCGTTGTCAGAATCTGCCCAAGCAGAACCCACGATCCACCAGCGTCCTCTCTCTTCTACCTTCAAGAGATCCTCATAAGAGATGGCAAGCTCTTGGATGGAGCAACCTTTATAAGGAAAAGTTATAATAATTTGAAGCACATGAATGTTTAGTCAGAGGGCTTGGTTCGGAATATTTTCAAATTAAAATAAGCATTTCAAGAAAGTCGACAACAAGAAATTTATTAGAATTTTATTGTTCTTAAAATTATTTATTATTTATAAATAATTTATGCAATTTTATTTTCTTTATTACATTTTTACGCTCTTCTTACTTCATATATACACATACCATTGAAAAATTTACTTCACGACTTTAGTTTACAATTTTTCTTGATACTAGCTTTTCTACTTCAAACTAGAATGTTCAGGAGTTACAAAAATACTCATACCAAACAGCTGATTTATTAGTTGTATCAAAAAATGACAAGCCAAGTTTGTCAAGCAGATTTCAGAGGTCTTACAAAAAACTAAGTTTTGCAGTCGTTAATTTATTAGACATTTTGAAATAAAGTTTAAACAAAGTCAAAATGGACTATTAATCATAAAAAAACTGACACAGCTTGCTTGTTTATTCATAACAAATGTACTAAAATGCATACTTTCATTGCTTAAAACCTCACATTACACTCAATTGATGTGACCCACAGCAAATGATAAAAAAAAAATTCAAAATTACTGGCAAAACAGTTTTAACTTTTGAAAATATATTTATAAAGAGAATATTTGTGCATGACTTTTTTCGGGAGTGAAGGGAATAGGCTAATTAAATAAACAACTACGTTCAGTATTTAGGAAACCCTTTAAAAAATGTGTAGAACGAATTCGAGGATATGTTCCTACATGCCTCAAAAACATATTTGGATTGTTGTTTTGTTGGAATGCAGAAATCAAATAGCAGCACGTAATAAATATTATATTTGAAAATTCATACCTTTTCGTATTAAACCTCTAAGGAACTTCTTACTGTGCTCCATTATAGATGGGTCATAATCGGGTATTTTGTACATGTTGTTATTTTTTATGGCAGTTAAAGTTTCTAACATAAATCTTACACGTGAGCTAGAAGAGGAAAAAAAAGTCTTAATTTATGTAGAAACTCAAGTTAATTGAAAACTATACAATATTAAAATATAGGTTATTTAAATATAATGTGTTAATTAAATACAATGTGTTAATTAAATATAATAATTCAATATAATGAGGCCCAGTGGCATAGTGGTAGTGCTTCGCATTGCCACGCCACAGGTGGGGGGATCGAAACCTGGATTGGGCGAGGTGGACCCATCCTTTCATCCATTGAGTGGGTCGAGAAAATGGGTACCAAGCATGCTTGGGAACTAAACACTGGGGGTTATGCGCCAGTCTGTTCACCTTACCTGAACACACCTTACCTGTTCACCTTACCTGCACCCCAGAGTCCTAGGTCACAGAAGCTGAAATGGGCATGGCAGGCCAATAATGGGCTACTAATGGGCTGTTGCGCCGAGGAGTTTAGTTTAAATATAATTAAACATCAACTAAATTTCTTTAAAAACTCTATGGAATGAAATGAAAATAATACATACTCATTTTGATCCTTATTAAATTGTGTAGCTTTCCCTTGAATATCAAAAATTAACTTTTTCAATTTCAGTGGGTCATCTTTTCTCAGTACAAAACCAATATCTAAAATCAAAATAATAATACACATATAGTATGTATGATACTTATTTTGTACGGCATTGAAATTTCATCTAAATTTTTTAAAATTTTCTTACTTTTGAGGAAAAGTTGTATAAGTTCAATGTCCTTGCTTTGAAATGAATCAACAAGAATTTGAAATACATCAAAAATCAAGGTGGAATGTGTCACCTTAAAAAAATCATTATAAAAAACAATGACTACATAAGATTCAACAAGTCCAGCACATAATGTAAAAGAAAATGAAAGTTTAAAATGTTTTTATAAAATTTCACCTGATTAAACATTGAGATTTCAATGATTCATGAAAAGATTTTACATTAAGAAGTACTCACAAATTTAAAAAAAAAAAACATTTTGGATTCAGTACTACCTATAAAACACCAACACTGGACAACTATGGTCCAGTCACTAAGACCAAATTTTTAACATGGACAAATTATAGTTAATATTTATTTATATGAGGGATACATAGTAAAATATTAACTACATAACAATGTTATGTTATTTGAAAGCCATACATGACTAGAATAATTGCTTATCTACCCCTTTTTTAAAAAGTACAAACCTTGTAATTGT
The DNA here is from genome assembly GCA_023701765.1 of Hylyphantes graminicola. Classification (NCBI taxonomy): domain Eukaryota; kingdom Metazoa; phylum Arthropoda; class Arachnida; order Araneae; family Linyphiidae; genus Hylyphantes; species Hylyphantes graminicola. The sequence continues at coordinate 50,401,895 of CM043116.1, forward strand.
AAAGATGTGACAGAAATGTAATCATGTTATTGCACTCCTTCTCCTCTCCATAGTTTCCTTCTTTTTTGAAAACAGTTCCTAACTTTTCCACAATGTGTTGCAGGAAATAGGCACCTAACAAGAAAACATATTTTTGTTAGGTACAGGAGTGTTAGTTGTTAGAAAGGTTCAGGATCAAAGCATTTTTGTCAAAAGATTACAAAGGAATTTACGAATAACAAAATATTAATACTTTTCCACCCAAAAAATTTTTATACTTTGGGAAATTTTAAATTTCCTTCCGAGTGATAAATCTCTAAGATAATCTGTATCTCAAGCTGTATAAAAATACTAAAAATTAAAATTAATTTTATAATAACAGCATACTTGAAAATGTAAGTCAAATTCTGGGTTTTTATTTTTAAAATCAAGGTTTTGGTAAATCTCATATTTACATTCTGTTCATCATTGTACAAATCCACGAGTCCATCTTAAATACAAAAAAACTTTAAAATTATTAACGAAGAATACCTACCTATTTCAGATCCAATATTTGCATGAAGTAATGCAATCAGCATAGCCTGTTCCATTATAAGACGAGGGGGTGTCAAAGTGGGCGTAAGAACAAGCTCAGACACCAAAGCAAAGAGGGTTTCATTCATGTCTAAAATTTTGAAATATCACTATTATTATCACGAATATTAATGTTTTTACAATGCAAGAAAAATCATGACTAAGCTAATGTAATTGTTGGAATTAATAAGATTACAAAATTTTCAAATTACAAATTCATGCAGCTATTATATTAACAAAATAAATTTTAACTACCATATTCCTATTAAAATAACTTTTAGGCCACTCTATTTAAAAATGCAATATTTCTATATAAATTAATTGTTAGGATTAAATTTGTAAAGTATATTTACCATTTCTACTGTTTTTCATGTACATATCTTCAATTTGATGGCATATGTTTTGCATATTGGACTCACTCAACCTAAAAGAATAGGAAATTATAAATTACATTAAAACTTTTACCTTATTCATTTTTCAAAAAACAACCAAGTTTAAAATATCCTAGTCTAACTTACCTATTAAGCAAACCTTTCAATTGACGCCTAATTCTCAAGCATTCCTCCCTCTTATTTTCATCTACACCAGAACTTTCCTTACGTAGTTTCGGGGGAACATATTTTTTAATAACTTCCGAAGATTTGAGGACACCACCCGATTCATCCCTCAACCTGCCATAAATATCCTCCCACACTTTGGGCTTTTTCTTTTGTTCCATATTATCTTCCTTCTCCTGAATATCTTCATTCTCAGAACAATTTTCTTCATCAAAAGCATCATTTGAATCATTATCATCAGAAGCAGCATCAGAACTTTCGTCTCCGAAAGAATCTTCTTCTTCTTCGGAATGTTCATCTTCTTCTTTGGAAGAACCTTTTCCTTTTTCTTTCAAAAGTTCTTTAAGTGTTCTCTGTTTGGCAACAGGGCGCTGGTTAGGCTTAGTATCTTGCTGCTGCTTATCTTGTTTGACTTTCTTTTTCAGTATTGAAGTTGGTTTTGTGCCCTCTACAAGAGCAAGATCTTCTTCTAGGTCCATAGAATCATCTGATAAAATTGTTTCTCCTTCTTTCCTGTCAATTACGCCAAGAAGATCTATGACTAGTTAAAGACCATTAACAATACTTTATTATCAAAAATTTGGAATGAAACCAAAAAGATATAAAGATATGTAGTCAAAATATTTGGAAAATTTCAAATCACTGCACTCGCACCATAAAATATACTAATTAAAAGGGCAAAAATTATCATAAAGAAATCCTAAAAAGAAATATATTATATATTTTAAATTATTTGATTCTTTTGTAGAAAAAAGACTGATGTCCAGTAGTACAGTGTGTATAAGTAAAAGAACAGTCGATTATTTTGGGATACCAAATTAAAACTTCACTGTGAACAAGAAAAGACAATACGTACATGTTAAATCTGTCATAAAAGCAAAATTTTATTCTTAATCAAATTATAAACATCAAAAATTAAGTTCAAAAGGGCTAAAATCACAATTTTCATATAATTTTAGCGGTTCATAATTATAAGGGCCTCAAAAATTTTGCTGCTTTAATTTACATATGATCAAAATATTACAGATAAATATGGTTATTTTTAACTGTGGCCCTTATCTAAATCCATATATAAAGTATGAAAACTTCAGAAAAAGCATCAGTCAAAATACCGCGTGGGAAAGAACTTATGACTTCTGAAGTAAGAAAAGTGTTGTTTCTTCCCGGAAAAAGCATGTATTTGTGGCGTATTACCACTAAAATTAAAAGGTCTAAAACTAATGTTGAAAATGTAATCAATCATGGGTTAAATGATTGTTTATTAAAAAGATCTGGTCCAAAACCAAAACTGACTGAGGGAGGTCAAAGAATCAGCGTAAGTCGTACTGTCTTTCAAAAGATGTCTGCTTCTGAAATTGGGCATACTTTTGAAAAAGACATCTCAAAGTCAACAATTGTAAGAGTTTGAAGAACTGCAATTTCACAAAGTATGTTAAAATGAATAGAAAAGTTAAAGGAATTATCACTTTGTCAGCATCGTTCATCAGCATAACACTGCAAAGCCACAAATTCCATGGGCAACTCTGGTGCATGTTAGATCAAGAAGGAGCTTCAGTTCATTTAACTTTGATTCTGACTCGCCAGGGAGTACTGAATTCCTGCCAAATTATAAATTTGGCAACAAAAAAAATCCAAACATTGCTTTTTTTGGTTGGTAGACGGATACTGCTGAATGAGAATTTTCAACTATTAAGGGCTCCTTGTTTTTAGTTGCAAGTAGGAGCATAAGTAGATTTTTTTTAATGGGGAGGGGCGAACCATTGACAAAAAGAAGAAAAAACACATATACTTTTGGATTTTTTAAAGGATACAATCAAGGCCATCGTTTTTGAAAACTGTAGGCAAACTTTTCTTTTTTCTCTTTCTAAGATTTAGTAAGACTTCCAATTTTCTTATGCTTTTGTCTTCCTCTTCATTTGCTTCTAACAATTGCTGTTTTCTAACATTTTTTAACTGAAAAGAAAACAAAACAATATAATTTAGTTTTGTTTCAAATTTTATAAATTATTTTTTATATTAATATACACAATTGATGAAAAAGCTCCGAACCTTTTGACTTTTATAATTTCATAAAAGCAAAATTTAGAATTAAAGAATAAATCATCCATTTAACCAGAATTTTTTTTTCATTGCATATGTATAACATAATACACAACAGTTGTAATGGATAATGGTATACCATTAAATGTATATTAGATTTAAATATCTTACTGAGTTTTTCTTTTTTGCCTTTTTATTCTTTGGGAAATTTTGTGGCATTGAAGAACCAGCATCTGATTCATCAGAGTATTCATTGTCAGCTTCTTTCTTGTGAGCTTTATTTTTATGTGAAACTTTTCTCTTCACTGACTTGCCAGCCATGTTTTACTAAAAGGTACCAAGTTAAAGAAATCGTTAGCGATACATAGTTAAAAATATTAGTAAAAAATTTCTGTCAAAAGGTATCTATAATTCCTACCTAATTTTGAAAGTTTAAAAAAAATTATAAGTTACTCTACACTATATTAAACAGTAAATATATATACAGTCAGGGTGATTATTTATTTGAAAACCCTCCTTTTCAGTAGACCCTGTAATTATGGGTCCTACAATGTGATTGGAAAGTTAAACAAACAAGGAGAAATATTAATAAATAAACAATTCTTGCTGAAAGCTGCCGTCAAGCCTTTAGCAGCCAAAGTGGATAATACTATTTTCAAAATAAGAATCAGATCTCCTTCGTAAGGGAAAAAGTAATGAAATTTTTTGTTACTTCATTACCGCTAAAAGTAACTAAGTTACAGTTACTTTCTGAAAAAAAAACATGTTGTTACCTGACATTAAATAAAAAAGTAACTGTTACAAGTAATGTATTACTCCAATCCCAGGTATGGTTGTTGGTTATTCAAAGCCTATTGCCTACACTAATTATGAAATTAGGCTCTATGTTCTATTGCTTCATTTTTTCCAAAAAAAAAAATGCAAAAATGAGCAGAATATCTTTTATTTCTTAAATGATTTCATAAGTTGGTTGATTGTGGGAATATCATCACACTGGAGCTGTATGATGGGATCGCTTGTGGCAATCTCTATTTTCCTTGCCAAATAAACCAACAAAATTATTTTTTCAGGATTTTTTGCTGACTATTCGTAAGCCATGAGAGTCTAGAGCTGTATAATGAACTGTTAGTTGCAATATTCCTTTTCCCGCCAAATATGTGGGCTGGCACACCAAGAGAGCAAAATGTTTCTTTTAAAGATTTGTATGCTGATTGCTGGTTTGTTGTTGGAAGTCATTGCACTATATAGCTACAGCACTGCATATAAAAGCATGTACACCTCTTTCCTTTCTCACCAAGTATGTGGCGGTTACCACACACGCAACCTTCCATCATCAACTAGGTGGCACTGATTTACCGCCCATGTTCCTACCACTATTACAGATTACAACGTAAATGGTAGTATATAAGCCGAGATAACTCTTCTCCGCCTTGAGGATCCTTTTGGCAGATAATGAGTTATCGAAGCCGCTACAGGTATGTCACAAAATAATTAAATTTGTGCCAGAATTGTGGCAAGTCAGTAAAACTAGCCATCTCTATTTTCTCTTCTCCTCACATCATCTATGTCACAATAATATTAACCAAATTAATGAAAGGGGTCACATGAAAAATGTCTCCAAGCTCATCAAATTATTCGCAAAAATGTTCCAAATATGGGATTGTGTTTTCCCCTCATGTTGGAAATTTTTAATCCATGCGAAGAACTGGTCTTTATGTGCTAGTAATGAATAAAAATATATAGTTATACCAAAAAAAAAGATCGATCGCACAAGATGATGAACCACGATAAATAAATTATTAAAGATCGGAGAAATCAATGCATTAAACAAAAAAAAATTGTCAAACATACAAGATGAAAGATAATAGAACAACTTCTTGAAAAATGAACATTATATAATTTAATAAATTTCAAATAGGTCTACTTGATTACCTTTTGGAAAATTTTCACACCACGTTTTGTGTTTTGATGGAAACCAAAATAAAAACATTTACCGTGTTCTGGTGTGGAAACCATTTGGTGTTCTATTTTTTATTCTTTTTTTTTAGTTTAACGTAGCTAAATTTGTTTTGTAAATAGTTTGAAACCTCATGAAAATATGGATAATGGACAAGAAAAAACGAATTTTACTCGAATAAAATAGCTTTAATGAAACGAATATATTATATTTTATTTGAAAAAGTATATGTAAAATATATTTTAGAAAGAAAACTTATTTAAAAAAATTATTACGAGAGTTTTACTTTTACTTTAGATACTTTAGCCAAATGAAATGAAAACAAAATGAAGGTCTTTTATTTGTAAACATTGACCTGCAAAAACTGAAAACAAATCTTAAATTTCGATTTAACTTATTTCAAAATTACAGATAATGGCTACACTTTCTTTTATACAGTGCAGATTCACCTCTACTATATTCAAAGACTTTTCTCGCATAAGAACTTGTCAAAATTATTTATATTTTGGTCACAATTTCCACTCCAAGTTTAGTTTACAACGTACTAGTACTTCGTTTCTGGCCATCAATACTAATGATTTGTATAATAAATCATGCCAAAGGACGATGGCTGGCCATGCTAAGTGGCAAAATGTAAAACACATTAAAGAGGCGAAGGATAGAGAAAAAAATTTGTTGTGTAACAGATATGCATATCTTCTTCGCTCTGCGGTTCGAGGTCTGTACTTTCTGTGGCTTTTTTAAAGTAATTAAGAGATTTTGATAGGATTTAACTGAATGGGCATGTCCGGTAAACTTTCACCAAATCTGGTAGCCCCGACAAATTGGTATTAATACAACCCTTGGCGACGAAAATTTTAAATAATGTTAATAATAAATTATTTTAAGAAATCATTTCTTTAGTTATTTCTTGTGCACATTGATTTGAACATGCAGCAAACTGCTATTTTCAGTTTTTCTTATTTTAAAATATTGCTATGATTGCAAATTCCATGCTAATTTTTAGTTCGAAAAACCTTTCATGTTCTCTTCTGCAGACATTTTCAGTTTTAAGCAGTATTTTTAGACTTGGCAATTGTTCGGTTTGTTGTCATTTTGACTTGGGGGAGGGTCAAATCCGGACACAGTCCTTTAGGTTGACCTTTTGATAGTTCAATGGCTAAACTTTGCATTCAGAATCTAATAAGTCCATGCACAACACACTTAAAATGAAAAAGAAGCACTGATAAATATTGTTGCAAAATTTCTGAGTTCTTCTGTGTTAAATACTATTCTAACCAGCTTAAAGAAACAACTCTTGTGGAGCAGGTATTATATAGTGGCTAGGTGGCCTCACTTGGTGTTAGGGGAGTGATGTAGTTTTGGCAATTCTCCCCCCCCCCCCTTCCCTTTTAAGTATGAATTCCAAAAATTCTTATTTTCTAATTAAAACTTTTTTTATTTCAATACTTTTTTATGTTTGATACCCAAAAAACTTCAGAACACACACTAATACGACCCCAATTTTGATTTTGGGTAGTCCAAACAACAGCTGCATCATCTGATGATAGTAGGCATTGTCTCACAGCTTTATAGGCAAGAGAAATGCTGTCAGTTCACCTTTAATCAAAATTTTGTGCTAAGCGAGTTCGGGTTAACAGGGTTCGACAGTCCTATAATCAACAATCCAATTTTTGTAACGTTAAAACAAGTAAAAACGTTTTAAAAATTTGACAGCTTGGTGAAAAAAAAACAGAAAAGAGACAAATTTGGTAAATTGAAAAGTATTTTGGTTACTAAGATAAAATCTATAATATATTTTATTTTCTAGAGGGTGGGGCTGACCCAAAACTAAATAACAAATTATCCAACGTATTGGAACAAGCCAAGAAGAACAATGTTCCTGCGTCTGTCGTGGAAAATGCTTTGAAAAGTGCTAAAGTATATTGCCTTTTATTATATATAATACAGTAAACTCCTAATTATCTGCAGAATTGGGAGACGCAGTATCCACGGATAAATGAATTTGCGAATAATCGGCAAAGAGAAAAAAATACACAAAATTGCTTTCACTGATTGAAATAATTATGGAAGATTGTTGAACAAAAATTGAAGTAAATATGGAAGATAATCAGGAGTTTACTCTACTTTGTGAAGTTAAAACTTATTTTGATTTTACACTTTTGTATGTGAGTTATCTTAACTTGATATCTTTCTCTGGACTTTTTTTGTGCATTTCATAACTTGATATAAAAAATAAATATATGCAGTGCTTACCTTAAAGCAATATATTTTATGTAGATTCAATTAATATAAAAGAAAAGACATTGAATGTGTATCTAGTTGGTTCTTTTATCGATCAGATAATTAAAATTTTATTTCTAATCTAAATGTAAAGCTAAGTTTAAAAATGAAACTGTTATTTGGAATTAGACTTTTTTTAAATTACTTGTTAAATATTTTGATTTAAATATACAATAAATCTGAATTAAAAACTATTTTCAAATGTTGAATTATTATCATATTTATTTTAAAAACCTTCTAAACTGTGAATGCCTCAATTTTGAGTTACATTTTTTATCTTTTTTTCAGAGTACCAAACCACCTAAAGTTGGGTCAATTGAAATTCTTGGTCCAGGAGGTTGCATTGTTGTGATGGAATACGAGGCTGACAATATTTCTACAATGAGGCATGCGGTTAAGGGTATCTGTAAAAAATATGGGTAATATTTTTTTCTGTAAAACTTTATTATGTTTGATGTAAATATATTATGTGTAAATAGTCAATAGCCTTTTTTATTATAGGTATTTAATTACGTAATTTTACATGTTGCTGAAATATTTCTGATTTCGTAGAGAACTACATTATCACAGCAAATCGTAAAGTAATTTGTTTTAAGAGTACTGAGTATGAATGCAGTATTTAATTCCAAAGTTAGAAGATTGAAAAGTTTCAGGAATCGAAATTTAAAAAAAAATATTCTTGTATATTCAATTATTCTTAATAAGCAAAAATAAGCTATGCAATGTAAAGTAACTCAAAGAATAGTTATCTTTTTACAACTATGAATTTACTATACGTCATATCAACATATATCTTGTATTAACTATATTAGCTTCAAATTTTTGTGAAATCAATAGATTTATAGTATATCTCAATTAAGTTTTGTAGTGATTTTTCTTTTGCACATATAATAAAAAACATGACTTTGTTTTTCTTGGGATATTAAGAAGTGATACTTTGGCTTTGAAGTACAAAAATAAAGGCTAAGAGATAATAGAAATATTAAAATACAGTCATATAAATGCAGATTATGTAAAAAATTTACTAATCTCCATAGTCGAAAATATTTTTTTTTCATCCAACGGGCTGCTTTATTGGCGGCTAAGCATTTGCACACTCACATAATTCCCAGAACTGTGAGGCATTTCTCTGTGGCACCATCTAGGCCACTCTCACTATTAATTTTGACACTCGGATTGCAATGAATCCGAGCTCTCTATGGATGTTAAAGTATGCCAAGATTTAATTTTTCTGAGAAAACCCAAGCCAAATTGGTACTCAATGTATCTTTTACATACCACATAATCATATGACTGCAGGCCCAAGATTTTCCCATCCAGAAAATCTGACTACTCAGCCTGGGCTAGAACCCGTGAACCTATGAGGCAAACACTTTATACCTCTCAGCCACTGAGCTACTAAAATAATAATTAAATATAGTAGTATATTGTAACTATGCTATCTGTTCGTTAAAATGGACATGTATCAGCTTGTGTCTTAAGCTTTTTTCTGATTTCAGAGCTAACATTATGACTGGTGAAGGCCGTTGGAGAGCTGTTTTCGAAAAGAAAGGGATCATCAAAGCTCTCAGTCAGAAAGACGGACAACCCTTGGATGCGGAAAGAGCATTGGATTCTGCAATTGAAGCTGGGGCTGAGGAAGTACAGACAAAAGAGGATGAAAATGAGAAAACTTATCTAGAAGTATTAATATGTTTATTTTGTAAAAGTAATTATAGAAAATTATGGTTAACTGGGCCATCATTTAATAGGAGAAGCAACTTATTAAAATGACAGGATGGTAACAGAACCTGGAAATCAGGGAACTTTTTTTAATTCTGGAAATATCAGGGAATTCTCACGGAATTTTTTGAATTTTGCAAAATATCAGGGAATTTTTTTCCATTTTTATTACTTAAACAGCAGATTTAGGTTCTTGTGATCACTACTAACAGACACTTAGAAAAAATATTCTGGTTGATCTGATTTGTCTAATGAACCGATCTTGGAGGAAGGATCAATCTCTCTCATGAATCATGTTATAACATGATTCTCTGATCACATGTTTCCTCTAAACTTATTCAGATTTTTGGAAATGTAGAAAAGTTAGGTAGGCTAACTCATAATCGGGAAAATTGTAATTCTCGCATTTTTTGGATTAAGTTTTCTGTGCTACATTTAATTGTATATAACTATATTGCATGTTTTCTAGGTAATTGTAAAATCAGGGAATTTTTTTGGGATGGTATCAGGAAAATCATGGAAATTCAGGGAACTTTTTTCTAGGATTTTTTAACCACCCTGTGAGGACTCCGATTCATTAAAGGAAGAATGACTCCAAATCTACAAACCAAAGTGTATCTTTGATAAAATCCAATGAAAAAGTAATGATTTTTAAAGCCATATTTCACTGGCTGTATTGAATATTTTTGTAAACTTTTTTATATGATAAATGTTGCTGACTTACAATGATCAAAAGTCCATCTTCTTGAAATCTAATAATTTTATTTTTCAATGAATGAATTTTACGACAAAATATTCAAACCAATTTCAAAAAGTGAAATCAAGAACCCTGTAAGTCAGCTACATTTATACTATAAAAAGAACTGTTTGTAAAAATATTGAATGCAGCCGAAGAAATGTCTCAGAAAGTCATGTTTTTTTATCGGATTATTACAGATTCACTTTGGTTCAGGGACCCCTGGTTGTTCTCCTTGAATTTGCTTTTTCTAAAACCAACAGTTTATTTTATTTGGCCAAACAGTTTTGGGCTGATTAACTGGAATGTTTTAAGCATTCATATTTTTGATTGTTTAACTAATTCAAAATGTAGTGCATTACACAAAGGAAGATAATTTCTAATCTAAAAAATAATTTATATTACGAGATCGAACGATCGATTTACGAATATCATATAAGCTCTTAGAAAACCTCAAAAAATAATTGTGTATGCATAATGAAAGAAATTTGTGATCAAAATGTACTCAGATCGATGCGATTCATTTTAACCACAGCTACTGTATTTGAGGCTGTATAAATATTTTATATAAATACTAATTATTATATAAATACTTGATGGGCTGTATAAATATTCTAGTTGAATTAAGTAGTTGATGGGCTACAGTTACAAACCTGCAGCCTTTTAGTATACCTTTGGACAGATTGTGACATGTTTTTAATTTGAACATTTTATAGTTTAAATTTATATACAGTGATAATAAAATTAAAAGATAAATAATTTTTCAGTTCATTTGTGGAGCGGATGATCTTCATCCAGTTAAAAAGGAGATAGAAAAATTATATGAAGTGGAAGAGGGCTATGTAGGTTACTTACCTATTAACAAGAAACAACTGGATGAAGAAACTATGACTTTATTGGACGGCTTTTTAGAGGACTTAGGAAATATGACAGAAGTAATTAGGATTTTCGAAAATGCAGAATAAAATGTATTTAAGTTGTTGTCAATGTATTTGTTTATACTTAATTTCATTTTCAAATTAATTACCTCTTTTGTTACTGATATAAACAGTATCATATTTAATACATAGACCATTTATAATGATCGACTAACTTATGGCCCTGACTTATTACAATACAATTCTTAATCATAGTTGCTCTAAACTTGCAATATTTGTAAATGAGGGTTAAAGGTTAACATAATTATATGCATGAAATTTTACACAGATAAATGGGGAATGAAAAAATTTTTAGTACAAAAATAAACTCTTTAGAATTTGGTTAAATTAGTACACAATCCAAAATATATAAAAAGAAACCATCGTATTTGAAAAATATTTTATTGTACAAATATCAATAGTATATAATAAACATTTACGTAACATTTAACAACTAGAGAAAAGTATGGTTATAGAACTGACATATTTGGAAAGACAGCAGATTTAATATCTCGAGTTACACAAACGTACAAGTTACAATTTAAAAAAATAAAGATTATTAAAATTAGATTTAGCACTAAAACTAAATAATTACTCTATAAAAGTATTAATTTACTGATATGTTTAACAAATAAATATTAAAATAGCTGTAATTTTACATCTATAAACATCATTTATATCTTGTTTATCACTTATGTTAGGTTGTGTTTAGGTTAGGTTAACTGGTGATAAACAAAATATGTATTTCTATGAATTAAAATTTTAATAGAGAGATAGAAATTAACCATCCATGTATAAAAATTAGACTGCTGCAATGGCAAGAGTTATACATAAATGTCATAACTTTATTAACATAAACATGTAATGTTATTGACACAGTGAAAAAGTTGGGCAAAGTATCAAGTAGCTCAATACGTACTACATTATTACACTCTCAGAAATAATACTCTCACTTTTGACGATTCATCAATCCTCAAGCCGCACTTCGTTAATTTTGAGGATTATTTCGTCAAACTATCACGTGACTTTTGAGTAAACGCGAATCCTCACTTTAACGTTCTTTATTTGACGATTCTGTATCTTGATTTTGAGGAAACTGAATCTCATTGCTGTGCTCAAAAATGATGAAATATTTCTTTAGATTAGACGAAATTCGAATCCTCACAAAAATGACAAATCAAATTTCCTCACTTTAAGGAAAGAAAAACTCGGAGCATTTGCCAGAAACGGCATCGTCAGAATTAAGGAAAATTTCGTCGTTTTTGAGTATTCATTTCTGAGAGTGTAGAATTAAGGATACTACCTTTACAGTACAGCCAGAAGAGTCAGCATTGAACCACTAGGCAAATGTTCAAATTTCATATTGCTTACACTTAGTTTAAGTAAAAGCTCTAAAACATCAGCATAACACATTTTGAATATGGTCAAGATCAATATATTTTAATTTTTTTATGGGGCTGTTTTTTGGCGGAATAGGCCTTTTACGGTCTTTGCATATTCCCCAAAACTCAGAACCACTTTGGCAAGACAAAAAAATACTTGTAGATTCGACATGAATTGAGTTATAGCAGGGGTTCCCAACCTTTTTGCACCTCTGTACCACTTGACTTTTTAAGAAATTTTGGCGTACCACCAGACCTAAATATTTTAATAAACGTATAATATTTACTCTTCTGAAAGCATTCAAAGGCTCGTATCGTTCGACCCTTCGTATTTAATAGTTGGAATATTATAATAAAAGTATAATATTTACTCTTGTAAAAGTATTCAAAGGATTTCCGAGTAAAATTCCTGAGAAAACTTCGTATTTAATAGTTAGATATTTGTTTATGTATAACATGCCTTTAATAAAGGAGAAATAAAAAGATTAAAAGAGTATTAATTTACAGTTTTGTTTATTACCTATAGGTCTAAAAACAGGCAAATAAAAAATAGTGCAAAATCCGATCCAGTAGTTAAAGATTCTTCTTTAAAATAATAAGTAATGTTTGCAAGCTCAGTGCACATGCGTCCAGAAGCTATTTATAGCATCATGTTGCTCACATCACTCACACGTACCACCTGAAATATTCCCGCCTACCACTGGTTGGGAACCCCTGAGTTATAGGAGTGATTTGATTTGATCCATTACTATAAAACACTCCCAGCAGCAAAAAGTTACTTCAATCAAAATTTCTAAATATGACAGATCTTTTATTAGTCTGAATCAGCCTTCTGTAATTCAGTTTCAAAACATTTTATAATTCTATCATAGTTATAGAGTCTTGAATTAAGAATTGATTTTATAGTAGCATTATAACCTTAAGGCTTCGTGCTTTTATAACTCTTTCTGGTGCTCAACCACTAGGTTTTCATTTAAAAATTATATTATAATTAGTAAGCATAAAGAGAATTTTTTTAATAAATTATATTTATGTTTATGCATAAAATTTAAAAATCAAGGCATAATAAATTAGATAGATTATAATAGTAAGATTTTTTATTTATTCTTAAACCATTTGTGTCAATAGATAGTAAAATAATAAAGGGAAAATGTAAATATAAAAAAGTTTTTTTCAAAAATGTCATCAATTCATATTTATTTGGGATAAGAGGATTTACTTGTTTTCCATCCATTTGTGGCCAATAAGTGAATACCAAATTTGCTTGGTATGTTGATTTACGTTCAAACTTTAACAAGCCACTAGCACAGAAAATTTCTAGTAATTATCACTTTAAGTCTAAGACAATATAAAGGATAAAGTATATTAGACCAGTGTTACAAAGCAAAGTATCATATGGCAAGTGAGACAGTTTCAGCTTAATATAAAACTTAAGTTCATATATACTTTTTTTATATTTAAGGAATGATTGCTTATTTGTATAATGGCACTTAAATACCTAACTACTGGCAACTATAAAACTGGCTTAAGTTTTAGGGGCAATTTTTTTTTTTTTTTTTTGATTTTTGTTTATTTAGAACAAATATATATAATTTTATATAGCACAAAATGAATCATAACTGTTTAGTATTAATTGTTCAATTCAAAATAAAATACATAATGGATATAAACAGATCTTATTCAACGTAACAAATAGAGACAAACACAACAAAGTAACATGTTAAAATCAAAATATGTATATATTAGCATACATTTGAATAGCAATATATGCATACAATTGCAAATATTATAAAACTAATACTGCACTTATACATTTAAAGTTTAACTATCTTTCATTCAATTATAAAATAGTGACAAGTATTAACAGTTTGTCAACTTTGTTACATGTAGCTGTAGACATCTAAAAATACAACGATTAAATTTTCTTATATAAGTATAGCATTTTATGATTTGTATAAGCTAAGGTTACATTTGATTGATTGTACAATTGCACTAAACGTTTGTATAATGCTAAAAATACCTATTTATTTAACAACAGAAGTTATTCAGGCACAGGCTACTTATTATACAACTGAGAACTGAAGTATAAAATCTTGATTGTCCAACAACAAAAAATGATTACACTCATTCAACATTATGGGTATTCAACAACAAAACACAGTGTAGAAATAGGAACAACACAACAGATACAAATACATAAAAAAAAAGAAAATTTCTTCAATAAAATATCATACATATGTTCAGTAAACTATCGCGCATGTAGGAGTATTTTAAAATATATTCATAAAAAAGCATGAAATATTTTGATTGTCTCATTGCAATAACAGTATAAAAGTGTCACAGTAGAAGAATAGTTAATTAAATCACAGCCTTGTTACTACTTCTAATGCAATAAAATGGCTGATTCATTTCTAAAGTGATCAGCCATTTTATTAAATCGAAAGGATGACATTGAAAAAATGGCAGATGCTGGCCTTTTTACAGCATCAAGATTTTGTGTTTGCAGATCCAATTTTTAAAGACTTAAATTGCTTTTGTTTTATCTCTAAAACTTCAGACAAACACAAAATTTTTCAGTCAAAGAATAAAATTAACAGGAATACACTTGCTCTTCTCCCTCAATATCTGTAGTTTTCATGTAAATATCTATTTGTTTCTGGACATTTATTAACCAAATTTTTAATACACACACTTTTGAAAAACTACACAAAATCTAAAGGATCTTTTGGTAAATCAAAAACCTTGGTTTAGTTTTATCAACCAACTAGAACATTTTATATGTGATTCAAGGTTCTGGAAGAGCAGGCAAACATGTTATCACCATTTTTGTTTCATTATTATTTATCATCTGCTAATATGCATAATTCCAGCCATTATAAGAATAGTTTTGTAACCTGACAAGAATTCAAATACGATCACTAATCTAAACGACAGGGTTGTAATTTATAGTTAATTGAAAGTCAAAGTGAGAGCAGTAAAAAATTTTCAAAACTAAACTTGGCACCTAAACTAATTTAAAAGAGCATGCCAAAACATAGTCCCACACCCCATACACTAATAGAAAGTTAAAAATACCATCTGCCTCTCTAGTCATTCTTCCAAAAGGCGACGCAGAATCACTTTCATGGAACAGGTGTGCTCTAGTGTAACATGATTCAAAGCCAACCAACCTCCATAGACAATCCAAAGCTTTTCAAATCAAAACTTTTTTTTTGTAGCAGATACTTTTGACCAGGGATCGGAAAGTTCCTTTTAAAAAGAAGCTCTATTACAATTACTTTATTAAAATTGTGACTCTGTTATTGTTACTTAATACAGTAACCCACTATTAAGAGCTGCATTTCAAATTTGACATCGCCAGCCTTCAGAATTTAACGAAATGTTTCGTAACTGTGTTACCGCTAAAAGTAACTGAGCTATTTACTTTCGGAAAAATCTAAGAACGTTACCTAAAAAATGAGTAACTTCTCATGTGATGTGTTACCCAAATCAGAACCATCAATGGTCCATCATTGGTCATCTTCTACATGTAACTCAGGGTGTGTGTAGTGCTCAAACCACCACACCTGATAATGACCTCCATAACAGGACTTCACAACGGCATTTTCTCCCGATTTCTTCTTGTTGACATCAAGGCACTTACCAGATTTTACATGTTCAACAACTCCGCCCTGTAAAAACACTACAATTAGCTTTTAGAAATGAAAGAGGATAATTATTTTCAAATAAAACTTAGAATTTTATAGGATGGCACACTTATTAAGAATATATTTACTTGTCAGAATACATTTCTGTTCATGCTTAGGGGAGAGTAGCCCAAAATGGGATAATGAGCCCCGGATCTTTACTGGTGCTGCTATCCCTTTGGAGAAAGGCTAAACTAGTTCCACTATGACAGTATTCTCAGTTAATCTCTCAACGCTAGATACACGTTTTGCAAAGAATTTTTTTTTTAAAGTTTTCAAGTGAGATTTTTACTTACTTAGTACTTTTTTCGACTGCAGAACAACTATCCTTGTGCTTCTCAGTCTTTCGCAAAAATTCCGGAAAGTACTGTGTTTTGTTCATAGCTCTCTTAACAATGTCGTATATTCAAACATTGCTAGTGAGTGACAGTTCAGGAGTCAGCCATTTATGTTACCAAAAGCATCATGATCGGGCAAAACGGGACACTTTTGTGGTGCCCGAAACCGGATGCAATTTTTGTGTGTCCCTTTTTACCCGACTATTTCCATTAAAGTTTTGCAATCTGTTTAAGTTATTTTAATTGAAATAAATAATGAATCAAATATGTAATCAATTACAACAATTTATTTTAATTTTAAATAATTATATTTTTGAGATAAAATAATTTTGTTTTTTACTTTACTTTTGGAAACACATATTTGGCCTGAATTATGTAGGTACAAAATTGAGTTATACTTTAAAACTGTTAGCCAGAAAAATGTTTTGAACCAAATGTAGTCTTAAATTAAAAAAAAAAGTTGCGCTTTTTTCAAAATATTTATTTTTTTTGGGGGGGGGGGCTTATACAAATATATACCAGAAAACCACACATTGTGCGTACAGTAACGTTATAAAAAAATAAGCTAAACACAATAACACAATCAGAGTTGTAAGAAGAGTGCGAAAAGAACAAGAAACAACTAAAAAGCTGAAAAAAAGGGCTGCCAAAACAAGTCTCATTAATGTTCAGAAAACAAACGATACCTAAAAGAAAAACAAGTGGAGTTGCAAAACAGGCCGATAAACTTTAAAAAATGTTACTCTGAACCTGAAAAAACCCCACAATCATCATTTGTAGAAATTGAAGAAAACGGACCTAACATAAGAGAATTTACGCAAAGTATCTTGAAACAAAATCTGGAGAAGGCTGGATATAATGCTCAAACTACCAAAGATGGGCCCACGAAGTTTGTTCCAGAGCAAAAGATGACGACACATTTGAATGTGATTTTTTATTTATGTAATTTTTCAAATTTAAAATTAAAAAAAAATTTCCCATAAAAACATAGCTTTTTTTTGTTTTAAAAACTAAATAAAAAGTAAAATCAGCAAAAACCTAATAACAAAAAAATCCCCAGCCATTTTTACCAACCCTTGGTAAGGTAAAAAGGGTTAGTGTAAGACTTTGTGAAACCTGTATTTTTCATATATTTATACAATTGAAAAAATGCGACAATGGTATTTTAGGTAGTTGAAAATGTTACTTTTAATGTCATCTAGCTTTGGAATGTATACATTGTACACAATAAGAAATAAAGCGCCAAATAGATAAGCTATCCCATTTTGGGGAACTTTCTCTTATAAGATGAAAAAGAAGTCCTTTCAAACTAATGCTATGCATACACAGAGACACATGCCACATGAACCTTTGCCAAACAATGCTACTCTGGCAGAAATTACTGAATGGGAAAATATTTTTACTCTAAGTGATTGCTTTGGCACATCACGATGCACGCAAAGCCAACCACTGACAAGTGAAAATGCTTTCAATTGCATCCTAAACATATAGGAAATTTTAGCAAAGGCTCACAAATAATCTCCTCTTTATTTCGTATTATAAGTGAACGAAGATTGTTATTTAATAAATGAGGACATTTTAACAATCACTGAATTACCGCTTTGTGGGTCCATTTCTGATTTTCGCCTTTACCATGACACTTTGCCATTATCACAGGAAGTTCTAATTGATCTTTTACTTCATCATCTACTTCAGCGCAGTTCTCTTCAATTCTAAGCTCACCAGTATTTGTCAAAGACAACAGCTAATAAGAACAAATAGATGATTTTAAAAACTAATATCACAAAAAATTATAAATAGAACAACTAAAAATATTGTTCTTTACAATAAATATTTTTTAAAAAATTGCTTAGGTTGAAAAAAAAAACATATTTACTCTCTGCATTCTTCTAAAATATGGTAATCTGGTCTTATATAACTGGATGTTTTGTTTTACATTTCTACTGACGCAGAATTTATTTTAAACTTTAAGAACTGAAGTGGGTTTTTTTAAGCAGAAAGTATTTAAGAAGTTTATTTTTTAAATGTTTATTAATAACAAAACATTTTTTTAAAAACAAACTTGCTTGTGCACTAAAATTTGTGTTCACGAAAATTATTTTATTCTTTTTGCTTAGATCTTAACATCCAATAAGTTTATGTGCCCCTCAACAGAATAAACTTAAGTGTTTAAAAAAATTTCTTGCAAAATATACTTTAAAATATATATTTGTTTGAAAAATATGTTTACATAAAGAATACATTTGTAGGATATTGCAAGATGTTTCAAGAAGTTATTTCAACGAAAAATCAATAATAAATATTAATATCTTGTTTTAAAAATCAGTTACAAACAAAAAATAAAAATTATGATTTCAAAAACTTGATTTGATACTAATTTTTTTTTCATATTTGAAATACTTTAAAAAAAAAAATAATGATGACATGCAGTTTTATGAAAAATAAAAAATGTGGCAAGAAGTAACCTGATTTATCACAAGTTCTGCTTCCTTTTTGCAATGGAAGTACCCTATTGGTTCTTCTTTGTCTTCATCTTTGTTCAGTGTGTCAAGGCACAGGCGTGTCATAGGATTTCTTAACTGAAAAAGATCAAGCTGAATAAATAGAAAATAACAATCATGATAAAACAACCGTTTGTTTAAGACGGAGAATATCTTTGCTATATCCTTTTGATATTTGAACATAAGATATTTGCTATTCATTAAAGACTTTTTGGTAGTTTTTTTTATTACTGAATCTCTTTTTTATCGCATTGCTAGAAAAAGCATCACTTTTATTATGGTACTTTTTAAACAAACTCTTCATAATTTGAAAAAGTAGTGGTTAAAAAATAACCTCTAAATTAAGAGAAATTTTTTTGATTATTAAAAAAGTTGTTCTTGTAATTCACTCACACAAATAATTGACAAACTTAGTGAAACAGCATTAAAGAATAAGCTTAATCCTGATTATACTTACAGATCCATAGGCTTGAACTCCCTTATCAAATATGAATTTTTCAGGATAAATGTTATCTAAGTACCACTTAAAAGGCTTGCAATTTAGAGATCTTTTGAGTTCCATTCTTTCTGTAATGTCACCATAATCTATATCCTGTTTAGAAAAATCAATAAAACAAAATATTAAAAGGTCAATTAATATCAATAATAAGTTCACAATCAAGCAAACACTGGATTGAAAATATTTTAACAAATGAATTTGACAGAATTTATTGAAACAAAGTAGGAATTTGAAATATTATCAAACAATATTTATAGCAGTAAGGGAAAAGATTCAAATTAGAGCTTTTAAGCCCAATTATTAACAGTGCAATGACAAATATTTATTTTTACATCACAGAATGTTTTACAAAACTTAAATTCAAGCAATAAAAGGATTTCTTGATATGAAATTTTTGTAACACAAAACATGTTAAAGGCCATAGATGATTAAATTTGTGCAATGTGTTATTAAAAAAAATTAAAACTTCTCGATAAAAAAACATCAACAATTTAATCCAGCATTTTTCTTAGGAAAATTTACACGGCAAAATTTACTTACTAATAGATCTGGCCTGTGATTATAAAAATATTTTTTATATTCATCCATCCAAACTTCTACAGTTCTAACAGTATTAATTCCATGTGTATCTTTGTTTCCTGGAAACTTGTAAGGATGAAAACTTCTAAAAACATGGCCAACATGAGAGCAAGGCACTATTTCGAGAGAGCCACCACACATCCATATCTAAAAAGACAATATAAGCATTGTAATCATTTTTTTTAAAAATAATAGCGTTATTTACTTTATAAGAAAACATAAAGAGGAAAGAGAGAAAAATTGAAGAACTTAGTGGGGAAAATGTGGTATGTAACAATGAGTTTTTTTTCTCTAATGGGGCTGCAACATTGGCGGTCAAGTCTTTTGCAGACTCAGCACATTCCCCAGAAATGAGAGCCATTTTTTTGTGGCACCATCTAGGCGACTCTCGCTACCAATTTTGACGCACAGATTACAATGAATCTGAGCTCTCTGTGGATGTTAAAGCATGCCGAGACTTAATTTTGCCGAGAGAACCCAGGCCAAATGGGTCCTCCAGGGATCTTTTACACATGCCACATAATCATATGACATGCGTGCCCAGAATTTTCCCATCCAGAAAATCTGACGACTTAGCCGGGGCTTGAACAGGCGATCTTGGGCTTACGAGGCGGACACGTTTAACCTCTCAGCCATTGAACAAAAAGAGGTTTTAAGTTTTTCTTTTGCACTCAGATCAGTTAAAAACGGTACTTGCAAACCGTAGAAACATACTTAACTTACAGTTTATGAAAAAGGGAGAACTTGTTGCCGTTAAAAGAATTAGTAATATGTTCCTTGAAAAAAAAATCTCAATTTTTTCAAAAATATCACTTAGCATGTTCTTCCACTCAGTTCTTCAATTATATAATGCTGTGCATCAATGGGAGAATAAAAAAGCAATTACTTGAACAAATAAATAAAAAAGAAATGAAACACTTTAGAACAAATTAAAGCAAAAAGTACTGGAATAGCTGGACAAACAAAAGATGAGTACGTTTCAAAGTGAAAAATAAATCCAAGTTCAAACAGTCTATGTTTGAAAAAGGTATAATGGGCACAACTATTAACGTTTATTAAGTTAACAGGAAGACTATTGCATAATTTGGGAGAAATGGAAAGGAAGACCTTGCAAAAAATATCTTAATTTTTTTTTTAAATTTCATAATTTTAAAATTTATGTTTGATGTACTATGAAAAAAATCTTACTTTTGAATTGCAAAAAAATTATTGCAATGTAGGTGAAAAAGTATTAAAAATTACATTATATCTAATTAGTAAAAAAATAAATAATCAACAGTTTGATACATTAGGAGTAACACAGTTAAAAATCAATTTATATCAGTTTAATGTAGATAATTTTCATGGTATGACACAAAATAATTTTAAGTAAATATATAGCAGTTTTGTGTCAAAATGAATAAGTTTTTTTTTGCAAAATTGAGTAATTTTCAATTAAAAGTTATTTAGACTGAGATCAACTAAGATAATAAGTATTCAAAAATGTTATTTTTATTTTCAGCTAAAAAGTAAATTAATATTATCTCTTTGCATGACCTGATTTTTTTTTAACTTACACTAACTACATAAACTGTACTGTATAAATAAATATGTGAATTAAAGAAAAATTATGTGCATACTATTTACAGTCATCATTGCAATGGTTACAAATACTTCAGAACAAGTTCAAGAGATGCATCCAACAAAAGTATCTAAAAAAATTTTAGTTAGCACTTTCTTTTAATTAGTTATAATGAAAAATATATGTGCTTGATTTTACATATCTTATGGCTTTTGTCAGTCGAATTATAAAAGTTTATATGTCCAGAATAAAGTTAAGTGGTTCTACCCAATTATGTTTAAAAGTTGGTAATATGCAGAACTGAACTTGAAATTTTTCCAAATATGGTTGCAAGTGAAAGCTAGATATTCTCGAATGTGATGAGAATGCTGGCTTTGTTTTAAATTTTTTATGTATAAAATTAACTTACTCTGAAAGACATTTCAAGATTTTCTCCGCCCCAAATTTCCATTCCTGAATCATAGCTACCACTTTCCCAAAAGTACTCACGGTTAACAGCAAATAAACCACCAGCCATAGTTGGTGTTCTGCAGAACAAAAATGAAATAAGTTGTTTATATATTGGCGAGGAAAATAGCATTTAAATAGTTTATAATAAAATTAAATACACTCAACTGTATCCATATGAGGAAACCTGAAAACTATGGTTCAGTTAATTCAACTAACCACCTTCCTAACTCACCGGATTTAACACAATATAAAAACTTTTTTACAGATTCCTGGTTCCAAGAGAAAATTTAATCTTTTCTCTTTTAAAAATATGGCAATTGATACCAACGGCACAGAAATTCAGAAAACAGTTAAATATCGTTATTTTTAAGTTAAATCTGAAGACTTGGCAGTTTTGATGTGCAAGTTTAAAAGAAATTTTAACACCAAAACAAGCTTTATAATAAAGTAAATCAAATGTCTTTTTAAATCAAATCTACAAATTTTGATTAACTTTTTTCAATTTCAATTTATTAAAATATCAAAATCTAATTTAACACTCTGTGGAAAAAATCGATTAAAGTGGCTCCTGCATGAGAATAAAATTTGGATTTTCAAACCATTAATTACAAAATAGAAATTTTTTAAAAATTGTAAATTTTTTTAATTAAAAAAAAACTTTATAAATAACTCCTCATTTACCTACTTTAAATTTTAACAAATTTATTTAACATTTTAAAAGTTGCTCTAACAAAAACTAACAATCACTAGACAAGATATGCATCGTTATCCCTAAGTATATCCTTAGTCCGACGTCCATTATTTAAGAACTTTTTTAAAATAATGTTTTTCTTAAAACAAATCTCACCTAGTAGGACTAATTTCAGATTTCTTTCGCTTCTCTTCTTCTTCAGAAATCTCGATCCATGTAAAATGTCCATTCCAAGTAAACCCTCCGATCTGGAAGTACTCCAAGTTGGTGGCATAATACTCAAAGGTTTTATCATCAATGACATCAATGATTGGACAAACAACTGCATCTCTCTTTTCTTTTATCCTGTGGAGGAGAGGCTCTATCCTGAAATTAAGGAACAAATTGAGGTTCATCAATCTGAGGTGTTCATTTCAAAAAGTAAATGACAAGGTTCATACTCTATCTATGATAAGAAATTCAGGAATTTCTAAGGAGTTTTTCAGGAGTGCAGCAATGTATATTCAGGAAGTAACGAGGGAAAAAAATAATCATTGTTTATTATTGTATTTGTCTATTGTAAAACCGATATTAAGTTTGCAGTATACAAATGTTCTAATAGAAAAATGGTAAATAGTTCTCATTTTCGAGTGCGAGAATCAAATAAAAAAAAGTGTTTCACATTCAATAAACAATGTTATTTGTTATTTCAAGACATAAATTTATTATTTTTATTGGTTTAGCTTCAGTTAGAGTGTAATTTTAATTATTTTTTCCTTCGATTTTGACGTAACAGGGCGCACGAATATCAGGGTCGAAGAAACAGCCAATCAGAGTAGGCGAAATTTTGGCGCCAGCAGCGTTGTTTACGCAGTATCCCCGCGTAGTACATTTCTCTGCTGCAAACTTAAGGTCGGTTTGTGTATAGCGACCTCAGTGAACTTCAAATGATGAAACAGAAGAAGAAAATATTTTAAAAAGTTGAGCGGTGCATTCTGGGACATTAACTAGTATCACAATGTCCGAACTCTGCTCTTTTTTTTTTACTTTGCATGGCCCAGTAGACTTATTCCGATAAAATAAGGGAGAAAAACGATTCCTGTCTATAATTTGTTTTCAGGAGAGGAGAAAAAATATCAGGAGCTGAGGCACATATTTCAGGAGTAATAAGGGCCCTATGGGAAAAAAATGTAATTCAGGAGTTTTGCAGGAATTTCAGGAGGCGTACGAACCCTGAAATGAAGTTACAAATGTAGTTCTGAATTTAATGCATAAAGATAAAAAGAAAAGTAAATGTAAGTTACATAAAACTTATTTGGATTATCTTCATCCATTAAATTAATATTGCAATTTTATAAAAAGAGTTTTATAACAACAGGGAGGAGATGATCAATTCAGAAATTAAGGAGCAAAACAGATGTTTATCAATCTGAAAATTACATTTAAAAAGTAAATCAAGTTATGAATGTTGTTCTTAAGGGGGAATGACTGCAAGTCTCGAAACCAAAGTGCCACTGTGTTAATCAAATGGGGAAAAAAAACGATTTTCTAAGCCACATTTCTCCTATTGTATAGAATGATTTTACAAACAGTTTCTTACATGATGAATGCTGCTGGCTTTTATGGCTGTAAATCGCCATTTTGATTTTTGAAAAATTCTTGCAGAATAATTTTACAAAAATATATGAACAAATTTTAAAAACTGGATTATATAGCAGGTAAAGTCAGCTACATTTATAAAAAGCCATTTGCAAAGATATTCAATATAGTGGGAAATAGACCTAAATGCGGTTCGTTAAGAAAATCATATTTTTCCCCATTGGATTAACACAGAGACAATTTAATTTGGAGATTAACACAGTCATTCTCCCTTAATTATATGCAGAAAGATTTGGTTAAAAAGATAAGTCTATGTTAGCTTCATTAGACTCATTTTATTTGGATAATTTTCATACATTAAATTAATATAATAATAATCTGCAAAGAATCATTGAATGGTGATTTTTCACGGAAAAGCAATAAAATTACTGCAATAAATATCTATTTGAAAACAAGATCATGTTATCACCTTTATTTTTATACATTTATGCATAAAATCAAAGAAATAATTTTAAGAACATATTATTTAACATTAAGTTTAACTGAAGATATATAGATAAATTACAAAAATTACATGCAAATTGAAAACCTTTACAATAAAGCGTGATTAACACATAATAAAAATGCCTATTTCAGATTGCTATTGGAGGAAATGGATGTAGTTTCATTCAAGGAAAAAATACAATTAATATGTGTATTTGAGTACCAGAGAATTTTTCTGGTAAAGTGAATAGTATATATAATATTCTGACAGCAACAATACTTTTAAATATTATAGGCATATAGTGCTCCTAATTATTTATCTTACCATTGTACATTGGCTTCACAATGAGAATCCAGGAAGATTAAAACTTCCCCAGTCGCGAGCCTTGCACCCGCTAAACGAGCTTGTATTAGTCCTTTTCTTTCATCAAATCGTATTAACTTTACCAAGCCATTTTTAAAGTTATTACTTATGAAATGTTTTAAGTAATACTTGTATTCATCTGAAAAAATAATAGAAATAGAAACATTATTAAGTAAATACATTGAAAGATGGAGTTGCACCAGTTAAATATTTTTATTTGTAACATTTAATTTAATTAAAAAAAATATTTATTAATTTCCTGAAACTGTATGTAAATTACAAGTTTATGTTGCATGCAAATTGTTTTTAACCTGCAGTTGTCACAGCACTTAATATTTAAAATAAATATTCGACCTTAAAAAATATAAAGAACTTTAATTTGTTTGGGAGCGAGGCAGATACAAAATTAAACTAAAAATTATATTTAGTGAATATTACACATACCTTTATCACTAAAGTCATCAACTAAAATTATTTCATGGAGATACTGGGTAGGAGTTCGGTTAATAACACTGTGGATAGTTCTTAAAAGAGTGGACCAGATTTCATTTGTAAAGATAATGACAACACTGGCAGTAGGTAAAACTTTATCATAAGTTTCATATTGACATCTGAAATAAAATCACAAAAACTGCATTAAAATGTTTTTTGAGGAATCGGCAGAACATAAACGAAAAAAATTATTTAGAATCAAGTAAACTTTTATAATTACTAATAGTCAGTATTTAACGTTTTAAAAACTTTTTGCGTTATATCGTTGTTATGCTTTATAAACAGTGCTGATTAAAACAAATTTCTTTGCTGATTCAACAAGCTTAAGAACAAGTATTTGTGAACAAACCAGGATTAACCAACCAATTTGGGATAGTCAGAAACTTCTTGCTTCTTTGTGCATTAAAAAATGGGTTAACAATAAGGTATTTTGACATAGTTTTTGAGGTGTTAATACAGGATTTTTTAATTTTTAAGGATTAACTGCATTCTTTGGGACTTGACATAGAACTTAATTTGTTTCATATTTAAAAGAGAAAGAAAATGCATAGAGATTCATTCAAAATAAAATACTTTCACCCATGCTTAATAATATTTCCTCACGGTATCTTACTTGGGATTTCTGGAATCAGGAATACTTCTATTGGGAGATATTCTGTCACTTAAATAGACATTAAAGGCAGCTTCATTGAATACTTTGTCGGCTAGGTCTTGTTCGTGTTTAGGCAAAATGACAGGAACACCTCTTTCTCCTAGCCCAGGAGTGACTTTCAATTGTGGAATAGAAAAGTTAAAATGGACAGAACTCGATTCGATGTGAAACTTTCTCTTGTCACCAACTTGAGGTTTTAACTTATGAAGCAATGCGGGGTTTTTGAATACGCTGTCGCGTTTCACTTCAAAAATGTTTGAGTTCACCAGCTTTTTATTAACTATCTGATAGTTTAATTTGTTGTGAACATTTATAACATCGATTTCTGGTTTTAGTTTCTGTACTGATTTTGTTGTCTCGTCGACATTTCGCATGTAGAGCCATAGAATAACTCCGAGAAAAGCGAAGCACACAAGAAATAGTTTCACAAAGGTATGCCGCCGTCTACGAACAAATCTCACGTAAGCCATTTGATTAGAAATAATTAATAACTACCTAACACGACATGTTAAAAGCTCCGAAATGGAATAAATAAATTTGAACGAACATTATCGTAGACCGGTGGCATACCTACACGTGGCTAACAGGTTTTTTTGTATAGATTTTGGTCCGTGGTCCGTCTGCATCAGTTTCGTTGCTAACGTCAACGCTTTTGTTTGTTTACAAATTTTTAGTTAAGTTTAGTTGTATATTTTGTTATGAAATATCGTTTGTAAATTTTTTTATGAAATATCGTTTTGTAAATTTTGTAGATAAACAAAGAATCCAAATTTAAATCATATAATTTCTTTATTAAAAATATTTTTCTCACTTTCATTACAGATATTGATATTTTAAGTAAAATAAAATTTGAATAACTAATCACATGAGTATGACAGCAATTTTAACAGCGTAACCGCACCTGTTTCAACCTTGTGCTCCGTTTGTTTTGGTTTTGCTCAGAGTGTTTCTGGTCCTGGATGTTTTTGCTCCTTTCGTTTTGTTTACTTTCTAAAAAATGTTTTCCATGAATAACTTGTTTCTTTTCTACAAATTTTCTTCTACTTCAAGCATATTTATGTTCATTAAAATTTTAGTTGTCATATGTTTAAGTACATCATGTCTTTCTGAAGAATGTAAGCGTGTTACTGACTGTTTATGCGTTTTAAATAATGGTAGTTACATTGATCTCAGAAGTTTGGCAAGATCGGATAACAAACCTATGTAAGTTTTTTTTAAAAAAAGATCGAACTATGTTTTACGTTTGTGAAACTTTCATGTTAAAAACTCATGCTTCATTTTTAACCTTTCAAACATTACATAGGATGGCATTTAACAATCGAATTTTCGAAGAAAAATAGTTATTCATAAAGTATTAAACAATATTTTAAAACAATTTGTTTCTGTTATATAATCACAGTGTTTGTTTTGTGAATCTATAAATCATCTGTTTTGGCAGGTGGGAAAATGTGAAGCCCCTTTTGCCGAAGGATAATTATACATACACCTATAGTCCTTGCCATAAATTCAATCTAGGTGATACTGGGAGTTGCCACACTGTCAATGTAAGTATTTTTCTGTAGTTTTGTTTATATTTACTGCTTTGTATCAAAGTATGTTACATTTTTATACCATTTGTCATTTTCTGACACAGTATCATATCTTGGTGTCCTGTTTGATGTGGTTCTTCTTGTCATTTGACCACATCAAAATTATGTGGGTTACCTGATCAATAGCCAGGGGGCTACCTGACACAACCTAAAGTGCATGTCATGTAGAGTATTTTTAGCCCTCCCAAGTTGTGCTTTGTGTTCTTCCTAAATCATAATGACTGCTTTTTTTCGGTTTGGGTTGTCTTGAAGGAATGTTTCTTGCTGAAATGTATCATGTGACAAGTAGAACCACATGTGCACCAAGTGGTGGAAGGAAGTATTTCCTGTTAATGACAACTGTGTTCGAGTAGAGCCCTCTATCCCTACTGTGTAGAAAGAGATGCGACAATGGGCCACGAAATTGTCCAAGCCGGGCTGCCACGGCGAAACCGCCGTGTAGAAACTGGTCAGGCTTGCTTGAGCTTGGCGGTTTATCGCTTTTGAAGTTAATATCGCAATACAAGTTAACATTCTTTTATTAATAAATCACAAAATAAAAAAAATACTCAAATCAAAAATTCCAAATTTACCAATAATATTTAATAAGTGACACGATATTTTTAGGTTTTGAGCAGACGAGTCTGTTTACAAAAAGAATCTTCGCCAAGAGGCGCCAAGAACTAGCCAACTAGAAAAACAAGCGAATCGATGTTTATACTCGTATTTCAAGAAAATACGAACATTCTTTTAATATTTAAACGGTGAAAAGATTTCTACACACACAAAGTGAATAAATACTGTTTTTTAAAATGAAATGAAGCAATATTTTATGCATAATATGTCTCAATAGCCATTACAAATACATTCAGAAAGCGTACTGTTAAAGGAAAACTGCCTTTTTTTTCTAACTACTAAAGTATTTTTGAAGAAAATTATGGTTTTAGAATATTCTTTACATATTTAGGAAGCTATAAATAAACATAAAATAGTTGTACTTTTCCTAAATTTTATGGATTGTTGACGATTGCAAAGGCTACTTTTTTTTCCTATGCTAACTCTATGAGGGACGAAACGAAAACCGCCTAAGGGGGACAATTTTGGACCTCGACCAATCAGGAGCGACTGCCAATTTGTCGCATCTCTTATAGACGCAGTCGTGATGTAGGGCTCTAGTGTTCGAGTGGTGAAGGTGAAAACCAGACCACAGATTTAGAAAGTAGCAGATCTGCCCCTAGGGGGAAAGGTGAAGCCACTTGTGAACTAGCATCCCATAAGGCAGTTCGCAAGCCCTAGCACATGGCATGCCATACGCCACCAGATGGCACCATGAGAAAATTCGAATTGTAAAAAATATATATTTAATATTAATTAATTTTTATGTTTTACCAGTTTTGATAGCATAAGTTTATAGCTGGATATGTATTGATAATTTCTGGCAGACATGAGGTATATATTCATAAAAGAAGCATATTAAAAATGCAATTTTTATTGCATGTTACTCTTTGGCAAAAGCATATTTTGTGAACCAGTATCCCGTGATGCATTGCAAAAACAGCGAAATGTGGATTCATCGCACAATCGCATGGTTTGTATTGCGTTGTATTTGATTGCGCAATTGATTTGCATATCTGCTTCTTTCTAAATCTATGAACCAGACCCTTGATACTGAGGCTGTTTCGTCTGATTTGGTGTCACTTCAGACTCAAATCAAGGTGTAGGAAAAGAGTAAAACTTTTCATGCTGTATGAGAACTGATAAATATGAAATGATATAACTATATTGTTGTTTGATTCAACTTTAGAAGCTGAGTGTTGAATGTTTTGATAAATTTCATCAAAAGGTGGGAGCGTGTTGTGACCAGGATAACACTGTTTATTAATTTAACTTATTTCTGGGAAATGTTTGTTCTTAGAATCTGGCAACAGTGAAAATGTAATGTCAGCAAAAATAAATAAATGGTTCTTCTCTAAAAGATTTGTATGCGACTCGTGTTACAAATTCCTTTCAGTTATGGAATGCTCTTTAAGGGGACTGGGGAGGCAAATTTATTTTTTTTAAAGTTACAGACCAAAATGGATAAAAAAAAAATTATAGCTCAGGGACATAAAATTTAATGAAAATACAAAATAATAAAAGAAAAATACGCAATAGTTTTTTTTATTAAAAAAATATATTAATTTTTTTAACGTGTTTTAAAAATGCTCCTTGCAATTCAATTTTTTTTCTAAAATGTCTAATTTTTTTATATAAGATATTTAAATATATGTTAACAAAACTGTGCATGGATTTTTTATTTGTCCTATTGGTTAATTAATTAAAATTAAAAAATTATGATACTTGGACATTTTTGATTTTTTTCGTGATATGCTAAAAGTAAAACTGAGTAAAATATTAAAAAATTTTATAAGATTTCAAAATCCATGCACAATTATGTTTGAAAGATTATCAATAAAAATTTTCCACAATTTCAAAGCAATACACAAATTTTTGAATCGCAAGGAACAATTCGAATGTACGACAAACCACTAAAAACACTTATGGAGAAAAAGGCAAGTAAAGAAAATAATAACTTCCACTTAACGTACGATTTTCGGATTTCGGTGTTTACGAAAACTCCAACTGTATTTTGAATTCTTTTTTCGGATCGTTAAAAGTAAGATATGTTCCTAAAGATAAAAGTTCAAGCTATAACTTTTTATTAAAATACCCAAATCGATACTTTTGAAATTTTTTGCCTCCCCAGTCCCCTTAAGAGGTTAATTTATTTTCAAAATCCACACTTTTGTCTTCTAAAAAATTTAAGTTGTTTGGATACTGGTATTTCTCTGATGGACTAATTGTTACTTTTTTCAAATAATGTTTGCCATTTATTTTGGTACTCATCCATTTTGCAGGTGCAAGCAATAAAGGTACCCGAAATCTATTACCGTTTTGAAATGGAACAGATCCAATGGACCTTTAATTGCAGGGGCGTAGGGAGGGGGGGTTACGGGGGGTCAGAACCACCCCCATGGGGACTTACAAAGGTGTTCTTGCAGAGCTCCAATACCAATTATCTCAACAAATTTCACCCCCCCCCCCCCCCCCCGGGGGAAAGGTAGGGGATTAATTGTCCAGGATTAGGGCCCCTAGTCGGAAAGACCTAAAATTGCGTTCCATTACAGCAAGAAATTTGCATAAAAGTCTTTAATTTTGTAAAATTTGTTAGTATATATTAATGCAATCAGGTGGACAAATCAAATGGTAGGACACTTGCAGTTTTAATATCGCAAAATGTTGTGTTAAATGAGTGTTATAAAATCACACTGCTTCCCAATTTTGTCTTTTTCTTTTGTATTTCGGATGTAATAAGAATAAAAAGGAAATACTGTAAAGCTATTTTTCCGTAATATATAGTATTTTTGATTTGTCACAGTTTTTTTCAATGGTTGTTATATCTTTGATATTTCATTAGAAAAATTATCCAGCTAATCACTTTTCCGTAGACTACGTATAATTCCGTTCTCTGGGCAGACGGCGGACAAACAGTTTTTTTAGAGCATGAACGATTATTTAAGAATGGAGATTTTTTTTCCACATTTCCGGTGGGGTCATCTCCTAAGGGTCCCCCATTCCGAGAGGGGATCTTTTTTGTCTCGTATCTATTTCTGGATTTCCCGCGCTATTGACATCTTTCCATTCACACTTGTAGCAGAAGGGGCACTATCCGCATTCCGTGTAGAAAACGCGCCTCATTTTCCTTGGAATTTTTTTTGTAGGAAGCTCACTCTAATTTTCACCCCTACCCCTTCTCTTAGCTTACCCAATAAACTTGTCCCTCTGTGACTTAGAAAGCAGGGGATGGGGTGCATTCTTTTGGAAAATAAACACTTTTACACATTTTTTTTTACTTTCGATACACAAGGCAGCTCGTTCTGTACTTGTCATTCATTGTTGAACTTAAAATCCCTAGAAAACTCCAATGGTTTTAACTGTATTTCACCTATTTTTATAAAATAAATGATATTTTGGCTAAAAATTAATGCAATCAAAATATTACTCAATTCTTGCAAAATAAATCGCGTATTGTGATAAGTCTTCACTAATCATGCTATTGAGGTAAGTGACGATACGATTTGTTAGATTATATTTTATATAATTATTCATTATTTGTATTTATTAATTGTTATCATTTTTGCATGTCATTTGTAGTAGCTATATGATGCAAATCTTGTTTATTAGTTTAAAAAAAATTAAATAGGCAGCTTTAGATTTATTTACCCAAAACGTCAATTTTTTTGTTAACTTATATAAATCAATAACTTTAATCCTCATTAACTTTATAATACATCAGTAACATCAATCCGGAATAAGTTTTAAGCGTGTTGATTAATAGTTATCATGTGTTTAAGTTCATCATTAATGAAGAAATTTGACTTCTTATGATAAAATTTATTTTATTTGTAATAAATAATTTAATTTTTAATTAATACGTTAAAATTAAAAATTTAAATGCATTGTACTTAGTTATACAAATTAATGAATGTTATTCATTATAACTAACTTTGTTTTAAACAGATAATTATAATTATTAATATTCATTAATTAGCATTTTCAATTAAAAACTACGTTCATAATTGTTATAATAAAGTTTCCATTAAACTAAATGGGCAACTTCAAAATTTTGTAACCCCCCCCCCCCCCCCAGATAGCCAGATTTGCACCTGGAAATTTAAAATTACCTTCATTTATCTACAGCTTAAACTAAAGATGTTGCTTTCTATATATTTATATTTATGCTCATTTTTTTAGCTATGTCAAAAAAGCCAGACCCCACCAGTAGAATATTTTAACATAGGTAATCAAGGATATCCTAAATGGAATAACAATAACAACACCCTTACATTGTTATATCTTTCTATGTCAGCAAGGTATTTATTTCTTTTAAATTTATTTTTAAATATTTATTTCTTAGCTCTCGTCTACAACAAATCATGCACTAGGTGTAGAATATTTTTTACTTTTGTCATTTGTTAGTACTTTTATTGGATTTCTCTAATTTCAGACACACTATTGTACAGCTTGTATGCGCACCGGATAATAAAATACCTGTTTTAGAAGTGAAAGGAGAAACAGCTAATCAAACTTATGTAAGACTTTTTTATTAATTTTATAATTCATTGCACCAAATTTTTAAAATCTGATCAATATAATTGGTATACTTTTGTTTCATTTTTACTCTGATTTTTGAAAACCATTCCATAATGGAACAATTTTTCTTGATTTTTATCAAAAAGTCAATTATGAAACTTCTATCATTCATTTCCAGCTTCGTCAAACAGCGTCTCCACAAACAGTTTAGCTTTGGGGAGTTTACCGCATTTTAAAGAATGTGAGACCCCCGTGGTATCTCAAAGTGCAAATTGACTAGAAAAAAGAACATAGCTTGTGTCTAGCGGATACCGAGCACTAAGAGTATCCAAAAAATGTTAACACCTTCAACAGCAAAGTGCAAGATGAATTGTAGTTATTGTTCTGCTTTATAAAAACTACAACTTCTAATTTACTTTAGCCAATGCCTGTCGGTGGCGGTTGAGCCATTAGACGGCCAGACTCCCAGTAGCGAGAAATCAAGTCAGGAGAGAGGTGTTGAAGTCCAATACACGAAAACAGGTGGCCCACAACCATCCTTTCAGACGTTCAGAGCGGCAAATGTCCGTGTCGGTCATACCAATGCAGAAGATAATCGTGTCCGGAGACATGCGAAAGCAGGCGACTGCAGCACTCCTTTCTAGATTGTGGGGAATAAAGCCGGGTACCATCAGATCCTGCCATTGCTTACCGGAGCCGAGGATCTTGAAGTTGGTGATGACATGTTTGGAAATTTTGCCACTGATAATGCGCACCGCCAACAGAAGTGTTTGGGGAATCACTGGCTGTTCCCCCTCCGCCCCCTTCTTGGCCAATTCATCTGCTTTCTCATTACCATCAATACCGACTTGGCTGGGAACCCATTGTAGTTTAATCTTTCATCCGGCATCAATGGGGTCAGCAATTTTCTCCCGGCATTTCATGGTGCAGGGACAAGTGGTGGGGATATTATTGCTCAGAGCCGAGATAGCCACCTGGGAGTCTATAAGGAACACAATGCTGCAACTTCTAATTTAGTTCTAGACTACTTTTTAGTTCTAAAAGGTACTGTTCCATGGAGGTATTTCAAGATCATTTCTGTCACCATTCATTAGCTGGACTTGGTATAGACAGTAATTCTTTAATCTTTTGCTATACCCACTTATAGTCTAGGCACCAATCAGTTCTTCAGACTACTGCCTTTTCCTCTGCTGCAACAACATCTTGCTGTTCCTTTTTTTTATTCTGCACAAGATGGATTCTTTTTTGGACTCATAACCAACAATTTCCTTGGCTGAAGTACATCCTCGACTTCAAAACATTCTCAAAAAGTCATTTGTCAAAGCTTTTATATAGTTTTATTTGGTTAACAAAATTTTTTTGCAACTTGCTACACGTATAGACTGACTTGGGAGTAAAATTTTAAATTTTCCGTTTAAGCAGGGTGCTAATTACGTGCAGTATATGTTTAAAACTATTCCAAAACATTTAAGTTACATGTCAGAGTGTCAATCAAACTGAAGCTCGTACCGAGAACTGTGGTGCAACGATGCATCGTGTGTAAAAATGCATCGCAAAATGTTGGATTTAGTCAGGGATTGAAAAGTTACGTTTAAAAAGTAACTCTGTTGCAGTTTCTTAGTATGAAAAGTAACTACTTACAGTTTCTTAACACTTTAACGATCGGCCGTCGATTATTCAAGGTTTACTCCCAGCACTAACCGACCGTTCGTCGATTAATGGACTTTTGATTTTTCTGTTTGGTTAGGTTAGGCCGTGTTCAATCTACCCCTCGATCCACGACTGATCTTTCTGCTCTGTCTCAAGTTGTCCGGTACTGTGGATCGCTCTAGACCAGAAGCATTCAGTGAATTATATCAGTCGGATCGAGTCAGGACCAAGCCGTTTTAGTTTAGTTTTGAATTATCGTCGCACACTAGAGCTACACGAGGGCTATTGGGAAACCGAGCGGTGAAAGGGCATAGTATGTTCAAACCGCTATTGGTCTGTAAAGTGTTAATACAAAATTTAGCCATCTTACCGCTTTTCAGAGCGAACCAAGTCTAAAAAAATTGGGACGATTGGAAAAAGCTATTCTTTAAAATGCATTTAGCGAATCAAAAGGAAATTGAACTTTGTTTAAGTTTAATTTTAAACAATTAAATTTTATGGCAAAGGCCAAACTGTGCGGAAAATATTCCGGAAGAATGACATTGGAAGTAACAAAAAAATAACTGTTGCAAGTAATGTGTTATTCCAATCCATGGATTTAGTCATCAAAATACATCATCTCATGAATTCTCATAATTCATGTGAGGATATATTTTGATGACTAAATCCATGCTTTACTTCATAACTTCTTATGTAAAGCAAAAAAAAAGTTAAAAGTATGTGGATAAGATTGACCTTTTTAATTCAGTATGCCAAGTATTAAAAAGTTTATCTTTTTTCTCCAGGAAATGACTTTAACTTCCAGATGCGCATGTGCTGACCTTTGCAATGAACATCACCTATCAGGTGGATCAGTGCTTGTTATTATGTAAGGCATATCCTTGTTATATTTTATTTTTATGTTCTTCTGGGAAAGTACCCTGCATAGTTTGGACTTACAGGGTTCGTACACATCCTGAAAAACTCCTTAATTTCATTTTTATTTTTAAGGGCCCTTGTAACTCCTGAAATTTGTGTATCACCTCTTGATATTTTTCCCCTCTCCTGAAAAAATTGACGACATTAATCTTTTTTCTCCTTTCTCATTTGGTTTTCTTTCGTACTTTATGAGGATGTCTACCGGTAAAAAAAACATGAAATTAAAAAAAAAGGTCATGAAAATTTTAAAAATCGCCAAAAGAGGCGATTTTTCCTCCAAAAAGGGGGTTGGCTTTTACAACGAAGCCTCAAATTTTCCAAAACATTTCCACCTATTGTTTCATTCATTCTCTATATAAGTCACTAGCCAATACAATAATAAACACACATATTCAAATTCATTTCGCAATAAATCCTGAATTTGCATTACTGCACTCCTGAAAAACTCCTGAATTTCACTATCATAGATAGAGTACGAACCCTGGATTTAAAAACTAAATTTGTACTAAAGAAAAATGTTTGTTCTAAAATTTATTTAGAAATCACAATTTTAAATAATTAAATGCATATAAAATACAATTAAAATAATTAATCCAAAGAGAATGCAGTAAAATTTTAAATTTCCTCTCAGTTACATCATTCAAAAATCTTATGAGAATTAACATATGTAATCACATCTTACATTGGCAGTTTTTTTTCCTGATGTGTTGAATCATTAAAAAACATATATTCTTGTTTTGCTATGATGTTATTAAGAAATTTGTGTTTTTATCCAGATTCCTGATATTTGTTTCACTGTACCTTATATTGGGCATTATACATTCAAGTCTAACTCGTGGAGCCCATGGATGGGAGCTAATTCCTAACTATGAGTTTTGGATGGAATTCCCACTGCTTGTTCGGGTATGTATTCTGAAAATAAATTTCATATGAAAGATGAAACATACATAACAAAATGCTTTCACATTTTCATGTGCCCTCCTTATAATTCAGTGATTCACGTCATAGCAGTTGTGTGGTGTGTTAGTTCAGTTAGTAACATCGGGCTCAGTTGCTGAGAGGTATTGCATGTCCTCCTCATAAGCCCAAGATAGAGGGTTCGAGCACTGGCTGAGTCGTCAGATTTTCTTTATGGGAAAGTCATTGGCATAATTGTTATGTAATTATGTGGCATTAAAAGATCTCTTGAGTTCCCATTTGGCTTGGATTTTCTTGGCAAAATTAAATCTCTGCATACTTAACCCTCTAATGCATACTGTTGCCATATGGCAACAAGTTCCATAATCCACTTTATTCTATTAAAGTTGAGGTCCCCCTTGACAAATTTGTGTTTTTTTTTATCTATTACATTCCATTTTGAAGTTTTAGTTACTAATAACCCTCATAGATGACAGTAGTAAAAGTGTATTCAAAATTAAACAGTGAGGTTTTTAACTGTTGTTAAATTACACATTTGGCAGTATTCAATGTATAATAATATTAGTACTAAATACAAATAAATTGTTTGAAAAAATAATTATAGTTCAAGAGGGTTATTTAAAAATATATTTAGTAGTTTTCTAATCATTCTTATCAAAATTGGAATTTTGTAGTTGGATTTTGCCATATGGCAAAATTTTTAAAAATTGAAATTTTTTAAATTCCAATGCTGTTAATTTTTCTTCAGTATTTTTCCCATAATGTATAAGGATTAAAGATACAAATATATATTTTAGGAATGAAAAAAAAATCATGTATAACAGGGTTAAACATCCACAGATCCATTGTCATCTGAGCATCAAAATTAGTATATAAAGCTACCGGGTCATTCCACGTGAAATCACCCAAATTTAAGAAAATTTGTAGCCGACTAGTCACCGATTTTTTTCAAAAAATTACCACTTAAACTTGTTGTGGAGAAACCCTCAAATATCAATTTTTAGCGCATTTTGTCGATTATTTGCTGAGATACGGACTTTTGAAAAACGGTCATTTTTGACGAATTTCGGCCATCTTGGATTTAACACTGTGCACTAAAACTTCAATAACTTGAGAACTAATTGGTCAAATTTAACAATGTTGGTGTCCATTTGAAGCTATTTATATGAGAAACATAAATCTAGCGTTTAAAAGAAGTTTTAAAATTTTTTTACTAAAGTTTTAGAAGGAAAATTAAAAAAATCAGTGTTAAAATTTAAAAAATTTCAATAGGCTGTAAAAAAAATAAGTATATTTTTTTTTCTTCGCAACTTGGTGAAAACATTAATCAATATGTGTTCTTTAAGTACAAAAAAAATTGGAGAGGTAAAATTTCTTAAAAGCTAGAAAAGATTTTTTTTGTAACCCGTGATATTGAGCGCTACGGCTGCAATAAATTGAGAAATAATTCTTCAAATGTCACAATTTTTGTGTCGTTTTGAAGCTAATTATATGAGAAACATAAATCCAGTGTTTAAAAAAGGTTAAAAAATATTTTATTATACTTTTAGAAGGAAATTGTAAAAAAAAAAAACTACGTTAAAAATTTTCTAAATTCAATATGCTTAAAAAATATATACCCATTTTTTTCCACCTGAAAATTGGTGAAAACATTAATCAATATGTGTGCTTTAAGTACAAAAAAAATCAGAGAGGTAAAATTTCTTAAAAACTAGAAAAGAATTTTTTTGTAACCCATGATATTGAGTTACAAAACTCACAGATGTAGGAATATATGACACTGAAAAGTTTCTAAAACATAATTTTTAGTACTGGCAAATGAGATCTAGGTACATACCATTTTTAACATTGAGAAGAAATAATTTATTCCTCCCTGAAGTTTTCAAACAAGTGTTCAATTGACTTGGTTTCATCAGGGGTGATATTGTATGTTCTCAACATTTAACAATCTAACAAAGGAGAGCTAAATAATAGTGTGTAATATAGTTTCAGAATTTTCACAGTTGGCAAAGCAGTTTAGTGACAAATAGTATATCAAAAGAGTTAGAAGTGCCTCTTAGAAAAAACAAACTTCATTTCTGCATTACTTAATATAAACAATCCCTGCGCCTTTTGCCTATGGATTGTTTGTTTTTATTACTGAAAAATGACATGGTTTAGTGATGACTTGTTTTGATTTTTGAGGTTTTGTTGAATGATTTAATTTCCTGTGTTCATAGGTTTTAAAGAAATTAGGCAGATGTTCAAAGCTTTTTTCCTTAATAACTTACCATGTGTATTAAAGACTTTATTCTACTTCATGCAAAACACAGGGTAAGGGAAATGAAAACTTATAGGACAGGAATATGGGATTCAATTTATGTAAAATTATTGGATCGAATTACACTTTTAGTATTATATTATAAAAACCTTTTTAGTGCTTAAAATCAAGTTAACTTAACATGATAATGAAAATTTTACTTTTTAGAAACATTTTCATTGGCATATTCCTACATCTGTGAGTTTTGTAACTCAATATCATGGGTTACAAAAAAATTCTTTTCTAGTTTTTAAGAAATTTTACCTCTCTGATTTTTTTTGTACTTAAAGCACACATATTGATTAATGTTTTCACCAATTTTCAGGTGGAAAAAAATGGGTATATATTTTTTAAGCATATTGAATTTAGAAAATTTTTAACGTAGTTTTTTTTTTTTACAATTTCCTTCTAAAAGTATAATAAAATATTTTTTAACCTTTTTTAAACACTGGATTTATGTTTCTCATATAATTAGCTTCAAAACGACACAAAAATTGTGAAATTTGAAGAATTATTTCTCAATTTATTGCAGTCGTAGCGCTCAATATCACGGGTTACAAAAAAATTCTTTTCTAACTTTTAAGAAATTTTACCTCTCCAATTTTTTTTGTACTTAAAGAACACATATTGATTAATGTTTTCACCAAGTTACGAAGAAAAAAATATATACCTATTTTTTTTACAACCTATTGAAATTTTTAAAATTTTAACACTGATTTTTTTTAATTTTCCTTCTAAAACTTTAGTAAAAAAATTTTAAAACTTCTTTTAAACGCTAGATTTATGTTTCTCATATAAATAGCTTCAAATGGACACCAAAATTGTTAAATTTGACCAATTAGTTCTCAAGTTATTGAAGTTTTAGTGCACAGTGTTAAATCCAAGATGGCCGAAATTCGTCAAAAATGACCATTTTTCAAAAATCCGTGTCTCAGCAAATAATCGACAAAATGCGCTAAAAATTGATATTTGAGGGTTTCTCCACAACAAGTTTAAGTGGTAAATTTTTGAAAAAAATCGGTGACTTGTCGGCAACACTCATTGGGTGATTTCACGTGGAATGACCCTACCACAAAAAAGGCTCTTATAGTATGCTGAGTCTGCAAAGGCTTGACTGCTAATAAAGCAGCCCTTTTGGATTTTTTTTTCTTTTATAGAGTGATCTTGCTATATAGTTAGTAGGACATACTTTTACACAAGTTTTTAAGATCTCAGCATAAAAATAGAAAGTGAAAAGCATAGAAATAAAAATAGAAATTGGACTAGATTGCACAGTTTTACTATCTCTATGACACCTCTCATATTGACACAAGACAGAAATAAGAGTTACTGTAAACTCTCCAAACTGTATGTGTTCTACATATTTATTTTTTTCTAGGATGGTTGTGTATTTGTCATGAGTGGCTGCAAAGCGGAAATGGCCTATGAACAAATATGAATTTCAATTCTACAATACTACATTTTGGATATTAACATCTTAAAACACTTTTGTATTGTTGAAGAGTTTTACAACAATGATTGATGCACTTTTTTAAAATCTGAAAATTGTGAGATGTTTTAGTTTTATCCTTTAAGCATTTATTATATTCAAGCACTAACATGAAAGTGTAAACACCACTAAAGTTGAAGTTGACAACTTAAATAAGAATACTATATTACATGTTACAAGAGTCTCAGATTTTATATTAACTTCTACAAAAGAATTTACGAGCTGTAAATTCTTTTATTTTACAACAAATTAACTTCTTTAGTATTATTATGTGAATATTTTTAAATAAAACGTCTATTTTTGTAATGTTATGTTTACTGTTTCTTGTATGGCGTATGTTTGAATTAGTGTCGAAAATATGAGCATTAAATAATAGCGTTTTTGCTTAGTTGTCATTACTAGGTTCATTGTCAAATACCCTTTAATTTTATACACAAATTATATGTATTGCCATGTTATATTCTAAGGTTTTATTTGTAATGTATTAATAGCTCACTACCAACTATATATTACTTAATTTACTGCATTTCTTGCCTGTGAATAAAAAAAATCTGGAGTTGTGATGAAAATGCTCTTAAAAAGTTGAAATTAAATTATTCTTGGGCATACAAAATGTGACTCTTGATAAAAAAAATCCATGCATTGTCTTGTTATTATTGAATTAACTGAAACTATTTTGCTAATAAAAAACCTTTCACTGTATTTATACCATTTGTTTATATTTTTAATGTATAAGTTTATAATTTATTAGTTTATATCAGCAATTCCTAATCCAGGCCATATGCATTTATTTCGTTTACATCTGAACCACGTGGAATTCTCCTGGTAGATCTGGAATTTAATTTTGAAAACATTTGAGAATCCAGCATTAATTTTTTTCAAAGCTTGTGAACCATGGATTGTGTCATTTAAGAATAATAAGTGAAATTGCCATTTTTATCTAATAAATTTAATAAAAAAAAGTGCTATTTTTGAGTGAATTTTAATACTGAGTGCTAAAGTGTCTGTTCTTTTTGTATAATTTTATGCTTTAATAAATTTTTGTAATTAATGATTTTTATATGTTTTTTTGTATTAGTATACTTAATTAAAATAAAGTAATTAATATAATTTTCATCATTGAGAAGGCGAAGGTATCCAAAAGATGCAAGATAATTGACTAAATTCATTTATGATGTATCTCTCAGATGCAGAAATAAGCAGAAAAATGTTGCAAATTCAAAACTTATTGGACATAAAGCAAAGTAAGGTACGAGAATAAATGAGGTTTTTAAGCTTGAATTTTATATTAAACATGTAAAATTGCAGTTTGTACGTCACAGATGCGATAAAAGGTTAATTTTAAATGCTCTGTGTTTAAGGGGGGAGGAGATGGTCAATTATTACATAATCTCACATAGTGGTGAAATCAACATAGAATCATGAGAAAATACGTTTCTCAACTTAAATTTAGCAAAATCTTGCATGATAATATTTATCGTGGCTATCCCAACCATATTTCAAAATGCTGAAATTTAGATAACTATTTAAGATTTAATAAAAAAAGAAATCAAATAAATAATATAAGGTTTGAAACATCTCACGTGAGATTAAGGGGAGGGGGCGAGCCAAATATCACAATCTCACAATGGGAGGGAGGTCAAAAAAATTTCAAAATTGCATTGCATGATTAATGGACGCCACCAAATTTAATATTAACAACCACTTCAATCATTTTTGCATCTCCAAAATACCTGCTTTTTTTACAACTACTAAATAATACTTGATAGGTTAAGTTTACACTAGGGTGCTTTAACTGTTATAAATATACATCACTTAAGAAGAAAGACCATCCATTACCATAATATTATAGACCTATATAAATACACCTATAAGGCTAAATATTTTATAATATGCATTACAAATGAAAAAAATAGTCAAATATTTTGAAAAATTAAACATTTATTCTAAAATCAACGGGTAAAAAAATAAGTTATACAACAATTAGAAAAACATGTAAGTACTTCAAAAAAATCTACTTTAACAGGTGCATGGCAAACTGGGTAACATTTATAAAACTGTAAACAATTGTAATCTCTTAAGTAGGAATGTTAAAAAGTAGTTTGGTAACAAACTAAACTTCTCCGTAAGCAGTTCTCTTTCCACAGCAGGTGCATGCAAATGAAACTCCTTCCTAAAATTATAATTAACTTCAGAAATCTGCATGAAATTCCACCACTCAGTGAAGAGAAAAAATAGAAACAATAACTTTATTTTTTTAAAAAATTAGCTGAAAAATATTTAACTAGATAATTTATTAGAATTTCTATATGCTTGTAATTCTTTCTGTAGAGTAAAATCCAAGTTCTGGATAAAATAATTTTAATATATTCTGAAAAAAAAATGCACTAAAATTAAAGACTAAGTGAAGTAAGGAAGATAGAACAAAACCAAGACAATCATTTAATTTAGTTGAAAATAACCTCTTAGATTCCATTAAATGGCTACTTTCGATTTCTATGTGTTTGGATTTCACTCCCACAGAAAGAATAACAATGTAATAATAATTCAAAGTAATAGTAATTAATATTTAGTCAGTTTTTGTATTTAAAAGTTAATCATTCAGATGAACTTTTCTAAAAAAGAAAATATCCAAAATCTGTATTACAAATAATGGTGAAAAAGGTGTTTGAT
The DNA here is from genome assembly GCA_023701765.1 of Hylyphantes graminicola. NCBI lineage: Eukaryota > Metazoa > Arthropoda > Arachnida > Araneae > Linyphiidae > Hylyphantes > Hylyphantes graminicola. The sequence goes on from CM043116.1 coordinate 50,444,563, forward strand.
CAACACCGCAAATCTTCAGTGTTTTATTGGTTACAAATTGACAAGTACTCTTGCATTTCATTCATATTATTAATTTTTAAATTTCATATTAGTAAATAATGTTGCTTAAAAGTTATAAAGTTGTTCACAAATAATAACACAATGCCAATACTTACAACAATAAGCTTTGGTAAATCATTCCAGAAATCTAAATTTGGAACTATTTCTATTCCTTGAGCTCCATTAAAAAGATTCCAAACAATTCCAACAATAAAGTAAGCCAATGTTATTGTGAAAAACCTACGCAAAATAAAATAGGAACAAAAATATTGTATTCGATTTATAAAATATCATATTTACTAAAAATATGCAAAAGCTTATATTCTGCATTGTTAATAAATAATTAAAAAATATATTTATTAATTGAAATGACATGTAACTAAGGTCTCAACAAATACAGAAAATTCATTGATTTTTCTGACTTCTACTCTCCACTAGTGGCATCACACCAGCATTAAGTTAAATATACCAGAGTTCTTAAGACAGGTATCGTTAACTATACTGGAAACTAATGAATTAAAATTTTAAAAAAACCATACAGTTGCAATGTAACAGTCAACTTATTCGGACAAAATATTCATTTATTTTAACTTTAAAAAAACTTCAAAATGCAATATTTCATTAATTTGTCATGAGTTATACCAATTAAAGTTGAAAAAATTATATTTTGTTTATTTAAGATAAACATGATCCAAATTTACTTTCATGGGAATTGTCTAACAAGCTATCTCCATTATTAATTAAAACTAATGGCCATTATTGTCAAAATGTGGTCGATACTTTATCTAAATTTGAACAAAATGCATGTCATAAACTAAGAGCATGGAAAGTATAGATAAATGATAAGTTAGTCCCATTAAAGACATTTTCATTTACTTTCAAGCTTCCTTAGTAAGAATGTTCGTAAAGACTTTTTTTTAACAATTAAAAAAAGATGTTTAATATTCTCTGGAATGCACTTAACATTTTAACTTGTTAAATTTAATATTTAGAATTAAATTTGCCTTTGGTTATATTTCAATTACTTTCTTAGCTAAATAATAAAATCTAAAATAAGTTTAACTTAGTTTCAAATCATTAAAAAAAAGCTTAGAAATTCAGATTATAGTTATACAATAAAAAACAAAAGAACTGTGAAACTCACGCAATCAATAATTTACTTCCAGTTGATAGCCCACCTGAATCAGGTTGGCTAGAAGAGGGGCATCCATTATCACAGGCACATTTGGTAGTAAGTGTCATATTCTAAATAGAAATTAAACTGTAGTGTTTATTGTGTAAAGTAAAGTAGTTAAAAAAATCAAGTTAATTTTAGTTCTATTTAATTTATATTAATAATAAAAAGTACAACAAAATACACCAATGATGATCATAAGACTGTTACAATAACAAAAAAAATATAAAATATATCATTGCACAAAAGTGCTACAAATTTACACATATTTTTGATAAGCCATATTGTAAGACATCTTAAAAAGAATATATGTAAACTCCACCAGTTTCAATACTTTACTTTTGATTATTATAAATCTTAATAATTTATAGAGCTATAAAAACAACCAGACAATATCTTAAGAGATACATTCAAAGCAAGTTCAAAACTAATAAATTAAAAATATCCATATAAAAAACTTACAACATTCGAGTTTGTTTTATTTTCAGGGATATCAATGGACAAATGATAAGTAATACTTTCATTGCAAACAAGTCTGACTGTAAGTTTTCTGCAAGATAAAATACTCACTTATTAGTAAATGCTATAAATGCAAGTTTGTATACATTTAACATAATTGTATTCTTAAATTTTTTTTTTATAAAAAAACTACCTTTTTTACAGTTAAAATTGTTATGAATAGTAAATTATTTTTTAAACAGAAATCATGTAAATTTGTAGAAAAACCAACCATACATAGCATTTAAAACAAATGTTTTTAAAAACCACAATAGTTTCGTTACTGACATGCCTCTACAATAAAGTTGTAAATACAAAAAATGTGGCAAATGCTCTCCTCTACAGTACAATTTTTTAATGATTCTTTGGATGGATAAATTTAGAATATTGGAGTGAAAACTTAAAAAATAAACCCAACTCTTTAGAGCCAGAGCAGAACTTCAAGACATAAAGAAACGAAAAAATATTTTATACCTGTTTGTGACAATAAAAAGGCACTTTTTTACACTAGTTGTATTCATTTACCTCAAAAATGTCTTCAGATATACCTTACTAAATAGAGTTCCATTTAAAATTGCCACCATATGCATTACATATCCTATAGCAGTTAAGTTAGGATAGTTGGAATTATCTTGGCACTAGAGCTACACGAGGGCTGTTGCCTATTGGTGACAGGTATCATAATTTCCTAGAGCAGTATACTTATCAATCTTTTTAATATTATACTTACTGATTAGCACCTGGAACAGTGTACTTAATGTACAACCCATCAGCCTCGGTGTCAAACAGAGCTGTGGCTTGGAGACCCAACGCATGTTCCTCTGGGAGACCACCATCAAATCCACCAGGTGTTCTTACACATGCCTATTCAATAGACCGAAGCAAGAAAGTAAAATTCATGTTTTAAAGCTTAACTGATATGGATACGATTACATACTTAAATCCAATTGATCTATTCTATTTTGTCAGCGTTCAAAGAACATGCACTATCATGCTAGCGTCTTTATAAAATAAAATATGGTTTTCTGGTATGGTTACTATTCAATTAGGAAGTCTGTGTAAGAAGGAAGACTGTTCCTTGTGCATAAAACTAATGCTAGTGAAAAAATAGTTTTTCTTACTAAACCCACTTCCTTCATACCAAACCTTTTTTACTTACCTCTGGAATTGAAAATTTTATGGATGACGATGCAAGAAAGGTAAAAACATTCTGTTTTTAGAATTGCTTAACTAATTACTCCCAAAACCGTTATTTAAGTGCACTTCTCCTTTACCAACTTTAATAATGGTGAAGTATAAATTTTTATAGAATTACAGACTATTATAAATCAAGCAAACCAATTCTAATCAGCTAACGTTAAATAATTAAGGGTTATTTTTATAAACCTAATAAATCTCTTTAGAATAACATAATAGCAGTCCCTATTGATATCTGAAGGCTGGCTTCTGGCGAAAAGGATTGGGGTTAAATCTCTCATATGGTTAGGATTAAGTTACAATATTATCGCACTAGAGCTACACAATCGAAGAAACAATAGAGCATATCATTCTTTATGTTCTCGATATGAAAAAGAAAGAATTAAACTTAGACAAGGAATTGGTTGTATTCCCCTGTACTTTCCCTTGTTATTTGACTTCTCCAATTATGACTTACACAAGGCTAAAGTGACTATTAGATTTATCGAAGCCATGGAAGTTTTCTAGTTTGTCGGATTTCTTTTAATTAATTGATCCAAGTGGGATTATTGCGGTGAAGCAGCCTAGTCGTCGAGCACATATTCCAAGATATATACTACTAGAGCTACCCAAGTGGGTTAATTTCCACCATCCGGTGCATTTGTCGCCAAGGGATTTGACGTTTTTTGTAGCAAGCGATAAACAATTTTATTTGGTGATACGGCGAAAATTCTTTTCGTCCAATTGTCGGCGCTGGTAATACTTGCACGGAATTGTGGGTAAGAAGCCCAGATGATGTGCGCGCACAATAGAATTATTTTGTTCTTAATTTATTTTTTCGTCCAATTGACGACGCTGTGTTACGATGCGTTACGGTTGCGGTGATCTTGGCTGGGCGGAGTAGAATATTATTATTCTTATATATTTTATTTATATTTTTATAAACTATTTCAATAATCTAATAATATTTTTATAATTATCTAATAATATTTCTACAATAATCGAACTTTAAAATAATCTAATATATTTTTATTTATGTTTTTAGTGTGTATTTTTATGTTATTTTTTTTTTGTCCAATTGTTTGCATTTATGATCGTTTGTCGAATACTTGCGCGGATGATGTGCGCGTCGGAATTAGTTTGTTCTAAATAAAATCTTGCATTATCGGATTATCGTCATTTCATTTTGCGAGGTTTCGTTTGCGGTTTTATGACTTGACTTATGACTTCTTTGGTGGGGGGCAAGTTCGCCGAACACTGCGACCTTAGGTCTATTGTATTCAACCCCAAGAAATGATACAGTCACAAGAGACACACAAAGAAAGAGACGACACAAACACATAGACAAATAACAACATTTACTGACGGTCACAAACATCCATGCCTGACCGGGATTCGAACCCGACCTCAGCAGCTCCAAAGGCTAGAATCCTAACGAGTGTGCCACCGAGGCGGCCTTCGTTTGCGGTTACTTTTGGCTTTCGAACATCCGATTATTGTTATGTTGATGTTTTTTTAGAGAAAAAAAAAATTGCCCGGGGCCCCAAACGAGTGTTTAGGCTTTCAATGGGCCCTACAATACTGCCCGATGTAGGATACTGATGTTTTTTTAGAGAAAAAAAAAAAATTGCCCGGGGCCCCAAACGGGTGTTTAGGCTTTCAATGGGCCCTACAATACTGCCAGATGTAGGATACTGATGTTTTTTTAGAGAAAAAAAAATTGCCCGGGGCCCCAAACGGGTGTTTAGGCTTTCAATGGGCCCTACAATACTGCCCGATGTTGGATACTGATGTTTTTTAGAGAAAAAAAAATTGCCCGGGGCCCCAAACGAGTGTTTAGGCTTTCAATGGGCCCTACAATACTGCCCGATGTAGGATACTGATGTTTTTTTTAGAGAAAAAAAATTGCCCGGGGCCCCAAACGGGTGTTTAGGCTTTCAATGGGCCCTACAATACTGCCCGATGTAGGATACTGATGTTTTTTTAGAGAAACAAAAAAATCGCCCGGGGCCCCAAACGGGTGCGTACTGGATTGCCACTCGCGTAGCTCTAAAGCGACGAAAATTAAAACGAAACTAAACTGAGTACGGGATAGCCGCTTGTGTAGCTTTAGTACGGCGTTAATTCAAACCAAAGTGGATTGCCAATCGTGCAGCTCTATTGCGACGTTAATTCCAACTAGACTGGATGTTTGGGTTTGACCTGGGAGAAAAAAAATGACTTCCAACTCTCCCGTAGCTTTCCGCGATCCATTAACCTTAGAGATCAGTGAAAGAAACTAGGGTTGCATCGGCGTAAAGGAATCTGGCAATGATAAAGCTCGCGAATTTCGCCAAGAATTTGTTGTTTTTCGACAAGCGCCAAGCTGCACCGAATCCTGGAAATTTACCCACAAGTGCTATTGGCGGCGGGTAATTTAAAACTACAGTCAACTGAAAAGGTACATAACACAACTTTTAAGGGAGACATCATACACAGCCTCAGGACTTTGGAGTATATTTAACATCCACTGCCTCTACACGAAATATTAATTTTCATACTTTTTATCCGCACAGATCAGTTCTAGGTCCACAGTAGTTTTGGCAATGCCTGGAATGAAAACCAGAGCCTTTCGCATGCAAGGCAAGCGACTTACAAAATGGGCTCCCCAACCCATCAAAACTCCAGTAGCATGGGATCAAATATTGTTATCATAAAGTAAGAAAACCATAAAAGTAAATGGAAATATTTTAATTAAATTCAAAATGCTAAACTACTTACAGCAGCTTTTGAGCAAGCTGCATTTCCAGGATTTAGACTTGAAAATTTATCAGGAGAATCAAAAGGAACACATGGATTGTAAGAATACAGACCAACAGATGTGTTATAATTTTCAGGTAGCACTTCATAAAAACTGTGAAAGAGAAATAAATAAATTGATGTATTAAAAAGAGAAATAAATAAATTGATGTATTAAAAATCTATGGTAGAAGAATCAATAACAACTGTTCAAAATCCAGGAATTATTACTCAGGTATTGGCACGATGTCGGTAAATTACTATTTATAATTTTTTTAATATTAAAAGTTCCAATATTTATTTAAATGTACTAAATATTTCCTTAGTGTTGTGGTGCCTCTAAAAATAACTCAAATTAACAAGAACTAACATCATTGCAATTAAATAAATCTTTACGAAGAAGGAAGTAACTATAAGTTTCTATACGTCAGAAAAAAATATCATAAATAGATTATGTACAGATTATACAACCAAAATTTAAATAAAAATACAGGGCATAGTAAGTTAAAAAGAACTGTATTCCAATGGCACTGCTATTTTTACCGGGGAATTCCTTCAGAGGCTATTGAAGATAAATCTACGAAAACACCACCTTCTTTAACACATCTGCATGGAGTTTGAGTAACACAAATTGAAACGGATAATGCAGTTCCCACAAAAGAAATGAAAAAACATAGTATTTTAAGGAACATTTTTAAAGAAGAATTAGAATCGACAGCTCAGAACTTTTTCTGAAGTGTCCGACGAAGAAATAAACCGAAACAAGCTACGAAATTTTTTGAAGGTGAATGCTCCTTCGCATCTTAGAAAAACCAATGACGTCAGAAAGACATAGGCGAATTGAAAAAATTGTGGCGCCATCTATCTCATCGATACTTAAGCAGAGACCGATTTGAAAATGTTCGATTTAAATGAAATATACATCAATTCCCCTCTCCAGTATTGGTTAATTTAAGAAAAATTTAACTGTGCAAATATTTTTTAAGTAAAATATTTCTAAACTAAGTATTAAATAAAATGCTGGAATTGGTTTCAATCAATAATTATTGTATTACATATTTAGAAAATATACATATCAAAATATAATGTAATGAAGGATTTTACTTAAAAGTACATTAAAAGTAATTTGAAGCATTTTACAAATTTCTCTTTGAAATCGATATTTTGTTTAATTTTTCCATTTATTTGGAATAAAATGAATAAAACAGTTTGCATATACAAAAAATAATTTATTTTAGTTATTTAATTTCTTTTTTAAAAATAGGAAAATGGAAATTGTACTAAAAAAATGAAGTTATAAAAGATTCATTAAATTTGAGTAGCATTGTGCCCGCATAGTGTAATACATTTTATTTCCTACAGCTAAATAAATTATTAAATGATTGAAAAGTCAGATAATTTTCAAGCAAAAAAGGTACACAAAACTTTAATTTAAAACAAATTTTATATTTTATTACAACGAAAATATTTTCATGATCTTTATGAAAAAATATTAACTGATCATGAAAAATACATATATTTCAGTAGATTCGTTAGTACAATAATAATATAAAATAATTATATGCACAATATGAAGATACAAAGAAAATTTCTTTAAAAAAGGAAGGAATAACATTAAATTGATGGCCTTGTAACAATTAAAATGAAACTTAATAATCTAAAAAATTTCAATGAGGCTAAAATTTAAGTTTATAATCTGGATATATATCAAGCTTGAAGTTGGTGAAAAAAAATATAAAATGTTACTATTTATGTATATTCATGATTAATTATATAAAATGGTATATAATACATATATTATATAAAATGCAGTATGTGTCATGTAATTAGACATAAAAAAAAGCTCGCTTGAGGGAGGTAGCCAATGCCGGAACGGAAAATGAATTAATGGATGCTATTACAAAACTAAAGTCGTGGGAGTATTACGATTCTACAAATTTGAAGGATTATTTTGAAAGAACGTGGTTTCCCGAGATTAAAAGGTGGGCATTGGCCTACAAGCCAAGTGACATGCATATAAATTCCAATAATGGCATCGAACGACAAAACGAAGAACTAAAATATCGGTACTTGAATGAATATCGTAATTGTTCTCTATCTGAATTGATGTCAGCAGTGGTTGAGAAATTTTTGCCAGAGCGATACTCGTCGTATGAAAATATTTTCGTTGTAATAAAATATAAAATTTGTTTTAAATTAAAGTTTTGTGTACCTTTTTTGCTTGAAAATTATCTGACTTTTCAATCATTTAGTAATTTATTTAGCTGTAGGAAATAAAATGTATTACACTATGCGGGCACAATGCTACTCAAATTTAATGAATCTTTTATAGCTTCACTTTTTTAGTACAATTTCCATTTTCTTATTTTTAAAAAAGAAATTAAATAACTAAAATAATTTTTTTTTTGTATATGCAAACTGTTTTATTCATTTTATTCCAAATAAATGGAAGAATTAAACAAAATATCGATTTCAAAGAGAAATTTGTAAAATGCTTCAAATTACTTTTAATGTACTTTTAAGTAAAATCCTTCATTACATTATATTTTGATATATATATTTTCTAAATATGTAATACAATAATTATTGATTGAAAACAAATTCCAGTATTTTATATAATACTTAGTTTAGAAATATTTTACTTAAAAAATATTTGCACAGTTAAATTTTTTTTAAGTTAACCAATACTGGAGAGGGGAAGGGATATATATTTCATTTAAATCGAACATTTTCAAATCGGTCTCTGCTTAAGTATCGATGGGATAGATGGCGCCACAATTTTTGCAATTCGCCTATGTCATTCTAACGTCATTGGTTTTTCTAAGATGCGAAGGAGCATTCACCTTTTTTGAAACACTTCAAATCCGAAAGTCACATGTTTCTGTTTTGGAGTTGGGTTGGATTGTTTCCAAATATAAAAGAAGAAAGAAAAAATGGAAAAAATAATCCAATGAACTAATCAACATTTATCCGTTTTCCAGTAAATAAAATTAGTAGTAAAAACAGTATTATAATTAGAAAGAAACTTTAACACAATAAAAAGAATGAAAAGTTAGTTTTATTTAAAAGTTAAATAATAATGTTGAAAAAAATATTTTGACATGAAAGTTGAAGTGTTTGTTGTAATTTGCCTAGCAACAGGACGCGCAGTTCCGTTTTGTTTTGTTGACATAATTTGGACAAGTATGCAATTTGCACATTTCATTTGCTATTTTTAACTAAATTTTCTAGTAAAAACAACTAAAAAACATTATATAACGCGTAAATTTATTGAAACACCATAATTAAACTGAAAAATGTGACTGTGTGAAATAAAGGCTGAAAAAATATGATGATTTTACTAACAATGTTTATGATATTTAGCAATGTTTTTTAAAACTGTTATTTTGTTGAAAAGACTGTTATTTTATTGAAATATTTAAATGCAATGGAAATGTGTGGAGCCTTCCAAAACAGATTTTTCTTATTTTCCTGTGCTTGTTTATCTGGTATACTTTTTGCCTTGGTATGGCGGAAGTACGAACAAACAGTCCAGTTTTCTGCTATTCGCAATCATTACTCATCGGCCCTGCATAAATCAAACTACAAGGAATGGCTGCAGCAACAGAATGTCTCAAAGATGCAGATTCCGGAAGAAGTTCTACGATACAACAAACGGAGCAACCAGGAACTGGAAAGCTCTTTCTTGTTCCGGACTACGCCAGTTCTTTGCCTTGTATTTGTAAATACTCACAATGGTGCCGAATCAGTGAAACAGACATGGGCCAAGCACTGCAACATCGTGGCGTTTTTCGGCCGTTTTGTCGACGAAAAAATTCCTGTCCTAAAAGTGCCTCCTGTCACCTCATTCGAGGGCTTCTGCTATGCATTCACGCATGTATTCAAGAAATACTCCGAACAGTTTGAGTGGATGATAATAGCAGACGACAACACCTATGCAATTATCGAAAACCTGCGCCATTACATAGCTCCTCTGAATAGCAGTCTCCCTTACTATTTAGGTCACCCTGTTAAAGGATTCGCTAATTTATACAATGTAGGCACTGCAGGCATCGTCCTTAGTAAAGGCAGCTTATCGTTGCTGCACTCTGTTTATTCATCTGCGAGTGACTGTAAATTTAAGCATCCTCCTTCGTGGTATTTTGACCAATCTATTGGGAAAATACTGTATTCCTTCAATGTCCACCCAGTGGATACGAGAGATAGTGACCTGAGAGGAAGATTCAATCCGTTTTCTGTTGAAACCATGTTAATCCCGGGATCTATATCGGTATTCAGCTCTTACTGGAGATCAAGTGCCTTCATAAGCGAAGAGGTAATAAATGCTTCAAATATATGAATTAACTAATTAATTGAACTGGGGGAAATGTTTATTGTAATTAAATAAGTATCTTGCCTTTTTCTATTAGAGCACAGAAATAAAATCAAATTTTTATTTCAGCTGCTTGATTGATAAGTTAATAATTTTTTTAACAGCTTTATAAATCTGTAAAAAAAAAAAAGAAATTCCCAAATGCCTTATGCTTTAAAATAATCATACTTTTTTTTTCAAAGTGCAGAAGCATATTTTTAACTTTAGTGTATTCTCATATATCTTTAGTATAAAGTATATTTAGGAAACCATCTTAAACAAGTTTTTCTATACATGTTTTTAAAATGCCTGCTACAGAACTTAACTTGTAGATCACTTTTAACATCAACTCTCATGAAATGTAAGGTTATTTTTCATAAAATTTCAGAAAAATAGCTGTTTGTAAGTAGCTAAGCATGAAATTATCACATCTCTCCTCATATTTAGAATTTTTTAAAAAAATGTTAAATTGATTTTGATTTAATATTCTTTTCTTTAGGGCATGAATTGTTGCAGTGATAGAGCCATAACATTTCATGGCATGCTACCTTCCAAGTTGTACTTAATGGAATATATATTGAATCACTTAACTGTTTTCAAGAAAAGTTTACTTGGAACTGGCAATAACCCTCCTGCAATTCAAAAGGAATCGGATCAAAGTGTATCACAATTTGATAAAACGAAACAAGTTGGAGAACCTTTTGTGCAATTGATTGATCACAACTGGGTTAGAAATCGTCGAAGAAAGAAACCGAAAAAAGCACAGGATGATAAAAATATATGGAATGAAATATTTGGTAGCTGATATTCAGCACATAAAATGCCTAATTTAATCTTTAATCAAATCCTTCCATTTTTACCATGAGACTTAGTTAATAAATTTTATTTTTATCATGTTTATATCCAAGTGGTATTTTTTATTAAACTAACTGAAAATTGCTTATAATTAAGATCAATATTCCTAAATGCAAATGTTGTATTTCAAGCATCGCTGAAACATTAATCCAAATTTTTTTAGTGAAAATACTTATAAACAGATAATATATTGGAGACATTTAAATTTCAAGCTCCTTAATCACAATCAAAATGCATCTACAAATTTCCAAAAGATACACAAATGGCTATTTCCTAAATCCTGTAACGTCCTCTTTCAGTTACTGTGTACATAGACAGAAAACATAATTTCACTTTGAGTTAAAAACATTACCTAAGTAAACGTCAAAAGTTTTTGTTCCTTGGGGGTTTAAATGCATCAAGTTGGATACCATACATGTTTTCATATCCCTGTGTAGCTAAGTTAAATACACCAAAGAGTTTCAATATCCAAATCTATTCATTATATAATGGGTATTTGTCCTGGTAAAAAAAAATTATGGAGGTTGCCAAAACTGGAACAGCCATGCTATTTAAATCTGGTGTCCAAAGTCCCTGAGGTGTTGACCTCGTCTCTTGACAATAGTTCTAATTTTTAAGGCAAATTGGCTGCCTGCTCCTCGACGAGTTTCTCTTCTATTTTATTTTGTTTACAATACTGTCGCCCAAGAGCATCATGTTGTGGGATTTCGAACCTGGTCAATTGGCACTAGTTCAAGTTAACACAGTTTTATTTATTGGGAAGTGCCCCTCACGGAGGCTAAAAAAAAAGACTCACAAATGTTCAAACTACACCAAATGTTTTTGATGTTGTAGAATTTGAATTTAGGCAGTCATAATAACGATATATTTTTCTTGAGAATTATTATAAATGTTTAATGCCAGGGATTTGTGAATAATGAATGGGCAGCAAAACTACCACGCCTGTTTTGTCCGCATACAAAAATTACAAGTTAGAATAAAGAATATAAAATCTCCTCTAGAAAAGAACAACCAATTTTATTTTCGATTTCGCTTACATACCAAAACAAGCCACCCAAAAGGTCTATTAATTTAACATATCCTGGAGATTTCAACTAATATCCATTAGTAGTCCATTAAAAATAAGCTGAAATCTATGAGGTTTCAAACTCTCAATACCTACTCAGTTCGTCCATTGCGATGAAATAAAGCACCTTGATTGGACACTTCTCAAGCAATGATTAAAATCCGATTCATTGGTCATCCATGTCAAATTTAAAAAAAAAACAAACTCGATTTTAAAAAAATATTGTTCTCCTTTTCCATTCCATTTGCAATTTTAGCTTCCACACTACGGTTATAACTTAAAAAGTGGAAGGTTTTATAATCGTGCAGTCCGTCCGTCTGTCACCCACTTTCACAGAACGAACCGCAAGTCTCACAAACAAGTGGCATACGTCATTTTGAAGCAAAAAATCAGTTTAGGCTACATTCCAAATTTCATTTAAAAAAATTTAATTAGAAGTTTATTTAAAATTGTGTTTCCTGTTGAGCGTAAATATTATGTGGAAGCGGTGTAAGTGACAGATTCTGTAACAAACCAACTTGTTTTTTTTTTTATTATTTCTGTTAGTTACAAATTATCAGTTTTTCATAAAAAATCGCATCTAACATTTTTTTATGAAGTTTATTTTTTTTATATCTAAAACTAAAAATAATTCCCTCAACATTCAAGATACGTACTACTAAAATGTTTTTTTTTTAATATAGGACTAACTAAATCGTTTTATGGGTCTGATAGTTATGTATTAGTTAATTTCTAGGAAATTTAGCTATTTTAATGTGGCGAAAAATTTAATTACTAAAAATTCAATTTTCAATTCAACGAGTTAGTTTTGTATATCTAATTAAAACTATCAAATTACCCCTTTAAAAATAGTAATTTAATTCATAATTGAACTCGAACTTTTCATTTTGAGAACTTGTATGAAGTTTTGGCAGTAAATTTCAATTATTCAAAACCTTTAATTTTATAATTATTTTTGTAATCGAACTAATTGCAGATCATTAACGGCTTTATAAAAAAATACTTCATTTGTGTTGGTAACAGTTTGATGCAAAAAAAACCCACTTTGTTTAAAACAAACGACTAGGGTAGACTAACCAGTGAATGAACGCTTAAGCACAATTTATTTTAAGAAAATTCGTACATTTTAAGAAAATATATCTTCTGGTTTATGACAATGTGAACACATCCGTCATTACATGCAAATTCTACAACAACAACAAAAAAGAGGTGACTTTATACATTGCATTGCTTTGGGTCTTTTGGGGGTCCAAATAAAAAGTGGTACAAAAGCCAAGTGAATGAACAGTTTTCCAGTGAATGAACACAAAAATGTCCAGTCAATAAACATGTTGGATTTTAATCAGTGACCAATTACGACCAATCAGATGTCAGATAGCTTCCTAAGAGATGGGAGGAAGTCAATGTGGACAATCCATCCTGTGGAATGATTTTTAATCCTTATTTTTTAATGCATTTACCAACTCGGACGTGCGAGAGAGCTTTCGCTCCGTTTCCAGAAATAACTTTTCTTACTTAAAACCTGCTGAATTTTAAGGGTACTTGGAAATTTAAACTATTTTAGATTTTTTTGAAGTTGATTTTTGGTTGTTTAATATACTGAAATAGAACCAGGGGATAATTAAATTTCACATTACAAGGCATTAATAAAATATAAATAGGCCTTAATTTTTTTTTTTAAAGAAAAGATTATAGAATATTTAAGATTATAGATTATCAGGTCAAATGACTCTGGCAGTTAATATCGTATTAGGGGAGGGCAGGGGAATCTCGCTACCTCGGGCAATGCCGCCACCCCTTGTATCTCGATATAGCTGTGTGTGGGAGGGGGGCTGCGAGCGCTGACCTGTAGCAGGAAACAAAGTAATTTGTAGTATAGACGGTAATGGCAGTGTGGTGAGTTGGTGTAAAGTTATTTAAACAATACGGTTTTCAGTGATTTTCATCTAATTTAGGGCCTTCTGAAATTAGGAGATAAGTGACTGTTATCTCTAAGCTAGATAAATCAGTTATATATAATTGAAAAGAGTAATTATTTGGCTATTTTATCACGTTGTTAGTTTGGACGCTAGTCTATCTACCTTTCTTTAACAAGCCGTCTATGACATTTTGTCTTACTGGGTAAATGCCGCCACATCACTCTGGGGTTATGCAACCACATGCAAAAATATGGCGGCATAATCCTTAAAATAGAAATTTCATATATTGGCCCTACAACCTATTAGTTTTCGTTCCAGATGACACGTAACTGAAAAAGATTAACCAGCCCGAATGCAACAGTCATTAGCGAACACCCGAATGCAACAGAACAACTAGAATGCAACAGTACCAACCAACCTACCCGAATGCAACAGTACCAACCAACCAGCCTGAATGCAACAGTACCTACCACCAGCCCGAATGCAACAGTACCAACCACCAGCCCAAATGCAACAGTACCAACCAACCAGCCCGAATGCAACAGTACCAACCCAAGTAGCAATTTTTCATCGATAATTTCACCGATAATCGAATACTCATCGTTTGCCGGTGAGCCGATGAGAATTCGAGCATCGGATTTCCATCGAAAATTGCCCGTTTCCTCGATAACTGCTCGGTTATGTCCGCTCGATAGAGGATCCATCGATGAGTTTTTTTCGATGAGATTCCGATCAAATGTCAATAAGAAATCGATAAGAATCCGATGAGCAGCAATCGAAATCTCATCGTCCGATGGAATTTCGAACACTTTCCCATAAAATTCCGATCAGTTTACGACATGTTAGTACAAAATTTCTAAACTATAGGGCGGCACTAATTTTCGGTTCATTTTATTGGGAATTCCGGATTTCAGCTGATTCGAACCGCCGATCTCTTGCACCGCGTTCTCGTATTACTTCGGTATTGCCGTGCGCTAACCCACTCAGCCATCGACGCTTGCATTGGAGTACCGTGTAAATAACGCGGTGAAAAGGATGTTTGTTAATGAAGTTGTATGTTATTGATTACGAAATTTTAATTTTGATTTTTCTTTTGCAAGTTGCAAATTCCTTTTAAGTATTACTTTATTTAAGTCAACAACGCTAATAGAAATAAGTTAAATTTAAAAATAAATTATGGTAATTCACGTATTTAAGTTTTTTTTTGTTCATAATATTTATTCCAAAATCTATTTTATTTAAGTTGAGTTTATCGGAAATTAATCATGGCTAAAAAAAAAGTTAAAAATTAATTTCGAAGTAAATAAAAGAAATAAGTTATCACACAGTAAAAATATTTATCTATTTGCATGCAATTAAAAATGGTGTGTGTAAGTAAATGAAAAATAACTATTACCAGTTGGAACATGATATTTTTCGGATATGAAGTTTTCGAAATAATTTAACGCAATTTGTATGAACTAAAATAAAAAGAGTCAAAATTTTCAGGTTCTTATCGTTGCGATATCGATTCGAAATAATTTTCCGATGAAACGTACGTTGATTGAATTTTCACCTTTGACCGATATCGAATCGATGACTTTAAACGATAGAATTTCGATCACCGATTGCCGATCTCGTCTCGAGCACGTTCGGATAAAGGAGGCGATCACCGGTGAGTTTTCGCTAAACCGATGATCGATCGATGACCGATCGAGCAAATTTCGAGAAGCAATGCTACTAGGGAACCACCAGCCCAAATGCAACAGTACCGAGCGACCGCCCGAATGCAACAATACCAACCAACCAGCCCGAATGTAACAGTACCAACCAACCAGCCCGAATGCAACAGTACCAACCAACCAGCCCGAATGCAACAGTACCTACCACCAGCCCAAATGCAACAGTACCAACCACCAGCCCAAATGCAACAGTACCAACCAACCAGCCCGAATGCAACAGTACCAACCACCAGCCCAAATGCAACAGTACCAACCAACCAACCCGAATGCAACAGTACCAACCACCAGCCCAAATGCAACAGTACCGAGCGACCGCCCGAATGCAACAGTAACGAGCGACCACCCGAAAGCAACAGAACAACTAGAATGCAACAGTACCAACCACCCAGCCCGAATGCAACAGTACCTACCACCAGCCCAAATGCAACAGTACCAACCACCAGCCCAAATGCAACAGTACCGAGCGACCGCCCGAATGCAACAGAACAACTAGAATGCAACAGTACCAACCACCAGCCCAAATGCAACAATACCAAACAACCAGCCCGAATGCAACAGTACCAACCACCTGCCCAAAAGCAACGGTCATAAGCGAACACCCGAATGCAACAGAACAACTAGAATGCAACAGTACCAACCAACCTACCCGAATGCAACAGTACCAACCAACCAGCCTGAATGCAACAGTACCAACCAACCAGCCCGAATGCAACAGTACCAACCACCCAGCCCGAATGCAACAGTACCAACCAACCAGCCCCAATGCAACAATACCTACCACCAGCCCAAATGCAACAGTACCAACCACCAGCCCAAATGCAACAGTACCGAACGACCGCCCGAATGCAACAGTAACGAGCGACCACCCGAAAGCACGTATTTAAGTTTTTTTTGGTTCATATTATTTCTTCCAAAATCTATTTTATTTAAGTTGAGTTTATCGGAAATTAATCATGGCTAAAAAAAAAGTTAAAAATTAATTTCGAAGTAAATAAAAGAAATAAGTTATCACAAAGTTAAAATATTTATCTCTTTGCATGCAATTAAAAATGGTGTGTGTAAGTAAATGAAAAATAACTATTACCAGTTGGAACATGATATTTTTCGGATATGAAGTTTTCGAAATAATTTAACGCAATTTGTATGTACTAAAATAAAAAGAGTCACAATTTTCAGGTTCTTATCGTTGCGATATCGATTCGAAATAATTATCCGATGAAACGTACGTTGATTGAATTTTCACCTTTGACCGATATCGAATCGATGACTTTAAACGATAGGATTTCGATCACCGATTGCCGATCTCGTCTCGAGCACGTTCGGATAAAGGAGGCGATCACCGGTGAGTTTTCGCTAAACCGATGATCGATCGATGACCGATCGAGCAAATTTCGAGAAGCAATGCTACTAGGGAACCACCAGCCCAAATGCAACAGTACCGAGCGACCGCCCGAATGCAACAGTAACGAGCGACCGCCCGAATGCAACAATACCAACCAACCAGCCCGAATGCATCAGAACCAACCAACCAGCCCGAATGCAACAGTACCTACCACCAGCCCAAATGCAACAGTACCAACCACCAGCCCAAATGCAACAGTACCAACCAACCAGTACGAATGCAACAGTACCAACCACCAGCCCAAATGCAACAGTACCAACCAACCAACCCGAATGCAACAGTACAGCTGGGGAAAAAAAAACGCTCCACCCCACGTTTCTCAGCTGCTATTGGGCAAGGAACTTTGTGAAAGGTGTCATTTTTCAGGAAATAGCGTAAGGAACTGAGAACTGGCAACAAAAATTGTATAAGGGGTCGTCTACATATTAAAATGTGTACCAACTTTGAAAATTCCAATGGCAACACCCAATTTTTTTTTACATAAAAATGTTCAGCACCTTCAAAATACCCCATCTGTAAAAAAGAATTACCTTTGCATTATTTGCTGAGCTATAAGCATTCAAAGTTGAACGCCCATAATGTTAAAAAAGTTTCATAAACTTTTATTCACATCTCCACAAATAAAAGGAATTAAAGAAAGTTTTTTTTTTTCATTATATACTTCTTAATCTTCCAAAAACAAATCATACAAGTTTTTTCATTTTTCAATTTTTCAGTTTTAATAATTTTTTATTTAAATTTAAATAATAAAAAATAAAACATGAATAGCAACCCCAAATTTTTTTTACATAAATCGATAAAGTAGATCAAGTAGAACCAAAATCCCAAATTTTTTAATTCAAAAACAATTATTTGCCGAGTTATTGTAAAAAAAACTGAAAAAGACGAATTTTAGGGATCGTGTAAAAAATTACTTGGCGAATTCGATCCTAACTTGCATTATCGTTTGGTGATTGAAAAGCATTTGTTGATAAATGTTTATTCAAATTATTGATGCCTGAAAAAAATCTAAAAATCTTTTCTTATTTCAAGTGCATGCAATGTATTTTGTTTGTAGGATTAACTTTAAATTATATCGATTACTATGTTTTTAAATATGTGTTATTTCCAATAAAATTTCAAGAAGTGAGTATCAAAAATAAATATGCTAAAATATAATTTAACTTTTTGCAGCAATATTAATGAAACAAAAATTTGCATAAAAATGTGAAACATTAATGCAATAATCATGTTAGTCAATGTGATTATAACTAATCGCATTTGAAAATCTGTTCGTTATATAAATAACCGTATATGCGACTTAAATTAAAATTAAAAATTTTTATCTTCTAGTCTTTGTTTTATTTCTGAATTTATAATTTCAAAATAAAAAACATTTAAAAAATCACAATTTAGTGAAGAAAGTTAAATTCTAGCATCCGTTGGCGAGATTATGTTAACCCAGTTAGTTTGTTGTTTTGAAAAGACGCAACCCAAATATTACTGTTTTCACTTTAGAGATGTCCCCCTAAACGAGTTCAAAATTAATGCTTTAATATCTCAGCAAATATTGCGAACTAGATCATAATTTTTTATACATGGGGTATTTTGAAGGTGCTGAACATTTTTATGTAAAAAAAATTGGGTGTTGCCATTGGAATTTTCAAAGTTGGTACTCATTTTAATATGTAGACGACCCCTTATGCAATTTTTGTTGCCAGTTCTAAATTACTTACGCTATTTTCTGAAAAATGACACCTTTCATAAAGTTCCTTGACCAATAGCAGCCGAGAAACGAAGGGTGGAGCGTTTTTTTTTTTCCCCAGCGGTACCAACCACCAGCCCAAATGCAACAGTACCAAGCGATCGCCCGAATGCAACAGTAACGAGCGACCACCCGAAAGCAACAGAACAACTAGAATGCAACAGTACCAACCACCCAGCCCGAATGCAACAGTACCAACCAACCAGCCCGAATGCAACAGTACCTACCACCAGCCCAAATGCAACAGTACCAACCACCAGCCCAAATGCAACAGTACCGAGCGACCGCCCGAATGCAACAGTAACGAGCGACCACCCGAAAGCAACAGAACAACTAGAATGCAACAGTACCAACCACCAGCCCAAATGCAACAATACCAAACATCCAGCCCGAATGCAACAGTACCAACCACCTGCCCAAAAGCAACGGTCATTAGCGAACACCCGAATGCAACAGAACAACTAGAATGCAACAGTACCAACCAACCTACCCGAATGTAACAGTACCAACCAACCAGCCTGAATGCAACAGTACCAACCAACCAGCCCGAATGCAACAGTACCAACCACCCAGCCCGAATGCAACAGTACCAACCAACCAGCCCCAATGCAACAGTACCTACCACCAGCCCAAATGCAACAGTACCAACCACCAGCCCAAATGCAACAGTACCGAGCGACCGCCCGAATGCAACAGTAACGAGCGACCACCCGAAAGCAACAGAACAACTGGAATGCAACAGTACCAACCACCAGCCCAAATGCAACAGTACCAACCACCTGCCCAAAAGCAACGGTCATTAGCGAACACCCGAATGCAACAGAACAACTAGAATGCAACAGTACCAACCAACCTACCCGAATGCAACAGTACCAACCAACCAGCCTGAATGCATCAGTACCAACCAACCAGCCCGAATGCAACAGTACCAATCAACCAGCCCGAATGCAACAGTACCAACCAACCTGCCCGAATGCAACAGTACCTACTACCAGCCCAAATGCAACAGTACCAACCACCAGCCCAAATGCAACAGTACCAACCAACCACCCAGCCCGAATGCAACAGTACCAACCAACCAGCCCGAATGCAACAGTACCTACCACCAGCCCAAATGCAACAGTACCAACCACCAGCCCAAATGCAACAGTACCGAGCGACCGCCCGAATGCAACAGTAACGAGCGACCACCCGAAAGCAACAGAACAACTAGAATGCAACAGTGCCTACCACCAGCCCAAATGCAACAATACCAACCAACCAGCCCGAATGCAACAGTACCAACCACCTGCCCAAAAGCAACAGTCATTAGCGAACACCCGAATGCAACAGAACAACTAGAATGCAACAGTACCAACCAACCTACCCGAATGCAACAGTACCAACCAACCAGCCTGAATGCAACAGTACCTACCACCAGCCCAAATGCAACAGTACCAACCACCAGCCCAAATGCAACAGTACCAACCACCAGCCCAAATGCAACAGTACCAACCAACCAGCCTGAATGCAACAGTACCAACCAACCAGCCCGAATGCAACAGTACCAACCACCAGCCCAAATGCAACAGTACCAACCACCAGCCCCAAATGCAACAGTACCAACCACCAGCCCAAATGCAACAGTACCAACCACCAGCCCAAATGCAACAGTACCAACCACCAGCCCAAATGCAACAGTACCAACCACCAGCCCAAATGCAACAGTAACCAACCACCAGCCCAAATGCAACAGTACCAACCACCAGCCCGAATGCAACAGTACCAACCACCAGCCCAAATGCAACAGTACCAACCACCAGCCCAAATGCAACAGTACCAACCACCAGCCCAAATGCAACAGTACCAACCACCAGCCCAAATGCAACAGTACCAACCACCAGCCCAAATGCAACAGTACCAACCACCAGCCCAAATGCAACAGTACCAACCACCAGCCCAAATGCAACAGTACCAACCACCAGCCCAAATGCAACAGTACCAACCACCAGCCCAAATGCAACAGTACCAACCACCAGCCCAAATGCAACAGTACCAACCACCAGCCCAAATGCAACAGTACCAACCACCAGCCCAAATGCAACAGTACCAACCACCAGCCCAAATGCAACAGTACCAACCACCAGCCCAAATGCAACAGTACCAACCACCAGCCCAAATGCAACAGTACCAACCACCAGCCCAAATGCAACAGTACCAACCACCAGCCCAAATGCAACAGTACCAACCACCAGCCCAAATGCAACAGTACCAACCACCAGCCCAAATGCAACAGTACCAACCACCAGCCCAAATGCAACAGTACCAACCACCAGCCCAAATGCAACAGTACCAACCACCAGCCCAAATGCAACAGTACCAACCACCAGCCCAAATGCAACAGTACCAACCACCAGCCCAAATGCAACAGTACCAACCACCAGCCCAAATGCAACAGTACCAACCACCAGCCCAAATGCAACAGTACCAACCACCAGCCCAAATGCAACAGTACCAACCACCAGCCCAAATGCAACAGTACCAACCACCAGCCCAAATGCAACAGTACCAACCACCAGCCCGAATGCAACAGTACCAACCACCAGCCCAAATGCAACAGTACCAACCACCAGCCCAAATGCAACAGTACCAACCACCAGCCCAAATGCAACAGTACCAACCACCAGCCCAAATGCAACAGTACCAACCACCAGCCCAAATGCAACAGTACCAACCACCAGCCCAAATGCAACAGTACCAACCACCAGCCCAAATGCAACAGTACCAACCACCAGCCCAAATGCAACAGTACCAACCACCAGCCCAAATGCAACAGTACCAACCACCAGCCCAAATGCAACAGTACCAACCACCAGCCCAAATGCAACAGTACCAACCACCAGCCCAAATGCAACAGTACCAACCACCAGCCCAAATGCAACAGTACCAACCACCAGCCCAAATGCAACAGTACCAACCACCAGCATCCAACTAGAATGCAACAGTACCAACCAACCTACCCGAATGCAACAGTACCAACCAACCAGCCCAAATGCAACAGTACCAACCACCAGCCCAAATGCAACAATACCAACCACCTGCCCGAATGCAACAGTACCAACCACCAGCCCAAATGCAACAATACCAACCACCAGCCCAAATGCAACAGTACCAAACACCAGCCCAAATGCAACAGTACCAACCAACCAGCCCGAATGCAACAGTACCAACCACCAGCCCAAATGCAACAATACCAACCACCAGCCCAAATGCAACAGTACCGAGCGACCGCCCGAATGCAACAGTAACGAGCGACCACCCGAAAGCAACAGAACAACTAGAATGCAACAGTACCAACCACTAGTACAAATGCAACAATACCAACCAACCAGCCCGAATGCAACAGTACCAACCACCTGCCCAAAAGCAACAGTCATTAGCGAACACCCGAATGCAACAGAACAACTAGAATGCAACAGTACCAACCAACCTACCCGAATGCAACAGTACCAACCAACCAGCCTGAATGCAACAGTACCTACCACCAGCCCAAATGCAACAATACCAACCACCTGCCCGAATGCAACAGTACCAACCACCAGCCCAAATGCAACAATACCAACCACCAGCCCAAATGCAACAGTACCAACCACCAGCCCAAATTAACAGTACCGAGCGACCTCCCGAATGCAACAGTAACGAGCGACCACCCGAAAGCAACAGAACAACTAGAATGCAACAGTACCAACCACCCAGCCCGAATGCAACAGTACCAACCACCCAGTCCGAATGCAAGAGTACCAACCAACCAGCCCGAATGCAACAGTACCTACCACCAGCCCAAATGCAACAGTACCAACCACCAGCCCAAATGCAACAATACCAACCAACTTGCCCGAATGCAACAGTACCAACCACCAGCCCAAATGCAGCAGTACCGAGCTACCACCCGAAAGCAACAGGACAACTAGAATGGAACAGTACCAACCTACCGACCGCCCGAATGGGAGGATTTTGTTTATGCAATGTTCAGTTTCAATACAGCAAAAAACAAAATGGTTAATCATCTTCATTTAACTAAATTTCTTTGTTATTCAGTGTAATTTAGTTATTATAGATTAGAAAGTAAGGATAAAAAACACGAAAATTAATTCACCATTCAGTGCATTTGATGTTTCAACTATTTCTTATTTAATTTATAAATTTCACAGATAGTTTTAAAATAAGCATTTGTAAACCCGTGCATAAAGGGTTAGAGCATCGCCTTCGAATGTCCATCTATCTGGATGCTCCATGTTTCTTTTGGTGACCTCGAAACTCTTGGAATCGACGTTGATGGCCTCTTTGGCTTCGGGAGCGAGGTAAAGACTAAAATAAATAAAAAAAATCCAGTATTTAAAGCTAAGAATGACAGTCAGCAATATTAAACAAGGCACTTATGGAGAAACATGGTCCCGTAAACCTGACAAGAACTATTTTTTTCTCGTCCTTGATTGGTACCCTGTACCCATGTAACACGTAAGTACAGCCCATGTAAGTATTAGGTAAACCATCCCAAGAAGGAAAATATACTTCCTTTTTTTTGTAAGGTTCAAGGGACCAAGTCTCTAAGTGTATGCCTTGCTTTCAGTAAAAAATGAGATGCCATATCTAATTAAATATTTTTTTTAAAAATTAATATAAGTCAACGGCATTATATAACATTAGGGTAGAGTGAGAGTATTGCGACAAATTTTTTTCAACCTCTGTATTTCAGTAAAAATACAAGAATTTTAATTTCGTTTTTCACGAGCTCATAAACTGAACACTCATTTACTTAAAAAATCATTCGACAGATGTTAAAACTTTTCCATACTTTGGTTGCTGAGCATTTGAAACAAATATGTGAATGACCCATTATCTTCCATATGTGGGGTCTAATGGGGCGGGGGGCAGGACTAATGGGACATGCTACATGTTGTCTTAATTAAATATTCAAAAAAGGGAAAAGCAATCAGAAAATGACCAGAACATAAAATTTTAAAGCAAATACCATTTACCTAATGTATGAATAACGAAATTATATTTTTTAAAACAATTATTACCCATTAAAAGGTGAAATATCAAAGTTAAAACTCAAAATCGAAGATGCTCCCATAATTGTTGTTGAGTCATTGGAAAGGATAGTTTAAAACTTAATTCTTTAGTTTTAAACTAAATCTTTAGTTTTAAATAAAATCTTAGTTTTATAACTAAATCTTTAGTTTATAACTAAATCTTCTAAAATTTATCCCAAACTTGTCCGCGTTTTAGGGTACGTGGATTTAAAAAGACCGTCTTTATCTTCAAATAGCTTACCCGGAGTTCATCGCCTTCTTTTTCAGAAATCAAAGAATAGCTTGCTTTCTAGCAAATTTTACAAACAACAAATTATTTATCTTCAACAAGCTCTGTTCAGATGTTATTAATGAAATTGCAGGGGAAAAAATGTCACCAATAAAGCTTCTTGAACTTTCACTTATTATACGATATTCACGAAAAGTACAAAAAGTGTAAAATTGAAGTTTAAAAAAAGCTTTTGGAAACTTGACTGAATGAGATATTAGAGATTTATATAGATTCTTCGGAAGAAGCATACATACTAGGTTTATTCGTGTCCCATTTGACCCTACTGTTTCTGTCCCATTAGACCCCACAGTGTTGTTTTTTTAACCAACACAAAAGCACGTGTATTTCACCACAGTATTTGGCATATACTATCTTAATCTAGAATATGTCATCTACCTAAAACTATATTTTAATTCCTGAAAGTTTTTATTTAATACTTATACAAAAGAATAAAATATTTTAATTATAACATTATAATAACATATTATAACATTATATTATGTTATAATATGTTATATTATTATTAACATATTATAACATTATTATAACATAATAATATTATAATTTTATATTTTAATACTTATACAAAAGTGAAAAACAAGGTAGACTTTTAATAACTTTGAATTCTCCAAAACAACAATTCTTCTCTACACTTCAACTCATGCTTTTAATGGCTGATCTTTGGTTGTTAAAATGTGAAGTCTAACTGTCGCATTGCTGTAGTATAGAAAAATTTGTAAAAAAGTATATGTTCCCAGCTTTAGGGCCCTTGTCCCAATAGCCCTGCGTCCCAAAAGCCCCCACTCTCCCCTAATTTAGGGTTTTATGACTATTTTTACTGTAAACTTTGGATTGAAATGGAATCGGTAAACTAAAATGATTCAACTATTCATTTTTCAGTAAAGCAATAATTTATTATTTAAAAGCAAAAATAATACTGATTTCAATCTTGAAATTGCCATACAAATTTAGTTTTGTTGCGAAAAAATGTATGATATGTCTTTTTTCTTAACTGAAAATTTCAACATTGCTAGAATTTTCAATTTAATGCTCAAAATTGCAGTTTTTAATAAATCATAAAACATTTCGAAGTATTTCGGGCAGGACGAAATTTCCCCTTTCATTGCATGTTAGCTTTCTAGCAGAGTAAATGCTTTTCTGTAGAAGTTGTTTTACGACGGGGAGATAAGGCTCGTTAAGAAGCCAACTCGCAGGGTGAAAAAATATCTCCTGATCAATAGTGAGTTCCCCTGATACCAGAGTAGCCCAGTAGAGATAGGAATTTAGGCTTGCAAAGGTGGGGTAGTTTTTATTTTCTGGTATGTTATATGTGTTGACCCGTTTATGAAAAATCCCAACGTTTATTGACTCCTACCCCTTGTGCGTTTTCCGCCATCTTGAAAAAACGCTGAAAAAATGCTCTTTTTTCAAACTTTTTTCCAATAATCTTTTCCAGCGCCTCTTAGGCAAAAAGTTAATACAAATTTTAAGAGCATGTTTAAAATCCTTCAACTTTCATGCACAACATGTTTAAAATTATGAATCGATTCCGAGTTACAAAGTTCTGTGAATATCGGTAAAAATTTCAAAAAAAAAACAACGCAAAGAAAGGAGATGCTATGCTTATTTTTTTTCCAAATAAACTTTTTTTTCTGTACAATTAAGAGCAAATGCTGATAGGACTATTTGTTAGGAAAATGAAATTTCCTACCAGATTCATGTAACCACATTATTTAATCCTTCATTAGATTCACCATGAAATGTTTAAAAAGAAAAAATTTGTATGAACTGTTAATGTATTTTTGGTTTTTCAGTTTTTTGTCCAGTAACTTGATTACTAAGCCTTTTAGACAAAAAATTCCAACTACAATTTTGAAGTTAAGTACAATAATGTTATATAAGTTTAATGCTTAACATGTTTAAAAATTTATGCATAGGTTGTGAGATATAAAGTTTTGAATGTCTACATAATTTCAAAAATCCTGCAAAAGTCAGATATGTCGTGGTTTTACCCAAATAACTTTTTTTGTGTGCTGGCTTCGGGGCAAAAATGCATGCTTACAATAAAGTAGAGTATTAAATTTTCTACAAGATACATGAAACATTTTATGTAATTCTTTCTATTAGGCACAGAAAATTGTTGCAATAAAAAATATCGGCGGAAAAGTATAAAGTGAGTTGAACTGAAATTAGTAAATATTGAATAAATTTTTATTTCATTACATTATCTATATCAATTTATAAGTATAGTACAAAAAATGTTGAATGTAATATTATTACATTATTGAATTGCTTGAAGGGATTAATAAAAAATACAATGCGAAACATTAATCTGTAGAGTATTCACAAATATCTATATTCAACATTAAGCAATTTAAAAATCATTAATGATAAATATAGAAATTTTAATTAAAAACTACGATAGTTTTCGTTGTTTTGTCATCGGGTATAGTTGAAGAATTAGTTCATCCCTTAGACCAGGAGAAAGTAGGTCGTTCGAATTAGTTCTTCTTCTGTGTATCAACTTTTGGTGCATTAGTAGGATTGACTCCGCACTGTAAACATGAAATGGTACATCGGAAGTCCACTTTTTTACACTGCATTTGTGCCAACACAAGACTTTTTTCATGGGCTGATATAAGTATTATCAAGTCTGCGGAGCTGCTTCTTTATACACTGGGATCTGGTGTTGACCGCCCATTTCCTTCTTAATAGCCCCACTTAAGTTTTTTTTTTTTTCATACTCCCATCGCGTTTTTTTAAACTTGTAGATAAAGTCCTGTATGCGAGATATGTGAACGCATCCCTAGTTGGAGGTAGTGCAGGGCAAATGAAATTTTGCATTAGTTTGCCGCAATAGCAAAGCGTAAAGATTATTTAAAAATCTCATCGATGAAGGTGTTGATAGTCCACCGCCATAAAGGATAAAATGTCACGTGTTCAGAGGAAACGAGATAATGGCAGTTGGCACAATTAGGCACATCTGCATCTCTGCAGCCTGTATGTTATTTCTGTGATTTTTCAAAAAACTAATTGGAGCAAACATGAAATAAAGCGGGTATTTGTTTCTTTCCTAGATAACAATTTCTCCTTTGCCATTTGCGGAAGATTGTATTATCAAAAGAACGTCGTCACAATTTTGTAGCCTGAAACGACGAGAAGTTCTTTCAGTGCTTTTGGGGTTCTTTTATTGTCTTCGGTGGGTCAACCATCAAAGACTATCACAGCATTTTCACATGACGCAGTGGCGCACGTTAAGTCACAATTTAAAAAGAATTTCAGAAAATGATTCGCTGCTATTCCAGTGCACCTTTGTGCCAAGAGGGTAGCCCGTCTTATCAATCAACCTTGCCAATCTCCCATTTCGTGTCATTTGCAAGGGCGTGAAAGTAGAGTAAAATGTCGATTTTTGTCCCTTTCCAAATGCTTCCTCGAGAAAGTGCTAATGGAAAGGGAGAAAGTTTGTACTTGAAAGTACTGTTTCAAAGTCACTGTCAGACTTTCGAGATATCATCTGTGACAAAGCATGAGGGGATCCATTTTTCCTTTGTGTTGATGTGGTTTTTAATGGTTGCCAGAATATTTCACTATTTATTACGTTTTTTAAAATGAACTCTCCAAAATTGTTATCCACCAATTTTACATATTTCTATAGAACCAATCTCAATGTCAGGTGGCAATTTAAGTCTTCTCCTACCAATCACTCAAGGAACTTATTGACATTAAATGGGGACTGTCCGGGAAAGGATTGTGATTGGAAAACCATCAGTTAGTTCTGGTCGGCATCACTTTCATCCCTACGGATACGGGAACGTCTCATATCGTGCTTTGATCGTTGTAGCTGATAAACGCTACAGTTGTTTTCTACTTCATAACACATTTCTGCAAAGCAGCCAAAATCCATAGTCCAGCGAGTGAGAAAACTTGTCCGTAATGCACCGTCCACGAGTCAAAACCACAGCGCTTCCAATATTTTTCATGAGTGTTTTGCTCATCGTCATGTCTGACCACATTAGGACCAAAATTTATTCTGAGCGGTCTGATTGTAAAGTATCCTCAATGGGTCCCATTTTCTCTTTAAGGGCTAACATTATCTTGCCAAGATGTAGGTGTAGCACATTTTGGCGTATTGGGAAGTGACCACTCGCATGAAAATAAGGAATCATTTGCTGAACAGTGCTAAGATGCAACGGCCAATTTCCCATTCTTTCTGCTTCAACAAACTGTTTCATCAATGCAATCATCCGAAAATATTGAACCCATAGTTTAGCTGTACTACCAGAATTCTCTAATCTTTCCAATTCTTCATTAAACTTTCACTGAGGAAATGTGGATTGTCTTGAAGATAACACTATTGTCATAAATCATGTTGTTTAATACAGCACTTTCATCAGGGGTAATTTGAATGGCATCGAATATTAACTTGGATAAAACTCGATGAACTAAAATATGAGCTCTCAAAGCTCGAGCATAAGCATGACCAGACATCATCTTTTCAAGGCTGTTTTCCGCATAAACATTTGACAGAAGTTCTTTCAGGCCGCTGCCAGCCATAATGAAGCCAACTGCTCCCATGAAGCACATTAATGTGTGAAACCCTCCGAGACGAACAATGACTTCTTTCAATATCGGCTCTTGACCACTACACACTATATCACTTGCTTTCGAATATAAAGGTTGGTCAAACGTGACCACACAACTTTTCTGATCAACAGCTGCACATTTTGCAGCAACTGCACACCTGACCATTTATTTGCAACAGCTGCACCTGAAGTAAAATTATATTCAAAATTACTAATTTCAGTTTCAAGCTCACTTTTACTTTTCGTCGATATTTGTTATTTGCACAATTCTCTGCGCCTAATAGAAATAATTACTAAAATGTTTCATGAATCTTGTATAAAATTTAATACTCTACATTATTGTAAGCATGCATTTTGCCCTAAGCAGCACACAAAAAAAGTTATTTGGGTAAAACCAACAACATATCTGACTTTTGCAGGATTTTTGAAATTTTTGTAGACATTCAAAACTTTATATCTCAGAACCTATTCATGATTTTTAAACATGTTAAGCATTAAACTTAAAGAACATTTAATGTACTTCAAAATTGTAGTTGGAATTTTTTGCCTAAAAGGCTTAGTAATCAAGTTATTGACAAAAAACTGAAAAACCAAAAATAACTTTAAAATTTCACAAATTTTTATTTTAACATTTCTTGGTATCTAATGAAGGTATTAAATAATATGTTACATGAATCTGGTAGGAAATTTAATTTTCTACAAAATTGTCTATCAGCATTTTGCTCTTAATTGTACAGAAAAAAAGTTATTTGGAAAAAATAAACAGCATATCCGATTCTTTGCGTTTTTTTTTGAAATTTTTGCAGATATTCACAACTTTGTATCTCGGAACCTATTCATAATTTTTAAACATGTTTGTACATAAAAGTTGAAGGAAATTTAACGTTCTTTAAAATTTGTATTTAATTTTTTTGCCTAAGAGGCGCTGGAAAAGAGTTATTGGAGAAAATTTGAAAAAAGTGCGGTTTTTCAGCGGTTTTTTCAAGATGGCGGAAAACGCACAAGGGGTAGGAGGTCAAAAACTTGGATTTTTCATAAGCGGGTCAACACATATAACATACCAGAAAATAAAAACTACCCCACCTTTTGTAAGCCAACCTCATTTTTTTAGCTAACTCTACTGGACTAGAGCAGGACGACTCGCAGATAACTTGTTGGTTACTTTAGTCCAGTATCTTTTTTTTAAAATTTAATTAGAAGTAATTCAAAATATTATACGTATATCATTGACATGTTGGTGATTATGTCCGTCTGTTATGACCGTCTTTGCCCCCTTCCAAATTCCAAAACCAAATTCCAGTCCAAACCTTCCTGTTTTAAAAAAATTCTTTTTTCCGTATCATTTGTAGTTTGCAACGGCGATTTAAATGACTCGAAATTGAATTTCAATGCGAATTCAATGGGAAATTTGTCGACAAAGAGTGGATTTATGTCCACGGACAAAAAGTATGAAAGTTGGGTGTCGGAGGATATACCTTTCTAATAAAAAAAGAATTTTTAAGATCGGATTGATAGAAGCGATTTTGGAAGTTAGGGTACGAACAGACATACAGACAGACGGACGGACATCGACAGCATGTCAATACCTACTTTTTCATTTTTTTTAATTTGTCGATTTAAAAAAAATGAATTCATGAATCATGAAATTTTGAAATAAATTATGAAATTTTTCTTCGAATTAAAAAAAAATGAAAAGTAGGGAGATAACTTGTTGGTTACTTTAGTCCAGTAGCTTTCTAACAACTTTTTTTTTTAAATTAAAAGTAATTCAAAATATTACAAGTATGTCATTGACATGTTGGTGATTATGATAGAACCGATTTTGGAAGTTAGGGTACGAACAGACATACAGACAGACGGACGGACATCGACAGCATGTCAATACCTACTTTTTCATTTTTTTTAATTTGTCGATTTAAAAAAAATGAATTCATGAATCATGAAATTTTGAAATAAATTATGAAATTTTTTCTTCGAATTTAATTCTTCGAATTAAAAAAATGAAAAGTAGGGAGATAACTTGTTGGTTACTTTAGTCCCAGTAGCTTTCTAACAATTTTTTTTTAAATTAAAAGTAATTCAAAATATTACAAGTATGTCATTGACATGTTGGTGATTATGTCCGTCTGTTATGACCGTCGTTACCCCCTTCCAAATTCCAAAACCAAATTCCTGTCCAAGCCGACCGTTTTTAAAAAATTCTATTTTTTTTGTTAGAAATGTATTTCTTCAGATCAGCTTTCCAACATCTTTTAACATGCTCGTATTAAACGTATGTCTTTGTACATCTGTCCATATCTTTTTCGGTTACCGTTCTAACTTTCCGATTTTCAAACTTCTTTTTTAAGACACAGATACCGAAGAAAACTGAATTTTTGCAATGTTGTCTGTCTCTATATTTGTCCATCTTCCTGACCATCCATCTGTGTGCCTGTACTCCTATCCCATTTTAAAATCCCTTTTCAAGGGTTTTTTTTGTTTGGAAGACATTACATTAGAGAACTGAATCTTATGTTATTTTTACGCCAGTCTTTTTCTTCCTACTATCAGAATTTCTATGAGTATTAAAGAAAAAGGAATGTAGGTTAATTGATTTATTTAATTTCTTTCTTTTTCTTTGATTTCCAGGTTAAATTTTAAAATTGCTGATCAGAATCCCAATATTTATATAATTCGAACTCTCAAGAGATGATGCTGTTTTATTTAGTGAAAGTCAGTGTGTAGAGTACGTCTCATTGCAAAATCTTGTGTTACGTTTACATTTAAAAATTGGTGTAAATCTGTCGTGGTGTGAAGTCTCAATGATTTCGCGATTGTGTTGCATTGGTTCGGCTTTGCTGTGACATCCCATCAGAACTACTCAGAATATGTTTTTTTTTTTTTTGCAATTTGTAAGCCTTAAACTTAACTAGAAAAAACCTGGGTCTTTCGAATTCTTTATATGAAATTTATTCCGAAAAAAAATTATAAGTCAAGTTTTATTACGAAGATTGTTGAATAATTTTATAAGGTAAGTAAAATTTTTTTAAATGTTAAAAATGTGTTGTTCAAACAGAACTTACTTCCGTATTTCTTTTTACTTTGCTAGGAATGTCTTTCGAAAGTCCTTGTTTTAGCTCCTGTGCAGCATCCCAGAACCTGTGAAAAGTGAAATAAAAGTATTTCATAATTTACATTGTTTGTTCGATTTCCACAATTCAGTTACTAAATATATCGTAAAATATAAGTAGAATAAATATACAACCAACATTACACATTCCGCCATTTATATTATAATGATGATTGGTTAACTTAAATACTCTAAATCTGTCTTAAAGGTTTTTTTTTTTTTTGAAAGGAACGTCTATCTTATTGTGTAATTAAGCAATGAGTTGTAGATTTGAATGAATATCACACTAAAGCCACAAGAGATCTAAAAGACATTTAGAGACATCTAAGAGACATTTAGAAAATCCGAAACCAAAAGGGGAGAAGAATGTATGTCGTTCGAGTCCAGTCCTGGCTCTAACTGTAAAAGTCGCATCCTAGGTAGCGCACTAACGTATATATGCCCACTTGGTTATAGCGGGGACTTCCCATATGGAGCCAAAATAAAAAAAAACGATATCCTTTATTTTTGGTCAAACCGTACATGGGCCCACCTGAATATCCCACGGCTATATCAATAATGTCCTACTTGCATCTATCGCCAGAGAAATTATTCGAAATAAGAAAACAGTTTAACTTTTTGTGTCAGAATAATATCAAATTAACAATGACTTATACTTTGACAGTAAAATTATAATTTCATTATCCGAGTAATAACTAATACTTGGCATCGATTACTCCTTTTGATAACACGGGCTTTATAGGGGGACCCCATTCTAATCTTTACGGTTATCACTGCCCTAAGTTGATTTATGTAATTTTATTTGTTTGACAAAAAATTGTAAGCGGTAATCACCTGGACTGGTGATGTATAAATCATAAAAATTATTATGGGCTGCCCATATGAGGCTAGTGTTATCAAAAGAAAGTATCTGGTATACAGATACATCAATTTTATATCTTTCCATCTAAGGAGTACAACAATATTTGGTATTAATGTATGGAAAAGTTTATTCTTTATCTATAGCGGTAATAGTTACGTTTGTTTCTAGAGATCTAGTAATCAACGCTGTCTGAGATCCAAGGATTGGAAGGCTCTGGCCACCAGAAAAGCATCGTACTCCTGGTATTGCTCAAGTATAGCCCAACCTATTACACTTACCAATGAAGGAAATCGGAAGCCCTCGTCAAACATCAGTTTTCATCGGAAAACACCGATTCGGCTCACGGCTTTGCAAGAAGAAACTTAATCCACGGCATTTAAAGATGAACTGATGAAAACAGAGAAATTATAGAATTCTTCATTGTCATGTTTGCTTAGTAACAATGATTTTAAAATAAGTATTTTACTATACCATTGTTGAATAATTGTTGCAATATTTAAAATATCAGAACAATATTTAAATTATATATTTATATATTTAAATATATATAATATATATATAATTATATAATATTTAAAAAATTATAAAATTATATAAAAAATATATAATAAAATAATTTATATTAAATTTTTAAATTTAATTTTTATAAAAATTTAAATAATTAATATAATTATATATATATACTAGCTGTTATACCCGACGTTGCACGGGTAGAGGTGAAAAAATAATTTTATAGTCAATTTAACTATTTTTTCTTTCATTTGAGTTACATAAGATATGAAGATTACCCAGTAATTTTTTCCATTTAATTACCCATCTTGGATATAGTAATAATTAATATTAATTTCAAAAATACCTTTGATAAGAAGCTCAAATTAAAGAGAATACATATTTAAGTAAAAAAATAATCAGTAAGAATTAAAAATAAGCTACTCCAGCAAACAGCAAACGATTTGCATTTTTTTATAAGTTTATTTGCTTTTTAATAAGCTTATGTTGCTGATACCGTTCGTTATTAAAGTACAAAATCCCGCTACTTATATTACATTAAAAAATTCAAAATTTAAAAAATGCTATAAAATTAACAGATAATGTCGTAGTAATAAATTCGACGAGGAAAATATATAGCTACCATTACACCCATTCAGCTCTAGCGCAAAGACCATCGCACAACCAACCAGCTATTTAAAAAAAATGCTCTTTTGCACGTTCTTTGTAATAATTTGGCGAGTTTGGCAAAGTAATTGGCGAAAGAAGGAAGACATGAAACCCTAATATGCATCTGTAGTGCAACGGTCTTCAAAAAACAACATAATTCAGTAAAAGCTTAACTATGCTTTTTTAAAAAAAATAATTAAAATCATATATACACAATAAAATAATAGAATGGAGACTGGTAGGATTACGTAACTTGAAACATATCCAACTATTTTTTCAAATTATTAATTTTGTTTCTGAAGGCAATGAACAAATATTAAATAAATTAAACATTTTCAATTTCAATTGTTTTCTAAAAAGTTTTATTTAAATTTTTCTGCCTGATGGCATCACGAAAGAGAAAAAATGATCGGATTTGAGCGAAAGTGGTGTATTTTTTCCCTTAAAACGTTCGAAAACGATAGAAGGAATGGTCCGATTCGAAAAAATTCTTAGCCTATGTTTGTTCTGGAGATGAGATGAATTTTTGTGCCAAATTTCGTGACAATCTGTTGCGTGGCTCTTAAGTTTTTGCGTCCTATACAGACAAACAGAAGTCGCCTTTTATGTATATAGATATTAGAAAAATTTATAAAGTTTTAATATATTTGTGATTTTAGACTTTCTAAAAAATATTTTTTTTTAATAAAATATGTAAATTACTTAAAAATCAAAATTTCTTATAAAAAAAAATTAGTTTTTTAACTTTGCAAAAATATTTAGATTAACCAATTTTTGTTTTTGAATATAGCAAAAATCTTAAATGTATTTTGCAAAGATTGTAAAAAAAAAAATAATGTTTTTTAAAAAAAAATTTTCTTTTATTTTTTATAATTAAACTTTTCATGTACGTTTTTTATCAAATAAATTTTACTGAATTAGCAAGAAATAATATAAAAATATTTTTGAAAAATCCATAGTTTTTTAATTATTTAAATAAAAAAAAATTATTAAATGTTTAATCAAACATTGTTTAATTTAGAATTTTTCTTTTTAATGAGAAAATGTTTTCTTCAATGTATTTTGTTTTTAACTTTTTATCTTTTATTAACCATTATTTACAAGTAATTTATTTGGATTTAAAAAATAATATTTTTTTGCTCATAAAATTTTAAAAAAAATTTTTTTTTCAAAAAGTATTTATAAAATACATAATTTTTCATTTAAATTTTATAAAATAACACAATGATTTTAAAAATAATTATTAAAAAATATAAAAAAAATTTATCTTTTTGATTTAATATAGTAATTTGTTCTTTATAAAAAAATTTCCTGCAAAATTTTAGCCAAATCAATTAATAATAACACGTGCCCCACGGGGCTTAAAGTTTTAAAAAACGCAAAATTTTGGGGTGTTTTCTTAATAATTCGTTATAAATCAATATCTATGCAAACTACGAAAAACTCAATACAAATGTTATAGAACATAAAATTTCCTACCATTGTAATTTACACTTTTGATCTAGAACAACAGGTTTTTAGTTATATAAAAGAACGAGCAATATTTTACGAGATTTAAATCATGGCCACACTACACAAAACGCTATCCATCATGGTGTGACATAAAGTGATTTGATATTTTAGACTAACTTTTAACTGTTCTGTCTAAAAATTAATTAAAAAGGAACAGCTGCAAAAAAAAAACACAATTAAAATATACCACAATTTAAAGTACTTCGACCGGCAGGGCCGTCACGTGGGTAAGCGGGGGGGGGCACTTTCTCAAATTAAATAAAAGATTACCTACAGAACTATTTGTGTAGCTAATAAACAAATGACATTCTAAGAAATTTAAAGATGTATCTATCAAAGCCTGTTTGCAGTACAATGTGTGTTCGCATTGGTTTACAAATCTTAATTTAATATAAATAAATTACCACTTACATACTTATTACAAATGTATAGCTTCAGTACAGTTTTCAATCGTAGGATGTGTATTTTTTGTGTCAGTCTTGCACAGTCAGTAAAATAAATTGTTTTTGGATTCATTCTTTGTAAACTGATAGTTGAATTCTTAACATCACACCTCTTTCCGCTGCCAAGTTTACGAATTTTAAAGATCTTGTATTCCCTTCCTTTTAAATATTTTGCTTAATTACACCATTATAAAATCTAATTTCTTGAAATCTTCTTAATGTGAAATCTCTGTTATGGAATCTGTTTTATAATCATTCTTACGCAGATTCTTTCGCGGTATGAATAAATACATGCTTTCCTCTAAAATTTGAGATCTTCATCCATTAAAAAGGAAACACTTGTGTAATTTCAGGTTTACTTCACCCATATTTAAAAAGAATATGCGTAGCAAATCTCCACGAGATAGCAATTTGGCACCGCTACTTGTTTTTCATTGAAGCAATAAAAATCTGTTTTCGAGCATAATTTAGTAAAACGAACTTCATATGCACCTTTGAACAAATGACCGAAACTCATACAAAGTTGCTTTTGCCATCATTTTCAAAATAACGCATAAGCTTTATTGAAATGCAACAAAGTCTTTGAGCAGTACAAAGGGTTAACATTTCTGCCATTACCATATGCAAGAATTTTTTATTTGCTTTAACTAGAGGCAGTAACCATTAATAATGCAGGGGAGTGGAAAACATGTGTGTCCCTGTATGACTTATGGTGTAGCGCTTTTTCCATTAAAACTAACTCCATTGCTAAAAAAATTAACGCGACGGCCTGACAGTATTTAAATTGTGGTGTATTTTAAATGTTTTTTTTTTATAAATACTTAAATCTGTCCCTTTTTAGTTGATTTTTAGACAGGAAAGTTTAAAAGTTATCTAAATAATCAGTTTTAGGTCGCACCATGTGATATAGCGTTTGCGTAGTGCGGCCATGATTTGCAATCTCGCATAATATCGCTCGTTCTTTTCCCTATAACTGAAACCTATTGCTCATAGATCAAAAGTGTAAATTACAAAGTGGTAGGAAATTTTATGTTCTATAACATTTGTATTGAGTGGTTTTTCGTAGTTAGCATAGATATTGATTTATAATAATTATTAAAAAAACACCCCAAAATTTTTTTTTTTTTTTGAAACTTTAAGCCCCGTGGGGCACGTGTTATTATTAATTGATTTGCTAAAATTTCAGGAATTATTTTCATATGACTAAACAAATGATGCACATTTCGAAATCGAATTTATTTTTCATTTAATGACCACCCTAAATATATTTATATATATAAATATAAAAAATAAAAATATTTATATAATTTTAAAAAATAATTTTAAAATTTTTATATATATATATAATAAAGTATTTAATATTTAAAAACTTTTTTAATATTTATAAAATATTTCTTAAAAAATATATTAAAAAAAAAATAATAAAAATTTATTATGTAAAAAAACATTTATAGAATTATAAATTAGGTGTCTTATACATGGCAAAAAATAAATTTCGATTTTGGAACGGGTCAATTTGTTTATTCATATGAAAAAATAATTCCTGCAAAATTTTTAGCCAAATCAATTAGTAATAATCGTGCCCCACCTTAAAGTTTTGAAAAACGCAAAATTTTAGGGTTTTTTTTTAATAATTCCATTATAAGTCAATATCTATGCCAAATAAGAAAACATACTCAATACAAATGTTAAAGATTATAAAATTTCCTACAACTTTGTAATTTTTTTGATCTATGAGTAACAGGTTATGAGTTATGGGGAAAAGAATGAGCGATATTTTACTAGATTGTAAATATGGCCACACTACGCAAACGATATCCTTCAAAATCGACATAAGCAATTATTTAGATAACTTTTAACCGTTCTGTCTAAAAATCAACTAAAAAAGGGACATATTCAAGTATTTAAATAAAACACATTTAAAATATGCCGTAATTTTAAGACTTTGGGCTGTCTGGGCCGTCGCGTGGGTGGGGCAGAGGGTGCAACATTAAAGTGATTATTTAGATTAACTTTTAACTGGTTATGTCTGACATTTAATTAAAAAGGGGCAGATTCAAGTTTACAAAAAAAAAAAAAAACTTAAAATGTACCACGATTTAAAGACTGTTGGCTGTCAGGGCCGTCACGTGGGTGAGAGAGGGGGGGGGGCACTTTCGCTAAGGAGTAAGTTTTTTTAATGGCAAAAGCGATACGCCATGAGTCATACATTTATCCACATATGTTTTCAACCCCTGTATAATGGTTACTGCCTCTAGTTGAAGTAATCAAAAATTCTTACATATGGTAATGGCAGAAAAGATGTGAAACCAATGTAATTGCTAAAAAGACTTTGTTGCGTTCTAAAAAAGCTAATGCGGTTTTTTTAATTGATAGAACAAGCAATTTCTAACGAATTTCGGACCTTTGTTAAATGTTTCATATAAAGTTCGTGTATACGTACTGATACGTTCGTACCGAGTTATGCTCGAAAATAATATTTATTTTTGCTACAATTAAAAACCAAGTAACTTGCCAAATTGTTATTTCTTGGAGATTTGTTACTCATATTATTTTTAAATATGGTTAATTAAACCTGAATTCACACGAGTGTTTTCGTTGCAATGGATGAAAATATAATTTTAGAGGAAAAACATGTATTCCTACCTGCAAAATATAACACTACAAATGAATGGTTATAAAACAGATTCGAATGACAGAGATACCACATTAAGGAAGATTTCAAGGAATTACATCCTTTATAATGTTCAATTCTGAAAATTGTCTGAAAGGAAGTTTTAAGATCCTTAAACTTCGTAAATTTTGCAGCATAAAGAGGTGTGAAGTTAATTGAAGAATTCAACTATCAGTTTACAAAGGATGAATCCAAAAAAACATTTATTTTACAGACCATGCAAGACTGTCTTAAAAATTACACATCACACTATTAAAAATCTGTACTAAAGCAATACAATAATGACAATATAGTAAGTTAAAAGTGCATGGAAATCGGGCATGAAAACCCCAGTTTTTATGTTCAGTACCGGAACAATTTACAAATGATTACATTCTAAATTAGTTTCTTACTTGTAGAGAAAATTAAAAAACTAGAAAACGTCAATAATACAGTATTTTCAATAAGTTTCGAAAAGAAAGGGGGGAATATTTTATACAGGAATATTAATAGTATAGGGAAATTTATAATATTTATTCTCTAAAAATATTCTTTTTCTTTCAATTTATCTGGTTTTCATAAATGAATTTATTACATTTACTTATACTAAATTCCTTTTAAAAATTCACTATTTTAGATTTTCTTTTTATTATTAATAAAATATTAAGATTAACCAATTAAAATATTAAGATAAACCAATGACCCCTTCTCCCATATTGTACATTCAAAACAGCACTGGTTAGCAACATAATTACATTTCTAAGAATGTCATTTGCTTACTAGCTGCACAAATAGTTCAGTAAATAACCTATATTAATTTTTGAAAGTGCCCCCCCCCCCCTGCCCCACCCACGCGACGGCCCTGACAGCCAAAGGTCTTGAAATGGCGGTATATTTTAAACATGTTTTTTTTTTTAATTAAATACCTGCATCAGTAACTTTTTAGTTAATTTTTAGACAGAACAGTTAAAAGTTATCTAAATAATGAACTTATGCCCCGGGCAGGTTGGGGCTGTGTGGGAACAATTATCTTAGTTGTACCGGCCCCATCCACTCAAAAACCTTACCTCATAGAGAGTGGGAGGACTAGGTTGTAGTATGTTCTAGCACCTGGTCTTGATCGAGGTTATTGGGCATCAGATATTGAATCAAGGGATTATTGCCAGCAACTGCTTATCGATGCCTTTTTTTATAAATGCAACTGCAATGGAAAGGATTAAGGCAGAAACGAGATTGTCGGTTTTTCGTTTCGCACACTCCCTCTAACTCCTCATGGCGGATTCGTTGTTGTAAAATTCCCTCGAACCTTCGCCGAGAGTTTTTTTTCTTTTCTTAAGACCATGTTTCGGAGGATCGAAAATTTATTTTTAAGGACCACCTCTAATAAATATATATATATCGGCTGTTATTCCGAAGCTAACTCGAAGATTTAAATTTTCAATTGTGATTTATCAAAACAATACATACCATAAGAAAATTTGTGAAACCATTGGTGAAAAGATAACCGGTTAAAGTTAATGTGACCAGATTTTCAAAATCAAAAAGTGGGACACTCCATCACCCCCCCCCCCCCCCCCGGTGTATTTTTTAAGTATTTTTTTATGCACATAATAGTCCCTTCACACAATTACACACTTGGTATAAAAAAAGATAAGGAAGGCGCGTTCAACAGCAGCAGTGGTTCCAGGCAAACAGAAACCATACTCCACCAATTTGTTGATGACTTTAACTTCATTTAACAATTTCTAAAGACGTCATAGCGTTTTACAACGATTATTCATAAAAAAAGTCTATTTTATTTACAATTTCCTCGTTTTTCGGGACATTGCGGGACTTTTACAAAAAAGCGGGACGTTTTGGCGGGACATTCGGCCCGCGGGACAGTAACACAAAAAGCGGGACTGTCCCGTCAAAAGCGGGACGTCTGGTCACATTAGTTAAAGTGCACCATTGTAAACAAAGTTAGAGTTTGGAAAGGGAACTATTCTATACAAAGGTAAAGTTTTAAAAGTCATAGGAAATGAAATGTAATTGATAATTGGCGTTTCGTTGAAAAGCAACGAAAATGTCGAAATGTGGTAAACATTCCATTTCATACTTCATTCAACTCGATAGGTATAGCAACCATACGTTAAATTTTCAAGATCGCCAAAAATCGCCAATGAACAGAATAGAACTAAAATCGTCTGCTGATTGGAACTAAAAAAATATTCATGTTACCATTTCTGTAAAACTCAATAAAGTTTAAAGCAAGGTTGAATTTATTTAAATTTGAAAAATTAAAATCTTAACTAAACATTTGTAGCTTAAGCAGAGGCTTATAGCTTTAGCAGATGGCATCAGGAAAGTAGCCATTATGGCGAACTAAGTTTGAAAATATCCTATCTGTAACTCCGAACTGCTTGACCGTAGAGCTTCAAAACCTGTGCCAATCGATTCGTCGTGGCCAAAACCCCAGACCCCCAAGTTTACCGGAGTTTATTAATTCTGGGGCGATTTTCGACTTGGCACCAATTCCTCGTATTATAGTATAGTTAGAGTTTAGAAAGGGAACTATTCTATACAAAGGTAAAGTTTTAAAAGTCATAGGAAATGAAATAATGAAATGTAATTGATAATTGGCGTTTCGCTGAAAAGCAACGAAAATGTCGAAATGTGGTAAACATTCCATTTCATACTTCATTCAACTCGATAGGTATAGCAACCATACGTTAAATTTTCAAGATCGCCAAAAATCGCCAATGAACAGAATAGAACTAAAATCGTCTGCTGATTGGAACTAAAAAAATATTCATGTTACCATTTCTGTAAAACTCAATAAAGTTTAAAGCAAGGTTGAATTTATTTAAATTTGAAAAATTAAAATCTTAACTAAACATTTATAGCTTAAGCAGAGGCTTATAGCTTTAGCAGATGGCATCACGAAAGTAGCCATTATGGCGAACTAATGAAGTTTGAAAATATCCTATCTGTAACTCCGAACTGCTTGACCGTAGCGCTTCAAAACCTGTGCCAATCGATTCGTCGTGGCCAAAAACCCCAGACCCCTAATTTACCGGAGTTTATTAATTCTGGGGCGATTTTCGATTGGGTAATTCCTCGTATTTTAGTATAAATAGAATAATTAAAATAATTTTTTAAAATAATATAAAAATATATAAATATGTTTTTATAAAGAAAAAATTTATATAAAAAAGAATATTTTTATATAAAATAAAATATATACATAAAAGGCTACTTCTTTTTGTTTGTTTGTTTGTCTGTATAGGACGCAAAAACTTAAGAACCACGCAACAGATCGTCACGAAATTTGGCACAAAAATTCCTCTCACTCAGGAACAAACATAGGCTAAGAATTTTTCGAATCGGACCATTCCTTCTATCGTTTTCAAACGTTTTAAGGGAAAAAATACACCACTTTCGCTCAAATCCGACCATTTTTTTTTTCCCTTTCGTGATGCCATTGGGCAGAAATATTTAAATAAAACTTTTTAGAAAACAATTGAAATTGAAAATGTTTAATTTGTTTAATACTTGTTCATCGCCTTCAGAAACTAAATTAATAACTTGAAAAAATAATTGATATGTTTCAAGTGATGTAATCCTACCAGTCTCCATTCTATTTATTTTATTGTGCCTATATGATTTTAATTATGAATTTTTTTAAAGCATAGGTAAGCTTATACTGAACTATGTTGTGTTTTTTCACCATCGCACTACAGATGCATATTATGGTTTTATGTCTTCCTTTTTTCGACAAATACTTTGCCAAAATCGCCAAGTTATTACAAAAAACGTACCAAATGAGCAATTTTTTTTTAAATGCTGGTTCTGCGAAGTTCATCGCACGAGAGCTGGATGA
This sequence comes from Hylyphantes graminicola, assembly GCA_023701765.1. Taxonomy (NCBI): domain Eukaryota; kingdom Metazoa; phylum Arthropoda; class Arachnida; order Araneae; family Linyphiidae; genus Hylyphantes; species Hylyphantes graminicola. Next base: position 50,486,814 of record CM043116.1, read on the forward strand.
GTGTGTTGTTAGCCCTATCTTTTCCTCGCCAAATTCGCAAAAAAGCGCCAAATGAGCTAAAAAAAAATATTTATTCGGGAAAATACGATGACTTCATCGGTGAATTTTATAGCGTTTTTAAAATTTTGATTATTTAATGTAATAAAAGTAGCGGGATTCTGTACTTTAATAACGAACGGTATCAGCAACATAAGCTTACTAGAAAGCAAATAAACTTATAAAAAAATGCAAATCGTTTGCTGTTTGCTGGAGGAGCTTATTTTTGATTCTTACTGATTATTTTTTACATAAATATGTATTCTCTTTAATTTGAGCTTCTTATCAAATGTATTTTTGAGAAATTAATATTTCATTACTATATCCAAGATGGTAATTTAAACAGGAAAAAATTACTGGGTAATCTTCATACTAATGTATTTCAAATGTAAGAAAATAATTTAAATTGACTATTAAATTACTTTTCATAGTGCAACGTGTATAACAGCTTAACATAAAGAAAAAAAGATTTATATTTTTTGAATTTTTTAATATACATAGTTTATAGTTTAATATAAAAATTTTATTGAAATATTTTTTATAATTAATATATAATATTTTTTTATATATAGATACTAATTTATAAAAAAAAATTATTTGATTCGATAGTTAATAAATGATACTTCATTTATATGACATTTTACTTTAAATTTGGGTTAAATGATCTAAAAAAAGGACACGTTCATTTTCAAAAGCAATAATTTTTATTATTAAAAGAAAAAAATAATACTATTTCATTATTCCCATAACAAATTTTGATTGAAAAAATTATGATGTTTTTGCTACTTTTCTTTTTTGTTCATTAAGAATAAAAAAAAAAATAGAAAATAGGTATTGACATGCGGTCGACCCGTCCGTCTGTCCTTCCGTCCGTCTGTCCTACCCCCTTCCAAAATCTTATCCATCCGAATAAAAAATTCTTTTTTTTTAGAAATATGTCAGAGACCAACTTTCATACTTTTGTCCGTCTGTACATAGGACGGACATAAATCTACTATTTGTTGACGAATTTCCCATTGAATTAGCATTGAATTCAATTTCGAGTCATTTAAATCGCTGAATTTAACTACAAATGCTGCGGACAATGAGATACGTCAAAAAATTCAGCGCATCGAAATTATACATTGAAAATTTCAGAAAAGAATTCGAATTCTAAGTACATCAATTATTTAAAAAACTCAAATTTAATGCTCATATTAAAAAGCATAGGAAGCCATTTTATTAGAATTAATTCACCATTGCCATCGCAACAATTTGCTTGAGAAACTTTAATTCTTTAGACAATAAATTAAAATAAATTTATTTTTGACATCAAATATTAAGATGACGTCAAATATATTTCACTAGAGATCTTTGTATGTTGATATAAATTGTTTTCATTCTATTTAAAAGCGAGAATATTTATATTTATTCTTTGAAATATAAATTTTGCAAACGATTTAAGTAATAATTATTTAATTTTCGAAATAAAATAAATGTAACTAGCCGAATTTAGCAAGTAAATGTTTATTGAAGAGTAGTTTTTGGTTTTTGTTCTACGAAAAATTAAATATTTATTTATAACTGCAAATAAAGCTGTGTTTAGTGAAAGATGCTGTTTAGTTATGCTGTTTTAGTGAAATTTATTTTAAAATGTGAAAAAACGGTTGTTGATGTCACTTACTGTTACGACCTAGTTTTTTCAAGATAAGAATTTTAGTAAGTATTTAAGTAAACAGGAAAGTATGCTATTTTTAGTTCTAAGAACTGCTTTTTTATGAAAATTAACATTTTGAATTTTAATTTCATTATTTTTAAAAATTCTAAACTTTAAGTATTTCGGCAAACGAAATTTGCCCTTTACATGTTCTAAATAAATGTTTTTCTGTAAATTGTTTTTTTATGACGGTGAAAAACTCGAAGAAGAATCGCATGAAAAAATATCTCCATCTGATCAATAGGAGTCAAGATAAACAACGACTCGCAGATAACTTGTTGGTTACTTTAGTCCAGTAGCTTCAGGGTTGGGTTTTTAACGGTAAAAACTAGTTTTTACCAAGACATGGTCAAAACTTGGTATTTACCGGTAAAAACCAGGTTTTTACCGGTATGTGGTATCCGGCTCTTGAAGTATGAATATTTTTCAGAAAAAAAAGAATGTATAGTAATTTGTAGAATATTTGTTCTTCAAACATATCCATGCCATAATAAAAGGAAAACTAGAATTCGTCATCATTAACAAGAACATAAATTATTGATTTATCTGTTTTTTTATTTGGTAATAAATATGTTATTTCAGAAGGTGGGAAAAACACTTTTTTTAAAACCAAGATTGGGAATAACAAGCTTTTTATGGAAAAACATGTTTTTACCAAGGCGGTAAAAACCGTATATGGTAAATACCGTGCCAACCCTGAGTAGCTTTCTAACTACTTTTTTTTAATTAGAATTAATTCAAAACATTATAAGTGTTGGCATCACTCAGTTTTCGAAGATTGCAAGATCGTGAGATATCGCGTGATTGTAGTAGGTTTTCTAAGCTGCACCATCGAAACAAGAGCCAACATAAATATCAACATTGTTTATGGTTGAATTGTACAATTTTTGCTCAGCTTCGACAAAACGATAGAAAGTTTTGACAGAGCATTCAGGATGCTTTCAAAATGGTAATTTATATATTTATGAAGCAATGTCTTTAATTGCAAGTGACATCAATCAACTAGGAGACACTAGAAAGGAAGCCCAAAGCCTAGCAATTTTTTTTTCTAATTTGAGACTACTCTTCCAACGGAAATATGGAATGATCTTTTGGGAGTTATGAATAAAACAAGTCTAAATTTACAGAATAGCACTATGATCATGGACGTTGTAACGAAACTTTAAGAATATCTGATCAGTTATGTCAATACCGCACGCAATAATTTTGATCAGTACGAAACGGCTGCTAAAGATAAAAATCAATGCTAACAGTTACCAATTGTAGTGGAGAGCGGTCATTTTCGCAGCTTAAGAGAATAAAAAATTAATTGCCAACAGCAATGTTATAAGAACGGCTGAGTAATTTGTCAATTATGTGCATAGGCATTGATATCCTTAAAAAAATTGACTTTGATGATATAATAAAAGATTTTGCTCAACAGAAATTCCGAAAGAAACCGCAATCGTAGCCAATAAAAACCAGCAGTATTCTAACATTATTAATGACATATTATATCATACTGTATTTGAATACCTATAATAAATGGTCATACTCAGTAAAAGATGTTGTTACAATTCGCCTTTTTTACTTTAAAAAAGGGCCTCAAATTATTTTGTGCCCAAGGGCCCCAGCCTAGTTTAAGACGGCTCTGGCCCACCTGAATATCCCACTGAAGTCTATATCAATAATGTCCTTCTTGCATCTATCGCCAGAGAAATTATTCGAAATAAGAAAACAGTTTAACTTTTTGTGTCAGAATAATATCAAATTAACAATGACTTATATACTTTTACAGTAAAATTGTAATTTCATTATCCGAATAATAACTAATATTTGGCATCGATTACTCCTTTTGATAACACGGACTTTATAGGGGGACCCCATTAAAATCTTTATGGTTATCACTGCCCTATGTTGATTTATGTGATTTTATTTGTTTGACAAAAATTGTAAGCGGAAATCACCTGGGCTGGTGATGTATAAATCATAAAAATTTTTATGGGCTGCCCATATGAGGCTAGTGTTATCAAAAGAAAGCATCTGGGATACAGATTTATAAATTTTATATCTTTCCATCTAAGGAGTACAACAATATTTGGTATTAATGTATGAAGAAGGTAAGTTTATCCTTTATATCTGTAGCAGTAATAGTTACGTTTGTTTCTAGAGATCTAGTAGTCAACGCTGTCTGAGATCGAAGGATTGGAAGGCTCTGGCCACCAGAAAAGCATGATAGTCCTGGTATTGCTCAAGTATAGCTCAACCTATTACACTTTCCAATAAAGGAAATCGGAAGCCCTCGTCAAACATCAGTTTTCATTGGAGAACACCGATTCGGCTCAGGGCATTGCAAGAAGAAACTTAATCCCCGGCGTTTAAAGTTGAACTGATGGAAACAGAGACATTATAGAATTCTTCATTGTCATGTTGAATTGTTACTAACAATGGCATTTCCAAAAATAAGTATCTTCTTTACTATAAACGTTTCTCTCCAAATACCATTGTTGTAATATTTTAAAATATCAGAAAAGATATATACAGGGTGTCCTAAAAGTTCCCGTACTCCAACTTCAAAAAATCATTTTCCGTGTTTAATTTGTCAAATATTGAATTTTATCGTCTGCTTATTACTTCATCAAATCTTTTGTTTTTATTGCTTGGTTTTTTTCGTGCTCAAGTTGTTCTGTAATTAAATTCCATGTCATTTTGTTCTTCATTGCAACATGATTTTTCACGCATTCAGAGAATTGCGCTGTTTTAGGCTCATTTTGGATGTAAATCATAATAAAAGATGTAAAGAATTTTGGCGACATAAATATTCAGTTGATGCTATACCGAGTACAGATACTGTATATATACTCGTCCAGAGATTTCGTGCGTCATCAGGTTCGGTGGAAGATTAACACAGAAGTGGCAGACCGAAAATTGTTACACTAGATTTTGTGCAAGAAACTCAACGAAGGATATTGCAATCTGTTTTTCGAGTCAACTGTTGATGCAACTGTGTGCAGAGAACTTATCCAACAATTTGTTTCATTATTAGAAGTGAATGAATGAGATTATCGGTTCCAAAAATGCGGTGAAACATGCCATACAAGTAATAAAATCATGGACATGCTCTTTTCAAGAAATCTTGGGCCACCTCGTTCCCCTAATTTGAGTATACCTGACTTTTTCTTTGGGGATATTTAAAGAACAAAGTTTATAAAAATAATCCACAATTAATAAAGGATCTGAAAAATGCCATCATGCTAAGGTTACAAGAAAGTGTCCAGCATCTTAACACGCGTTTCTAAAAATATGCGCAAAACGCCTTCAGGTGTGCTTCGATGAAAGGGGTGGACAATTTGATCATTTAATATAAATGCAAGTTCCAAATTTTTTTTCTACGTTTTGTCAAAAGTGCTTTACACCATTAGCATACAAACAGTGGTTTAAAGTTAGTTGTTTTGAGTGTAAAAAATTCACGAATCGTCAGTACGGGAACTTTTAGGACACCCTGTATTAGAAAAATGTATAAAGTTTCAACAGATTTGTGATTTAGACTTTCTAAAAAAGACATTTTTTTTCAACTGATGAAATAATGCTTACTCAACCTTACTATAAAATACAAAATCTCTCTACATTAAAAAAAATAAGCCTATTTTAACTTTGCAGGACTTAAATACCATTGCAGGTTGCATTACACAATATTATGATTAGGACTCGAATTTTTTTCAGGAATATAGCAAATCTTATACTATAATACGAGGAATTGGACCCAAATCGAAAATCGCCCCAGAATTAATAAACTCCGGTAAACTTAGGGGTCTGGGGTTTTTGGCCACGACGAATCGATTGGCACAGGTTTTGAAGCGCTACGGTCAAGCAGTTCGGAGTTACAGATAGGATATTTTCAAACTTCATTAGTTCGCCGTAATGGCTACTTTCGTGATGCCATCTGCTAAAGCTATAAGCCTCTGCTTAAGCTATAAATGTTTAGTTAAGATTTTAATTTTTCAAATTTAAATAAATTCAACCTTGCTTTAAACTTTATTGAGTTCTACAGAAATGGTAACATGAATATTTTTTTAGTTCCAATCAGCAGACGATTTTAGTTCTATTCTGTTCATTGGCGATTTTTGGCGATCTTGAAAATTTAACATATGGTTGCTATACCTATCGAGTTGAATGAAGTATGAAATGGAATGTTTACCACATTTCGACATTTTCGTTGCTTTTCAGCGAAACGCCAATTATCAATTACATTTCATGATTTCATTTCCTATGACTTTTAAAACTTTGCCTTGGTATAGAACAGTTCCCTTTCCAAACTCTAACTATACTATAATACGAGGAATTGGTGCCAAGTCGAAAATCGCCCCAGAATTAATAAATTCCGGTAAACTTAGGGGTCTGGGGGTTTTGGCCACGACGAATCGATTGGCACAGGTTTTGAAGCGCTACGGTCAAGCAGTTCGGAGTTACAGATAGGATATTTTCAAACTTAGTTCGCCATAATGGCTACTTTCCTGATGCCATCTGCTAAAGCTATAAGCCTCTGCTTAAGCTACAAATGTTTAGTTAAGATTTTAATTTTTCAAATTTAAAGAAATTCAACCTTGCTTTAAACTTTATTGAGTTTTACAGAAATGGCAACATGAATATTTTTTTAGTTCCAATCAGCAGACGATTTCAGTTCTATTCTGTTCATTGGCGATTTTTGGCGATCTTGAAAATTTAACGTATGGTTGCTATACCTATCGAGTTGAATAAAGTATGAAATGGAAATGTTTACCACATTTCGACATTTTTGTTGCTTTTCAACGAAACGCCAATTATCAATTACATTTCATTTCCTATGACTTTTAAAACTTTACCTTTGTATAGAATAGTTCCCTTTCCAAACTCTAACTTTGTTTACAATGGTGCACTTTAACTAATGTGACCAGACGTCCCGCTTTTGGCTGGACAGTCCCGCTTTTTTGTAAAAGTCCCGCAAAGTCCCGAAAAACGAGGAAATTGTAAATAAAATAGACTTTTTTTGTGAATAATCGCTGTAAAACGCTATGACGTCTTTAGAAATTGTTAAATGAAGCTAAAGTCATCAACAAATTGGTGGAGTATGGTTTCTGTTTGCCTGGAGCCACTGCTGCTGTTGATCGCGCCTTCCTTATCTTTCTTATACCAAGTGTGTCATTGTGTGAAGGGACTATTATGCGCTTAAAAAAATACTTAAAAAATACACCGGAAATTTTGAAAATCTGGTCACATTAACTTTAACCGGTTATCTTTCCACCAATGGTTTCACAAATTTTCTTATGGTATGATTGTTTTGATAAATCACAATTGAAAATTTAAATCTTCGAGTTAGCTTCGATACCTATTTTCTCCGAGCAGAGCTCGGTCACCCGCTGGTAATCTTAAATTTAGGTTTAACAAATATTGTTAAAAAAAATCGAATTAGTTTTCTATTAAAAAATGCATTTTCTTTCTTTTTTTTTTAAAAAAAAGTTAGATTTTTTTTATCTGTACGCCTTAATTTTTATAGGAGAACTCCAATTTGTTTTACTGAATGTAGCTAATGGTATGATTTTTATGTCCAAAAATTGTATAATTTTTATGTACAATGTAGCAAATACACATTCCCTCAATAGTAAGTAAGCCCTTTCGTTACATCTTGAAAGGCCTGTTAACTATTAATCCATGACCTTTCAGTTTAGAGCAAGGAAGGAATGAATGGGGAGGGGTTCTCCTCTATCCTGAAAGTCTTGGGTGGCCATGTTTGGTCACAAGTCATTTGAATTACTGAATGCAGAAAGGAATTCATTCATTTTTCGGTCTCTCCTGTAAAAAATGCGTAAAAATAGTGCAGCAGGGTGGGGTGTTTTAGAAGTAGACCGTTTACCACCATAACAACAAACAATTTCTGTGAATATTTTCACAGCTTGTTAAAGCGAACTAATTTACAGGGGCAGTGCAATCGACGCTGAGATAAATTGATCATGGCATTATTATTTATGGAAACGGATCGTTACTTAAGCCGGACAAATAAGGTAATTTTCAATTTTCCCATAGCTTCTAATCATAATACCACCACAGAAGAGGCACATAAACAAGGCATAAAGATTCCTGATGACCATGTATCATTTCAAGATGAATCCTGGTTAATCAGATCACAAACATATAAAGGAAATATATACTTAATTAAGCAACTTTGTGCTTCTTGTTCTTTAGGCGACCATTGCACTTTTAAATGTATAAATTCGACATGTAAAGATTTATGTGCTCACATGTATTCCTGTAACTGCCTAATAAAAATAATCTGAGCAAGCACATACATTAACTTAATTCTCTATTAGTCGGATAGTTCACGGATCTTATTCTCTTACTTACTCTTCACTTAAGACTTTAGATCCATACTTAAGTCCCATGAAGTTAAAATATTTTTAAAAATTTGATCCTTTTTTTTTTGTAAAAGGTTGGTTATGTGATGAAATAGTTGATTCTTATATTGATAAGTTATGCAAAAAAATTTAATTTTACTTGCAAAAGTGTTTCGCGTTCTCAATTAATGAATAATAATCATAACGAATATTCTATTCAACAGTTTGATCTTGATAATAAGTCTGTAGTACTTTCTCCTGCTTGTTTAGGTAAGCAGTGGATTTAAGTGGTTATAAAACAAATTAGTAAAATTATTGAGATTTATGATACTATTGCTTTAGATATTAAAGGTAAGTATAGTACATTTATAACTACGTAATTTCAAAAATATTTTGACGAGTAGTGGTGTTAATTTAGAAGAGTGGGAAATAATGTCCCCGGCCCGTGTTCTTCAAAATGATTAATTTAATTGTGGGGTATTTATATCTTACTATGTGCATCAACTGATACACAACCACAATTTAACTAAAGTTTTTTATCCGAATCGTTTCAGGTATATATGTTTTATTCCTTGATACATTGTGTTCCATTAAGGTTTATTAAGGTTTAATAATAATGAGACTTATAGTTTAGCAGAAGTTGATATATTCCATCCAAATGGAACTATTCCTTGCCAGCCTAAGTTTAACTTCATTAATAAACAAAATGTTTCAGAAGTCGTTGTATTAATTGATGGAGAAAGTATAGCAATTTATGCTTAAATCTTTGGATCATTTTATTACATATCGAGAAGAAGACATATTGGGAATTTCCTCTTCTAAATTTTTTTTAAAAAAAAGTTGGATTTACAATACAATTATTGATAGATTTCTTTTTAAACTTATTGAACACAAAGATAATATTGGGGCTGCATTGGCTGTAACTTCATGCGAGCATTCAAATAAAATTAACCATAAAAATTTTAAATTTAAAATGAATTTGAATGAAATTGAAATCTTACTTATTCCAGTCAATGTAGATCATCATTGGATACTCATTGCAGCAAATATTAAAGAGCATAAATTTGATTATTAAGATTCACTAAATAAAGGTAAAATCAATTTTATGTGTAAGCGTTTCATAGAAGATAGTGAGTTATTTTTCAATACTATTTTAAATATATCTTGTAAATGGCCAGTAAGAACACCTCCTTGTTTTTCCCCAAAATGATAATTTTAACGGTGGAGTGTTTGTGTGCTATTTTGCTTAAAGTTGATTAATAAAAAAAAGAAACATCACTACAATTTAATCCTAACAAAATTAGAGAAAAAATCTTTAAATATTTAACTGAAACTTAAATGTTAACTTCATTCTTTTTCTTTTCAGAACCTCTTAGAACATCTTCAGATTGATTTTATGTATGTTTTTGCTTGTGTTTATTTGGTAATAAAATGTTAACTATTTATAATTCAATGGTGCATGTTTCTTTTTTTAATTAAAAAGTTTAAGCTTCTGTATATCGTTAAATCGAATTTTTTAATTGCTTCAGGCACCTTTACTGACTGCTTTAATTAAATATAGATTCTAGGCACTAAATCTAAAAAAAATATTAATACACAGCATAGAATTGCAGCAGCTTGAAATTGGTAATTTTAATAGCTAAAAAAATATATTTGTATATTTAATACTCATATATTGTGGGAAAAACACTGAAAAAAAATTACCTGCATTGGAATGTAAATATAGTTTCCAATTTTTTAATTAATAAATTTTTGCCATAGGGCAAAAACCAACTACAAAATTCCAATTTTGATAATGACTAGAAAACTACTAAATATATTTTAAAATAACCCTCTTAAACTTGATTTTTCAAAACAATTTATTTGTATTTAGTACTAATATTATTATAGTACTTTGAATACTGCCAAAAACTTAATTTCACAACAGTTAATAACTTCACTCTTTAATATTTGAATATACTTTTACTACTGTCATCTATGAGGGTTATTAGTTACTAAAACTTCAAAATGGAATGTAATCGATGAAAAAAAGATTTGTCGAGAGGAGAGGGAACTCTACTTAAATAGAACAAAGGAATAAAGTGGATTAAGTTACTTGTTGCCGTGTGGCAACAGTATGCAATAGATTGCTAATTACCAGAATTGTTTATTTATCAAGTTAAATATTTGTAACCCCTTGCATAATTTAGAATAATGTCCAGTACACAACTCACTAATTTTAACAATAGCGTGGGAACCTTGGAAAAAAGGATATTATTTATCCTGTTTTTAGGAGGAGATAACTTCTCTGGAGTAATTTATTTGTAGCATAAATTTATTTGTAGATAATTACGGGAGAAACCAAAAATGTTTCACTCTAATAAGTAAAGCAAAAATATTTTAAAAATACATTATTTTATCCTTAACTCATTAAAGACGATCCGCAAGAAAATTTGCCACGCGAAAATGATCTTTCGGCTTAAGTTTATCAAACTAAACAAAATGTATAAGCCAAATGAAGACCATTGTCCTGAATAATTAATATAAAACAAATTAAATTTATCAAACTAAACAAAATGTATAAAACGAATGAAGATCATTGTCCTGAATAATTTATATACATAGAACAAATAAAGTTACACGAAACACGTATCTTAAACTTAAAGTTAACATTTTTATACGGAAATGAAGGTGTTAAATTCATTCACAAAGTCTTCTTTAATAGGTTAAACAATAACTTAATTTTTAAAATTGAACTTTTTTATTTTGATAAATACAAAAATGCTAGTGCATTTCAGTTACCAAAGATGGCCGCATTTTGGTATAACCTGTCCTAATGAACATTCCAAAGCTTCCCCCTATTGTAGTGTCCCCTTCTGACACGCCTCCTTCAGAGTTGGAAAATTGCAGGAAGAAAAAAAAAAGGCAAACAAATACAATGTTCATTCAAGTATATAATAGAAAGTTGTAGAATAAATTTTGGTATGGTAAATATTTTTATTTAAGTTTTTGCTTTAAGTTCTGACTTCGATATTTAAAATGGAGGCTTAAACTTCTCATACAAATCAAGAAGGTTTTTAATTTAACAATGATATTGAATATTAATGACTATTGAATTAAATGCGTCCATTAACTACCACTGTATTCAATTAAATAACTTAAATAGTGATATGTTTAATACTAATGTTTTGAATCTTAATGAAATTTAATACTTAGTATTTGATGAATTTTATTTGCTTTTTTTTAATTACCACTTACTTCCTCGATTAAATGTTTGAGTTTTAATAAAGTTTAATACTTAGTATTTGATGAATTTTATTTGCAATTTTCATTTTGTAAAGTCCACCAATATTAGAAGAGAGAGAAGATTAGATACATAGTTTTTTTTTGTACGGTCCTTTAAATATATTCGCTTTGTTACTTGTGAAAATTTTAAAAAAGGTCCAATAATTATTTTAAAAGCAATTAGCTCTATTAAGTATTATTAACTAATATTAACAAACTATTAACTAACAATATATAACATCAAATAATTGATTCACATAATAATGTAAGATAAAAAAAAATTAAATAAAAGGTCGATTCTCCCTCCCCCGATTTAGTTCTTCATCTGAAATGTACCGCCACTATTAGCTGCTTCCCATGGTCGCCATTCTCTCACCAGGACTCTGTTCTGTCCCAAGTGTAATTAAAATATAAGTTACGGATCGTTCTATGGTGACTTTATAAAATTGAATTGACTAATATCAAAAGAAGCTAATGAACTAAAGAGTAAAACAATTTATACCATCTGAAGACATTAGTATTTATTTAGTTGTAGTTTTAATGTGGTTACATTATCACTCTACTTTGTTAAAGGGAATTAAACAGAAATGTAATGGAAGTTTGTCATTACATGCTTTTTTACATCATGCTTCCTAAAAGAACTTGTTAGATAGGTAATAAAAGGGCATTAAATCAGTTCCAAAAGTGACAAACTACGTGGTCATAACATGAATTTTTAATCTTCTTCGAGTTCGGCTTTGTAAAGTAGCCGGTTTATTTTTTTTTTCAAATAAATTCCCCTTTTTTTTCTTAAGTTTATAATGCTTCTACCGACATAAGACCCATAAGCCATGCACGCTCTTTTATAATCATCGTCGTGTTCACTGTCATCAACGTCGTCACTCTCATCATCGTCGTCATCGTCCTTCATTTCTTCAGGGTCGTTTCTTTCGATACCCGTAGGACAAGGCAATGAAGGGGTTGCAGCTAAAGAGTCGTGATGTACTGAAGAAGAGCTGCTTGAACCGGGTACTTGAACGGAGCTGCTTGAACCGGGTACTTGAACGGAGCTACTTGAACCATCGTGTTTTTTTGGAATGTTACATTCATTCTGTTACAGTAGAAGAGAAAATTTTGTAAATATATCGTTGCAAATAAAAAAGAATATGTTGTTGAAAGAACAAGCATTTTGCTGGTTCAACATTTTTTTTTGTTCAAATATCTACCTAATGGTTTTGTTGGATCAACAAAAGCTAAGTCATTTCTTTGGTTCGGAACTTACAGATCTTAAGAGGCCCTTACCTGCAACTGAGCGATTATTATATTAAAAACTTGTTACACTCTAACTGTAACCTTTTTCTACTCACGCACGACGACCACACGAGGCGGTGGAGGAGGCTAAGCTTGCGTTGTAATCGTAAGGAGAGGACTACACTACAGTATAGTATGCTGTACTACTGCCTATAGTCTATATTACCTTAGATCAAGCACTAGGCTTTGTTACAGTATCATTTGAAGACATTTGAATACTTTGTATTAAGTCACATGCATTGACCTAAACCTAAAACGCTCATTAAATTAATTTGAATTGAAATATTTATTTCACAGTTATAATATTTTACAAGAAACCGACAAAAATAAAAGGAACAATTATGTTATCTGGGTGTAGTTCTTGTTATGCAAATAAAATTTGACCTATCGTCATAAGTCATAGGAAATTAGTTTTTAATTAACAGCTCCACTGTTTGAAATTCGTTTTGATTCTTTTTTGTCAAAGAAATGCTTGAAATAAAAAAAAACAAGATTTTAATTTTGAGAATTTTTGAAAATGTAATTACGGGTATCTTATAGAGTTTTTGATGTAAAGAACGAATTTGGTTTTCGGGTTAAAAACTCTTTCTTTCTAACAATTCGTTAAGATCTCAAAAGAAGCAATCAAAGCCCAAAATAACAGTTATATTATTTATTCTCAAAAGATTAGCGCAAAACACAAACTATATATCAATATAAAAGTTACCTTGTTTGTTGGCTCTACTCTTAAGCGCCTTCCTTTAAATGTCAGGTCGAGATTCATGGCTTTCATTTGGGATTTGGTATTATTAAATTGAACAAAGGCATATTCTGACATTCCATTATTGTTCTTGACAATCTTTAAGAGTGAATGATAAATGCGTTAATTAGAATGAAAGATTCTCATACCGTAATATAACACAAACAAAACACAACTCTCAATCTTTAAGGGGGAATGAGCCAACGTGCAAGACCACTGGTCTCCAAACCAAAGTGTCTGAGTGTTAATAAAATGAGGAAAAAAGTTATTTTCTAAGCCACATTTCTCCGGTTGGTTTGAATATTTTAAAAAATGATTTTTTAAAATGATAAATGTCAAGGTGGTTATAAAATAACGCTCGCTATTCGGAGCGGTCTGTAGCTTGAATGAATAATCCAAATGCAACAAAAATTGAGACACTTACAAATCAAGAAGGGGGGAAAAGAATGGAATCATAAAAAAAGATATAATCCTAAAAAATAATCATAAAAAAAGAATAATCATAAAACACAAACTCGTCTCTTTACCAGGGTTCTAAATACGAGGCGTGGTCAATTATGGCCAATTACGGCCAACACAGCTAATTACGCCTCGTAATTTAGAACCCTGGTCAAGAGACGAGTTTCTTTTTTTCGAAAAAGAATTTAATCATAAAAGAAAAACGCGTCTCTTGACCAATGTTCTAAATCACGAGGCATAGCCAATTATGGCTAATTACGGCCAACACATCCAATTACGCCTCGTAATTTAGAACCCTGGTCAAGTGACAAGTTTGTTTTTTATGATTCCATTCTTTCCCCCCCTTCTTGATTAGTAAGTGTCTCAAAGTTTTTTGCATTTCGATTATTCATTAAAGCTACAGACCACTCCGAATAGCCAGCGTTATTTTATAACCACCCCATAACTTGCAGATCTCTATAATCCCACTTTTTGAAATTGCTTCGAATAGCTGAATAATGGGTGATTGTTGCTATAACTATTTTATCGCCAAATTATCACTAAAAACCCACCAAATGAGCTAAAAGGTTTTATGTATTTATGAAGGAAATTACAATGACATTAACCTGCGCATTTCATTTTGGAATTTTAAGATAGTAAAACGGGATTTTACACTTTATAACGACGGGGACAAATAACGTAAGATTATTAAGTTCCTATATAGCAGGTACATATACTTGGATCGACTTGATTTTTTAGTCCGTTTTAAGAAAGGGTATTTCTTTGCTAGTTGCAGTATTAAAATGAAAAGCTCGTACACTCTGAAGCGCTTTTTGCCGTTCTGGACAGAAAAGGATCTAGTTAAAAAAATTCTGAATCTCGAGCAAATTTGAAAATGGACGATAACTAAATATAAGCAAAAGCGCATTTCTAGCAATCCTAAGAAAATTTCGGAAATCTTCAAAAATCACGAGACTCCATGCGATATCTACAATAAAAATATATAGGGGAAGGTGTTGTTCCTTTGACCATACTGTTCCTTCGACCACCTAGGCTTTTGGGCCTTGTAGCAATAATGTATAAAAATTAGTTTATTTAGCATATAGTTATTCCACTGGAGGGCTCCTAATAGGGATTATTTAAGGCAAAGAGGATTCGTGTGAAATATAAAAATCCATTTTCATCCTAAAAATGTAACTATTTTGTTCATAAGGTTTTGCCTAATAAAATTTTTTGTGTTATTTTTTTTGTTGTTGATGGAAATCATTTGACATAGTAGCTAAACACTTCAGAAAATATTGTGGAGCTTTTGAATATCGTAATTCTAAACATTTAACTGCAGCATGATTTTTAATTTGTATTGTCATGGTGTTGTACCTCTGACCATCATCAGTTGTTGTTCCTTTGACCAGTTAAAAGGTACAACACTCGTAACTGAATTCTCAACATTTCAACTTCGACGTGTTACTGTACTGTTACAACGTTCGTAAAATTAATTAATATTTTTGACTTAAGCCCATTTTCTATTCTAAAAAAATATTTTTATTCTTTTTCTATTGGAAAATGAATAAATATGAGAATATGAATAAATAATTAAAATTATGAATAAACAAGGTGAATAAAACTAAATAATTAGAATTTTGTTAACCTAAACTGTCCTGCTCTTAATTATCTTCTCTCTTTGTAAATATATTCCTTGAATTTTAAATGATATTTAAACTGGTCAAAGGTACAACACTATGTTGTACCTTATTATTATACTTTATTGACCTTAAAAATTTTTAATACTTTAAATTAACTACTTTTTTGTGGTAATGATGAATAATGTTAAATGGAATATTCGAAAACAAAAATTAATTAAAATATAAATTTTTTAAAAAATGCAAATTTTTAAGAAATTTACCTTAAATTTAAGAGCTATATGCAAAACGCAAAAAATCAAATAATTCATTTGTTCCTTAAATATCAGGCAGAGTCATTCTTTTGACCTTCTTACGTGTTTTGAAATGAGATTTAAGCAATATTCCTAATATTTAAGGAATTGCATAGTATCAAAGCCATGTTTATATAGAATTTTTGACCAAAAAAGGAAATCGCGTATTAAAAAGTCCATAAAATAAATTCTATCGGGGATTTTACTTAGATCTAATTTTAAAACACACTTGAGCTTATTATAATCATGCAATAAAAACATTTTATATTTCTGTCTGATTATTCTCTCTTGAAATCTCTATAAATCAGTATAAAAGAAAAAAAAATTTAAATTTTCAACATTTTGTGAAAATTGTTCTCAAGGGGTAGGGAGGTACATCCTTAATAGAAATTCTATATTATCCGGAAATTTCAGATATTATCTAACCTACCTCCGGTCCCAATTATATCCGATAATCGATATTCTACTGTATTTATTGGAAATTTGCAATGGCCAAGTATAATAAAGCTACCAAATATTATGAAAATGACATACCGTTATAGATGTCATCTTTCTTCTGCAGTGCTGTTCAAAAACATTGAACAGCTAATCTTCCGTGGCACTGTATGGCAAATTGAACACTGCTAATTTAACTAGCTCCAAGTACGGAGAGAGATCGAATTGTTTTTCATTTTCTGTAAAAGTTTCAGAATTGATGATTAGAATTATAATTGAAGATAGAAAATACACGTTAAATATACTCCAAAGTACCAACGCTATGCACGATGTCTACCTTAACGGTTGCGTTGGGTGCCTACTCAGTCGTCGGCTCGTCACCTGACTGTGGTTTTTCAAAATAAAGATTTCAGCATCTTGAATTTCCTGTAAGCTTAAGTCCATTTGTAAATAAACCATGTTTATTAACAAAAAAAAAGGAAATCTCGTATTAAAAAGTCCATAAAATAAATTCTGTAAGGGATTTTACTTTACTTGGAACCACAGTCAAGTGACGAGCCGACGCCTGAATAGGCACTCAACACGACAGTTAAGGGCGACATAGTACGCAGCGTTAGGACTTTGATGGATATTTAACGTGCACTCCCTTACACGGGGTATAAATCGTCGGTATTTTGGCAAAACAGGCCTTTTACAGGTCGGCAGTTATTTGTTTAATTTGTAAAAAATTAAATAAAAATATTCTGAATATAAAACGAATTGCATAGTAATTTTTAGAAACAAAACTTATAAATTTAATACGACAATTAAAAGTTAAAGCTCAACAATAAAATAATTAAATGATTTAAAGTATTACAAACCTGAACGAAGCTATTTCCTGCTTTTAATTTAATTTACGTCGTCTTACCGACGAATCTACGAAGTGAAATAAGTAAAAAAAAATGCATTCATGACGTTATGTAAAATAGAAAATTTATGTAAAACATGTTTTAAATATTAACCTAAGTATACAAAGTCATAATTAAATTATCAATAAATTGCATCAACCATCCAAACATTGCATCAACCGGAATACCACTCTTGGAGCGGGGGCTGCTGGAATTATAGAAATTAAACTTATCATCTAGCACTAACCCATAGAGATCTCTCTTAATATTTATTATAACTCAACGCCAGTCGTTAAAATACCAAATTTATAAATATTGTAAGTTCAGCAACTTCACACAAAATTTTAACGTATTACACACATTGTTTATATCGTTGAGGCGATTGCCAGTAAATGATAGTTTAATTAATTTAATAATTAGAGCTTATTTATTGATCAAATATACAAACTAATCTTCATCTTTTGACATCCTCCTCTAATGAAACGTGATCTAAATGTTTTTCGAAGAAAAAGCGCGAAAATCTTCGGCTTAAATTTATTTAATTAGCATAATAACCAAATAAAACGATGGAAAAAAATATTCATCTAATAGCACATGCTAGTAGAGTTTCTTTGATTTCAGAGTAAAAACGTCGATCTAAAGACGCCACCCTACCACAATTTATTAACAAAGAAAAATTCATTTCCTAAAAAATTGCGCAACATCGTGATCTTTACAGATTTTGTGAATACACCATATAAAGCAACTCAATAAAAAAACAAGTTGGTTTGTTACAGAATATGTCACTTTCACCGCTTCCACACAACATTTACGCTCAACAGGAAACACGCTAACAACACCTCAGAAAGAAATTCGCCAATATTACCTAGTTCTAATTCAAACTTTTATAAGCCAAAAATTATAATTATCTTTAATCTTATTTTTCAGTTTTGATAATTAATCCATATCGTTTGCTAATTTTTTTGAAGTTCGAAGAATAAGAAAGTATTTTTTGAATAAATACCTTTTTGCAACCACAAGTTTACATTTCGAAAAATAAATAAGTAAAATTGTTGCTTTAAAAATAAAAACGAAACTTGGCATATTTTTAAATGCAAATTTAGAATTTTTTATGCATCTTTCTTCATTCATATATAATGAGCCTTCAAAATAACATTATTGCGCTATTACAACAATCCAATTTGAATTATTAAACAAAAATAAATATATATTTTCAAAAATTTTATTTTTATTTTAAATAAAGTTTCTTGTACGTTTGTTGTAATGGCAACAGTGAAAATATTGAATAAAAATGGAATCTGCATGTTATTTCAATGTAGATTAAATTTTTAGTTATTTAAATTTTAAATAAACTTCTAATTTAATTTTTTAATGAAATTCGGAATGTAGCCTAAACTGATTTTTTTGCTTCAAAAAGACGTATCCCACTTGCTTATGAGACTTTCGGTTCGTTCTGTGAAAGTGGGTGACAGACGGACGGACAGCACGATTATAAAACTTTCCACTTTTTACGTTATAAACGTAGTGTGGAAGCTTAAAAAAAAGACCGACGCCGAACATAATTTTACCAGAATTCGCGTTCTTTATCTCCCACTATTAGAGTGATAGTGAGTGAGAGCGCACGGTTTTACTCTCTATGGCATATACAGGGTGAGGCAAACAAAACCGGCCCCGAGATGGAGATTAGAATACGGCAGAAATGTTGCCAAGTCTAAAACCAATACAAAAACAGGCTTACTCACTGAAGCTATTGATCGCTTCAATATTAAGCCCAAGCAAACGCTTGGCGACTTATTTGCCGGCAACTACGCTACGCTTTTAAGGGGTCATAGGAGTCTTAAAAATGTGCAAAGAAGGTACTACAAAGCATAGTTTGATCTTTCATGTAATTTTTTAACTACTCAATTTATAAGTATATTTTTTTATATGTAATTCTATAAGCTTTATTTAATATAAAGCAAATTTTAAAATTTATGAAACTTTAGCCAAAACTAAAATAAATGATATTAAACATAAAGCTATTTGAACACATTGTGATTAGGCTTGCGCGGCAAATTTTGAGGTCAAAATTGAAAAAAATGACCTAGAAAATGACTTTATATTGTACAAATATGTACAAACAAAGACCTATACCTAAATTCTCAGCTCAATTTTAATTGGAAATTATTTTAAGAACTTTTTCTAAAAAAAAAATATTAAAAATTTTAAAATTTTTATTTTAATTTTTTTAAAAATAATTTCTTTTAAAAATTGAGCTGAGAATTTAGGTATAAGTCTTTGTTTATACATATTTGTACAATATAAAGTCATTTTCTTGGTCATTTTTTCAATTTTGACCTCAAAATTTGCCGCGCAAGCCTAATCACAATGTGTTCAAATAGCTTTATGTTTAATATCTTTTATTTTAGTTTTGGCTAAAGTTTCATAAATTTTAAAATTTGTCTTATATTAAATAAATCCTTATAGAATTACATATAAAAAATTATAGTACTTATATATTGAGTAGTTAAAAAATTACATGAAAGATCAAACTATACTTTGTAGTACCTTCTTTGCACATTTTTAAGACTCCTATGACCCCTTAAAAGCTAGTTGAAATGGAATATAAACAAGGTTAGTAGAGCTGATCAATATTTAGTGATTATTTGATTGTTTCGATTGTTATTTATCCTAGAGAATCGGACCATTTTGTATTTGGTAATACAAAACATTCTAAATTGATTGCAAGACCTTAAATTTGCATTATGGGACGTCTTCATACAATACGAACTAAGATCTGAATTCGCCACTAGTCTATGAGTAGCTCTAATGTGAAGCTAATCCGATCCAACCAATGCAAAAACAGGTTTCAGGCGGCTTCAAGAGTTTTTCTCGCCAAGCATTTTAACGTATTCCCATCTCTAGCTCGGGGCCGGTTTTGTTTGCCTCACCCTGTATTTCACCAATAGATTTTTTTTTGCACTTTGACATTATTTTTATTGTTAACAAAATAATAAAAATTGACAAAAAAAAAAACGTTTTGTTATATGACCGACGATGTCAACTTCAAAACCTAACTACACCAAATAATTTTTTAATCAATTAAAAAATAAAGAAACAAAAAAATCTATCATCAAAAGGAATTTTTCTTATAAAAATATCATAGTTCGTTAATGCAGGCTTAAATGTAAATAAAAACAATACGAACATTCAAAGAATCTAACTGAAATATATATTTTCACAAAATTTCAGACTGATTTATGTCGTTCAAATAAATTTATTTTCTATAAAATAAATATTTTTTATTTAAAATAACAAATAAAATTAAGAAACTTATTATTCATACTTACAAATTACGGTTTGTTTTTCGTGTTCGCTCTTGATTAAAACATAAGCTGCAATGACTAAAATTTAAACTTAACAAACGATAATCAATTTGCAAACGATATATACAAAAACAAATAGTGAAAGCTGCGCGTTAAATAATAAATGTTTGGTTTGTTTCGGAATGAATATACCCAAAAGTAACTTAGTATTTTCGCGGAAATATAAATTCTTTATACCGATTTTCCCTTTTAAGAAAATCAATGGCCCGAAATCTTATGTCTCAATTTTAATTTGTTAAAGAGCATACCGTTTGATAATTTAAACATAAAAATGGTCTACTTCTCTGTTACTTAAATACTTACTGAAATTCTTACCGGAAAACAAGTAGATTGTAACAGTAACTGTCATTTTTTTATAACAGCTTTTACACAAGATTTACCAATCATAAAAAAAAAGCGTCATCGTACGAATGAACACGATTTCGTTTGATTACTTAAACCATTGCTCCACGAAGACGCACCAATAAACGAAGTGTGGTGGATTTAATTATCGATTGATTATTATCTATTAGATTTTTTAAAAAAAATCTTGTCCTCTCTAGTCATGATGTCACAATATCTTAAAGTATATACTGTCACTTTTACTGGCCGTTGATAAAAATTCTCATTAATTTTATTGGTTAATGCTTTTTGTGCATTATTATATATTTGATTTCAATGGCTTCACTGATATTACTTCGTCAGACCAAACATGAGATTATCAGCAACAACATGTTCTTTTTCCAGTTTGATTATCTGCATAATGAAACTTTTTTTTTAATACATGCTTTAAGGGGTCACAGGAGTCTTAAAAATGTGCAAAGAAGATACTACAAAGCATAGTTAGATCTTTCATGTCACTTTTTAACTACTCAATAAATGAGTATAATTTTTTTATATGTAATTCTACAGGATTTATTTATTATAAAACAAGTTTTAAAATTTATGAAACTTTAGCCAAAACTAAAATAAATGATATTAAACATGAAGCTATTTGAACACATTGTGATTAGGCTTGCGCGGCAAATTGTGCTGTCAAAATTGAAAAAATGACCAAGAAAATAACTTTATATTGTACAAATATATACAAACAAAGACTTATACCTAAATTCTCAGCTCAATTTTAATTAGGAATTATTTTAGGAACTTTTTTCTAAAAAAATTAATAAAAATTTAAAAATTTTGTTTTTAAATTTTTTTAAAAATAATTTCTAATTAAAATTGGGCTGAGAATTTAGGTATAAGTCTTTGTTTGTACATATTTGTACAATATAAAGTCATTTTCGTTGTCATTTTTTAAATTTTGACCTCACAATTTGCCGCGCAAGCCTAATCACAATGTGTTCAAATAGCTTCATGTTTAATATCATTTATTTTAGTTTTGGCTAAAGTTTCATAAATTTTAAAACTTGTTTTATATTAAATAAATCTTGTAGAATTACATATAAAAAATTATACTTATACATTGAGTAGTTCAAAAATGACATGAAAGATCAAACTATTTTTTGTAGTACCTTCTTTGCACATTTCTAAGACTCCTATGACCCCTTAAGCATTTACTGCTTTGGTACACACTTTTAATACTGGTTAACACTTTTTTTTTAAATAACCCACCTCAAAACAGCCTTGTATCATAATTTTCAAAACTGAAAACCTGTTTACTACCACAATATAATTTAGTTCCTTTATACACTGCTCAAAACAATTAGGGGAGCACTTTTTAATTCCAAGTTTAACTTCACTCCCAACTTTTAAATTTTTATCCTATTAATCTAAAATTTGTTAAATAGGTCCACTATGCATTCCAAATGAAATAGTAAAAAACAGGAGAAAAAATCTTAAGTTTTTAATACTTAAATTTAAAGGGGGGAAATGGTATGATAACTTTTTAATAAATTATAACAATAATTATTTCAAAACTTTTTTGTTTAAAAATTAAATTAAAATATATATTAATCTATCGAGAGTTTATAAAAATTAAAAAACTAAACTGCAAGGTATATTGTTATGCCGATATTGTTGCTCAATTAAGATTTATTGACTTAACCTCAATAGTCAGTAAATTCTAATTTTTTATCGAAATTAAAATGTTACGGGTCACTAGGTTTTGAACCCCAGAACCTCTTGCTTTGCCACAGAATACTAAACGTCTGTGACACAAAGTAATTACCGAATCGTGAGAGCTACTAAATTTGTATTTGTGATAAGATTGCTTCGAAGCAAAATAGCATAAATTCATCTACAACTTGTCATATAAGGTATTTATAATTGGTTTGTTATTTAACTATTTAATTATTCATGTCCACACATTAAAAGAAAAAGAAATTGCAAATTCTGAAGGAGAGGAGCAACAAATCAACTTAATTTTATTATGATAATTGTTGATAATACTAACAGACAAAAAGTTTGTATAGGTTTTTTATTTTTATAACTATTATTTTTTTTTACAAAATATTGGTGTAGATATTATCTATTGTTGGTGTCTTGCTCAATTCATTGATTATTTTGCAAACATCGTTTCTATGATGTGTAGGCAGTGCAACTTTATGTTTTGGTATGTATCCAACAAACGCTTCTTCTATGTCACAACCTTCCTGATCAAGGTGCCTTTTTACTTTATGTAGATCACTGGAGTCAGAAAGAAACTAAAAAAGAAGTTGAACAACAAAGTTATTGACACAGTTCAGTTTTTCAAACCCAATATTTTCTAATATTATAAAGTAAATACTTAAAGAACTTCAATATTGTAGATATAATAAAAAACAGTAAACAATGCAAAAATAAAATAAGCAAAAATGAACTCATTAATAATATTCAGAATAGTTCCCTTTATTGTTTTTCATTAGAGAACAACAATTTGTAAGAATTTTTCATTTTAGTAAAACAAGGGAGCGCAGCCAAATTTTTTGAAAAATAGTAGTAAAAATAGGAGCATTATCTTTAAAAAAAAGGAACATAAACCTACTAAAAAAGGAAAAAAATAGGAAAAACTTGACTTTTTTTTAAACATTAAATATCCATCAAAGTCCCGATGCTGCATATGCGATGTCCCCCTTAACAGTTGTTTGGATGCCTACTCAGGTGTCAGATAGTCAAGTCACTTGACTCTGCTTCTAAATTAAGACGCCCTAGCGCCTCGTGCAGCTCTAGTGCAACGATAATTCAAACTAACCTACATTGTTTCTGCCAAAATGAAATGACCTAAATTCATGACAATTCATAACTTTTCATGACTGAAATTAACATAATAATTTTAATGACTCCAGGATTCCAAATTTAAATATTTAAAAAATCAATTCAAGCCATTATGAAATTTGATGTGCAATGCATTATCTTCTAAAATATACTTTGATATTAAGTAAAAAATTATTTCTCTGCATATCTAAACCAAGTGTAAGTAAATAATAATTTGAATAAATAAAAAAAATAGCAAACATAACTATTCAACTGCTACACAAATCAATCTTGTGTGAGCAGAATTGAGTAATTTTGTTTAGCGGTATAACTAATACATTCACAAAATTCAAGCATTTTTCCTCAAAAAAATTCAACACTCGAAATTTGCTAACAACATAATATCCAAATATATAAAGTGTGTACATGCGGAAAGGACATTTTTTTAAAACTAAAAACTGTCTAAAATCAGAAGCCCCAGTGTTTGTCAAAGTGGGGGGGGAGGGTCAAACGTAAACAAAAGTATTTTTTCATTTAATAAAAGGAATTCGGAAGGCTTAAGGTGTTTATGTAATCACAACTCACAAAATATTCTGGTTGGTCCAACTTGACCTGAACCAGAGCTACAAAAATAAACAGAGACACTCTTGATCATGAAGAGCCAGAGAACTGTCAATCATTCTGATACAATGTGACGCAATTGGCACATTTGGTAAAAATTACTAGGCAGCTCAATAATTCAGGAAGTATTATTGGACTCCTCTTCTAATGGGAGATTGCACTGGCTTATTAAGATTTGAATACAACTTAGTGTAATATAATCTTAGTTCATTTTCATATTTTATTTGAAACTTATCTTCATTATTAGAATCTGTTATTTGAACTTAATGTTTATTGAAATTTAGGTTTAGTTTCACCGAATTACAGTGCGAAGAAAAAGTAAACAACCATTTAAAAAATGAATAGCAGTTCTATCGAATCAAACAAATCTACCGAGTTTTTTAATGACTTTTGACAGTTTTTGGCTCAAATTCATGATAAAATTTACCTAATGTCAAAATTCATGACTTTTCATCTGCGCGGAAATCCTGAACCAGACAAGAAAAATTTAAAGACTAGAAATCAACATAAAATCTGAACCCGCAGTAAAAAAAAAATGTCTAAAATTAGAAACCCCAGTTCGGCCGAAAAAGGAAAGTAAAACACAGTAAAAAAAAAATTTAACGTTGAAAGTTGTTCTTGTGTTCACAAGGTCACGTCTTGCGAACGCTTGATCAGAAGAAAATATTCTGGTTGATCCTACTTGGTCTGAACCGGAGCTACAAAAGTAATCAGACACTCTTTGAATCATCACGCAGAACCATCATTACGAGGCAAGCGAATTTCTTCAAAATTACTAGGCAGCAAAATAAACTAATCAGGAAGCATATTGGACTGCAAATTTTTTGACCAAATGAAAATGATCCTTATCTAATGGGGGATTGCACTGATCGATATTTGAAGACAGCTTAATGTAATCTAATCGTAATTCATCCTTCAATTATAATAATCTTTTAAAACTTTATTAGCAAAATCTATTGTTTAAACTTGTTATTTCTTAAAATCTAAGTATAGTTTTCATTGATATAGACCGAGAATAGAGGATACAACTTGATGACCATTTTTTCATGAAGAGCATGAAATCCCAATACAGTGGAATTTGACCTTGAGAGCGGACACTCTTTCAGCCATTATTGCGTGGGCCCCACCAGCTGCCAAGAACAATCCCGATTAGAAAAATTTAAGACTGCGGTGTACACTGCTTTATGAAAACTCCAGACTTAAAAATGAGAGAAATGGATCCGAAAATATGAGAAAAATAGGAATTTAATAGGAAAAACAGGAAAAAAAGGAGGAGCATCAAAATAATAGGAATAATAGGAGCTCTGCGCTCCCTGTCATAATTAATTATTGATAAGAAGATAATATCCTAATCGTTAAAACATGATTTTACTTTAAATGCTCGTCTAATAAGTAATGTGGTTCAGAAGAGATTTTGTTAGGGGTATCTAAAGATGAAACCAATAGTAAAGGATGTCTGACTTTACTTCAAAGTTTATGTTTCAAAATTTCACAATATGCCTCCAATTGTATAA
This sequence comes from Hylyphantes graminicola, assembly GCA_023701765.1. NCBI lineage: Eukaryota > Metazoa > Arthropoda > Arachnida > Araneae > Linyphiidae > Hylyphantes > Hylyphantes graminicola. The sequence continues at coordinate 50,512,532 of CM043116.1, forward strand.
TTTGCCTCTAGCATCATTCGACTTCTCTAAAAGCAATTGGGCCTGCTCAATTGTACAAGTATTTGGAAAATATCTAGCTAATATATATAAGGGCCTTTTAAACACTTGCCTGCAAGTATTCAATTCCTTCAACATCAATTTCTTTTTTAACAGATTGAGCTCCTGCCTTTGAAGCTATCGCTTGTGCTTTGGAGAAGTCTCTTAGTGGCAAAGAGCTTTCATTCTTTACTAAAATTATCGCCTTTTGCTCAAAAGACTGTTGCCATTTGAGATTTCCATGGCCCATGAAAATACTGAAAAACAAGACAAATTTCTTTAACTCTAAACTAAAGAATTTTTTTTTTTTTTTGTAATAATCAAAAATCTTATTTTAGTTTTTTATCTGCACAAAAATGAAGGGGAAATAAGTAAAGGTACAAATTTTACATGTTTAAAAAGTTGGAGAAATTTGTAAAAAACATAAATGATTTTAAAATCAATTATTCAAATAAAAATAGTATATAAATTTATTAAATCAAATAAAAATTTATTTAAACCTGTTGATTTAAAACATCTTTTAAATAAACTGATTTAAATCACAACAATACGTAATGCAAATAAAGCAATAATTATACGTTTATATGTTAATTTATATGCAGCAAAATTCTGGCATTTATTTATGGTATGCTAAAGAAATTTGAAATTTAAATAACTGAAAAGAAAATTAACGGTTATAAATACACTAACTTTAAACAATAGAAAAAAACAGGGTTTGAAAAATTACTTTTAAAAATAACTTTGTTATAGACTTACTTAAAACGAAATAGACTTAATTATAAACGAAAAGTAACGTGTTACAGTTACCTGATACAAAAAGTAACGATTCATAGCTACTTTTTGAAATATCAAGTCATAAAATTGAAATTTATCCATTTAACCATTTTCAAAGAGTACCACAATCAAAGAAACGTAAGCACAAACAAAATACTGAAATTATAATTAATAAACATTTATTTTATTTCATTTTAATCCTTTAGGCCGGAGGTTCCCAACCAGTGATTCGCAGGAAAATTTCTGGTGGTACGCGTGAGTAATGCAAGCAAAATTGTGCTATTAATTTCTTCTGTAGGCATGAGCAGTGAGCAACAAATATATTACTCATTATTTTAAACTTTAACACTATTTTAGAAGTTAATTAAAGGGAAATCTTTAATTAATTTCTGGCTCGAGTGTAAAACCTAGTGCCCTTTGATCTCAAAGCAAACTTCTCTATATTTGATGATTAGTTCCATTGGTCCTAATGTTGATATTTTAATCACAGGCAAATAACAAACAAGTTTTGCACGACAGACTATGAAAGTATATTTTGTATGATGATTAATATTTTGCTGAGGTTGTACTATTTTTTAATCTGTATTTTTTTTTTAAACCTATGGGTAATAAATAAAACAGTAAATTAGTTCCATGAAATAAATAATTAATAACCATTAAATATGAAGTTTTCTCAGGAATTTAATTCAAAAAGACTTTGAACACTTTTAGAAGAGTATAAATATTATACCTTTATTAAAATATATAAGTCTGGTGGTATGCCAACATTTCTTACTAAGTCAAGTGGTACGTAGGTCTAAAAAGGCGGGGAACCCCTGCTTTACTCTAATAATCAGGCGACAAGGGCCCATCAGCAAACTCTTGGCCGGGTACTGCCAGAAATTGATGTGAAATGCAACTCAAAAATGAAGCTGCAGGACAATTTTTAAAGAAAATAGAAACCTCTGTGCAGTACGATATAAATACCATGCAAGCTATACTTACTCGCTTCTTTCACACAGCCTCATAATATAAGGTTTTGTTCTTGACAGATCAAAGTCTTCATATTGGATGATAAAATGACAGTTGTAAAATAGGAATAACTCCAGGAAGCCAGTATTGACTCGAACATCCTAAGACAAAAATAAGAGATAAAAATGCCAAGATAAGCTAACTTATATTGCCAACTATGTGCATTACAACATTTATAAATGTGCATTGACCAGTTCTTAAAACTTAAAATATCCTAATAAAATTTTATGAGCTGAAAAAGATAATTATACAAAGTAAAGAAAATAATATTTGAATAAAAAAGTTTTTTAAAAAACAATGCTTACAACACTCATTTTTCGGGCAAATTCAATAGACTCTTGAGATATGCCAAGTTTGTTGGCTTGTGAAAGCAAAGATTCCAGTTTTTTGTTTTCTTCTACAACAGGACCAAATTCTAAATAGAGAATAAAAGAATGGGTAAGAATGTATATGATTTTATAAAACTTCTTAACAAGATGAGCTGTAAGAACAAATTATCAACAAAAAAAATTGCCGAAACGAATCAATACGAATAACTTCAAATATTTAATAAAGGTTGAAAAAATCATGCATTTTGTTCAATTATTCCTATTACCTCTAATAGCTCGTTTAATGAGCCTCAAATATTTGAAAGTAACTAAAGTGTGTGCAATGTCTGCATGGTTGAGAGCAGAAGATTCTTTTGGTCTTTGAGATATCTCTCTGATATCCTGTGGCGGTTTGGAAGAAACTTTAAAAAGTTTCTGCGTAGGGCTTTTAAATAAGAGAGTCTTTAAGTTTCTCGAAAACGTTGCGTTATACATTTTAATACAATTATTTAAAATCGCCATGCTGAAGCGGAAAGAAATTTTTCGGAAATTCACTTTCAAAAAAATAAATAAACAATCCGATCAAATAGCTATTCAGTTCACTTTTTTTTAATAAACTTATAATCACGTGCAAGAAAATAAATTGAAGGAAAATTTGTTTTATTTTTCCTACTTCAAATATTCCCACTTAAGAAATACTTTTTAAAAAAAAAAAGAACTTGAGTATAAAATATCCGGATTTTAAACAAACCAAAACTTTTGGGGGTGGGGTCAATGTTTTGACTACTTAAATTATAGAAAGTAATGGCATCTATAACTTGTATGTCATCGAATATTTGTCATCTGTTTTGGTTTGAGTATGATTTTTTATGAATTTGGCTGTATTTATTATAATATTTTAATGATTCATATAATATTTGGTCATGGCTGAAAGAAAATTCACAAGAAGTTTAAACAAACCTGGATCTGCGGCTCAAGTTCGTGAAACTGTTTCGCAAGCAGTTCGAGAAAGTACTCTAATAGTAAGTTTTTTTCGTTTTAATTATAGTAGTTTATTGATATTCTCTTCGATAAGAAAAACATTCTATTAATGAATCCAATTCAAATTGCTTTATTTAGATCTGAGAATATATCTGACATTGTCAGGATATGATTCATTTAAGTCGCAGTGTTCATTTCCGCTTAATTTATTTAAATAAAATTGCACAATTTAGCTATTTAATTGTACAAAAAATGTAGGCATTGAACTATACCTATGCGTCCAAGCAAGTGATATTTTTAAACACATTGTCATGTTATTTTAATAAAATCCGGCTTGAAATTACTGCTGCATGATATATTGGGATGTCAAGATTTTCTTGGCCTAAAGGAAGACGGAAGTATTGGACAACAGCTGAAATATTGAACTATAAAAGAGATTTTATAATAAATGTTTTAAAATGACTGCATGCACAAGTAGACCTGCTAGTGCCTTACAAACAATACCTGTGTGTTTTTTTTTTAAATATCTTCTGGTGTAGATGACAGAACAAATGACATTATTTGTGCCCAATGTGCATGGAATCAATCAACAATTATGTTATAAATAAAAGTGAAAAGTGATTTATTTTCCACTTAGGTACTTGAGGAATTCAAATTAAACACTGTGGCGGCATTCTAACAAACACAAGGCCTTATGTCATATAGTTCCTTTACCAGTTAGCTACTCAAACCAACAGGACACCCTCACAATATTTACCAATTCTGGCTATGCCAAAACCGACCTTAAGTTTGCAGTATACAAATGTTCTACGAGAAAAAGAGTAAATAGTTCTCATTTTTGAGTGTGAGAATCGAATACAAAAAGGTATTTCACATTCAATAAGCAAATTAATTTGTTATTTCAAGACATAAATTTATTATTTTTATTAGTTAAGCTTCAGTTAGAGTGTTATTTTAATTATTTTTTTCCTTCGATTTTGACGTAACAGGGCGCATGAATATCAGGGTCGAAAGAAGCAGCCAATCAGAGTACGTGAAATTACGGCGCCAGCCGGGTTGTTTACCCAGATTCCTCCGCTCAGTACATTTCTCTGCTGCAAACTTAAGCTCGGTTTTGGTATAGTGTTTTTTCTTCTAGAACACATGCTAGAAATGCTCCCCTTTCCCTATTTGTAAACGAACGTAAACTGATCTCTTCGCTGCAGGACCTGGCCCATAATGAAAGATGTGATTCATTTGTTTCATAGAAATTAGAATATTATAGAGCACCCATTCCTGGAACTATATGTCACAAGAGAATTAACTAAATTATTTTTATAATGTACTGATAGAAAGTATTGTTGTATCCGAATGGTTTAAAGTTGTTACATTTTTATACCTATAAAATAACTAGCTCATTTTTTAAACAGATTTATAAAAATTTTACCCATATTATTGTAATATTTACCTTGCAAATTTTTCTATTTTAAATTGCTTAATTACTTTTTGTCTAACATTTCAGCTTAAACCTCAACTGATTGAGCCGGTTGACTTTGAAACATTTTTTCATAAAAACAGGACATTATTACAAAATGATCCCCTTCGTGAGATGCTGCTATTTCCACAGGATGATATTCTGGTAAGAAATCAATCAAATGCTTTGCCATTCTCTCCGTACTTAAAAGCCAGGTTATGATGAATTCGTTTCCATTTGTATGTCAAATAAACTAACATTTAAACAAGCCGAACGCTTACTTGCTTAGCCCATGTTCTTGTTATTGTTAACAAGCATCAAGGCCAGGTAAACTGCAGCAATTAACACATTAATTTGGACAATTTTTTTCTCTAATGGGGCTGCAACATTGGCGGTCAAGCCTTTCCAGACTCGGCACATTCCCCAGAACTGAGAGCCATTTTTGTGCCACCATCTAGGCGACTCTCGCTACCAATTTTTCACACAGATTACATGAATCTGAGCTCTCTTTGGATGTTAAAGTATGCCGAGATTTAATTTTGCCGAAAGAACCCAGGCCAAATGGACCCTCCAGTGATCTTTTACATGCCACATAATCATATGACATGCGTGCCCAGAATTTTCCCCTCCAGAAAATCCAAATATTCAGCCGGTGCTCGAACCCGTAATCTTGGGCTTATGAGGCGGACACGTTTAACCTCTCGGCCACTGAGCCGCTGGACAATTGTTGTAAGTACTCATTTACTCTAGCCTATAAAAAAGTATGATGAAAGACTGATTATTTCAGATAAAAAATTATCCAACTGGTTGTTGTGGTTATTGCAGTTTACCTGTCCATGACATATTTGCTTAAGTGTAGAGTTTAGGCATTGGAACTGTATATTTATTAGAGCTGTATCAGAAGGCACAGCCTTCCTTTTAGAAACCAGTGAGCTCGCGGTTGTTTTTTAAACATTTAACTTCAAAAGACCAGTCAATACTCTGTGTTTGCCTTGCAACTCTTAATGCCTTGTAGGTGCACACATCCATAAACATAAGAATTCAGTTCAGTGTGACCTGGAGTGCGCAGCTTTGCCATTAATGATGGTCTTTTGATTGTCAAAATGTAAAAGTATGCAAATTATAGCACAGTGTTCATTTGGCTAACCTTCTGTTCGAATACAACTGCTTGTGACATTTGTTTTATTCTTAACGGATTCATTGCTGTTTTCAACTTTTTGTAAGCATAAAGTTCATTTAGTCTAGTTAAAATTGAAATTAAATGGTTTACATGGCAAAATGAAATTTTGAATAAATTTGATTGGTATATAGACTACAGTTTATTTAAAAGTACATCACTGATTGTCCTGTTTTTTGCCATGTTAACCTTGTTCGCCCTGTGTTTCTTTTCCCTTCCCAGTCCAATTTTGCTGTTTTATTTTAAACATTTGTATTTGCATATTATTTTTCATGTACTTTTATTTATAGAGTAGTCCACTAAAAAACTTCAGTATAAATTATTTCTACTGACCAAGCTTTAAAAAAAGTGTAGAATCTTTTAAAAACTTTTTTTTTATTTAATATTGATAATAGTTTCATGCAGAAACAAATACAGTACCATGTTATATTTATGTTTTTATTTACTTTATTTTTAAAACAATTATGTTTTATTCTAGTTTGTTTTGCTTCTTTTTTTACATAAAATTTTTTACACTGTCACTTGAAAATCTCTGTACTTACAGGAAGAAGTTATTCCAAGAGTTTATCGAACTGTGAAACCAACTATATCTGAGCTAAAAGAAAATGAAATTTCTTCTTTGTTTACCCGGCAATGCCTTAAAACTTACACAAAGGATTGGCATGTGATAAATTACAAGTACAAATCTTACTCTGGGTCCTACCTCCAGCTTCCTAGGTAACCTTATGTTTTAAATTTGAAATAAGACCACATTTTCAATGCAAAAAGATCACAATCAATCAAATTTGTACTATTTGTTTATAAAGCAAATATTATCAATGTATAAATGAGCAGTTAAATGTATATCCAAACATTAATTAATTTCACTCTTTTCTGGTTTAACTGGAATTTTGTTTGACATTTTATCTTTCCATTTAAGCCTGTTAAGAGGGTGTCAACCATATTTTAGTTTTATTTGTGAGCCATTGATAACATCTCTAGTTTAATCCAGTATTATTTTGATGTATGAATACTATTTATTATTTTTTTTAAATAAGACGAAAAGTGTACTTGCATTAAAAGCTAATTTTGAAGACCACTGAATTCATTGCTTAGTGCTTGTTCTCATAGGTCAAGTTAAAAATCAAGCCCTTCTAGAAGAATATGAACACTAAAATCCTGTTTTTTCTTAGATTTCCAAGACAAAGTGAATTAGAAGATCAAGTTTATGAAGTTGACACAGAAATTGATGTAGGGAAAGATTCGGTGAGTTTATACCTATTGCTGTAATATGTTTATTATACGTTTGGCATGAATATGTTCATTATTTTTCATGTATTAAATTTTTTAAGCACGTCATTTGTCTTGCAGGGAAGCACTGCTGGTAGTGAAAGTGGAGTCATTAAAGAAGGGTTTCTTTTGAAGGGACCTGAATCTGGAACAGATAGTTTTATTAGTCTAGCTACAAAGGTGAAATATATTATTATTTTTTTTATTTGTGTTGTAATATCCATGTACGTAACGTTTGATAGGGTTTTAATGTATCTCAGTAGATGTTACATATTTAAATGAGTTTTTGCAACTGTTAATTACTAGTTAATTTAGCAATTTTTTTTTTATGCTTGTCTTTGTCAACAATTTGAACATGACAATAATAAAAAGATGTTTAATTTCCGAGCTTTCAAAAAATTTAACTATAAAATGTAAAAGTTGCCCTTAAAAAATACTTAAGTAAAAGGATCATAACTTGGAACTGAAAATAAGTTAAAATCTCTGTATTATGTATTTTATATGTAGTAAAATGTGTGTGTTTTTATTACAATTGCTTTTCAAGAAACAAAAGCTTAATTTATTGTATTGTATAGTCCTTCAAAAGGCGTTTTGTCAGCCTTCGACAAGAAGTAGATGGTACCCATATTTTGGAATTATATAAAGATGACCGTAAAAGTGATTCGAAAGGTGCATTGTGCATGGATTTCTGCAATAAAGTTGTTAGGGTAAGACTAAATGGTTCTGCCTTGAATTGCCTTTATATATTTTATGTTGAGTATTTGTTTTAAAATTATGAACTCTGTTCAAGATTATTTTTAAAAAAATAGGATATCACAAAATAAATTTAAGCCAAAAAATTGTCTGCATGTACAATTAATTCTTAGAATAATTAATACTTGTTATTTTAGAATTATTTAAAAAAATGATGTGGTTTAAATAAATACTGTAATTTACTTCATAAATCCTCTAGATTATCTTAGACAATATTCAGGAACCTTTAAGAACAATGCAACTAGAAAAAAAAAATTTTAAAGAAATTTGGATACTGATTTCTGAAACATTATTTAATTTCCACGTATTTATTTTGAAAGTTCAGCTCATGATTGTATATTCCAGTTAGAATTTTCCATTTTTGTTTATAAATATCACATTTAATCTTTAAGAGTTCAAAAAGAAGCAAGTTGGGCTTTGAACTTCAAATGGGAGATGGTCACAAATCATGTATTCTGGCTGCTGAAAATGAAAGAGAGTTGGAATATTGGCTCTCCACGTTAAACACTGTACTTATAAATGCGAAAAATTCCTCGGAAAATAATAAAAAAGTTGTGACATCTCCAGAGAGTACAGGTTGGTATACAATTAATTATTTGTATCTTCTATTAAAAAAAATGGTTTTTAAACCTCTTTCTTGCCCATGATTTTCCTAGCTGAAGTGATGACCAATTAAAAAATATTAAAAATAGCTGGAGTGCTAAGTAGTAATGCACCAATAAGATTAAAACTACTTTCAATCTTCCTATTAAAGCAGCAATAAGATTAATTAGTTTTTTTAAATTCAAGTTTAAAACAAATGAAAAATTGTGAATGAATGTATACATTGCCAATAACATATTTTTGTATAATTTTTAATAGTAAATAAAACTGGTTCATGAGTGCCGCATATATTGTTGCATTGTTTATCCTCATTTATATTTTATAGGAGACTTTTTGAATAATTCATCTCCTTTTGGTTATGGCACTTTAAAAGGTCTTGAACATAGCAAGAATCCAGAATTAGCAAGGGTAAGAATCCAAATTATTTATTGTAAAAATTATGTATTTATTTGGTTCCTCTTTTTAGAAGTTTTGTTTACTGCATTTTTTCTCTCTTCCACAGTATGCCAGAGAAACCGACTACTCGATTGCCCTTGGCAGAAAAGAAAATCGCCAAAATCTTTTTGCAATTTATCCAGATATGCAGGTTAGTTCCAATTATTATTTCACTTTTAAAACAAATTTTATCCACTTACACATTTTACATTGGATTATCCTAATATTTCTGTTTTTTTATTATATTTTTAAATAAATTTTTTCAGAGATCTGTCCATTCATCGCATACTTATGACTTAGAAGTTAAACCTTTTAAAGAAGAATTCGGCACTCGCATCCTTGTTAAATGTGAAAAAATTACTTTTAGACTGCAAGCTCCTCTTGAAACTGAAAAAAGTTCTTTGTGTCAGGTAAAGTAATATTTATGTTGACCACTCATTGAGTTATATAAAAATCTGTGCAGGTATCAAAATTATAACATGCTTTAATAAAAAAATGTAAAACCAGAGGTCTATAAAAAAAATTTGTCAGGTAATTAATCTGAAACTCAAAAGTAATTAAAACAACTTTTTTTAATACTTTTCAGTGCATAGTATGATATACACATGTGCTAAATTTTTCACTTATTAAAGCAGTGCAAATTAATATGCATATAGTTTTATTTATGCCGCATTGCCATTTTTCGTTCATAAATACTGATTTTTTTTAATTTTCTATATAATTTATTTACAAAATCAAAATAAATATACCCGGTTCTCCATAAGGGTGTTTTGTAATTTTAATTGTCACTCTGTTATCTTCCATTGTCACTAAAATTTTCTTATTTACAAATTTTACTGTAGGTGGAGCCTTATGTTACCACTTTATCAATTTATGATGCCAAACGAAACAGAAAAGTTAGCGAGGACTTTAAATTTGATTGCAATCATCCATATATTCGGAATATGCTTCCAAAGAACGGCAGAAAGGGCAGTAACCAGAGTAATATTATTTCCAATGGCAATGGGGAAAGCTTACAAAACTTCCCAATTCCACATTTGAAAGATATTGGAGAGGAATGGCTAGCTTTTCCTAAACAGGTACAGTTGTATTTAGAAATGATTTTTTTTATTATTGATTTTTGAAAGCTTATATTTCGTTTTTCATATGATGTTTAACATTCAATATAGTGCATACAATTAATAGTCATTACATGCATTAAACTGTGTCAATAATATTGACATATGAAATTATGCTTATTTTGCATGCAGAAATTTCCATGGCCATTTGACTTAAGCTATATTTTTTAATCTTAAGATAAAATATCCATTCCAAGAAAGTTGACTCAAAAACCCAGCATAAATTAAGAATATTTTATATATGCTTCTGTTAACTATTTACTCTTTCTTATTTTTAAATTTAGGCCATTTTCAATGTTCAGCATCCGGAATCGGAACTATACTTCGTTCTAAAAATTGAAAAGGTTCTACAAGGGGGCATTTCACAAGCTGCAGATCCCTACATTCGAGCTCAATCAGGATCCAACAACGGCCGTTTGGGGTCAAAAGTTCAAAAAAATGCTAGAGCTTGTTGCCAAAGACTTGGACATTATCGGATGCCATTTGCTTGGGCTGCCCGGTATGAGCATAATTGAATAGATATTTTGTAACCTAATTCTTTCTGTTTTTGATCCTTGTATTTAAAAATATAATTTATGTCACTCTTTTTGCTAAAAGTTTTTAATTGATGTTGCTACTTCACAAACAAAAATTCTTTAATTTTTGCATTAATTAGACTAATTTTCTTCATAGCTATGTTCAGATAATGAATTTTTTTTTAAAAAAATGTACTTAGTCAAAATTTTCTCATTTTGTTTCTTTGGATACTTATAACCATTGCGAAAAAATAGGTACAATTGTTATTAACATTGGACTTGCTAAGTTATCACAAATATAGGTTTTTTTTCAATCTTTTTCTTATAATTTCAAGGATTCAACAAAGGAACAATACTATTGTACTATTGTAAATAGTACTATTGAACAATAGTACTAATAGAACAATAGTAAATAGAACAATAGTACTAAATAAATAGTACTATTGTTCTTTATTATTTTATTTATCTTACAAACATACTAATAGTAGTTTGCAAATCTGGATATTTTGTTTCCTTAAAAAAAATTTTTTTTTTCATAATTTTATTTTGATATTCAAAAAACTAAACTGTGCAATTATTTTCATCCACCAACACAATTTTTCATAAAGTTATCTCTATGCACAATTTCAAAATGATCTAATATTTTTTTCAGTCCAATTTTTAAAATTCTTTCTGGTGACTTGGATATGAACGCAGAGTTTGGCCCGATGTACAGACAGGAGGGTACGAAGCTATCTGATGAAGACTTGCTGCGTTTCTTGTCAGAATTTAGGAAGTTAGTTTTTTTTTAGTTCTAATCTTTTGTCTTTACTAGAACCTATTTATTTTCAGTGCTACACTACCCTGGAGTTAAGAGTTGCTCTAGTGTTGACTAGGGCATAAGATCATATTTTCTTCTACTTCTCTTCCAAGTTCTTTTAAATTGTATATGATAATTTTTAATTCTTTCACATTATTGGATGTTGCTAACCCTTGTTATACTTTCAGCATTTCAATAAATTCAGTTTTGAGATAATTTTTTTAACTATAACTTGTGCTTTTCATTTGAACTTCATGACGGAACTAAGTGTAATTTGAAAATCCCATTTTTGTTTCCTTGATATTATAATAAATGTCCTATTTTATATTCAGGCCAGAAAAGTTAAAACACCTTACAACGATTCCTGGAAGTTTCAAATTTTCTCTACAAATTTTAAAAGAATTGCCAGAAAGTAAGTTTGGTCGGAAGTAGAATATTTAATTTATATTATATTGTATTACATAAGTTCTGATGGAAGGTAGAAAAGTACTTTCACTAACTTTCTTTATTGGATATAAAGTATCTGAAATAGCAATCTGTTAGCAAAGACAAAAAAAGATACCTATAAAACTCAGAATTTAACTGTATTTATAATTTTATTAAGAACCTCTTCCTAATATTTATCTACATGTCTTTAACACTTTTCATGCCTAAAATAAAGATTTGTAATAGCAAGCACTTCTCATACCTCAAGGCATGTGCTTGTTAGTTGTAAAATTACTTATATGGTTAAATATTTATTGTTCGATTTTTGTTTATTTTCTTTTAAATATTAAAATGGGTTAATATTGTTTGCAGATTGTTTAAGTACAACACTAGTGCCTTTACTGCCTTTTCCTGTTCCTCCAAAGTGTGAACCGACACTAGAAATTGAACAGTTTCCAACTGGAGTAGCCAGTAGTTGTCATCCGTACACAACATACATAAACCATCTGTATATCTTCCCCAAATCATTAAAATATGATAACCAAAAAACTTTTACTAAGGTAATAAAATGTCTTTCCTTTATAATGTTATCTAACATATTTTGGTTAGAATTTTTTTAATTTAAATAATTGTGCAATTTAATAAAAAAATTGTATTTGTTTTAGGCTAGAAATATAGTTTGTAATATAGAAATCCGTGATAGTGATGATGAAAAGGCTGAACCTCTTAATGTATGATATATATTTTTTTATTATTTTGTAACTTGTATGGCATTATTGATAATATTTTATAGATATCTATAAAAGAACAAATTATTAACAAATTGATTGATATTTGTATGCCTTACTTAAGGTAATTTATGGAATTCCTGGAGAAGCAATATTCTGTTCTGAAGCTAGCACATCTATTACACATCATAATGTCTGTCCAGATTTTTATAAAGAGGTATTTAAAGATTATTTTTATAATTATTTATTTATTATTATTTGTATTTGAAAAAAGTTATAAGTTTAATCTTCTGTTAGTTCTAAGTTTATTTCTAAATTTAACTTAAAATTATAACTAAGATAAATTATGAGTAATATTAATTTCATACATTTAATTTTTTTCCTCAACTTTTTAACCAAATGCTTTCATCGTCAGTATTCTGAGCAAAACTCTAGATTTAGAAAATAAGTTAAACTGAAAATCAAAAATAAATGAAGTTCAGTATGATTTTCAAGAAGATTAAATTAATTTTTTTTATTCTCTTTATAACTCTTATTATATCTGCTTTGAGCAAATTAAGCATTTCTTCACCATACTATAATCAGCGCTCTATATGAAATTTAATGTTAAATATAAAAAATTTTGCAGGTGAAAACTCTTCTTCCAACTCAACTGCATGAGAAGCATCATATTCTTTTCACATTTCATCACATCAGTTGTGAACAGCCAAAGAGTTCAAAACGCCGTGATATACCGGTTTCGAACATTGTTGGTTATGCCTGGTTACCTATACTTAATAAAGCAAGGTAAGATAATAAAGAAAATTAATGGGAATTAATATTTTTGTCGGAAATACATTTTGGGGATGTTACTTTTCTTCCAAAGTAATAATATTCCAAACGATTTTAAAAATTAATATTTTAGCACATTTTATGCAGATTTATATTTATATATTTGGTTAGAAATGTTAGACGAAAGAGGAATTCTTTCTTATTTTCTATGTCACAACAGGCCAATGTAAGCCGAGTTTTCCGTAAAATCCTGTAGAGGCTTCTTTTTTATTCTATATTCTTAATATATTCTTAATTCTTAATATAGATTATCCATTGATGACCAAAGTCTTCCAGTGTCTATTAATTTGCCACCAGGATACTTATCATGCAAACCTCTTGGCTTGGGAAAAGGAGTAAGTTGAATTTATTTTAAATTAGTCACAGAACAAAAACTTTTGAATGTGTTATTCAATTCAAAATTTAACTTAAAGAAATTCAACGGTGAGTGCTATTATTGATTAACTAGCAAATAAATACCCCTCTCTTTGCACATACTAAAAAATATCAAATCGATCCAAGTATAAGTACCATTTAATCTGCTATTGGATAATAAGCTTATGTAATTGTTAATTTTAAGATTTTTTTTGTGCTTTAACTCTTTAAAGCATAGTTTATTTGGTACTTTTGCCGAATTTGCTGAAGTTTCCGAATGGAAGCTTTTAAGTAGATTTATTTTTAACTTAATTAGAATCTTTTTCATAATAGGAATTTGCTGGACTAATCAGATTTTACTGTATGCCATGTAAAAAAGGTTTTGAAACTATATATAAATTAAGTGTATTGCTTTGTTACAGTTTAGTGGTCCGGAAATCCGCTGGGTTGACAGTGGAAAAGAGCTCTTTAAAGTTTCCTTCATTCTAGTTTCAACTGTCAATTCAAAGGTAAATTTAGCAAAGAAATTACAATATTGTAGTTATTTGTTATCCATATATTTATTCCATTATTCAAAATTCGTCACAATTTGTAAACTTACTAACCTCTCATATACTACTTTAAATCAAGGTCGATGTTCTTCTTACATTACATACAATACAATAAGAATTACTTACATTACAATAAGAATGTGTTGAAATGTATTTCATTTTTTTTAATACTTCAAATGATTATTAGCATTTAGCTTATTTTAAAATACATTTCTGACCTTTTTTAACAATCCTTAAGAACGAGTTATTAAATGTATTAACTTGGCAATAAATTATTCTTTTCAAATGTTATATTTTTATTAATTATTTTATTAATTAATAAAATTATATTTTTTAATATTAAATATTTTATTTTGTAGGATCCCCATCTGCATAACTTCTTTGCCCAGTGCCAACGCTTAAGGGAGTCTAAACTACCTGAAATTGAAACAAATGGGATAAATAAAGTATTTTTTGTTCCACTATTTTTTAGACACCTTTTATATATTGTTACTTTTTTACCTTTTTTGAATCAAACATTAGTTTTATAGCAATTTCTAGTATAGAAAGCTTAAATACTTTTATTATTAAAAATTTAAAATTTTTGATGAAGACTGCTTTTTTACCTCAAGTGAATACTGTCCAAGTAACGGACCGTTTAAATGCATCAAATAACGAATGTTATTATTCTATTGCATGCTATATTCTTTCTATAGCGGTGATGGTACTATTAGCGTTTAAAACTATCTTTTTTCTTTACAAGATTTTTTTAAATTTATTTCCAACTTAAATATAAATTAAAAATACCTTTTGCACATTTTTCCATTTTTTTGTGAAAAATTAATGGAAATGATTGTTACTCAATAATTGTACCAATCATTTATAAAACGACGCTAATTGATGGATCATTGGAATTTTTCATATATTAGCAGATTTTAAGTAAAAATTTCAAAATTTGCTGCTGGCATCACTTTGAGGAATAAATACGTTTCGTAGTCCATTTTTAGAAGCCTTATGGTTTATCCCTTTAAAGACCACTCCGCCAAGATGGGCCATGTCATACATCATCATTATTTATGGAAAGAATAGTTTCAAGTTGAGTCCAAAGCTAACATCCAAACAACGATAAACGAGTCCACATTGAGTTTTTAGGTTGTGGTCTGATCCTTAACAAATATTGAAGAGTTCAGTCTCAATATCTTAAAACTAAAAGATCCTTTTCTCTCTAAGCGGTAGCTTTCGAATGTGCATTGTACCATTGCTCTTTTAGTTCTGGGGCTTTGGGTGGTGGGATTTAAGTTCCTGTTCCGTAATTCCATCTATGTGTCAGCGACCTCGTCCTCAAAGTATGCCTGTTATTTCTCCTGTGTCTTCACCTGTGAGTATTAACCTGTATACTAATGTGCATGTTGCTTGTTTCTTTCTTTTTGCACTAACCTTCTGTTATGCTTGCATGATCTAAATACTAATATATGTTCATGTTTTTCATATGTTATATGACAAACAATTTCTAATTTGTAACAATTTCTAATTGAATGTTTTAAAAATAATTTCCGAGACTTATTCAGTTTATTTTTTAGAGTCTGATGTTTTATACGCTACAGGATTCAGAATGTTATTTCTAGACTATTAAGTTATATTTGGATGCTTAAAAAGTGTTCAAAAAAAGAAAAGTTAAAAATTGTATTTTTTTAATTATTATTATTATTATTTTGTATTTTAAGTATTTAAAATTTCCCAACCACAATTCTACTTTATGGCAGAGTAAGACTGAATGCTCGCGGGTTCAAACCAAAGTGCCTCTGTGTCAATCCATTAGGGAAAGAATATAATTTTGCAGACTTACATGGGCACTTTTTGAAATTGGTTCAAATACTTTTTGTAAAATTATTGATTTTTTTAATATTTGAACCGATTTCAAAAAGTGATATTAAGTTATTGAGATATTAAGTTACTGCATTTATCAGATATAAAGAATGTTTGTAAAATTATCCAATACAGCTGGAGAAATGTGGTTTAGAAAATCATATTTTTTTCCCCTTTTGTATTAACAACGAGCCCCTATGACTTGTAAACCCACTGTCATTTGGTCTTATTCCCCCTTAAAAAAAATAGCATTATTTTGCTGTCTGAATCACATTCAAAGTGTGTTTTCAAAAAACTATTTCAGGTGAAACCAACACATTTTTATTTTTAAACTATTACATTTTTAGAGCAATGGTGGTATTTTTCTGCAGGTCAAATTTAATGCAAATGCAATACCCATGCCTTATAATTATTTTGTGTTTCTTTTTTTATTAGTAAACTTTGATATTTATTTTAAACCTGAAATTTTGTATCAGTGTGTGTCTAAACTGGCTTTTTTCAGTGACACATGCCTAATATAATTTCAGCAAGAAAATACTCAAATAACTACTGGCTCAGAAGTTGGTAGAGAATTATCAAAATATGTCAAAGTAAGTTGGTTTTTACACCATTTTCTCTTCTGAAAATATATTCTTGAGTGTATTTATGATCAATTCAATTGAAATTTTTCTATAAAAAGTCAAGGCACTATTATTTCAATTTAAAAAAATCATATTCAATATTCATACTCATTATGCTTTACTTATCTTTTGTATATATATATTTATTTTTCTTATTTTAAGTTTGCCTTTTGTTTGTATTTCAAAGTAAAAACGCTTCATAAATTAAATCAACAATATATTTTACTTTTGTTAATAAAGTTTCAGGGTGCCTTAAAGAAAGCAAAAGGCTGCTGTAAAGTTTTATTTAGTTGTTAAATCACATATTTTTTTGGTTTGTAGGTGCAACATGGAATGGCGAAGACATTAAAGGTTATTATTCGCATGTGTTTAGCAATTTGCTTTTTGTGGCTCATACAAAAGAATAGCTTATATGTACTTTTTTTCCCTTTGAGCAACTAGTTAGTTGAACTGGTTGTTAGCTAACCCATTTTCAATATTCTACCTTATTAAAAAAAAACTTCATTAGTAGCATTGCTTTGTTGCATGAGTACAAAGTCATATGCCTTCCTTGTCAAAAAGTTTACTAACACTTTTACGATGATTGAACTGACATGTGTCACTATTTTTTTTTATGATAAGGTTGAAAATATTGATATCCCTTATTTGTAATAATTATTTCTTTTACAGGATATTGATTTATTAATATAGCTTCAGAAATTTTATTTCGATATATTTTTATGGAGCAAATGCATTTCATTCTGAAAAAAATGTAATACAATGATTTTATTCAAATTACAAATACCCTAGTGAAAATTATTAATAGATATTTGATGTCGGAAAGTATTCTTATGCATACTTTCTTAAAAAAGTTTTGGAACAATAAAGAACGTACACAGGCACATTTACAAATATTAATCAATAACATATTTATATTTTAAAGCAAAAAACCAAAAATTCACTTTTTAGCTTGCCTTTTAAATCCTTTATCTTACATATAGTTGCACTATAACTTATTAATATAGAATTTAAAAGTTATGTGAAATAAATATGTTTGTGCACATAGACTCAACAATTAGAATTGCACATAATTTACCCACCCTAATTTGAACTACTTAGTATTACTGTTACCTTAGTTCACATTGCTATTAATTGTTTAACCAATTTATTCCTAATATTTGAAAAAAGTTCAAAATATTTCCTAGCTTTTATAATTCGTCTTATACTGATACATTAAAGTTTTCTGATATAATATACTAATTATATGTTTAAAAAATACTAAAGTTCAGTAAGTATTTCTTTTTCGTTAATTGAATTTAACTGTGTGTGTATTAAAAGTTTTAAGAGTTGCAACTTTCCTATTACTATGATTATTTAAATTTTGAATAAGAAAACTTTTCTGTGTGATTGTTCAACTCAAGTCTGTAAATGTAAATATTTATTTAAAAATTTTTAGAGAAAAGTAATTATCATATGTTTATGCATTGTGAAACCTCAATGAATAAATAAGCTTAACTTTATCTGGGAACTGTATTTTTCAAATACATAACTTAAACCTAAATTTCTATAACAGACCCTTCATGCTGTGGATATGAGTACCATAATCTATTTCCTGCCAACACTTTTGAACGAACTGTTCCATCTCATTGTTATGACTTCCAATGAGGACGTGGCTTTGAACACTGTGAGGGTGCTAATACATATTGTTCATGGTGTTCATGATGCCGGGAAAGATGACATTTTACATTCATATGTTCAGGTAAATCTTTATATAGTTTTACAATTTAAATACTTATTTCAAACAAATACTTTAAGATTTCAGAAGTTTTAACTATACCCCCAGAAAATCTGAAATAGCCCCATGCTGCTGTAATTTTTCAGAAAATTATAGTATATCTAATGGACACTAAGTTTTATTTTGTGCTTTAGATTTAAGAATTAAAATAGTACTGAAAAATATATAACTTTAAAATTAATGTCATTCATAATTTAGCTTATATTTTTTAAACATATGTTTTAAAACTAAATGTGCTTTTGATATTTTTAATGTTTCAATTCACAATTGATGTATTTCACCTTAAATTGTGCACCGAGGAATGCACTACATAACTTGCAATTCATGTTAAACAGCTTTATTTTTATTGTCTTTCTAGTATGTCTTTAAAACAGAAGAGTTAACTGTTAAGAAACGAGTTGTGCATGAAGAATTGGTAAAATCTCTCAATGTGATGTTAAAACCAGCAAATACTGACTTTTTAATGATAAATAAGTTTTTAAGGCATTCTTGGTTCTTCTTTCAAATTATAAGTAAATCAACTGCTCAACATTTGCTATCATCAGAAAGAATTAAGGTAAGTCTTCATTTCAAAATTAAATATTAAGTTTTTTTAAAAGTATAAATAGTAATACTATTTAAAGAATATATTGAATCACGAAACTTTAAATAAAAATTGTTCGAAGCTAAGTTTAAAATTAAGTTTTTCAAGTTAAGTTGTAAATCAATAAACAAAAAGATAACTCCTAAAAAAGATTTAAAGAACATTTAATTAAAAACAAGCATGATATTGGTTGTACTACTACTGGTTTGAATAGGACCACTTGGATTGTTCCCCCAGTTCACCCTTGGTATAAATGTTCCCGTCTTGGAGGCTCCCTGGCTTTAGGTTTTGATAGACGAGAACAAACTATTCTTGCCCGCTTTTGAAGTAGCTACCTAAAGACTATGAAATTTACAGAGGGCTCCAGAATCTTTGAGACTTGTGCAAACTGTTCTTCGGAGCAGGCTTCGCCTGACCATATACTTGCGTGTCTGGGACTTTCCAAGCAGGATTTGTACGACGACCCTTCCATGGTTTTGGATTTTTTTAAGGTGTATAACATCATGGACCAGGTCTAGCACTGCTGACCTATGGGGGCATGCAACAACAACAACAACATGATATTGGTTGACTATAATATAAAAAATTTCAAGTACAATTTTATGTAAAAGATGCTGTAATTAATGCTTCTGAGTAGTGGTGATATGTAGAAATAAATCTTAATCTTTTATATATAAACCCTAAGTGACAAAGAAACAACCGAGTTTTAGTTAGGACTTACAATATCGTATCTTATTTGTATTTATGTACGTTGGAAAAGAATATGTTGACAGATTAAGAATTGCATTCTTTCTGTTTTCTTACATGCAAATATACTGTTGTAAATCTAAATATTCTAAGAATATGAAATGAGACTCAATGAAGAATGTAGGAGAGTTAAGGGAATTTTTATTAATCAGGGAAAAAAGGATGTATGTTCATAAAAAAAAATTTGTAGTTTTAATACGACTATACCTTGTCTATCTAGAATGCAAACTTCGAAAGCATTTTCCTCTCCCATCCCTGCATGTGGTTTTATTCGAAACAGCATGAGCGTTTTCTTTCCCCACCCTACTTGGGTTTGACCTGTTCGGAATGTTAACCTTGCAACAGAACCTCAAACACGTTAGGTTTAGAAAAGTGATGCTCCCCCGTTTCCTAGAAAACCAAGCGAAGGGATTTGGAGGAAAATGCTTTCGAGGCTCTCATTCTAAACAAACAAAGCATAGAGCTTTATAAATAGGAAAAGTCACAACAATTTGTCAAAGAACTTTTGTATTTCTTGTAGATGCTACGACAAGAAAGATTTCCCGCTGACTATCAGTTATGCATTAGAAGTTTAATTGAAGGAATTGTGCCCCATATTTTACAAAAGCATAAGGATTTGCCAATTGAGACAAAACAAGCAAACATCAGCCTGGCTTTCTTTTTAAAAGTAAGATATTCATTGAAATATAATTTTACTTGTTAAGCTTAATTTTTATGTTCTTATTTTTTAAAAAGTGTTTTACTAATTTTATTAGATTAGGCATTAAGTCAGTACCAGTTTTATAAAGAGCCCTTACAAACTAAATAATAATAATAAAGTCTTGGTAAATCTGAAAATATATTAAAACCAGATTTTTTTTTACAAAATTGGTTAACACAAGGCATTTGTATCAACGACAAAAATATTTTAGATATTTATGTAATCATAACTTTTTGTATTTATTTTGGTTTGTTTTAACAAAAGTATGATGGATTAAACTATAATTTGATTACAACAATTACGCTGATCTATCACTGAATATCCCTTTTAGTATTTAATTTTTTTATAAGGTTATTAATTTGATATAAGTCACAGTTTAATAAAAATTTCATTATGCAGTATTTACCTATTTCCAAAATTGGTACTTTTTATTTTTCAGAAATGTTTGTCACTTATGGACAGAGGATTTGTTTTCAAATTAATAAAAAGCTATTTAGAAAAATTTACGCCAAGTGACCCTAAGGTATTTGATCACATTAATTTATATTATATTGTTTACTTCTTAATACATGCAGAATATTTAATAAAAATTTATTTTTACCATTATATAACTTTTGATTTGTTTTGAAATATATGAGCTTTTATATTCATACTTATATTAATTCGAATGCATATTAAAAGTAGTTCCACCAATTCTTTATTTTTAGACTCTTCATGAATATAAATTTGAATTCTTAGAAGTAATATGTTTCCACGAGCATTTCATTGCTCTTAACCTGCCAATAATGAGAAGCATTGGAATTTGGCCATACCATGGACCATACCAAGATATACGCTGAGCTTAAAATTGACTTATTTATTCTTGTCAATATTTTTCAATTATGTTATTATAAGTGCAATTTTTATGTTAGTTTGTAAAGATTTCAATAACTAAAACTATTGAAAACAAATGGGGTATAGTATTTTTGATTTCAATATTTATTGTTTAAAATATTTTTTTGATGTCAATATTAAATGGACAGGTCAGATAGTCATGAAATGTACTCTTATATTTTTGCATTTAGTGTTGTAAAATATGTATAGATATGTTTTTTTACAACACAGATTTCGAGATTTATGTCACAAATTTATTACTATTTTCGGTCACTTATCTTAAGTTAAAGTAAAAAATCAACTTTATATGTCTAAATAATAGACTTACAATAAAAATTATAAAATAATTAGTTGATGTTCTAAATGGAGGTAATTAATTTGTCTTTTGCTACTTATAACTATTTTAATTGATGATCTACTTCTTAAAAAGTATTCTGATACATTAACTATTTATTTTCATAAGCAAATTTCATTTGCTTTTAATACTTATCTTTGATAGAATTTAATACAAATACAAACATTCTCAACCCCAAACAGACCAAAAGCCCAACAAGGTTGGTCCATTTCACTGTCATTTGCCTGTCCCTTTTCAATGTGTAAATCACTAAGCATTAATTATCTTTGAAGGAACATCGTAGGCTTGTAACTGTTCTACTTATTAAAAACTGTAGTTTAAACATGTTTATACCTTAACGTGTGTTTTTTCATGCTAAACATATTTTTCCATTGAGTAAAGTATTATTTATAATGTTCTACTATCTTCATTCAAACTTAATCCCTACATATCTGCTACTTCATAAATTGGAATAACTGTGTTAAATTCCTTCTTCTAAAACATAAAAATATTATTTTTTATTGGTTTCCAAACTTTTGAATTAAAAACATTTGAATTCGTTTAGATAGTTGGTTAAACCATTTTTATTTACATGTTTAATAATGTAAATGTATGTAACACTTCATGTTTGTATAAATTTTGTTTTGTAGTGTGTATTTTAACCGTGTCCTTTAAGTATCCATTGAAGGGGTTGTAGTTTCAAAACTCACATTCTCTAAAGCATAACAAAGATAGGGCCCAGTCCATTGGTTGCGCTTTCGTAAAATTGAATTTTCCATTATCAAGAGTCGCCAATGAACAGACTTAATCTATATCTCAATCATGTTTTGGGTCATGTCATTTTTGCAACTATATCCTTCAATCAGAAATTATTTGTATTTTAAAACTAAAGTAATGCAATTTACATTTCAAACAGGAGCTATCTCCTTTACACAATAGAAAGATACTTAACTATGAAAGCTAAGTTATGCGTTTATTAGCAGGAAGTACATAGGTTTTAAAGAAATGTTTTGAATTAGCTATTGAACAAGTTAATTCTGGTATTTTAGCCTGTACAATAGTTAGCTATAACTGATATTTTTTTTAACTTGACACCTGATTAACAATAATTCTTGCATGTTGTTCAAATGTGTAAACCATAGTTTTTTCCTTAATATTTCCAAAAAGTTTTCTCAATGTTTTAAATAGTGTAGAGCTCTATATCTTTACTTCTGTTTTTGTAAAATTTTGAAGCAGTTTTTGTTAAACATGCTTTCATTATGAAAATGCAGTTACAGTCCAAACTAATTAAGTTTTTGTGTCTGCTTCAGAAACCTGTGATGAATCCACTGGTAAGTGATTACCAGCTGTTTTCAGCTTACCGCTTCTGCATGGTAGAATCACAAAGGATCAAATGCATGATCATTGTAGTCGCTTGCTTCACCCCTTTTTGAAATACACAGCCAATTTCTTTTTAATGATAAAAATAATAATATACTTACATTATTTACAGTGCTTCTGTTTACATTGCAAGATTCAAAAGCGCTTTCTTCCCTTACCCCATGTGTGATTTTCCACAAAACAGAGTGAGTGTCACTGTTCTAAACCTACCTTATTTTAGGCTCTGACATAAGATTAATCCTAATTGCTTTCCAAACCCAAGTAGGGTGGAAGAAAACATAAACAGCGGCGCCTACGCAGTTTTCTTGAAAAACACACAAAAGCGTTGGGGAAGAAAGCTTGCATTATAATCAGAAGGACAATAGCATTTTTTTTAAGGCATGCTTCAAAGCAAGTAGTTTAGAAACTAATACTTGTTGAATGTATGATTACTTGTGCAATTGATTAAGCAAGATAATTAAGGAAAATATTTTGGAACAGTGAACAAAAATATTTTCATCTTTAAAACTCACTGATTCAATATTATCCTGTGACATATTTACTAATGCATTTTATAGTTCTAAAACATTTAATCATTCCCCATTTATATCATGTTTCCCAATTGCTTTTTCATTTATAATTGTGTTCAGGAGTACTTTTTAATTAGTATGTTAGTTAGTTTTAATGTGTCTTTCTGTACCATGTGTAGGCACTCCTTTATTAATTTAAGCTATTTATGTCATTCTTTAAAAAAAAAAAAAAAAACGTTAAATGATAATATGAATGTTAAGACATTGAACCAGGATTCTGAATATTGAAGCTTTGTGTGTATTTGAATAAAATTTCAAAGTTTCTCAAAGGATTCCAACATTTCTTTTTATTTACAAATAAAGTCGACTCGTTATTTCTCAATGCTTAATATTTTTTGAATAAATACAAGGTGTATTCGAAAAGTTAAGTGATTGTTCTCATAATTTAAAAAAAGCGTTTTTTTTTTATATTATGAGACCAATCACCACACTTTTCGTACACACACATTGTATATTTATTACATTGAAAATGGCTCAGATTACTTTGTAGTTTAAAAAGTATTGCTAATCATTAAATTTAATTCCTAAATAAATTTAGAATTTTTTTTTTATTTTCTTGCTAAAACGTAATTAGTATAAAAAAAAGATGTATCTGATACAATTGTGTATTTTCAAAGCATATATTCTATACTTAGGATTTGCTATAACTATATTTAACATTTCTTTTTTTTTTTTTTAAATCCATTGAATTTTGAACATTTTTACCATTGTTGGTATTTTTTACATTCCTATTTTATTTCTCGAATGCCTGAAAACTACTTTTACTAAGTGAAAATTTATATGTTATTTCATTTAAACTATTATATTTATTACATATTTTATAATCCATTTAATAGATTTTGAGCATGAATATCGGTTATCCGATGAATTCTGTCGACACCACTTCCTCTTGGGCACTTTGCTTCAAGAAATCAGAGCATCCTTGTGTGAAGTCCATGAAATCCGGCAGACAGCAATCAGCGTCTTTAAGAACTTGCTTGCTAAGCATGCTTTTGATGATCGATACCAAGGAAAGGTATGTTTAAATAGGCTGAAGCTCTATCTTTTTATTGGCGACTTTCAGCGAGCAAAAAAAAAATGAATATTTAACGCAAGTTTGCTATACCTATGGAGTGGAAGGTTTATCACATTTGGGTATTTATGTTGTCAAGCAACCGAAAGCAAATTGAGACCGGCCATTATATCACAGCTACTTGGCTTTTAATTATTAGTTGATAAATTTTGGTTTTCTTTATATTTAAAAACTTTTGCATACATGTTATGCAATGTCCATACTTGTACTTAGTACTTGTCACTATACCTTTATTTGTTTCACCCAAATAAAAACTTATATGCAAATATTTTTAAAAATGCAAGTTTTGATTAAAGCTATTTTTCGGTACTATGTCAACTGTTACATTCACTATTACATTTACATTTCAACTATTACATTATTTTAAAAACTACTAATGTTTCTCTCACTGTATTTTCTTAAGGCTCACCAAGCTCGAATAGCTTCCTTGTACCTGCCCTTCATATCAATTCTAATTGAAAACTACAGTTCATTACGCCTAAAGACCCCTCCTGCCACCCCTCCACCAACAGTAAAAGTTGAAAAACTGAGTTCTTCGAAAATCGCTGAGAATTTTTCAAATCCAGTGACCCCAGTTGTGCATAGGAGGAGTACTGTGGAGCCCACTGGGTCTCTGCCTGCTTCTGCCAGGAATAGAGATTCCAATTTTCTTTGTTTAATAGCAGGACAGTGTAAGTGTGTTTTTAAATTATATTTTGTTAAATTGTTTATGTATTTTTAAAAATATGGTTTTAATTTTATTGATTGAACCAAGCAAAATCTATTTTTTTTTTACATTCCTTCAAAAAATTTTCATATTATAGCTTTAAATTTGTTTGATAATAGTAGTATTGGGTTGGGGCAAGTGACCCTATATGCACCTTTTGTCATTCTGACGAAAGTAAATTGCAAGGTAATTTAAAAGCTTAAAACATGTTCAGAAAATAAGAAATTATAAAATAGAATGCAAAGTCAAATAAACTTAATCTAACAATGCAATGAAATTAAATACATAACTCAAAATGTTGTAATAACAATTTAGACTGAAGTTGTCGAATATAAATTAAATATCAACAACACCATAGCACTCTGGTTTTAATCAATCAAGTTTTTGTCATTCTTTTCAGGTTGTGTCTTTTGAATTTGGATTTTGAATCCTTGTTTAAAAACAGGGCTGAAAAAACTACAAAATAAATTTGTAAAAACCCAATGCAAAGTTATCAGTGTTAAAATTCTGTTGCACAAATTGTGTGATAAATCTAATTATTCTCTTACATGTATTTTAGCTCAACCCACTGTGACATTTGCAAATGGTTCATGCACTTCAATCGAGAGTAATGCTTCCAACCCTTCAACTCTGTCCGAGAAAAGCAAAGATAGTGAATATCACAGTAAGGAAATGAACGGAACTGACAGTTTAGATGATTATAAATGTCATGCAAGGTTGGTTTGCTTGTAATAGCATTATTAAATTTTATAAATTATCTTAAAACCCTATATCACATTGTCTCTCTTTTTTTTTGTACCTTGTGTGCATGCCACTATATTGTGTTAAAGAACAACTTTTCTTATAGATTATTTTTATAAGAAATATTTTAGCCTAAAGATCTAGTAGTAGTTAAGGTTAGCTTTGAATTATCATCGCACTAGTGCTACATGAGGGCTATAGTAGCAGTTTCGGATTTTCCAAGCATAAAATTATTATCTTCTTTCAATTATATATTTAACTTATTTATTAAGGAAGTAACTTCAAAAAATAAATATTTCCTGTACTTGGCAATAATTTTTAGCTTTGGTATCATTGTTAAATAACTAATTCATTATTTTAGGTCCCATTCACTTCCATTTTCTAGTTCATCTAGTGTCTTGCATTTTGATAAAATGGATTCGGCAGAGATGAAGGACATGCTAGTTTGTTTCTTGTATATCATAAAACATGTAAATGAAGGTAAGTTATTTTTATTGTTAATTGAAAAATGTATATGCTGCCTAATTATATATAAAATTGAATTTTTAAAAAATGTTTTCTTTGTTCATAAAAATTCTTTTATTTGATTCTAGAACTCCTTATTGGATGGTGGAATCACTGTAGTGAATATGATATATTGGATTTTTTTCACATTTTAGAGTAAATAATTTTCTTTAGTTCAACTAAATATGGTTAAATTAAATGTATCGATAAAATGAAGGTCTAGTTATTTAAAATTTCAATTAAATTATTAAATATACATTAGGCTCATTTTTATTTAAGAGATTTTATGTTTACTTTATTAGCTTTAAGAACAGTTATAGAATCTATTACTAATACTTTTTGTTTACTAATTTATTTTGAAACCCAACCAAATTATTATGAGAGTAGTTATTGCTCTTAGTATATATATATATATATATATATATATTTTTTTTACAATTTATACATTTGAATATTTAAGCTTTATTTTACTGATATTTTTTTAACTTGCTATATTTGTCATTTTTCAGACTTTGCTTGCATCAGTTTAAGTATATGGGGAAGAAAAATATAAAGTGAGTGCCTTTTTTTTTAAATATACAATATATCTCTCTATATAACAAAGTGAAACTTCTCAAATCTTTAAAGTTTTTGTCAAAGTAGTTAAGGCTGCTCTTCACCCCCATACCCCATCATCCTTCGCTCAAGCTTGCTAATGGTAAATCTATGGGTTGAAAATGGTTTTTATTCCAAAAAAGCAATGAAATTATAGGAATATTTTGATGGTTTTTTTTAATTCATAAAACTCCATTAAAATTGTGCTTTTAGTGGTTATTTTTATAAAAACATTATTTACTTTTTTATAATAGAAAAATTTCCATTAAAAAAGTAATTAACGTTTTTAAAAAAATAACCTTTAAAATCACAATTTTTTTGGAGTTTTATGAATTAAAAAAGAACTGCATCAAAATATTCCTATAATTTCATTGCTTTTTTGGAATAAAAACCATTTTCCCCCATAGATTTACCATTAGCAAGCCCAATCGAAGGAGGACCGGGTATAGGGGTAATAAGCAGCCTTAAGATTTAAAATATTTAAACCCAGTTAGATGCTTCTATAGTAAACCTCCAGTGATCAATTAAAAGCCCTTTAAAATAATCAAATGAAGGATCTAGTTTCAAAACTCGCATTATTCAAAGTATAAAGGGTCCATTCATTGGCTACTTTGTCCAATTGAACTTGCCATCGTCTAAAGTTGTCATTTAACATAACAGACCCTATACCTTAGTCATACTTTGAAGAAGGTGGGTATAGCAACTAGACCCTTGAATTTTCTTGATTTGAATCATGATTTTGAATCAGAAATGAACATTTTATATAGGGTAAAGTGTGTTACGCGAAGAATTAATTTAATAAAATAAAACTAACAATTTATTTAGCAATGAAGATGCCGGCCCGTCAGCACAATGGTTAGAGTGCTAGCCTTTGGAGCTGCTGGGCTCGGGTTTGAATCCCGGTAAAGGCATGGATTTGTTTGTCAATAAATGTTGTTATTTTTCTGTGTGTTTGTGGCGTCCTTCTTTGTGTGTCTTTTGTGACTGTCTCTTCTGGCAAGTGGGGTAATGGGCTAAACAGCCTACACTGCGCAATCACTGTCTTTTGTCTTAGCAATGAAGATGATGTTAATGTTCGCAAAGTCGTCATTAATAGGTTAATCCTAGTTTAACTTTTCTGATTTCAGAAATCAGCATCCTGCCATGTTTCAACCAAAGTCCATGACTCTTCCGGCCCGAACACCCCCTCCATCTTTTACTCAGCGTTGTAATAGTACATATAGTGAAACTGGAAACCACACTACCTGTGAGTGTACTTAAATATATTTCTATAAACATATATACTTTTTTTTATCAACAAACAAATTAACGTCAAGTAATCATCATGGGTTAATCATGTGATCAATCTACAAATTAACCATATTAATCATCCACTTCAAACAGCATGCCATGAAATTCGAAGAACCCAGTCATTTAGCAGGAGTAAACAGTTTATCTTTGAGTAATAATTTTCCTTTTTTTCTTTACAGATCACTTAGATTTATTTATAAAGGAACCTCCCCTATTACTTACCCAATCTTTGGAGAAATTGGATAGATTTTTTTCCCTAACTAGCATCCACTATATTTTACTGATTGTTTTTGATCTTGTTGGTATGCTTAAGTTGCATAAGTACTTTTAAAAAAAGTTGCACTATTGTACTTTTAAAAACTATGTCTTGGGTTAATTAGAATGTTTTTCATAAACTGAAAAGCAAAGCAATGTTTTGCAATAGGTTAAAATAATTTTAAAAAACAATATCAAGGATTTTCCTTTTCAGAAACTTGGGACTTATCAATACCAAATCAAATTAGTGAATTCAGAGCTACTAGGTTAAAAGTTGTGGCTTCTAGAGATAATAACTCTATCCCCTTTATCGATACATTAACATTAAGGGAGTTAGTTTCGCTTTTAGAAATTCATGCCCTTATTAAATTCCCACTTATTTGCTGCTCAAGTAATTTTTTCTTGCATATTTGACAAATCATTCAACATGATTCTTATTTTTATTTTAGCTTCTTTATCGTCATCTGATGCCGACACTTTTTATCGAGCTCTTTTAGAAGCCAACATGGCTACAGAAGTTGGGCTGATTGCTCTTGATGTATTGGGTCTTTATTCCCTCCATTTAAAAGAACAGCTTTTGTACAAGGATGGTGATAATTCACTGATGAGAAAAGTTTTTGATATTTATTTGTCATTTCTTCAAGTCGGGCAGTCTGAAAAAATGTTTAAGCACCTCTTTGCTGCTTTAAGAGCTTTCATTAATAAGGTAATTTTTATGTACTTGTCATGCTAATTTAAATTGAAGTATTCTTTATAGCACTGCTTAAAATGTTTTTATAACTAAGGTAATTGTTTTGATAAGCAATTTTTTAAAATGCTTGAAAAACGTAAATTCCAATTCTTGAAACGTAAAATATATGGTACTTAGAAATAACGTTTTTTTTTTAATATAACTAAAAATATTCAAATTCTTTGAAAATCCTACATTAATGTTTAAGGCATTTTACTTTATTATGTTCCTTTAAAAAAGTGTGTTCAATGATTCCATTATATATATATACCCTTGACATTTTTTCTTAAATTATTTACTTCTTTTAGTTCACAGTTGCCTTATTTCAAGGAAATGCTGTTCTTTGTGGAAAGTTGTGCTTTGAGGTAATTGTAGTACATCATGTTATTTTATTTTTAAATGAATTATATTGACTGTAATTTTCATTTAATTGAGTTATTGCTGTAAGACTAGTGCATATTTGTATGATTTTGCTCTGCTGCAATAAGAAACTAAAAATATAGTATACAATAATTTTGTTAGTTTGCTTTCAAACTCTTTTCCAAGTTACCAATAACCAAAGAGCAAAGCAAAACTCTGATATTTCAACAAACTATGTAGGTAGCAATATAATTATTTAATGTTGGTACTTTTTTATGTTACACTTACAGTTGCTGCGCTGCTGTAATTCAAAACTTCAAACTGTTAGAAATGAAGCTTGTGCCCTACTTTACCTACTGATGAGAAGCAATTTTGAATTCTCGGGTCGCAAAGAATTGACAAGAGTACATTTGCAGGTACTTTTGGTTCCCCATACTGAGTTTGTAATTTTACTATTTTTTCTACTTCCATTCATGTCTATTTTTAATTCTTTTTTAGCTTATTGTATCTGTTTCAAGACTTCTGGGAGATGTTGTAGGTTTGAATAATGCTAGACTTCAAGAAAGTCTTTCTGTCATCAATAATTATGCCAATAGCGACAAAGCCATGCAGAACACAGGTATCACATTATAAGCTGTTTTCACTTATATCACAACTTTTTAACCTTCCAAACGTCCTTGAAAGGGGCAAATATATATGGTTGTTTTCACTGTATAAATTTTAAATTAAATTTATTTCAAATAACATATTTGTTTTAAGACTCGGAATTAGGTTCATTTTTGAAAGCATAATCATAGAATTATTTCCAAATGAAAAAAGTACATTATGAATGAAAGTTTATTAGTTATAAAAATTTTAAATTTAAGTTTATTGCAAGAAAGACTGATGCAAAAAAAAAGCCAAGTCTGACAATCAGAGGGTTAACCTTTTACTGGGGCAAATGTAACAATTGCTGGATTTTTGAAGGAGATTAGATATTTAAAAATGTTTTTTTATGATAAGTCATATTACTTGCTAGAATGCTAAGCTCAACACTAAAATAGTTTTGAGGGCAAACTTTTAAAATATCTATTGGATACAAAGATCTTGAAATTTATGCTCTGCCAATGCAATCTGCTGCATTCTCCTAAAAATGTCACCATGCATTTCATTAAGATACAACTTGGGTTTCTTTTATATATTTCTTTCAGTTATTAGTATGGTAAAAGATTGTAGATTTAATTTATAAACATGATAAGTTATGGCAGGAGTTAAGTCATTTTGGGAGTTAGACGGTCCGTTACATTGTACTTTTGAAATCATGGCCTTCTTTAAAAGATATTTTCTTTTTTTAGGAATGATTTTCAGTCCTTAACACAAATCCAATATAATTCTATTTACATAACCACCACATTTATTTCCTTTGTTTTCCATGAATTTTATATATTTTTGTAATTGATGATTTTGTGATGCAGCTTGATATTAAATGGTATTTTCAATTAATCGTTAACAAAGGTTTCCTCTTAAGATTATTCTGACAATTTTTCTCTTGTGAATTTTTTTGTATATCTCTTATCTGTGAAAGTATATTTTAATTCCAATTAATTCTTTGATTGATCTTAATTGAGAATTATAATGTGAAATAATAAATTCACCAAAAACTTTAAATAACTGCTTTTTTAATACCATATTACGTTGATTTCCTTTTTTTAGTATTTCCATCAGAAGTAAAAGATTTGACAAAGCGAATTCGAACTGTATTGATGGCCACAATGCAAATGAAGGAACATGAAAACGACCCTGAAATGCTGGTTGATTTGCAGCATCAACTAGCCAACAGCTATGCATCAACGCCAGCTTTGAGGAAAACATGGCTGGAAAGTATGGCCCGAAACCACTTAAAAAATGGAGATAACTCTGAGGTGAATAATGAGTTGTGTTTAAAATTGTTTTTAATGATTATAGTTTGAATTTTATATTCTTACCATGTAGATGAAAATATGTTTTTGATGATTAAGAATAAATAGCTTGTTAAGAGTAAAACCAGTTAAGGAAGCAAAAAAATTTGTAGTACCAGTTACAGTTAATATTGTGCACCATAAATGTATACAAAAGTATTTATTTCGCCATGTAACAGTTTTAATATCCAATATATGTCTGATATTTTTTATTAGCTTATTGACTTATTAAAATTTATGAAGTAAACTTAATATTGTGTCTATTTTATACTATTTGAAGAAAACGTTACGCAATTTATAATAAAAAAAAACTTAAAATTAGTAGTATGTATTATTATTTTTTTAAAGTATATTATCAAATGAATAGTATATATTTAATGTGAAGGGTTTAAATACAAATATACAAAAAGATTGTTAATCTGTTTTTAAAGTTATCTGTATATTTTTTGATAAGTTTGGGCTTATTCAACTCATTAAGACTTAATAAACCCGGGAAAAAGTTCCTACAGCTAGATTATTTGCAGTTATTCTATTATTACTCTAAAATATAGTATTAAGACAAATGTTTAACATTTTAGGCTGCTCATTGTTTTATTCACATTGCTGCTATGGAGGCAGAATATTTGAAACAAAAATGTAAGTTGAATGGTATTTTAGATTTTGAGAGTAAAAAATACAAAAAAAATTGTTTGTTGTTAAATGTTAGTCTCACTCTTTCAGGTATGTTTCCAGATGGTTGCAGTGCATTTAAAGCTATTTCCTCAAATGTTGATCAGGATGAATCTAATTTGAAAGAAGATTCAGGGATGCATGATATACAATATTCTCAAGTAAAAATAATTTTTTTAAGCATACAATGTCACTAATAAAATAAAATAAATTGTTTGGAACTTTAAAATCACGGGTTTTATCCTTTATACAGAACTTAAGCTCAAGTATGATTCCCTTTCAATACTGTTTAATTTATATAAATGGAACTGTACAGTAATTTAATTTTACAAAATTATTTTTGGAATACATCTATGTTATATGTTTTTATTTCCATTGTTTGAAATACTTGTTTTTTAAAGTTAGAATGTAGTATGATAAATTCATTAAACCTTGCTTTCAGGAGACCCTCCTAAAGAACTTAGAAATTTGTGTGAAAATGTTGGAACAAGCAGAAAGATATGAAATTATGAGTGAAGTTTATAAGCTTATTATTCCAATTTATGAAGAACAAAGAAATTATGAGGTAGGTTATTATTATGTAGTTTTACCTAATTATTTGATCATATTAGGTTACCTATAGATGAATAGATAAGATAGATATAAGTATCAATTGCTTATTCATTTTAGTACACCCATAAATACTTAATATTTTTACAGGCTTTATTATTTTGCTACAAAACCCTTCACAATGCTTATTCGAAAATTGTTGAAGTAAACAGAACAGGGCGAAGATTGTTGGGAAAATATTATCGAGTTGCCTTTTTTGGTGCTGTAAGTATACATATTTGATTGTTTTACTTTATATTTTAAAGCTATTTTCGTTTTGTGTATTTGAAAATATTCTAAGCATTCATTTTTAATTGGTTTTATCAGTCCTATTTTGTGGAAGATTCTGGAAAGGAATACATTTACAAGGAGCCAAAAGTAACTTCCTTATCGGAAATATCTGAAAGACTTTATCATCTTTTCTGTGACAAATTTGGAAAAGATGCTGTTAGAATGATCATGGATTCCAATAAGGTAAAACATAGATTTCTAACTTATCCAGTGTTAAATATTTTGGACTGTATTGCTACTTTAAACAAGTTGGTTGCTAATAGAAACTGTCACTTAGAACTGCTTCCAAACAAAATTACTGTGTTTTTAGAAAAAAAAGGAGACATAAACATACTTGAACTTTGATACATAGCCGAACACCGCATTCAGTTCTATGTTAAACATTAAAATGTCAAAATTGAATAATTTCTCATCGAGAATTCAATTATTATTAGTATCATTTATATTTTAAAAAATCAATTTGTAAATTTATCAGACTTAAAAAGTAAAACATTTCATATCAACATACAACATTGAAACTGTCACCTTGAAAACATAACTAAGCAAACTGATTTTTAACTACCATTTTATAAAAAGACAATGGGAAAAAAACCTCTGTGATCACAGAGGTTTTACTTGGTGATCACAGAGTCTCTGTGATCACCCATGGTGGCACTCACCTACTGGAAATGTTACTGTACATGCCCCACAGTTCAAGCTGCTCTATAAAAGAACTGCACACCTTACTATCTCGCGTTTAGTAACTTTTACCCAGTTTGTTGCCTGCGTGCAGTGCCAGTAATCAAATCAAATTTATGTTTTACATTTAATAATAACCTTGTTGTTAATGAGTTCTTTAATAAATTTTTGTTACCAGTGTTGAATAAGGTTTTATTTATTTAACTTAGAAATCACACACGCTTGTATAAATCCATTGAAACTTATATCCTGTTAAATTTCTTAACCAATCTAAGACAAATTTTATTAAAACTTAATGTTCTTATTATTATATTGTGTTTTATTGCTTATATTATAGGTGAATCCCAAGGATTTAGAATCCAAATATGCATACATTCAAGTGACCCATGTCCTACCCTATTTCGATGAAGATGAATTAAGATCAAGGCAAACCGAATTTGAAAGAAGTAACAACCTAAGAAGGTTCATGTTCGAAACACCCTTTACAATTGATAGTAACAAAATCAGGGGCTTGCCAGAAGAACAGTGTAAAAGACGAACTATTTTAACAAGTATGATTTAATAACGTATTATTGAATTTGAAATAAATATAAAGGAAGTTTTACTTAAAATTTACATATTTCTTATGTATATTTTTTGTCATTAAGCAATTTTGAAGAGCCATTGTTTTTAGAGCATTTATAATTACTTTATAATGCTGCATATAAAAAAGACCTCTTATCCTTAATGATATCAAAATTGTTTAAATACATTTGCATCCAAGTAAACAAGCATAACGTTGCATTTATTTTAATAAATATAAAAATAATGATGTAAGTTGTTCAAAAATCTAAAACTCAATTGAAGAGGCTAGTGGAAGAACGTGCCAAATGAAATTTTTGGAAAAGTTTAGATTTTTGTGTCAATTAAAAAGTTATTTGCTCCTTTGTAGACAACAATCTTCCCCCTGTTCATAAACTTCAAGTTAAGTATACTTTTGACCTTTTGTAACTGCTGTTTTGTGCTGAAAATTCTTTTAATCGGCCGTGATCAAATTTGAAAACCCAGCACAAGGAATTAAATAATAAAAGGAGAGAAAATACTTAAAATAATAAAAATGTGAAAATAAAAGAACTAAATGCAAGTTGTTTGCCAAAAGAAACTAACGTTTAATGATCGTATTAAAATTTACAAACAAACAGTATAATTCATCATCAGTATTTGGACAATTATGATAAATAAAAGAATATTACTCTTACATGTAAATAGTAAAAAAAAATGTCAAAATTAATTACGAGGTGACTACCTGTATCCTAATAAGAAAACGAAATTAATTAATGGGATTCAGAAATTCAAAATAAACGACAAAAAATATTAATAAGGAAAATTTAAATAGTTAAGCTCACTGTGGGACGATATAAAAAACCAGTAGGTGGGCATCCTTCAATAAAGTCTAGAGTCCACAGATGTACAGTTCAATGGAGGAAGGTGCCGAGACTTTTCTAGGATTGGGCTGTGACGAAGACGGCTCGGAGGCCACTCCTGGAGCGGGCTGTGATGAAGAGGTGACCGGTTGACCACCTTCCAGCTTAGGCCTAAGAGGCTGTTGCATAGACGGCATATTGCCACCGTCCATCGAGGCCTTGAAGAAGACGGGCTGGTTGGAGGGAGACCTCTGGTCGTAGATTTGAGAGGTCTCGGTGAACCCCGGCACCACTCCGGGACCTCCGTCCTCCGGAGCAAAATTGTATGAAGGTTGTCTAGTCGTTTGTTTATTCCAAAAAGAAAGAACGCCCACCAGCTAGCAGTTTATATAGTCCGCCGAAAAACTGATGCCAAAACGTACTAAATGCGAAAATACTCGACATAAACTCTGATCTCTCACTCCCAGGAAGCGGAGAAAGAAACCAAAAAATGACTCTGCAGATTCACAGGCCAATCAGGGAGCTTTCTGATGACGCATCCTATTTTGGCGGGAATACAGGTTGAAACGTAAATGGCTATAAGGGGTCGTATTTTATAAACAAATGTAACAATGAAAAATTTGAACTAAAAAGGCCTATAACAAATTAAAAATAAGTCAGAAAACAAAGCAGTCACCTCGGCTTATTAGGAAATAGTTAAGAGTACATAATAATACAAAAATAGTTAAATATTACGTTGAATTTGACAAGAATAACCAACAATATTGAAATAAAAATGTCCCAATGAAATTGGACCGTTAAATATTGATAAACAAGAATTAAATACCAGCAATACATATAATGAAATGCTTATTGTAGAAGGCTTAAATAGTTAATATTGAAAAGATTAGCTCAAATAATTAAGTTATAATCACAATAATAGGTAATTTTATTGTATTTTGAATAACAGTTTGTCAGATGTAAACAAAAGCCAGTGGCAGTAATTAAATTAATGTATCATGAAGGAAAATAGTTAGAATTAATGAAATATTAAGTAAAATGCAGAATAATTGCTGAAATAAATGCTGGTAAACGTTAACATAATAAAAATAGCAAAGCAAAATTAATAAAATTGAAAGATCAGAATTTTAAATGTCATAAAAATGATTAACTTGTGAAACTTATGACTGATAAGTAATAATGTTTGCACAGTTTCTAACGTATCTAAGTGCAAACGATAATAAACTAAGTTCGTTTCCTCGGTTTCACCTTTTTGTCACTGGGCACGTTCTTCCACTAAGCTCTTCAATTATGTGCTATCCAATTTTCAGGCATATAAAACAAATTGATTTAGCAATATATAGATGAAAAGTTGAGATGAAAACTGTAAATAATTGTCCTTAATTCTATTTACAGCCCTGTATTCCTTTCCCTATGTAAAAAAGAGAATCCCGGTATTTTCGAAAGAAGTCCAAGTATTAAGCCCTATTGAAGTTGCTATTGATGAGATGCTAGCTCGCGTCAATGAACTGGAAGAAGTTGTGAGGTTGCAACCAACTGATTTGAAGAAACTGCAACTTAAACTGCAAGGAAGTATTAGTGTACAGGTAATAAAAAAAATATTTCTTGTTTTTAAACAGCAAAATTTGTTTTTTCATGTACATTTTCTTTTGTTACCAAAATTAAATTTCAAATTTTATTTTAAGTGGAGTCGGATGAGTGTTTAGGCTAAAAATGTTGATTT
Source organism: Hylyphantes graminicola (assembly GCA_023701765.1). Lineage (NCBI taxonomy): Eukaryota > Metazoa > Arthropoda > Arachnida > Araneae > Linyphiidae > Hylyphantes > Hylyphantes graminicola. The sequence goes on from CM043116.1 coordinate 50,549,620, forward strand.
TCTTTTTTTTTTCTTTTACTTTTAATCTGCTTATCTATAGCTTTAATTTAAGACGAAGATTATCGATTTCTGTTTAGTTTTCTTTTTATAAGCATTTTTCATAATCTGAGTTCTTACCTATACCTTAATTTTCTTTTGCAATTCCTGAAATATAAGATTTTTTAGCAGTTAGGAAAATTTTTCTCTGGAACTATAAAAGAAATTAACATCTTCACCATTAATAGCTCTTTAATTTGAACTGAAGAATTTTAAATATATCTGCTAAAAAAAGTTATATAACTTTTTTTTAATACATATTTTTAAAAATCACTGTAAAAGTATTTTTTATGCTGTAAAATATCCTCAGTTTAAATCAAAGAGCTATATGTATTTAACAAACTATTCATAATGATATCTCGTATAGTTCCTGAGAAAAATTTTCCTAAAGTTAGTTAAAATAGAACCATCTAAATCCCCTTAAATGCTGAAATAGTGGCATTGGTAAAGGTAATACTTCTCCAGAAATTTAAAGTTTTATTAAATTTGTCTACTCAAAAGTTGGACTTTTAAAATTTTCTTTTCATTTGAATTATAATCATTTTACTGTTTTCGATGGACATGGTTTGTTCAAACACTTTTAGGTTACTTCCCTTGCATTTAGTGTTGTTAGTGGGTTTTTTTTTCATCTTTGCAATTATCTGACTTTATTTATTAGGTATTTGAAGTTATGTTCTTATAAAATTGTATAATTTTCATATTTCATATAAATGAATAGGTGTAAATTATGAATAATCATTTTGAATTGTCACAATAGAGTCAATTAACTGGTTTTAAAATATTATTCCATTTCTCCCGCTCTTTAGGTAAATGCTGGCCCACTTGCTTATGCTAATGCTTTTCTGGAAGGAAAGAAACCTGAAAAATATCCAACAGATAAAATAATGTCATTAAAAGAAGTATACAGGTAATAACCACACTAATTAAATCCTAAATAGTAATTCATGTTTTGTTCAATTATCAGTCCTTAAAGTTTAGATAAATCTTTTTGGTTGTTTTGTATGTGTTCCATAATTTAAACAAAAAGTGTACTTTTCTTTTACAGATTGTTAAACTTAATTACCTTTTATCAATTGTATAGTTCATTTGAAAAAAAATGTTATTAATGGCATGCATGTATTTGTTTAGGAGATTTATAAAAATCTGCAGAGAAGCATTGGAGCTGAATGGAAGAATGATTTCATCTGATCAGTATGAATATCAAATGTCATTGAAGAAAAACTTTCAAGAATTTGTGGATTCTCTGTCAGACATGCTACATGAAAAGGTATTTTCAAATATTGTATAAATACATTTTAATTACTAAAGGTTTTCAAGACTCAACTCTGCAATAAATTCTAATCAACGATTAATTAATTTTAAAAAAACCTTGCAAATGTGTAGGAAATCACAAAAAAATTTGCCTGTCCCCTCTGCAGAACTGTCCCTTTTGTGTATCCCTCCACACATCCAAATACCCAACTGCGCTTCGGTCAACACGGACGCTTCTCACTTAACTTTCTGCTCTCATTGAACGAGCCAACGCTCATTAGCTTTTCTAATGGTGGGACTTATCTACTACCTAAATTAACATCATTAAGTATTTGCTAAATTCTAATTATTTCAATGTTAATTGATAAAATGCTTGCACTAATCAAAATCTTCGTATTATTGATAAACTCTGCCGACAAAATGTTCATGCGTATTGTTGATTGGCCACAATTTTTAAATTTCATTGGTTCGGAAATAGGGGCTGGGGAGCCCAGTCGGTTAGGCAGGCACAGACAATAAATAACTGCCGACCTATAAACGGCCCGTGCAGCCAAAAATGACCGACAAATAATACCCCATGGGTGTGCACGTTAAATATCTTTCAAAGTCCTAAAGCTGCGAACTATGTCGCCCTTAACGGTTGCGTTGGGTGCCTATTCAGGTGTCAGGTCAACAATTGACTGTGGTTCTAAAATATGACGCCCGTCGCCAATAGCCCTCGTGTAGTTCTAGCGCGACGATAATTCAAACCTAACCTAAGCTTGGTTTGGGATAAAACTTTTTACGTGCTTTTAAATTACATTAAAAAACTGCACGGTTTTATTTATTTTATATACTTCCTTTAACAATATTTTTATTTTCTTTCAGCTCTATTACCAAGAAAAAGATGTATTATCCTTAAAAAGAACATCACTAGATGTCTTCAACTACATTAGTGGCTCTCCGAGTTCTAGCAATGCATAACGTTGAAATGGTAGTTTTTACACTTCCATGTTAAGAATTTAGCCAAAAAGAAGTGCCTTCACAAGTTAAAGGCACCTGTTAAATTCATTTGTTTATACTGTAGATATAAGAGCCTTTTAATGTATATCTTTTAAGTATGGTAACTCTACTACAAATTAATCGCTAAGTGTAAAAAAGGGTTGCACCTATAAGAGAATTTCTCTCTATGCAGTTTCTTGTGACAGTTTAGTGCAAGAAGAAGCATGTATGGAAATACTCCTGTAGACAACAATATCTTTTTAACATTAAACTATTTAAATATACATGATGTGCAATTTGTATTATAGTATTTCTTAAATCATTTATTTTTATCATTGCTATACATATTTTTATCTACGGGTATAGCATCCATCGAAAGCATTTAGAGATATGTAGAAATTGTATAGTCTATAGAGGATATTTTAATGTAACTTAAGGTGCTATTCTTATTTTATTTCACAATATTTTGAACTTGGCTTTAATTAACATTTTAGATAAAGGCATATTTTCTGTAAAGTGTTCCTGCCTGGTTGTTGTACATATTGTAGTTAGTGTTCATAGGTAATTTATTTTTACGGCTTCTAACAGCGTTTGCTTTTTTAGCATGTGATACTTTGCTTTACTTAAGTCTGAGATTGTATATACACATTTTATATTATAAGAGTTTGTTATGGCATTTTACTAAAACTGACTAATAGCATTTACATCAAATGTATTATTAAAAACCTTTGCATTCAAATACTTAAAATAATGCTAATTTATTTATAAATTTATGAATATTTATTATATAAATCAAAAGTTTAAACTATTCAAGTTTATGTACTAATTTTTAGTTAGTTATTAACATTAAAAGGGTGGGAGACAAGATAATATTTGAGTCAAAGTCGAGTTTAAATACTGTTTTATAGCTTTACATAGAATACATGGAATATTTGACTCGAACAGTTTATTGGTTTTTGGTTAAATAAAAATTAAATGTTCAATTTTTTATTGTAAAAAAATATGAAATTATGAGATTAAAAGCAAAATTCAGATTAATAAAAGTTAACTGTGATGTTTCTTATCTGTAGTCCCTTCATTTATATGTTAAAAGAAATCGTCACTTTAATGTATATAAAACTGCTTGGCTGCTCTCTGTTATTGTCATTATTGATATCATTTTCATTTCATTCAAATAATTTTCTGAAAGCTTTTTATTTTAATGTGTGGGTTGTATTGGATTTACTTAAAAATACTCCGGTATATTCAAAAGGTAATCCTTTTTTATTATAAATCTTCTGATATATATAAAAAAACTTGAGTTACAATTTTTTATATACATTCACTCTTACTAAAAATAAATTTCCATAATTAACTTACTGTACTGTAATTTAAATGGTGAATAAAACATGATTTTAAGATATTGTCTACATTTGTATTTTTATGCAGCTTTATTTTAGAACTTTACCATTTATTAAAAGACAACAAAACCAGACAGGGCTTTGATGAATTTGGTCTTTTCTAAACCTTGTTTTAAAAAAAATGTTTTGTCTGCACAGGTTAATTTTTCTTCAAGGTCTCACTAAATCTTGCTAAAAAAAATAGAAATCGAAACTTTCTAAGATCACTTAAACATTGGCCATATTTTCTGTAAGAACATTAAAAAAAAGTATTTTAACTGAATTTTGTCGTTCTAAAGTTACTGTAAAGTCAGTTAAGAAAGATATTTATTTTTAGTGTAGGCTACTAATAGCATAACTTCTTTTTCTAGTTATATCACAATATGTCAGGGTTTCTTTTAACTGGACTTACTGGCTTTTTATTTCTTAAATAATTTTATAAGGATCAGAGTATTTTGCAGTATAATACTTTAGTTGTGTTCGAATAAGCTTTAAAAACACTATTGACATATTAATGGCTGTTACGAGTTTAAACAAGAAAAATGAAACGTTTAGAAGAAAATTAGTATGGGCCAATTAAAGTATTGAGAATATGCATGATCTTTGTAAACTTACAAATGCAGTTTAACTTGTATTAGCCTAATTTTATGACAATGCTTCTGAATAAACTTGTATTGGAAGCAATAAGTAATTTTGGTTTTCATCTTTATTGTTAGCTGATATTTAATTAATAATTGTGGATGGGGGGATTGTGTTGGGTTTCAACTATTATGAGGTTTTGCTAATTAATTTATTAAAATGGTATACAAGAAGTTAAACCAATAATTTAAAAGAAATATTGCTATTCTTAATTAAATGAAAATCAATGTTTAAATTGATAATGTAATGATTTCAATCTAAATGCAATTGAACATGCTTTTAAAAAAAATATTGATAAAATATATTGGAATTTCTAAATTTATAATTTCTTGGTTTAATACAACTTGTTTGGGTGCTCATTTTCTTCATTGTTAGCATAGCTATTATCTAATGGATAAATTTAACTGCAAATATATTTTTGAGGCTTTTTTCTATTGATTTAATTATTTGTTTGCCTTATTAAAACTTCTTTAAATTCAGTTAGTACAAATGCAAACAAAAAAATTACACAGAAGCCAAATTTTTTGAAAAGCTAAGTGTTTTGAAAACTTTGGAAATAAGTCAAGCATATAAATTTATAGTTTATTCCTAATAACAATACTATGTACATTTTAGCAATATAAAATTAAAAACAGTGTGAGTAATAATTAGAAAGAAACAACATTTAAAATCAATCAGTAAAAAATGACTCCATTCTTCGTACTGTAGTTTTCCTATCAAACAAGAAAATCTTATTTTACAATGAATATAATACATTTTTAATACATAAATACACTAATGAAGTACAGTAAGTAACTAATCAATAATAACTTTTTTAAAACTTAATTTTTTAAGGCACAAGGATATTCATCTTTAATACTGATTGTAACAAAATTAATAAGGTAGATAGCTTAAAACACAATGTTTGCAAAATACATTTCGTTATTCTGTGTATCAGTGTCAAAATTGCATAGTACATTACACAAGGCAAGATGATTATTGCATAGTTAGATCGTTGCTTCAAGCATGGATGTGAATCCATCTAGAATTTGTTTTTTGGCAGTCGGTCCCAATTTAACAAGAAAAAAATTGCCTCAAATAATTCAGATCAACAGGAAAACTAAATTTTTATAAATAAAACATTTAAAAATGAGCATAAAAATAATTTTTAATTTACATTAATATTGCTGACTGTTTTTAAACATTACTACCAGTAATGGAAATTAAATTTTACTGATTGGAAACTGCATTATTTTTTTCTTTAAAAAGAAATTTTGGAATTATATATATAATAACTAATTTGAACAGCATGACACAAGGAGTATTTTATACAAAACACATTTTTATAGGAATTGTCCGACAGAAAAATAGAGAAAATGACATACAATATTTTTAAACCAGTAAAATATTGAAAAACAATCAGTAAATGCAACATCTGATGTAAATTATCAAAAACATAACAGAAAAAGAAAAGTACATGCACTATTTGATAGAAAATGATTTAGAAGAGAAAGAAAATGAATCTTTCTATACTTTTTTTTAGTATGATTGATTAACAATAACTGTTTAAATTTTCTTGCAAGATCTCAATAAATTAGTATCAATAAAAAAGTAGTTTACAATACATTTTAACTTGCATAGACATGGCTTGAAGCTAATAAGGAGTTGACGGGTTTTAACGAGATTTTATAATTACGACAGTAAAACTATGTTTTGAACACATACTTGGGTAACTTTAATAGCCCAAATGCACAACATAAAGTGTTGGAATAAATTTCTATCAATTCAAAATCTGGTTTAATTGCAAACAAAAAAAATTAAAAAGGTTTTTGAGAGAGAAACCTGGTTAAATCCATAACCTTTCAAATAAAGTAATTTATCTTTTATATAAGGTAGATTTCTTTCACTTAAACTTTATTTGAAATTATACAAATAATAAGTTGCAACAACAAACAAAATATTTACAGATTAGTGAACGGCCTTTAAAATTACTAGTTGAACTAGTAAAAATATACAAATTTGTTTTATAAATTCGTCGTCATCATGCATTTACATATGAAGAGACATGGGGCGAAACCCTGGAACCTGTGCGTAATGAGCCGCTTGGCGAACGGAAAATGGTTTCTCCCTTGGTTCTTCACCCGCATCAGACATTAGAAAATGTCAAGCATCAGACTTTAAAAAATTAAGTTTAAGAAAGTGGAACTTTTTTTTACAAATCTTAAAATTTCCCTTTATTATTTTAATTTCTTTTTTATTAAAGCTTTACATATTTTATATTCTCATTACTTCATATTTTGTGGTAATAAAATATCTATTAAAATTATTATGCAAATATATCGAGGTATTTTACAAGAATAAAAAACATACTAGTAATATACATGTACACCAATTTGAAATAAAAATTACATTATTTTTAATTTTATCTTAATGTAGCAAATCAGAAAAATATTAAAGATTCTTAACTTATTTTAATTAAGAAGTTCTTAGCCACTATTTTTATAATGACCAAGATCCCTGCAAGATCACTTATTTGTTGCCCAAATCACATGTTAAGAACTAAGACCCGGCTGGTTTATTGACACCAGTTTGACGATGACTTGTTATTTTCGCCAAGTCGACCCGATACAGACAGATTCCCACTCAATAAAGGGGTTCTTCCCCATCACTTTAGATTCTCATAAAACCAACGTACTTTAAGATAATATACAAACACTCCTCAAAAAACTATCCTAAGAATCTTTATCTTTCGTAACTTCTTGCTGACTTTTAGAACCACATTCAGTACTACTTGTAACAGTTTCGTTAGTTAGGTGCGAAGAGGAAGAAACTACTGAATTGCAGATATCTTTAGTCTGAGACTGCAAAATAATAAATGGAAAATACTTTCACAAAAAGCTAAAGAGTACAATTACAGTGGAAGAAAAAAAAAAGGAAATATATAACAGGATTATTTTAAATAGGGATAGTAAAATACATGCATGAAAGCTTCAAAATAAAATGTTTTTTTTTATCAATATAAGGAAAGGCTCTTTATAAATGGTGTTTTATTAGATAAATTTTATTAAAAAGCGAAATAATTGTGTTAACAACATTTAGGTTTTTGACTATAGACATAACAACCATATCCTTTAGGGTATATTATATATATTAAAGATGCAGAATATATACTGATCTGTGAAATGTCAGTTTTTTAACTACAAATATAAGTTTTAAAATAATTTATCAAATTTAATACATTTTAAAATTATTTGCTTACAATAATTGTTGTAAACAAATTAGTTGGAAACTAAATCTTGTGTTTTTAAGCAACTTGCTTATCTTTCAGGCAAATATATATAGTCTGACCATGCACACACACTCTGGGTATTGGGAAAACAGGCAGAGAGGTAAAATTATATTAATAACTATTTTAATAAAATTTATTAATCCCTTTTCTGCCTGTTTTCGCACCGACCCAAGTGCCATGAATGTGCAGTTCACTATAACTTGATTAATAAATTTATAAGTACTTTTGAAAATTTAATTTGCAAGCCTCAACTTACAGTATACTTATTGCACTATTTTGCAAAGCTTATTAATGTTTTCATATCACCCAAACATTTTAGCGGAACTCGTATCAAGAATGCTATTAAAAATTTACGCCTACATTTTAAATTTTTTACATACCTCTAGTGATTGAGCTTGTGTTGATTCTTTATTCTGCGTAACAACACCATTTCTATTAACAGATTTAACAGTTAAGGATCCAGCTGCAAAAAAATTCAACTTTTAATCAACATGCTTAGAAAATTTATTATATTAACCAAATAAAAAGATAGGTAACTGGTATTTTTAAAGAAAATTATTATACTTTTATAAAATACATAATACAGTCACATATTGTATTTTTAGGTCTATAAGTGAATAACTAGCAATTTGTCCCACAACTATAAACCCTAAAGGATAAGTCCCCATTTGGTTTCACATTTTCAGGAATGTAGTAAGAATTTTATACAAATCGGTTCAAAGTTCATAATTATTGGAAGAGGAGTATTGGAGTCCTTTTAAAATTTTAAGTATTAATAGGTGATATAAAAAAAAATTCCAAGTTATGATTTAGGTTATCTTGGTTACATGAATTTCCTTCTAAGAGTTTTTATAATTTATTTCTTTGTGCAAAACTTTAAATTTTGAAAAATGAAAATGATACTGAATTAGCATTCATTTTTATGTTGATGGGGTCAATGAACATCTTCATAGGGTTAACACTTTAATAAGTCACATAGATGATACTAAAATCATCCATACAACATTAAATTAATACAAGAAGGACTATGACACATATGAATTTACATTATGAATCACTAAATGTAAAAAATGTCCAAGTCCTTTGGAGAATTTCTCACTATGCTTCTACCTTTAATCATTCCAGTGGCCAAGGAATGGTTACATAAATATTCTTATGGACTTGACACCGTTTTACCTTTAGCGATTCATATGCATCAAATATTTTTATTAATTTAAAAATAACTTATATGGTAAAATTTTATATTTCTTGGCCATCTGTGTCAGCGTCATACTATAAATACAAAGAACGAACAAGCAACTTCGGTTTGTGCAGTGAATGTAGGAGCAGCCACCTGTTGACGGCCCAAGGATAAGACGCTGCTGAGTGTCTTTGACGAAAAGTCAACTGAGGATAGTCTCAAATAACACATTACTCAGTTACCTTCTCGTTAAAGCCACACAATACGTCTCCTACTATTTCTTTATGTACTTTCACGATGTCTTCTACCTTTTAAAAGAAACATATATAAGTTTGAATTTAGGTAGTTTTTAGATAAATATTAATAAACTTTGAAAAAATGCTAAGATCTGTGTTAGAAACTAGATGCTAACATTTAGGAGCAATTTTGAGAATAAAATTTATGAAAAAAATACTTGTTTCATGTAATTTATGCATGTGCAAACTCTTAATATTGCAGTAGTTTTGCATCTATAGAATCACCAGAGTTTTGCAATTTCAGGAGAGCTGTGGAGTCCTAAATTTTAGGAATCACAATTCACTATCACAGGATTTTCTAGACTTTACGATCATCGGAGTATCGCATTTTATATATCGCCGGAGGTTGCAATTTAAGGATTGTTGTATAATATAGAGAATTTTGACAAATTTTAGATCTTTGGAGATTAGCTATTTTAAGATTATTTCCTGCAAGGTCTTTTAAATCCACTTTAAAAAGTTGATAGTGACAAGTAAGAAAACTTGTTTCGATAACTGCGACTAAATTTTGGGGTCCCAAAATTGTAGGAAGTGTTGCATTCTGCGACTAGCAACTGTGAATTCCGAACAATGGCAAAGATACATAATTCCTTAAGAATAATATAAGTTAGGAACTTAGATCTAATTAGAAACATGAAATTTATTCCAATTTTGCAAACGAACCCCCCTTCTTAACTCTATGTTAACGCTGACTTGCAGTGAAATGGCATGTTCTGCTGTTTCACTGCAAGACAGCGTTAACGAGTTAAGATTTGGTTTGAATTATCGTCGCACTAGAGCTACACGAGGGCTATTGGCGACGGGCGTCGTATTTTAGAACCACAGTCAGGTGACGAGCCAACACCTGAATAGGCACCCAACGCAACCGTTAAGGGCGACATCGTACGCAGTGTTAGGACTTTGAAGGATATTTAACATGCACTCCCTTACACGGGGTATTATTCGTCGGACATTTTTGGCTGCACGGGCCGTTTATAGGTCGGCAGCTATTTTTGGCGATGCCCGGACCCGAACCTGGGACCTTCCGCATGCTAAGCGAGTGCTTAACCGACTGGGCTCCCCAGCCCCTGTTAACGAGTTAAGAAGGGGGGAACAGAAAACTAATCGCATCGTATTTTGTGTTCTAACTATAATGCTTTTATTTTAATTAATACTTATAAATGTCTAGTAATAATAGGTAAACTAATTTTGCTGTAAGCTTTATACAATTAAATATTTTCCAAATTTCCCTAAAATTCTTTAAACGAGCAAACTAATTCAAAATTTACAATAAAGAAAAAACATCCTTACCTATTTTTTTTTAAATCTTGCTAAACACAGAACTTGTTTGGTTTGATGAATTTCATGATTCATGAACGATGGGTTGAATACAAATTGCTTTCTTTTCCAGAAATCTAAAACATTACTTAGCAAAAAAGTTTTCTTCTTTGCAGGCAGCACCACTTAATAATATTATAATAACTGCAGGATACAAGTTGTTTAGTTTAAGCTGTTCAATGAGGATTAACCAATGAGGACACAAACCTCAAGCCCATCCAAACAAATTCATATAAAAATTTAAGTTTAAATGAAACAGCTACGCCTTTCTATTTTTAAGAAATTACACCTTGGAAAAAGTTTAAACTCTGATTACATCAAAAGGCTGATTACATCAAAAGACGTACAGCGAGCTAAATCAAGACCAATAAGAATAAGGTGGGGCATATTCAATATCAGGGTTACCAAAGTGTTTAAGAAATATGCTGGCAATATAAACAGGTGTCAATAGTAAAAGATTTGGGCTGAATGGGATGCTTAAATCTAATCACAAATTTAGTCAATACATTTTATAGGGTTTTTTCTATGTTTAAAATTATGAAAAACTTAATTAGATACAATACCTTGTAGACATTTAAAAACAAAGTAATAAATATACATCAGAAAAATAAATTAAACATAAATAGCATCATCACCTATTTTTAGGAAACATGTTTTAAAATAGTAGTATGCAATAAAATTTAAATATATTAATAAACAGTTTTAAAGGATTGTCATAATACATACAGGATTTACTTTCTGTTCCTTTTTTGGATGCATTTGATTCAGATAATCTTGAAGAAGTTGTTTCACTACTTGAAGATACAGAAGACGTTTTTTGGCCGATGATTTCAATTTCTTCGTGATTACTCATTTCTTTATTACTTTTAGAACTACCTATGAAATTTAAATATGCATAATTATAATCATTAAATACATAATATTATTATTACAAGAATCAGTCAAATTTAATTTTGGGTGGTTTCATTTTGCAAATTAGTTATGAAAATTTAAATTATATAAAAGTAAATATATATTGGGATTAAATCACTAGAAAATATTGAGAAAGTCAAAAACACTTTGCTGGATTTCAGGAGATCATACATTGATAATTAATCTAAAAATAAATTACAGATGTTTACCCATTTGTAAAAAAATTCTAAAGAAATGCACAAATACCAAGAACTGTTATTGTAATATTACTTGTAGACTGCTTATGGAACTATATCCAACATTTTCTTCCTTATTTCATTAGTTCTTAATTGTAACAGCCATTGATAAGGAGGTCATAGAAGTTTTCTTTGAAACATGTAACACTCGTATATTTTAAAATGCAAATTTTTATTAACTGAATAAAATCTTTTTTAAATGCTGCATAAAAAAATGAAAGTGTAACTTAGCATTTATTTTATAAAAAAAGGGATTAAAAAAACTCATACAAAAACCACTGGTATAAAAACTTAAAACTAAACACAGGATCAGTTAAAAACTGCTCTATAGACTTAACATGGAAAGTTAAAGAAGGGATGTCTACTTCCTGTATAGTACAATAAACATTTAACTACCGAATTAATTAAAAATAATAGGTCTTATAAATTTGGTAATAGATACTTTAATGAAGTGTCCTTCCTTTGACACATAAAAATTTGGTAAACAGTATTAAAATCCTCCTGACTTGAAAGTTTTTAGTTTAGATAATATATTTTAAAGAAAAAAATCAGTAATAAAAAAGATATGTGAAATTCTAAATCAAAACGAAACTTAGTTGAGCTGTTCATGGTTACAAGAATATATACTATAAGTATATTCCATCTTGGAATCCGATACAACAGCCAATAGTTAATAATAACAAGTTGGTTTATTACAGAATCTGGCACTTACACCGCTTCCACACAACATTCACGCTCAACAGGAAACACACTAACAACAATTAAGAAAGAAATTCGGCAAACAGGGCCTTTAGCTAGTTCTAATTCAAACTTTTATTAGCCAAAATTAATAATTGTCTTTAATCTTCTTTTGCAGATTTGATAATTAATCTTTATCGTTTGCTAATAATTTTTTGATATTCGAAGAATAATGATGTATTTTTTAAATAAATAAAGCTGATTTTTTGCTTCAAAATGACGTATCCCACTTGGTTGTGAGACTTTCGGTTCGTTCTGTGAAAGTGGCTGACAGACGGACTGAATGCTTATAAAACCTTCTACTTTTTACGTTATAAACATAGTGTGGAAGCTAATAAACTCAATTACCTTTAATCGCTTTATTTCGTGCTGTGCTTTCAAGTAAAATACCAGAAGCTTCCATGATGTCTGCCAGCAGATTCTTTTTACATTGTACATCAGTGGACTGCATTAAAACAAATTTTGTTACTTTACAGCACTTAATTTACACAATATATAGTACAAGAGGGATGGTTGAGTTAAAATAACAGAAGATATCTGTATTCTATTTTAATGGAGGAAAACATAGTGAAAGCGAAATATTATATTTTAATTAGCAATGACAACAGCAAATATACTTAAACATAAACCTTGAATGACATTTTCTTTTTATATCTTTATTTGTTTAGTAACTTTTTTTAAGTTAGTTTTCTCCTAACATAGTCGCTACCTTTAAAAAAAGTACAGTAAAAAAAATTTATAACAAATATCATTACAACGAAATACCTAGTATAACGAAATAAATCCCCCAATCCCTTTTGAATTCCCATTAGAATAACAATTTAAAGTTTCCATTTTAAAAAAATTACTAAAACTCAAAGTTTCATTATGACAAAGGATTTTTTCTTTGGCAATCTCACACTTTTCTGTTTTGAAAATGCACCAAACAAGTTTTAAACGGGTTTGTTTATCATTGTTGTCAAAAGGAAGAAGGGGGGAGGAAGCCAATAATAACGGATGTTGATAAAGGATTAAAAACAATCATGTGTTGCAAAAAAAATATATTATCTCCTTCAACTTTATCAACCTTTTTGAAAGACCTATATTTATAAAATAGAAGAGCAGTCCCAGTACTTGGATCAGGCTGAGTAGGAAAATAATGATTGAAAAGTTTCAAGATGTGGACACAACCATCTTCAAACTTTTAATAATTAGTTATATTATTTAATACTTGTTTATTGAAAGTATGAATACTATAACTTGTCTATTAATGAAATTGTTGCAAATTTTTGAGTTTTGTAGCATTTCAAATTTAACAAAATTTTATTTTTTAATGCAATTCCGTTTTAACGAACAATCTACTATAACGAAGAAATTTTCTGGTCCCTTGGAATTATTTGTAACAGAAATTTACTGAACATGGAAAAATGAGTTATTTTGCAACCAAAGGAATGCTTTATAAAAATAATTGAGGCTCTATTGTATACCGCAATCATCTCTTTTATAATACTCAGTTTTTAACATGGAAATTAAAGCAACTTCAAATTCTCATTAACAGCGACTTGATAAGCTCTATAACTAAGTATTTAATTAGAATGACTTTTTTAAGAACAAACTATAAGATGATTTTTTTTTCTCCTTTAAAAAGATAGATGCGTCTTGATATAATTCACAATTACCTAGTCGAGCATAGTATTATTGAGACTCAAGTATATATTAATACTTATGAATTATTGATGCATTATAAGCAGATATAATACTTAAGTAATTATATCAAAACATTAAGAAAGAATGCTAAACCAAAAAATTTGGCAGTGAATATCAGCCGGTACTACTTAAGTTCATCTAAATTTTCAAAATATAACACAAATAAAGGTCATGGCACAAAATAACTTAATTAGGACAAATTAAAATACATGAGAAAATAAAAATTAAAATAATAAAGTTAATAAATAAATTTAAAGGAAAGGTCATTCTACACTTGTAAAATTAATTTAAACATTAATGCCTCACAAGATTTTTTTTTTTTTTTAAATTATGGGGCTAACACATGACTAATTATCCTAGCAAACCAAACAGAAGGTTCTTTTTCAAAATAAGAAGAAAAAAACTAAAAGAAATATAACACAACTACAGAATACATGCAAATCAAAATATCTACGTTTTCTGGTGGCTTTGAATTATGTGCTTCAGTTGTTGTAGGCCATGGTGTTGTGGAAGGTTTAGATACAGCTTTGGTGGCAGGTACCTTCTCGGTGGATATAATAGAAACGCCAGGAGACACAGGCCGGACAGACGAAATTGTTCTGGAAGTAGTTTTCGATCCGGAAGGCTTGTTTTTATCAGGTTTCTGAGAGTTAGAAACTGATTCTTGCTATTAAAAGAAAACATTTGCTTTATTTCAGAGCCTAACCTCTACTTCAATAGACTACTGACTAAGACTTAATAGGACTAAAGTTGGTAAGTTGACTTCATTTCTATAGCTTTTGGTATACAATGACAAAATATTCAATTCCTTAAATGTTGGAATTGTATGATAAATTGTTGGGCAAATAATGGTCTAAAAGTTTTTAAATGCCACCAGGAGTCACTCTTCAAGGGTTTTTGTTGGACAAATAGTGATTTGGTTGAGCAGACTTTGAATACAATTCAAGTGTTATAGTGCACTACATATTTATAAAAAATTATAGGTCAATGATGAATACTCTCTAAATCTTTCGTTCAAGTTTAGAGCTAAATTATCTGAGCATGACTAACAATATAGAATTCAGAGCTTTGGCTAAGCACACAATTTTGCAAAGTAATTTGATACAGTTTTTACATAATCACTGAAGCACACAATCAAAGTTTAAAACTTCTAATGCACCAGTAACATAAAAACCAAAAATTATAAAATAAAAAAACTTCATAGCAGTAGTAACAACTTTTTAGTATGTGTGACTGGAAACCATTTTTGCTAATTTATAATTTTAAAAAATTGCAACTAGTCGCAATATTATCATGTATTCTCTATAATTTCCAATTAACACCAATTATTACAATTTACAATGTGCTGCAAAAGAATTAAGATGAAAATATAATTCCATTATCATGAAATGAGAATAGCCTCAACATAGTTATTTCCAATAATCTTGTACATCTATCTGTCATGGCAGGTAACCTGCAGTATCCACCACAATGACTTGGACGATATTGGTTTTGAAATAATCAAACTATTTTATGGGTTTAGAGATTGATTGCTTATGACAATGTTCCAAGTCATTAGTCTAGATACTGCTGTATAAAATATAATCCATTATCATGAAACAAGACTAGCCTCATCATAGTTGCTTTCAATTATTTATCATATGGAGGGCTCAGAATACAAGTGAACCAAGTCCATAAAATGTTTCTTTGTGCTACAAACGTTTAAAGTTGAAGCTGCTAGGCAATAGCAATTAAAAACATTTTTTTAGTTGCTGTTGCTTAGCGTACATTATCTGAACTAGGAATATTTTCATTGTTGTATACTGAAAATCTACATCGATAGTACATGCAATTGCGCTGCTAACTCGAAAATAAAGTGGACTTGGTTCACTTGTATTCTGAACCCTCCATATATATATCTGTCATGGGCAGGTAACCTGCAGTTTCTGCCACAATGACTTAGACAATTCCAGCTTTGCAATAATCAAAGCTAACTATTTTAAGGGTTAAGCTATTGAGAGCTTACAACAATGGTCCAAGTAATTCATCTGTAGGTACCCCCATGGCAGATCTACTACAGAAAAAACCAGCTCAACAGGTAACCAGCAGTATCTGACACGACTTGAACAATTTTTGTATTGAAATAATGAAGTTTTCATTATACTATTTTATAGGTTATTGCTATTTATAGTAGGTATATTTAGAACGTAAGCTTGGAAAGTATTTCCTCCCCCATCCACGAGTGTGGATTTCTTGGAAACGGGTGATTTGTAGCTGTTTCGGTCTTTTCCCGACCCTACATGGGGAAATAGTAACTGTTTTGATTGAAAACCTCAAGCGCGCTAGGATTAGATAAGTGATGTTCCCCCCCTTTTCATAGAAAACCCAGTGAAGGGATGGGGAAGAGAGTCTTTTCGAAGCTTACATTCTGGCTAGAAATGGTTTAGTCTTACGACAATGGTCCATGTCTTTTGTCTAGATACTGCTGTTTACCAGCCCATGGCCCATCTACCAAAGAAAAAAAAACTCACAGCAACATCATTGGGTATCTTCACCAAGGGAGTAGAACTCATGATGAGAGCTCCTTGAGCCTGAGGCCTGGGCCATACTTGTGCTTTGTGAACGACAATCACATTGGGCTTGGCTGCCGCAGAAACTCTGATAGAAGACGAAGAAGTGTTTATGGTGCCTGCAGGAACGGTGACTCGCAGGGCTGTTGTGGAAGTCATGCCTGTCTGCAGGCCCAAGGCTGATATGGTGGAAGGGTTGATGGCACAGGGGAGTCGGTTTCCCGATGGTTGGGAAATGTTCACTATTCTTGCACTTCTCACGACTCCTGCAGGCATAAAAGACGGTTGGAATGTTTTTATCAGCAAAAAAGCTGTATTCTCTTCTAGCATTCATTTATTTTAAAAAAGCTTACAAATACCGTTTAATATGAACTGTGTATAAAAAAGTTAATATTACAGAAGGATAAATAGCACAAGGGAGTCGGTTGGGAAATGTTCACTATTCGGGCGCTTCTCACGACTCCTGCAGGCATAAAAGATAGTTGGACTAAATTAATATTATGAATATTTAAGAAGATTTGAGTCACAAAACGTATAACATTACCCTAAAAATGTTTTATTATAATTCTGAAAAGTAAAACTTATACAAGTAACATGGTAGCTGAATATTTTCTATTATTCTGCAACTTAATTTTCTTAAATCATTTTTCTGCGAAACCAGCATTTTTTTTAAAAAGCTAACAAATACCGTCAAATATGAACTGTGTATCAAAAGACAGATATTGTAGAAGAATTAATGAGGTGTAGGTTTCCCGTCGGTTGGGAAATATTCACTATTCTAGCACTTCTCACAACTCCTCTAAAAAAATGCTGCTCCTAAATTATTATAAATATTTTAGTAGATTTGAGACACAAAACCTATAATATTACACAAAAAATGTTTTCATAGGGTACTGAAATGTTCTAAAAATATTTATATGTAACCTAGTAGCTGAATATTTTCTTTTTGTTCTGCAACTAAATTTTCGATATGATATTTCTGTGGAAAAAGTTACATTCTCTGCTAGCCTAAATATATTTTTAAAAAGCTTACAAATAAAGTGAATTATGAAATGCGTATTGAACATTTAAAACCATTGCCCATTGCATTTCACAGAAGAATGGATTAAGTTAGGCATAGGAATGGAAAAAGTAAAAAAGTGTTCTGTAAAGGACTTCTTGTTATGTGACACTAATTTCTTAAATGGGTTTTGTTGCTGGAAGCAGGGCCAGATTTCTAAATAGGCTAAGTAGGCTGTAGCCTAGAGCAGAGAATTTTTTGGGACGACAAATTTTATCACCAATTTTTTTTGCATAGATGATTCTAATATAATATGTAGACAAAAAAAGTGATCCGTTATCAGAAAACGAAACTCCTATTTTCTATTTCTATATTTCCATTAGAAGTCCACTAGATTTCCACTAAAAGTTGTATTTTCCCTCTCTTATATTCGCTGTGATAATTTGAAACGGCTCATTTTGACCAACAACCCTATTTTGCAGCTAACCTGTTATATTTCCTTGAAAGGGGAGAATATTGTGAAAGGGACGACAAATCGATTGAAGCCTACAAGTGGAAAATCTTGGCTGGAAGGAGTAATATTATATTAACACATTTACAAGTAGCTACCACTTTCTAGCTATTTATCTACAGTCTAATAACACCCACCGCCATCAGAGTTCCTATACTGAAAAGTGGACGCAGTGGACGTGCTCAGCTTCATGCTCGATGTCGACATCCCTGGCACAGAAACCTTAGGCACGCCTGGCTGCGATGGCTTGGGTCCATCCAATGACGTCGCGACTCCCGTCATTTTAGGAGAGGATGACTGAGGCATGGTGCCAGGTGGTGACGTCACGTTGAATACGACAGCCGTGCTCTGGACCCCTTTGGTGATGGAGGGCGAATTGGAGAAAAGGGACCTTGAGAGGTTGTACTGGGTGTGGTTGGTGGTGGATTTTGGAGGTGGGTGCTTTGCAATTATGTTTTGCGACTGCCTGCCGCTTGTTTTGACGGGGTTTGTGCATTGGTCTATAGATTAAAATATATATTTTTTAGATGTAGTAGAAAAACAACTACCACACAGACAAACAAACAAAACTCATTAATTATTCAAGTCATTTCTAAAAAAGAGAGAGATTGAATGCCCAGATATTTTATTCATTTCAATTCATATTAAATATTTAAAGTAGTAAAAAATATTTAAAGGTAAAGATTTTATAAACAATATTAACCACAAGAACAGCTTGTTGTTTTCTTTAAATGCTAAAATCCTTAAAATAATGTAAATATTACTTTTCAAAGAAGTTTAGCTTTTGGTAAATACTTCTTTAAAAGTGATTTTTCTATGGAATTTAAGATGAGGTTGCTTCTAAGCGTATGTTTATCTTTGGATCTATTCTGTGTGCCAGATAAAAGATTATTATGCGAAAATGTGTGTGTCGTAACAAGTCACTAAAATTATTTAAACCTATTTTGTAGTAGTTTATCAGAAATGTGAAATAACATAAACTGCAAAGTGTGCTGGTAATTTTGTTCAATTATACAACATACATCACCAAGTCTTTTAAAAACAAGTTATCATTACAATACTTTTTTTTAAATTGACTATACAAAACGCACAGTTTTGTGTCCAAAAAATCAATATTGAATCAATAAAACAGTATCTTTACAAACAAAGTCATAGTTATGTCAATAAATCTTAAAACCACACAAACCTTGCTTATTTGGAGACTTAGTTGGTTCTTTAGGGCTAAAAGAACTTGAATCATTAGACAGCGAGTTGTCATTGACCGGAACAGGAGGAAACACATTCGGAGACTTCTTAGAAAAGATAGAAGGCCCATCTTGCTTTGTCTTCAGCGGCGATTTGGGAGACATTGTCTGGGGACGCTGGTTCAAGTGAGACTGGGGACTCAGCTTCATACCAAGGCCGGAAGGCATGTTCTGCCGCGTATGACTGGGGTGCTTGCTGGATCTTATTTGTGTAAGAAATTTATTGCTTTGGGATGGAAGGTTTTGCAGGCGGTCCTTGGATAATGATGATGTACCTGAGAGAATAAGTAGTGAATGATAATAACACAATATTGATGGAAAAAATATCAGTGTACAGTAGTGGCCAAAAGTGAGGACATTTTAAAGTTTCACGTAACTGTGTGCTTGTAATTACCACTTAAATACAAACGTTTATACATTAAATTGAAGGTAATTTAATGTAGAATTTAGTAATAAAAATTGCCAAAAGTGAAAATTAATATATTATACATCAATGTTGAAAAAAAACTTTCACACTTTTGGCCACCACTATATGTATTATTATGTATGCCTTAAGTTGTACTATTACTTACCAATTTTTGTCTGTAAATTAAATACAAAAATTACACAACAAAAAAAAGTTTTATTAAAACTTTGTTACATCAAAATGTCAATCGGGCACTGAAATATTAAACAAACATTCAAAATTTTAAACAATCATAAAGATCTTTCACAAACGAAAAACACACAACTTCAACCTTCTATGCTACGCATAAAAATAATCCTGACTTACATACAGATGATGAAGGTGATGGTGAAGGTATAATGTTGTTGGGTGATTTCATGGAACTATGAGAAGACCTGTGAGCACTTTTCAGATCACTGGATGGTTTGCTGACGTCAGGAAACGTAGACACTTGCTCTTCGTGTAGCATTGCATGAGTTTGGGATGTGTCTCGACTTGCCAACAGGTTGGAGGTCAGCTGGTCGAAACTCGAGAAGGTTGTGACAGTGGATGTGGTTTTCGGCATCACATGCTGGAATTGAATATTAAGATTTATACGAATAACAAAATTAGTTAAATCAGTGATAAATTAACCTTTTATGATGAATTACATCTTTTCATAAACCTTATTGATCAATTAAATCTTTTGATGAACCTTTTTGATCAATTACATCTTTTGATGAATCTTTTTGATCAAATACATCTTTTGATAAACCTTTTTGATCAATTACAGCTTCTTATCAATTTAATGCTCACTAGCAAAACATTTGCAGCTTTCATCTTCTCAATTTGATCATCAATGACTAGGACATACATTGTGTGTAAGAGATCCATTTTAAATAAAACAGCTTTGTTGCCCCGGTCTATAGGCCCTCATTTGAGTAATTAAGCTTGGGAGTAAAGGGGATCAGTAACTTTAAATGGAAATCTGAATTTGAGAAGTATAACGGGGGACCAGGTCATTTGAGTTTGTATAGTTCACTACTTAAGCACACAAATATAAAAAAATTAATGGAAGACAATACAAAAGCACTACTTTAATATGATAACAATTACTTTCTGATTAGCTAAATTTCAAGCAAAAAGGCATATTGAAGTTCTTTACAAATATATTACAATTAATACTTATGTATAAGATTACTTCCTTCGATACCAGAATGATTAAAACCCATATTCATATGCAACACCATTTGTCACTGCCATTTCTTGTGGTCTAGTATTCAAAGCATGTGTTTAAACGAGCTTACCACAGACTTCAACAAAAAAGCTTTAAACAATTACAAATCAATCACTAGACACAAAAACCCCACTCTGTACATACCTTAAATAAAGGCGAATAATGAGACATGGATGCCATGAAGGATGAAGAAATGTTTTTGGAAGCGTTAAAGTCCATGAACGGGGAAGAAACAGGAGACATGATTTCAGGAGAATGACAGGTCTCTGCAATGATGGAACAGTCGGGCGATGTAGAGCGTTCTCTGACCGGGAAATCCGGACCAGGCGAGAATTGGGATTCTAGAGCCAATATTTTCGGAGGTAAGAGATCGACAGAGCCCCCTCTTCTCTTGCGAGAGGCCATTGTTTCGACTCCTTCCTCCACTGAAAAAAAAACATTTTTGGTTAATCAAATAAACAAAAACAAAAAAAGTAATGACTACAAATCAAAGCTTGCTTACATACTAACCACTATCAGTGTGTACTATTTACTTCTAGTAATAGAAACTATATACCATGTTTTCCTTTTTTAAAAATATAATTTAGTAATTCTAGTTTATGTATTACAGTTATTTAAATCTCATAATACAATTGGCATGTTTTTAGTGCCATCAGACATCATCATAAAACACACACAGAGCCCTAGAACACTCAAGTTCCTAAATATACTTCTCTTCATAGTTATTTTCAATTATTTATCATATGGAAGGCTCAGAGTACAAGTGAACCAAGTCCATAAAACACTTTTTTTGTGCTACAAATGTTAAAGTTGAAGCCGCTAAACAGCAGCAATTAAAATAATTTTTTTAATGGTGTTGCCTAGCGTATCGGTATATTATCTGAACGAACTAGGAATTTTTTCATTGTTGCACTGAAATTCTACATAGATAGTACATACAATTGCACTGCTTAATCGAAAATGATAAAAAGTGGACTTGGGTTCACTTTTATTCTGAACTTAACATACAAATATACCATATTCTAAACTCTATACTTCAACTCGAATACAATTATTGATATTTTAATTCATTAAATCACAGTTGTATCCCTTGTACATTTATAACTTACTTTCTATCGTTCCAGTTTTACCAGGAAGCGGCAGGGATGCATTTTTTGCAGCCACACAAGTCGCAAGCGAATTGGCAATCTCCGAAAATGCTGTTTGAGGAGCAAGCCTTTGCATAAGGGGCAGCAGTCTACGGGCCTCAATGGCCCATTCTGTTCCAGTGTTAGGTCCAAATAACCTAAAAATAACACAGAAATGTAGTCGAAACTAGATTAATAAACACTTTTTATGGTTTCAATGGGGGAACATTCATGTGATGTCACGCGGTTTGTTATCCTACACCTCTCGAAACATGTGCTAAAGTTGTAATATACAGCTCTCGAACCACGAGCTAATGTTTTCCTACTGCTCTAACCTGTCTAACCGACAGCGATTTGGAATTGAAGCTCAGGTGGATATGACAGTGAATGTCCCCCATAGATTGGGAGAATAAATACTTCTAAGTCTAACGTTTTTAAAGAGTACTTAAGTACAAGGTTAACACAACAAATGCTAACATATTGCTTGAAAATCAATTTGTAAAGTAAATATAATCATCAGAACTTTTTGCAACACTGTAAACTTATAAACACTTTTTAGGTTAACATCTTAAAAGAATAGTAAACTGGTAAAATTTCAATACAGAGTAAAAGGATAAAAAAATTCACATAAAAACTATCATGATTACCTTTCAGACACTGTGTTTAAATGCTCATCATTTATAGCCCGTCTGATTTCAGACTTATGCCGCTCTATTGGTATGCTAAAAGAAAATATATATTATAATCCAAATACAAAAGCTCAAACAGTTAAATTATACATAGAAAGTATATTTTACATGTTTTGATGCTAGTTTTTATATGATCAAAAAAATTTAACATCTTCAATATAAAAAAATTACAATAACATAAACAAAAATTAATACAGAACCCTAAGTAAGGGCTCTGTATTAATTTATACATATTTGATTTAGTTCTTACATATTTGAACTGATTTTAAAATTTACCCGTTGCCACAGAAAAATAGTTTTAAATATACAAAAAAAATATTATGAAAATTTCAATTACTTGAGAACTATGCTCAGTTCTTCGAGCATTCTTCTCTTATCACTTGTTAAAACTCCTTGAGCTCGGAACGCAGCAATAACAGAAGCATATGCATTGATTTCTGGAAAAAAGAAGTTTATTTATGAAAGGAAAAACTGTACCAGTAATAAAAGTAACATTAAGCATGAAATGTTAGAACTATTATTAGGCTAACCATAACTCCGTAAGGCATCCTGACATTCTTTCTCAGAATCATCTGTAAACATCGGCCACATTTTCCTATTAAATTCAATAGGAACCTGAAAGGTTAAAAAAAAAAAATCAGTCACTTAGAACACTGTCAGTTTTTACACATAGATAAATATATAGTAATCCATATTATTCTTTAATGTATATTTTATTTCAAAATAAACATCTTATAGGACAAATATTACAAAACAGTATGTCGTATCACTAGCAATACAAAAGTTTCTGGCAACTGTTAACTTAGTTGTATGAAGGGTCATATTTAAACACATAGTATACCACTAAATTAAGCTAATTGCAGGTAAAATAGTTTCTTACCATCATTTTTTTTTAATGTTACACCTCATATTGTGAATACAGTCAAAAATTTGAGTGAACTAACCTATCAAATATTCATGGTCAACTTGAGTAACTAGTTTCTGATGAAAATCAAAATGCTAATAGACTCAAGCCTTTGTCAATAAAAAGCAGACTTTTTATTGTTCCCAAAAAATAAAACACACAGACCTTTAACGACTTATTTAGAATCTGCGCATTACACGAACCTTCGCCTTTACAACGAGTGCCTATCTAGTGACCCTGCCACATACATTCCGACCTTTAGCAACGAAACATTAAATAGAAACAGGAATAAAGCATTTCCCACTAATAAATAAACATCTTTTAATACAGATTCCGACACTAAAAGAACCCGAAACCCATTTGTAAGCGTAGTTACGTAAAAAATGCACTTAATACTCGTGTTTCCCCTATGTAGTTGAACAGCTAAGGCATTTTCTGACAAGTAAATGAGCTTTACTCTCCGCTTTGGCGGAAAATATAGCCCGCCAAGTTTCTCATTTTATGAAGGATTTGATCACTTACTGCACAATAAGTTAATTCCTATTAGCCAGTACTGTCATTCTACAATTAAACAAGTGGAAAGTAGTCGATTTTCTATAAGATTTATAGATACAAAATACCAAACAAATAACATAATTAAATACGATTTTTGAAGAAAGTATTTATATGGGCTACGGTGACAGTGAATTCAAATTTCAAATCGATTTTTAAATTTTTATTCATCAATGGCTTTACATATAGCATAAAATGAAGAATTGGATTGATAAAAAGAGTCTTAGAAACGAAATTAAAGATATAGTTGTCTAAATAACTTTTAATAATTTATAAAAAGATTTTTTAAGCACAAATAATCATATCTTTTTAGCTTTTTAACATTTCCGGCAGTTAACTTTGACGCCGCAATAAAAATGTGAATGAACAGAAAAATAGCTATACTAATTTTAATAGTCATTGTTAATTATTTTAATTAAAAATAAACTTAATTGATTACAAAGATTATTTAACAACTTTTTTTCTTATTTCTAGGTTTTTTTCTTATTTTTTAACATAATTTGTTAGTTTGCTACTGGCATCATCAACAATTTGAACAAAAATCAAAACAAAAACAGAGGCCTCCTAATCATACGCAAAGCCAAAAATTAAAATTAATATTAAACGATTTACATTTTAAAAGATGGTAACCAAACAATGTCCGAATTGCCAACAGCATGTACCTGTAGCATGTAAAGCTTGTCCATGTGGACATGTATTTTTTGTGGCCAGAAGAACCGTCAGCCTTAAAAAAACGGGCCACACAGACCAGGGCGAAGTTAAAAGACGGCGAACTGAACGAACTAAAAGGGAGAGACCAGATTACTTCAACTCCCTGCAGATAGAAAACGAGCTTAAAAAGTCGAAAACCCCGCAGAAGCAGCGGAAAAAGGCCGAAAATTCCGGCGGAAACGAGAAAGAAGGGGAGGGATCGAACAGCGAGGAAGGGAGCGAGGCCGCGAACCAAGCTCAGGGTTCGTCCCTCAACAACAAGAACAAAAAACGAGGTCGGCCAAAGAAAAACCTCTCCCAAGACAAAACGACCGAAAAAGAAGACGAGACTGATATGTTTGCCAAGTTGCCAAAAGAAAAGGAAGAACAGTTTGGCATTATACTGTCCGAAATAAACAGAAAAATGCTTCAGCAACAGTTCCAGATGGACTAATATATGTTTTCATCCCATGCATCGGTACAGCTAGCGTATCGGGGCCACGATTGACGGGGTACCAGCGTTTTTTTTTTAAAGAATATAACAGCTCGGGGGGCCACAATCGACGGCCCGAGAATTCGCCAAATAGCATTATGGCCCCGATACGCTAGGTGTTCCGGACTAATATATGTTTTCATCCCATGCATCAAACATCATTTAAAAGAAATAATGTATTCTCATAACTTTATTCAGTCGATGCATTTTTAAGGCATTCCATATCAAGTTTTATCTTTTGAAAAAAAGAGTTTATTAGTAGAACTGTAGTAGAGTATTCATTATTCATTTTATCCGTACTCAATTGAGGCTCTAATTCGTTTTGATAAGAAAAGAAAATAAAGTTTGTTAAATGTAACAAAATTTAAGCTTGAAAGTTAACTATTTATAACATATAAAAAGACCTCATAAATCCATTATGAAATGAGTTACATAAAGTTCAATTATTGACAGTAAACACATGGTTTTTTTTTATTTATTGCTTTATTATTTACAAAACATAATAGTTAAAGTGACCAGATTTTCTGAACCAAAAATCAGGATATTATGTCAACAAGACATAGCTAATCAATATCCTAAGTATTCAAATCCTAAGAATCCATTATCCTAAGTAATCAAATTAAAGTGCTATTAATAATTAAAGCTATTTTGAAAAATAGTATTCATAAAATTGTTGTAAAATCTATATTTTATTATATTCCCCTATTTTTTTGGATTTGAAGTTACTATTGAACGACTGTATAGTGTGACATGCGGGGATAGTGGTAAAAAACTGGACTTTCTCGTCAAAAGCTAGACATCAGCTCACATTACCAATATTGAAAAATTATATGTTCAAATTTCATTTCCAATCTCTTATCTTTTGACTCATACACTGACCATTTTGCTAGGATTTTTGTTTAATGCTAAATGATTGTTATTAAATATTAAAATCATTTTTAATTATACTTGTGTAAATTTCCTTAACAGTTATTGATGGGCACCCTGTGGCAAAAATAGCACTTTTTAAAAGCTAAAAACGAGTGGTAAAATATTAAATTTATATGTAGCAATCGTTAAGTTACACAGGGTGTCTACAGGTCAGGAAAGTCAAGAAAAAGTCATGAAATCAAAAAAAATCCCCAAAAAGTCAGAAAATTAGAGCAAAGGTCATGAAAAATTAAAAAAATTGTTAAAAAAAGATGAATTTTACCCAGATTTTATATTGTTAGTATTTTCTAGTCCTTAATTTTTCTGGGAAAGTCCTTAAAAAGTGTTAGAATTTTTTTACCCTTCTAAGCGCAATAGCTGCTTGAATTAGCTCTGTATTGCATCAAGTATTATTTTATGGTTTGTCATTGTAATTTTTTCTTTAACGGATTAATCATTTAAACAGTCTTAAAAGTTTTTGAAAAAGGTCAAGAAATATTCTGAAAATGTCAAGAAATTAGATTTAACAAATCTGGTACATCACTACTTGGCAAGTAAAATAACTTTTTGTGTGTTGTAAATAATATTGATGTGGTTTGCTGGTTCAAAAATATAAATTATATCAAAAATTATAATTTTGTTTTACAATGCATCCATTCAGAAATTCACCCAAAAGTTTCTAACTTTCTGATTTAGTAAAAGTTACATGCTGCTTTAGTTTTTTTGAATAACAGGTTGGTTTTGTTAATTCAGATTTGATTTTTAGGTGTTTCAAAAACCTTTTTTTAAATATTTTACCATTACATTATGTTCATGGAAAAGTAAATTTCTAAAAACAAATTTTTTTACAAAAAAAAGTTACAAATTGCAACTAATTTTTTCCCCACCTCATCGACTAATTTTGTTCAAAAACTGTGAGGACTTCAATGTTTCAACATATTGTGCTACTTAATCAAAATAATATTTTTATTTCTAAACCTAAATTCCTACAAATTTCTCTCGTAAAAGTAGTTAACGATGCTAAATTTTAAAATATCCTTATAATAGAATTTTCACCAAATTAAATCTTGTGTAATTTTTATTTCGGCGAGTCTGTATCCTTACTTATTTGTTAAGTAATTATTTTCAATAAAGCTTATAAAATTTTCTTATGAGGGATATGTCTAACAAATCAGTAATTGCCAAATAACTAAGATTATAAATTATTTAAACTTATTGAGTGTTAAAAACAAAAAAAAAATTATTTTTTGTTAAAATAATTCTTTAACCTTCTAATGCATACTGTTACCATTTGGTAACAAGTAACATAATCCACTTTATTCTATTAAATTTGAGCTCCTCCTAGACAAATCTGTGTTTTTTTCATCTATTGCATTTCATTTTAAAGTTTTAGCTATTAATAATCCTCATAGATGACAGTAGTAAAAGTGTATTAAGACTAAAGAGTGAGGTTATTAACTTTTGTGAAATTGCGTTTTTGGCAGTATTCAAAGAATAATAATATTAGTACTAAATACTAATAAATTGTTTTGAAAAATTAATCATAGTTAAAAAGGGTTATTTTGAAATATTTTTAGTAGTTTTCTTGTCATTCTTATCAAAATTGGAATTTTGCAGTTGGTTTTTGTCATATGGAAAATTTTTTAAAAATTGAAATTATTTAAATTCTAACGCAGTTAAAAAAAATTAGTATTTTTCCCAAAATGTGTGAGTATTAAAGATACATATATATTTTTTGGGGATGAAAATAAAAATTCATGCATTGCAGAAGGGGTTCTCAACCGGTGGTACGCGAGCACATTTCAGGTGGTACGCATGAGTGATGTGAGCTACATGATGCTATAAATAGCTTCTGTACGCAAATGCAGTGTGCACGCAAATATATTTTTCTTATTTTAAACATTAACATGATATTAAAGAGGAAATCTTCAATTAACTTCTGTATCAGATTTTGCTGAGCTTGTACTATTTTGTCTTTTCATGTTTTTATCCCTATAGGTATAAACAAAACTGTAAATTAATACCATTAAAAAAATTATTTATCCTTTATTATAAACATGTCATAAATAAACAAAAATCTAACCATAAAATACGAAGTTTTTTCAGGAATTTTACTCAAAAAACCTTTGAACACTTTTAGAAGAGTAAATATTAGACGTTTATTAAAACATTTAGGTCTGGTTATACGCCAAAATTTCTCAAAAAGTCAAGTGGTACGCAGGAGCAGAAAGGTTGGGAAGGGGGTTGCATTAGAGGGTTAACTAATAAATGAAAAAATTATTTTTCAAATTAGAGACAGGGAGTACATTTCGTGTGATATTCCTCTAAATTAAAAATTGTAGGATTGGGTACCTTTGTTTAGTAAGCAAGAATGTAATATGACTAAAATTTTGCATTTATTAATTCGAATACTTATGTATTTTTTTCCTGAATTTGGTAATGAAATCTAAACTGAATCCAGTGATTAGCTATACCCTAGTAAGTGTTTCCCATTCGACGACATAAATGTTGAAGTGGTTTATCACATGAAAGTGGATCAATTAGACAAATAGTCATGGTGTTTATAATATCACAGGGGCTTATTACTGAGTTGAGTTGGCGGCATCACATAGGCCAAGCACTGTGACTGCTGGTCTACTGTACTAAATGGCTTAGTTTACTGCCCAGTACAGGTGTAAAAAACAGAAAAAGGGTTGCTCTAGATTTGATGCCAAATGTGTAGGAATTCTTCAAACATGTCTAAGTTAGGGATACAAGTTATTCTGCTTTGCTCTTGATTTGGAAATGTAACCGTATTTAGTTCTTGCTATATTATGTTTTAAATATGTTGAAATATTTTTAAAGGACTAATTTTGAAATTGAAATGTTAAACTTATTTCATAGAACTGCTCAAAAATGTTTAAATGGGAAATCTATTTGAATCATATTAATAGTTTCAAAGAAACATTATATGTCATTGCAGCGACAAAATAAAACGAAATTAAGAAAATACTCAAAAGATATTCTTCAGAGTATCTAAAATCGAAGGACGAATACAAAATGTGATTTTTAAAAACAAATTATCAAAATTAATTTTTTTTTAAAATTCAATTGTCATTTAGTCTCTCCGTTACCAGAATAAAAACTGGCCCTCATGTATTCACCCAAAACCATGACATTAATGGTGCCTTGGGATTCGGTGTAAGAACTATCATGTTTTAAAAAAGCATTAGAATATTTCAGTTATTAGCAATATACAATGACTATTTAAAATCAGTATAATTTTATATCGAATTCTGATACTTTAATAATTTTAAAATGTGAAGCTTTCAGGGTCTGATCGAAAAAACTTGATATGTGAACCCTTTGTCCATTTTCATTTTGTTGCCTACCTGCTCTTTATATTTATTAAATTTTCGATAGATGGCAGCAGTAAAATCTTTCAAAGACGCAATATCTCTCGCGCAATGTCTTTTAGTTATATGACTATCGATAGATGGCAGCAGTATCTTTTTTCAGAAGAGAATTATCTCTCTATATTACAAAAAAATAAGCTTTTTTTTATCTGTGCAACGCAATTTTTATAGAACAACTCCAATTTTTTTTGCTGAATATCTCAAATGGTCTAAATTTCATGTCCACAAACTATTTTCTAAAAATTCTAATTAATTTTTTAACTAAAAAATTCCAAAAACGGCGTGTTTTGTTGCCGATATTCGAAAAAAAAATCTGTCTCATAAAAGTGTCTGAATTTGTGGTATTTTTTAGAATTTTTATTTATCAACAAATTGACAAAACCGGAAAAAATATTATTGAAGGGTTTTTAAGTTTTGAGGGGAAAGATCGGGTACTTGGGGAACTTAAGCTGACTAATATTCCTAATCAATTAAAAAAAATTAAAAACTCGGAAATGTGCAGGGTCACTCCAACTTCTAAAAATTGAAATATATATTTAAAAAGCTTTGATTTCATATTGAATCATGAAAAACATTGAATTTAAAATTGAGAGGTTGTTATTGTTTTATTAGCAGATTTTTATTTCATTTAAAAGTTTGGGATAAATATTGAAATAAGCTTTAACGTTTATAACTGCATTCGCATTTGAAATATTTACAGGCTTTTGAACCCTGAAATTGGGCGACATAAGAAAGGACAAAGCGATTAAAATACCTTCCACTTTTTTAACTATGGAAACCCATAAAACTCAATTTCTTTTTAACCTTCGTATTAGTTAAGAATTTGTTTTTGCGTTGCCATGCCATCGCTCCGGTTCTCAAACATTATTCCTTCACATAATACAGGAGAATTCTTAACACCAAAGCTAAGCAAAAAAATACATGAATGAATGTTTTTGTGAGACCAATATGGTGCACAATAGAGGGGCCCATTGTGGCATGGACCCACACATTCCACGGACCCATCTAAAGGTGGAATTTCGATTCTTATGTATGCGGTAACCGCCGTGGCCCACGGGAAATGGACCCCTCTATAAAAGAAATTCCAATAGTCAACTGAAGAGTTCATTTTAAAGAGCAGTCTGCGGGGTAGTTTAATCTTTTGCATTGCAACAATTTTAGCAAAGAGGAGGACAAACACAAAAACCCTACGCTGCTAAAAACTTCAGTTCAACGTTGAACCAAATATTGGTGAAAAATTAAGAACTTCTGGTAGATACATCATAAAATGAAGGTTCAACCAAAGATCAAATTCTGGAAATAGACCTGCTTTCACGAAAAATTGGTTCGACTTCTACTCCAATAGCACGAAAGTTCGGTTCAACTTTTACTAACTGCAACCGACAATTTAACTGTTTCTCAAGCGCAGGCGCCACCATGAGAGAGTAATACTGCTTCTGCTTGAGAATTCGCCCGACCGTGGCCGAGTGGTTATAGCATCAACATCAATCTTCACCCTCATTCACCATTGTTATGCATTGGGATAACCTTTTTTATGGTTCAACATTTCACTATAGTTACGCTTTGGGAAATCCCGCATATGGTTCAACCTCTATCCATAGTTACGCAATTTGAAAATACCGTTTTATGGTTCAACGTTCAACAGTCTACCAAATCATGGTTGCAACAAATTTGAACCGTATTTTGGTTCAACCTTGAACTATTATTTTTAACAGTAAAACATGGGTATTACTATGTGGGTAAACACTAGCTAAAACAGTGACTTGATGACTTTTTCCATTGTTGTTTTAAGATTAAAACGCTCGATGATTGCAGTTGATCAAAAAAAGTGTATCTTCAAATGGGGTAACTTTGGCTCAAGCATAAAACCTTAATACTGACTATCTTCTTGAATGTTTTTTGACTCATAGGTCAAGATAAATTTGCCGTTAATTATAAAAATCAAGCACATCTTAAAGAGTGTATTTAATTTGAAGATGATGCTAGTTTGAAAAGCTGGAGCCAAAGTTACCCCATTCGATGGTAGTAAAAAAATTTGAGTTTGGGAGCAAAAATTATCCAGTTCATTCTATATTGAGCATTAAACCTTTAACAGACCCAATAAAGTATAAATAAATATTTTGTTTTAAGAATTCCTTCGGAGAACAACTGATGCTGTTATTTTCAAAGAATAAATGATGGAAGATCATTCTGTTATTTATCTAACATCTCTAGAAATTCCCAAAGTGTAATTTTGTTTGTTGTTATCGATGGTCTAACATTGACTTTCACATGGTAAAAAATCCGAGTCAAAAATATTTTCCCATAAGCATAAAATCTTCAATGAATTGGTTTACTACTTTTGCTTAAGTTTAATAGGTAGCATGTAAAAGTAAAACTGTAACATTTTAAACGTTTCCGTTACAGAAGAATTAATGTGCGTACAATCTTTAGAAAAATGATGTCTATTTTTCTTCATTCCTTGGGAAACACAAATGCTACAAGAAAGCCTTTTTTGTGGTTGGTATTTTCTGTAACTGTTTTTGTGTGTGTGTGAGGTTTTTTTTTTGTCTACTTACTACTTTTTATTCTAAAATTTTTGTTTTAAAAAATTGATTGTAGGAAATTTCATATGTAACCAAATCATTCATGAAGAAATAAATGATTGGCTGAAAAAAAATTAAATTTTGAATAATGTTCATGTTTCAGGTTCTATGTGTAGTAACGGAAATGCCGAAAGAAAATTAATTCTTTTTCGAACTGCGATAAGTGAATGAATGTCCCTTGGGAACAGGGCACCAATAGGAATACCAATCGAGAGAAATGCAGGAATGAAAGCTGGAAGAAAATATGTCACCTAAAACAAGTAGATTTACATACCGTGTTCCCAACACGTTTTCAACTATGCATGTTTTTTTAAACTTCATTTACTTCTTGCATTGGTAAAAATCAATTAAGGTAGGCGAATACCCAAAATTCTAAAATTTTTACTATTGCTTTAATCTTTTCCAAATTTGGCATAGTGATTTCAAATATAATGAACAATGCTTTTTGGGCAATTTTTAAAAATTTAAATATTATTTATTTGTTTTAAACTGTGTTTTTCTACTAAAAAAAGAGGTTTACGCTAACAAGTCTACCACATTGAATTTTCATCCTATAAACATTAATTATGTGCTAAATTCTTCGTTTTGAACTGATGCATGCAATGACCCTCTAGAGTTGCATACAAATTACAAGAAAAGAAGTTATTAAGAAAAATGTTATAAATTAACCACACAAAAAAAGATTTTTTTCGATTAACTTACACTTGGACATTTTTTTTTTTTTAATTTATATTTACACCGGATGTTAGAGGTTCATGGCACAGATATATATTGAAATAGCATCTGTAAAACATTTCAGGTAAATTAATGTAAAACTTTTTATACTAGAAGTGTTGGCGCAAACCCCTTTTTTTAGGTGAAAAACACCGTTTAAAATAAATCAATTACATTTAAATAAAAAAAATTGCCTAAAAAGCATTGCTCATTATATTTGAAATCACTATGCCAAATTTGGAAAAGATTAAAGTAGTAGTAAAAATTTTAGAATTTTGGGTATTCGCCTACCTTAATAATATCGGTAAATTTAAATTTATTTAATTAAGGTAACTATTATTTTTTAATGTTATTAGTAGAGAATTTTTTTTTTTTTTTTTAGAATTACCAAGAGGCCTTCTACGAAAGGTAATTTTCTCATGCTCGTAAAACCGAACCTGGCCTGGTGCTCAAGCTTTTTTTTGCATATGAAATACATCGCATTCTTTGTGGGGGAACGGAAAAGTGTTACCCTCCCCAGCTCAACACCGAAAACAGATTGAAGTGCGACATTTGGCGCATCTGGCGAAGTAGTATCACCCAGATATTCAACTGGTATCACTTCAGTTATCGCTCCCCTATAGAAGGGGTTGCCGAAACAGCATTTGGCGATGTACTTTGGTATTTCTTGTTGGCCCATTAGTTGCCCACGCTCGGTGAAGGGGCCTCCAAAATCAAAGGCACACAGGCTCTCCTTACATTAAAGTCTTGATGGAGCTTATTTGACAACAAAACACACAATTGTTATTGGGCAAAGGCCAGCCGTTCCAATATCATCAAACTTGACCAAGGGCTCTGCCGGACCTGTGGCAGTACAATGCGAAGTACTAGCTACTAGGTCTCATATTCGACAATGAAATGACTGTAGTAAAATAGAAGAATGGTTTGGTTTGAAATATCGTCGAATTTAAAACCACATTCAAGTGACGAGCCGACACCTTAGCAGGCACTCAACGCAACAAGGGCGACATCGTGAGCAGCGTTAGGACTTTGAAGGATATTTAATGTGCACTGCCTTACACGGGGTATTATTCGTCGGACATTTTTGGCTGCACGGGCCGTTTATAGGTCGGCAGTTATTTTGGTGATGCTTCGACCCTAACCTGGACCTTTCGCATGCTAGGCGAGTGTCTAACCGACTGGGCTCCCCAGTCCCATAGAAGGATGGAAAACTCCACTAAGTTTTCCTCGCCAAATGGCAAATGTGGTAGCCAACGGGCTTCCCTCCCAAAGTGGCATGCTTCCAGGGCCGTAACTTATAGGGGGGGAAGGGGGGGAGCCTCCCCCCCCAATAATTTTAGAAAGGGCGCCATTTTGGGCGCCGTTAGGCGCCCAAAAGGGCGCCCTCTTCAACTTTTTTAACAATTAACTTTTTAACAAATATTTAGCTATAATACGTAATTATATAATTTTATTTACTTATTTCCCCTCAATAGCTTTTCTAGGGCGCTATTTCCCCCCAAAATGACACCCTGAGATTTTATAATAAACAACAGAAGCTTAAACTGGTATAAAGAACATAATGTTATTTTTTTAAAATAACGGAAATCTTTCACTGTTGTTATTCCTTTCCTTAGAAAATTCTTACCGTCTTTAGTGGTGAACGGGGGGGGGGCAGGCAAAGGGGACTATCAGTGTTGCACTATCTTTCTTTTTGTCCCCGAAATGTAACTGGATGTTGGACCAGCTGAACTCGAACACAAAAGGCTGTCTAGACATACTAGCCATAGCTATTTAGGATTTTTTGGGCTGTGTGGGGGGCAATCCGTTATCTTGATAAGTCGAAAACCCTAACAAGACAGTATCAAAGGGCCGAAAGTGATTTTCAACGAAAACTTACTGTACATTGCAATACAAAGTGATGGGCGATCTCACTATTTTCACGGGGGACAGATGGAGGCAAAGAGGCTGTGAAGGGAGCCTTATTGTTGAATGTTGTGTATGTACAACTGTCTGCTCTGGTTTTATGTTATCTTTCAGTAGCCAGAGAGTAAGAGACCACCTACGGAGGTAGGTCGCGTTGTCTCAAGTAAAAAGTAAATCCTTTTTATTTAATTGTGCTTTTTAACGTATTTACGTGTTGTTTAAGAGAGAAAGCTAATTTTATCCACTTTTTTCCTTGCTTTTCCAATGCTTATAATTTTCGAAACCTTCTGAACTTCGCAATTGGTACAGAATAAAAATTAAATGTACCTTTTAAAATAATAGTTGTACTTTTCGTTGGGAATTAAAGTAAGGTAAGAAATTACTATTTATTCATTTTATTATCATTACATAGTAAAATACTTATTAAATGTATAATTTTAGGGAGTTAAATTGTATCTATTTTTTTTTTAAAATATGTACTTGTACATAAAAATAATCGAAATGAGAATAAAGAAAACTTATTTTATAATTATAATGGGAAATGACGAATGTAACTTTTACAATTAAATTGCGTGCAAAGCTACTTTTCGATAATTTCATGAAGCAATAATGTGTTTTTTTTTTGCATAATTGTATAGATATTCACATTGCTACTATAAAAATTGTATAAAGGATCAATTAATTTGGAATCTCACTCGTTTCTATCGAATACTCTATTGCAAGGTACTTTTATAAAGCCAATTATTTGTAGGTTTAAATTTATCATAACTAATTCAGTGTTGTTATTTTCAAATTAGGTTAATTCATTTTTAACTAATTTACAAGTTAATTGTTAAACGATTAAATTAGTCATTAATAATTATTCAATTTGTAATTAAAACAAGTAGGTTTGTAACAGAATTTGTCACTTAACCCGCTTCCACACAACAGTTGTCTTCAACAGGAAAAATGTCACCAAACACAATATTAACTCTATTATAAACCTTTAAAGGCTAAATTTGGCTAGATTCATTTATTTTATTTCAAAAATTCAATAATTATTTATTTGATAATAAATTCAATAATTATTATCGTTTGCAAAAATTAATTTATATTTAAAAAATTAAAAAACAATATTCATCCCTTTTAAATGAATCCAAAACATTTGATGCAAATAACAGGTAAAAAGGCGCATTAATTCTATATTAAACATTTGCATGCTAATTTTGGCTAGTTTCATTTAATTTATTTCGAAAATTCAATAATTATTATTGTTTATCATTTGCAAAAATTAATTTATATTTCGAAGAATAAATATGTAATATTCCCTTGCTTTTAAATAGAATGAAAACATATCATATCAACATACAAAGAATCTCGTAGTGAAATATATTTCGCGTCATTTCAAACTGACCGATGCGTCACAAAAATAAATGTATTTGAATTTATTGTCTAAATGAATTAAAGTTTCTCGAGCAATTGTTGTGATGGCAATGGTGATTTAATTTTAATAAAAATGGCTTCCTATGCTTTTTAAATGAGCATTAAATTTTGCAGTTTTTTTTTTAATAATTGAAGTACTCCGAATTCGAATTCTTTTCTGAAATTTTCAATGTATTCTGATTTTGATGCGCAGAATTTGTTGACGTATCACACTTGTCCGCAGCGTTTGTAGTTTGGGCTATGAGAGTGGGTGACGGGCAGACAGACGGACTAAACGATTATACATCCTTCCACTTTTTACGTTATAAATTTAGTGCTGAAGCTAAAATTATTTCATTTGTAATTAATAATGATGTAAGTAGTAATTAATAATTATTTAATAAGTAATTAAAAATAGTTTAATTAGTAATTAAAAATGGTTTAATTAGTAATTAATAACAAACAATTGCTTTGATTAGAAAGTTTAATTAATTCATATGTACTAATTGATGTATATAATTAGCCGTTAATAATGATTCTTAACTGACTCTCCAAAAAAATGTAAGAGGGCGCCAAAACGTGGTCCTCCCCCCCCAATAAAATGTCCAAGTTACGGCCCTGCATGCTTCGTAACATAAGTGCGTACTGAACGCAACTTGACTGCGTGGGATCCGGGCTTCCGAAGGCCTCTCACAAGCCATCATCTGTTCAATTTTTATAGCACCTTCAGGACCGTTAGCTCCGGATGATGGATCAACGACCTTAGTCTTCAAGAACTTGATTAGATTGTTAGATACCACCAAACTATATATAACGCAACATTTATTTCGCCCTGTGACTGGTAAGGGGATTTAATAATTTTTGAATTAAATAATCTATATAGCTTATTTTTTTATAAAAAAAATAGTTCAAGTCGGCCGGATCTACTGGACTATGCCCATTGCCCATCCCAGATTCTGTGATCTTTGGTCTTGCTGTAATGCTAATTTAATAGTTTTTAATCAGTTGGAAACAAAACAGGTGAAACAGGTTTAAATAAACAAGTAGAAATGGGGGGGGGGGGTTGAGAGAGTTAAAAGTATTTCAAAGTTTACAATGCAGTTCATACAATTGAGTAGCGAGTTTCTTCGACTTGAAGACACAGTTGATGTTGTTCAATTTTTGCTGCAACTTTGTTATGAATAGGCTCGTGCTGGCAATGTATACTACCGTTGTACCTTAAAAGCAGTTGAAATGTTCACAGATTTTAAATATTCAATATGATAAAGACCATTTATGCACAGCTTAAGAGACGACAAAAAGCAAATAAACAACAAATTATTACAAAAAAGCCTGTTTAAAGACAAAAGCGTCTTTTCTGTAAAATTTACACATTTTTTTACAGTGAGTGGAGCCTTCAATTCCTCTTCTCAGTTATCCCCACTCACTATCCAACCCTTCTGGTCACAAAACCTCACATACCAAACCGCAACATGTGCGCTATGAAAAGGCAAGGAAGGAAACTATTATGCAAAAGTCCGATTATAATAACCTTAACAATACTTGCCCTACGTCACAAGTATTGTTGCCACTCGTCATAAGAGGGGTGGCACCCAAAACAGGAGTTTTAAGAGCGCGCGTGGCCCTATCAATAGCTCAATAATTGGTTTATTCATAGGTCTCGTGCCGTATGGGAAAGTACTTCAAACTTTTTTTTATATTGTCATCAATGCGACCCTCAAAAGTCACATCTGTTGAAATTTCTAATGCAACACGGTGTTCGGATCATTCGATACTGCGTTTTTTTATAAGTAAAGTTTAAATTTGGTGATTGATATTTTGAGATTTGTATCTTTTTTCCCTTTGTGAAGTTTTTGCTGCCAAATGTTGCGTATGGTGCATGAAGATTTCGGCATGGTGTTTAAGTTGAAATTGTGTTTGATTTTTTAATTTTTTTTTAAAGCTCATGAATATTTTATTGAATTGAATTTTTGATTTTTGCAATTAATCACACACGTCACCAATATTTCCGTGTGTGACGGAATACAATAACACTTTTTAATAAATACAAACATATTGTTTTAGTAAATAATATAATAAAAATTAATTGTAAATAAATTATTTTCGAAATGTATCATTTTATGTAAAATAAAATATGTAACATTAACATCGCAATATGCAAGGAATAGTTACGTACCTCTCCCATCTAGCTTATATTAGAGATAAGATTAAATATACAGTTTCCAAGCGCTGTAATAGTCATCGGAACGCAGAAGAGAGAGTCTAGTGTGATACCATAGTTCCGCACTAGATGGCAGCACTATTTCTATTGTCTTTAAGTGTGTATTGGTTTGGTTTGGTTTAAATTATCGTCGCACTAGAGCTACACGAGGGCTATTGGCGACGGGCGTCGTATTTTAGAACCACAGTCAGGTGACGAGCCACACCTGAATAGGCACCCAACGCAACCGTTAAGGGCGACATCGTACGCAGCGTTAGGACTTTTGAAGGATATTTAACGTGCACTCCCTTACACGGGGTATTATTCGTCGGACATTTTTGGCTGCACGGGCCGTTTATAGGTCGGCAGCTATTTTGGCGATGCCCGGACCCGAACCTGGGACCTTCCGCATGCTAAGCGAGTGCTTAACCGACTGGGCTCCCCAGCCCACTAAGTGTGTATTGGAATTTGGAATTAGTACTGAGAGAATTTTTTAAGTAACATAAACTTTTAATTATAAAAGTACTCGATTTAATAAGCCATGGGAAAACAAGTAAATTTGCTTAACTGCCCCATGGAGATGTCATCTTCACCTTCTAACATTAAAATTTCCCAAGAGACTATATTTACAATAAAATTTAGGTAAATTAATTGATACATAATTGTGTATTAATTAGTTTATTAGGTAAAATGCATTTTGCATACATGTACTACTTTTAAAATCGTATTCGCCACTTAAAATTCTATTTTTATAAGGATTTGACAGCTGTATACAGCCGGATTCTCTCCCCTAACCTGATTAATTTTTAACCCTTTGACTGCAAAACTTTTGGGTGTATGAGATTTTTTTTTTTTTTTTTTTTTTGCTGGTTTAATATAGTATTTAAAAATCAATTTGTTCAGTTATGTTTCAAAGGTGATAGAGAGTTTCAACGCAGTATGTTGATAGGAAAGGTTGTACTTCTTTTTTGTATAAGTCTAAGCAATATTTCATTTTTTTTTCTCTGAAATACACATAAATTCAGCAAACGATAAGGAATAATTGTTGAATTTTCGAAGACTAACACTTTGTTTAATTTTGATGTTCAATGTGCAACCAAATAAAGTGGTTGGCTTTTCTTTAAACGCATGAATTTTGTGTGGAAGCAGTTCTAAGTGACAACTTTTGTTACTAACTTACTTGTTTAGCTTATTTATACAACTTCTTTACTTAAGGTAGGCGAATACCCAAAATTCCCCAAAATTCTAAAATTTTTACTATTACATTAATCTTTTAATAATTTGGCATAGTGATTTCAAATGCAATGAATAATACTACTATTTAGGCATTTTTTTTTTAAATTTAATTATAATTTATTTATTTTAAACGGTGTTTTTCTACTAAAAAAGGAGGTTTACGCTAACAAGTCTACCACATTGAATTTTCATCGTATAATCATTAATTATGTGTTAAATTCTTCGTTTTGAACTGATACATGCAATGACCCTCTAGAGTTACATACAAATTACAAGAAAAGAAGTTATTAAGAAAAATGTTATAAATTAACCACAAAAAAAGAGATTTTTTTTCGATTTACTTACACTTGGACATTAAAAAAAAAAACTTAAAAAATACATTTACAAAAACTTTTTAAAAAAATTTACAAAAGATGTTAGAGGTATATGGCACAGATATATATTGAAATAGCATCTGTAAAGAATTTCAGGTAAATTCATGAAAAACTTTTTATGCTAGAAGTGTTAGCGTAAACCCCTTTTTTTAGTTGAAAAACACCGTTTAAAATAAACCAATTATATTTAAATAAAAAAATTTCCCAAAAAGCATTGTTCACTATATTTGAAATCACTATGCCAAATTTGGAAAAGATTAAAGTAATAGTAAAAATTTTAGAATTTTGGGTACTCGCCTACCTTAAGGGAAATTGTAACGGGTTCTTATGTATTCGGATTACGGATATTAGAAAATCCTAAATCTCAGTCACTCTCTTGTATACATTGTTTCTTTATCTTCTAAGCAACAATCTAATGTCCAAGGATTAGGGTGCCCGGGAACCTACAATAGAGTTGCGTGATAGTCGATGGTGGGAAGCTTTTTGGAGATGACGGAAAAAGATTTGACTTTTTTTTCTCTTCTTCACAGTCGAGTTCTTTGGTAATTGCCGAATTGTCCTTCTTCCCTTTTTTTGTCCCTCTTCTTGTGTAAGTGTCCTGTTTTGTAGGTAAAGACACTGTAATTGAGGGTCAGTTTGGGTCGAAAGCGTTACATCGATATTTTGCCGATAGAGCTTGTTGCACTCTTAAAACAAACGAGCGATTTTAACTCAGTCTGAGTAAATTTTCACTTCTCCAGTATCGAAAATGCACTTCCCCTATAGGAGGGGATCCTATGTATTTTAAACCTGCGACAGGATCACAACAAACGAGTGATTTGAACTCAGTCTGAGTTAATATTCACTCCTTTCCAGTGTCGAAAATGCACTTCTCCTGCAGGAGTGGATTTCACTCTTTTGTTTTAAGAGTGTAGTTTGGTATAGTATAAGACAAATATAAGTTTGAATTTATATGAATGCAAAAGTTGGTATAATATATTGTTATCAACGGGGTGGTTAAGCTTTGTATTCTGAAAAATCTAAGCAATTTAATGCGAATAAAAATCAAGCAATTCTTGAATTGATATTAGAGAAGGTAAAGCCCAATAAACCTGTGAGAATTTGTTTACTCATGTTTCTATTGGGTGAAAATGTTGAGGTCACATTATTTCCAATCACTATGCACATACTAACATAAAGTAAATTAGTATTATGATGTTCACATTTTTTTCTACTACACTACAAGCATCGAGTCAAAATAATTAGGATATTTATTAGCCTATAAACGGGGCTTATGAGTTATAAAATATAAGAAATATATTTTTATAATTAATAAGTAAAAATCAGTCTTACATTTCGGTGCATGTTTGCAAATGAAAGTAGTAAATTTTTAAAAAAAAATCAATACATTTCCAACCATCTATTATTCTGTGTACTTTTGAAAATTTTCAAAAAAAAAAAAAAAAATCAACACTATTTTGAATTAAATTCAACTTATTTCACCCCACAAAATTAAACCGTTTCACCACCACCAAAAATCCCTCCATACTTTTCGAACAGACGATAAACTGTCGCTTTTTCATGAGAATGGAACGATTTCAGAAGCCAGCTCACACGCCCTCTCACCCCACGCAATATGAAGTGGCTGCTCCCCATAGACCAAGGGGGTGGGCCTAGGCAAGGCCGTCTCCAAGTTTTACAGGCCGAAGTCAGTAGACCGTGACGTCACAGAACGGGGCCATCCGCAGATAGCGATATCCCTTACCTTGCTAGAAATTTCGAAGTTTTTTTTCACAAGTTTTTTTTGGGTAGTAAGTAAGCCGATTTTAATGTTGAAATCAGATGATTAAAAATTGTGTTAAACAGTAGATGTTACATTATATAAAATTATGAACTAATTTTTACAATTAAATGAAGGAAATTTAATCAATATAAAATATATTTAAATTTATCAAGTTATTTGAGAATTAATTTCATGTTATATTATTTTAAATAAAATTTTATTTTTTTAATGTTTACTTATTAATGTTTTAGTGCTAATAAAACAATGTAATCTGTTAATGAAACAAATTAGAGAGTGATTAATTTCTACTTGCATTCTTGTATTGTCATAAATAATGTTAAAACTATTTATCAAGCATTCAAAATTATAATTTTCAAAAGGAGAAAAAAATCATTATAATAACACCTCATTAAACAGTTGCATTAATAGAATAGTAATGATTATTATTAATTTTTTAGGATAATTTTTAAATTCTTAGCATTTTTATTATATAAAATTTCATCTTGGTTTGTTTACTGACTCAATACAAGCAAAATAATTATAACACACAATTTCATAAAAAAAGCCTTTATTAAACAAAACAATTTATCAATATTTCAATTTATCAATTCTTAATTATTAAGTGTAGCCAATTTGCGCTTAGCACTTTTAAGAGATTTGGTCTTTTTGTCTTTTTTGGCTTCGTCTAACTTATTATTCTTTACTTTACAATAATTATTTAACAATATATTTGAAATAATTTTAACACCCTGTTTACATAAATCAAGACCAGATTTTCCACACACACACTGGGCTAGTACATCATCAGCTATATATAACCATTCCATAGTTAGTGTCATTAGGAGATGTTGTTGACATTTTACACTTTGAAATTTTTTTTCATAATACTCGCATATCAGAATGTTAAAAATTCTGACAGCTGAGAAGCAAATATTGAAGCAAAATCTAGTGGGATATGTTAGGCCCCCTCGATCAAGCACATCCAGGTACTTATGCAAGTCACCGGAAGCCTCAACTGAAATTGGGCGATCACTACAAAGCTTATGTACACACTCTTTACAGCAAGAACACTGCCGTGCTACATAGCCAGCAATGTAGACAATAACATTCAATTCATTTTTGTCAATATCCACATAACATTGCTCATTCAACACACTTTCAAACTCCTCATAGTTATGAACTTCAGCGGAGTTTTCTGGCTCATTATTTG
This sequence comes from Hylyphantes graminicola, assembly GCA_023701765.1. NCBI lineage: Eukaryota > Metazoa > Arthropoda > Arachnida > Araneae > Linyphiidae > Hylyphantes > Hylyphantes graminicola. Next base: position 50,592,650 of record CM043116.1, read on the forward strand.
CCACCTGGCCGACAAAGTCTTTTAAAGAAAACTCCCCTCGCTGAGAAGAGTTTAACCTGAGGAGACCTATAATTTTAAGTTTCCTCTCGCTTTCTAACACCTCCCTTACAGACACGTTATAATTGCCACCACTCATTTGGCGATATTGTCCAAAGCGAGCCTCCAAATTATCACTTTGGAACTTGCCTAGAAGAACATATTTAACCTCTAGTTTGTTTATCATGTACACAGCCAAATCATAAAGTGCAGTTACAGTGTGGGTAAGAGCGGTTTGAGTCTCTCGAGTCAACTTGCCGTGCCTAGTGTTTTCTACAATAAGGTACGTGTCCCACTCCTCCAACCATAGTTTAAATCTTAATAAAAACTGCATGCTAACACCATTGATGTCTCTAATAGGATCCTGATACGAGTCACGCAGGTGCTTTCCCTTTAAAGGGTGCTTAACGTTAACTATTTTCCAAAATGTAAGGATTATCTCCAGAAAGTGCTTAGTCTGAAGACTAGAGCTTAAACTTTTAAGTGTTGCAATATTTTTCTCATCAAAAAGTCGAACAGCATATAACACATTTTGCCGCTCAAGTTTAGTGGGACACAAAACTTTTTTTGACAAAAGTGGGGCCATTTTTACGGGTTTGTGCTTTTCATTATTGTATACATCTTTCAAGTGTTTGACACTTGCACGACAAATATTGGGTAAATCATTTGCATCAACATTAGACACATCTGTCATGCAAGGAAATACAACTGTTTGTTCTACATCAGTTTGATTTAACCAATTATTTCTGATGCTTTTCAACAAGTGAACAGTATCAAAAAGAAGAAATAATATGGTTTTAGAAAAAGGATTCAATATCGAAGGTTTCAAACTACCACCACACAATTTTTGAAACATATTTCGATTAACTCGATTGTTATCAGACACAACAGTTAAAGCAGTGTAACCAGTGTTAAACACAACTTCTAAAACCTTCAAAGTTAAATCATGCAATTGAGACGCATTTAAATTTTTAACAGGAAACATTGCAATAACATCTTTGTTTTTGGAGAATACAGATGACATCATAAAGCAAACAATTGTTGTTGCTTCGACTGTTTCTTCGTCAAAATTACATGCACTACCTTCAATCTTACCATTTTTGTAACTGAAGCTTGGTTTGACATATATTTCATCAACTAAAATATTTACAATTTTTTCATTGGAGTTGAGAATTTGGGATTTAGCTTTTAAGAAGTTTATTTGGGAACTATCAAGGCCAGAATTACCTTCAAGTTTAAGAGATAATTTTTTCAAATATACTGGATGAGGTAATGTTAAAACATTAGTTTGTCGAATGAAGTAATAAGCTGCAGGATAAGAGTAGTATATGCTGCAGGCCCACATTAAAATGTTTGGTGAATATCGCGGTTGTTTAATATTTTCTAATAAATTGAGTTGTTCTTGAAGGAAATTTAGCCTTGATAGTTCAGGACTTGTTTCATCATAGTTAATCATACATTCTTTTATTAGGTTGACAATGTGGCTTACCTTGTCATCAGTCATATTTTCATCAGTCAGTGAGTTGAGATGACTAATCAAGCAGTCAAACTTTGACCACAAATCACACTTGTTGTCTTTACCGAGCAACCATACAAGATTAGAGGTTTTCATTTTTATCTGTTTATACCAGACAACAACTGACAAATCTGGATATATTTTTATAGCTAAATTTAAATGAGGATTCTCCGAAAAATCACATTTATATAAACACACAAAATCATCGGAGATAAATTTCAGCCAAGAATCAGGCAATCTACCAGAGAAAAGTTCCTTAAAAGAGTCAAAGGATTTTATTCTATCATCATCCAAAAATGATCTAAACTCTTCCTCAGAACGTAGGGACTGTTCAGCGAGACGTTCTTCTGGAGTCTTACGTTTACCAGGAGCAGGAGTGGTCATGTAGGATGGCTGATTTTCAAATATGGTTGGGAAAGCGTCTAATGTTAGCTTTGGTTTACTTTTTGGCACACAAAGCCACGTACCATCATCCCTTCTTACTTTGTCATCTCTTTGTATGAACCGCTCATCAAAGTGGTTGATGCAGACAACAGATTCTGTAGATGGCACAAAATCATCCCGATGAATGGCGCGTATCCATTTCCTTTTGGCATCTTCATCTTTAGGAAAGTAGAACACATTGGTGTAAGGACTATTTTTATAGTTGGACTTGCACCCAGGAACCACACACTTTCGTGGCATGCCTATAAAATGAAAAAAAAAATGCTTTAAGTAAGTGTGCAACTCATAAATATTTAAAAGAAACAGAGTAAATAAATGCTAGGCCAAAATATGTGCACTAGAAGTAAATATATATAATTGATAACTGGAGTCTTAGATTTAAGATTTCAAGTTCACAGTTTCCTATATATCTGAATACGTAAACTTTTCATACTTTTTTTTAAAAAATCTGTCACGAGAAAAATTATTTTCGAATCCATAATTATAGGATGCTTTCTAAAGTAATATTTTCCCATGGTATTTTAGTGGAAAACAATTTGCAAATATTAAATTTAATTCATTTAATCAGAGTATTTAAAAAGTAGGAAATTTTTAGAAAAATAATCTCTATTTTAAAATCATAAGCATCAATTAAGCATTATCATTTGAGTTAAAAATGTAGTTTTTAGAAATTTCAGTAAAACCAAATTAAATTTTATTTGTTGAAAGAATAAAATATCACTTACCTGAACATGTAAAAAGAGCTTCAACCAATTATTTTAACATACAGGTAGTTCCAAGGTACTCACACTTGTATCGGAACCAACACTTTCGTGGAATGCCTATAAAATACAATATAAACATGCTTAAAATAAGTTTACAACACAGATAAATAACTAAAAGAAACAGCAAATAAATAAAAGGCCAAAATATGTGCACTAAAAGTAAAAATATAATTGATAACTGGAATTTCAAGTTCGCAGTTTCCGATAAATCCGAACACGTAAATCCTTAATAATACTTTTCTGATAAAAAATCTGTTCCGAGAACATTTCCTTTACTTATGACAGGCCTTTAAAATGCAATAAAATCGACTTAAGTTAAAATTTACTTAAATAAGTATATACAACACATTCATCATCAAACTAAACACGACATTTTAGTCGAATTTATCGAGACGAGAATTTGCGAGGAAACCAAGAGAATTATTGAAATAATAGAAAATAAACAACTTACCTTAACATGTAGAAAAGAGCATGGTTTATCTTCCAAATGATTTTATTTTAAATTTAGATGATTAAATCGTCGGTTTTAAAACCCACGAGGACATTCAGCAGGAGCAACGCGTTGTTTACTTCGGTGGTCTTCACAAGTACGGTTGAAAACTAAGGCCCCGTGCCGTGACGTCATAGGCGAAGGAAATCGTTTGGCTCCGGCCTGTAAAACTTGGAGACGGCCTTGGCCTAGGTGGGCCAAGTGGCCACTTGGGTATTGGACCTTACCGTAACCAGAGGTTCTTATATAGCGATGTGTGAATGGAAAAGTATTATTTTCCCATGATATTTACCGTTTTGGCTTGAGAGGAATGTCATTGTGTTTGTGGATTTTTAATTTTTTCCCAGGAAAAATGAACAGTTGGGTTGATAGAGTGTTTTTTACAGGCGGGAATTTAGTTTTGTATGGTATGGTGTTGATGTGTAATCTATACTAGGATTTGTCATTATAGGCTTGGGAACTGTTTTTTTTTTTTTTTGGTTCTAAAACTATAATAATTGTGACAGGTGGTTTGTTTGTTGCTTAATTTATAAAGACACTTTTTTAAATTTCTAAAGTATGTAGTTATTTTACGATTTCAATTGGTTTTTAGAAATTATAACGAATTACCGAGTCCATTTAAGATTATCTTTAATTCTATTGAAGATTATTTATTTTTAACGTCTATAAATATACGAGTTTCATGAATATTTAAACGTTTAATCCTCTCTCGTTGACCCTAAGGATGTCGTCTGAATTATTTATCATAAAATGGAGCCCCAGGTATACATGTGTAATCCGTTACATGCAACAGACGTCTGGTTGTTGCCAATGAATGTATAAGACGGACCCTATAACTTGGTTATTATTTGGAGAATGTGGTTTTTGCAATAGACCCCTTCTAACAATTTTCCGTGTCCACAAATTCCAGAGAGCAATTTTACAAGGGGTCGAGCATTTGAACAAAAGATCAATGAGAAAAGATATCACAAAATTTATAGTATCTTTTCCACTGCCTTCACTCTAAAAAATGAATGCTCAAAAACGACGAAATTTTCCTTAATTTTGACGATTCCATTACTGGCAAATGCTCCGAGTTTTTGTTTCCTCAAAGTGAGGAAATTTGAATCGTCATTTTTATGAGGATTTGAATGTCGTCTAATCTAAAGAAATATTTCGTCATTTTTGAGCATGTGAGTACAACGATGAGATTCAGTTTCCCCAAAATCAAGATACAGAATCGTCAAATCACGATCGTAAAAGTGAGGATTCGCGTTTACTCAAAAGTCACGTGATAGTTTGACGAAACATCTTCAAAATTAACGAAATGAGGCTTGATGGGATTCATGAATCGTCAAAAATGAAAGTGTTATTTCTGAGAGTGTTGCACAGACTGCGTTTCTGAGGTTGGGGACACTTTGTCACTATTTTGATGATTGCGAGAAAGATCGATCTGCAAAGGTTGGTAAACTTTTTTGTTTCACAGCTCCCTTGATAAAAGCCAAAACGAAGCCTCATGTAAACACTCGGCAAAAAAAAAATACAATAAAAATAATAATTATAACATTTTCATAATTTAAACACTTATTAAACGATAGTATGGAAAGGCTTCCTTTGACTCAGAGAGTGATAAGGTGCCTCCTTTAGGAATTTCTGTGGAATAGTAAGAAATTCATGATGTTTTAAATCCTCCACTGTAAATAACATTTAATTTTACACACTTAGCGCTCTAGAGGCTGAATTTACACCAAAAATTATTCACCCTCTACGGAGCCTGTGCCTAGGGCATACTTTATCTATTTAGTTATTTACGCGCGAAAAAAAAGATAGGACATAATCACTTTTGAATGCTCTGGCCAATTATTCAAGCAACAACGCTTAGCCATCCATCCACCTCTCAAAGCATCCTCTTTCAAATGCTTTTGAACTTCACTTTAATTTTTTTTTCACATCATCTCCACCGGAACCCATGTCCAGAGGGCGATTTCACAAACAACCGATCATTCGGACAAGCGATCTGTGAGGTTCCAGATATCGCCAACGGTTTCCTGGAGGAAGCTGCATCTTTTCCACACTCCACGGTCGCTCTAGATAAGTTCCCACGGTGAAGGATGGGTTTTGGCGCGCTTTTCGGATGCCAAGGACAACTTCTGAACTGAAGCGTGGGATCATTTAGACTCAAGAGACACGCTGCTGGACAGCGGCGGGTGGAAGATATTTTTGATGAGTAGATGCATTTTTGTTCATGTTTTTTTAGAAACAATTCTTTGGTATTCAAGTTGGTTGGTTGGTTGACACATATTTTCAGGCTTGTGTGCTTGGTCGCAAGGACCCGCTTATAAACCATCGTCAAGTAGGACAACACAAGACACACACAAACACATATGACAGATGTTGCTATCTGTCGCCACCTCCACAATTTAGACATGTCCCTGAAGGGGAGGGAAATTTTTCTCCAGGTACCTGTACCCATGGTGAACTGCGCAATGACCGACCACAAGACTTTCGGACCCAACAGATTTTACGAGCAAGTACTCCGCATATACTCGGTAAGTCTTCAGTGGTACCGGGTCTCGAACTCTCAACCTTCCAACTCGAGTCCGAGATCCTGACCACTAGGCTCCTTACAGCCCGTATTCAAGTTAACAGCTCGTGAGTAAGATGTACAATATCGGAAAACCAAACTCTGGACTTTTAGGTGGCTGTTAGAAGGAGTGCCTCCTCCTAAAAATCGGAAGTTAAAATTATATTTTAAAAAATTAACAGCAACATAATAATAATGTAGAAGCATGCGAATATCTACTATAAATTAAACAAACGCAGATTATTTTGAATATAAATGTAAAAAAAGTAGTTTTATGACAGTCACTGTCCCTTTAGCACTTCTCTCACCCTATGTATTTAAAGAGACATCAAAATACGAAAATTAATATTTAACACATTTTCTTTTTTTTGTCTCTCAGGTTCTAGAATTCTTCCCTGTTATTTTCTAATTTTTTTTAAAATATGTACTAAATAAGTTTTTAATAAAATATTCAGTTTTGACGATAGCTTAAATAGTTCAAATTAATAAAAATTACTTTAGCACTTTCCGAATATGCTTTTGCAAAAATGTAATTTTTTATGTATTAACGTTACAGGAAAGCAAGAACCTCATTTAAGGTTAGAGCAGAACGTAACGTACAGATACGTTTATAAAAAAATACGTATAGAATATCTTGAAAAACAATTTTTAGTCGACGTTAATTACCCGAGTTATTTCTTTCAATCACAATTTCCTATTAAAAAATACAACAAATTCCTTCTCTATTTTACTAAAGAACGAGTGGAAAAGAACTCTCTATTCTTTTGTTACTTCGCAGCAGTGATTTTATCGAGCCAATTCCTTCCTCTGTTGTTGGCAAATTATTATCAGAAATTGCTTTCTAGTGAAATGGCGTTTAAAGCAGCAATTGGATCAGGTCGAATTCATCTTAAGGCTGCACACGACACTTTGTGAGAAGAAAGCGTGATCATTGAACTTGACATCAATTTTCTAAACTTTTGTTAAGAGTGCCGAAATGGAATTTGGAATTAAATAACCATAATATTAAACATCAATTTTTGAAATTAACCAATACCAATAATCGATATTGCTACAACTGCCAATTAGAACTCGTTCGCTAACTTACAAATCTTTTTTTTTTTTTAAGTTTACGACTGAACGTTTGAAATTTAAACTTTCACCCGCAGCCCAAAAATACTGAAAAGATATTATAATAATCCAAACAAAATGCATTCAATAATGGGGTATTTAAAACCATTTTTATATTTTTAAATAATTATTATATTATTTTTTTTAAAAAAAATATGAATAGAAACCCTTTAATATTTTTAAAGAAATGAATTTAAGACAGGAAGTTTAAGCGAAATCCCAATTTTTAAATAATTTCATTCATAAATTGGTGAATAAATCACAAAATACTTTTTAATTACCCTTTAGGGGACTGTGTATAAGATTACGTGTGTAATTGATAAATAAAGACGGCCTTGCAGGCATGCTTGCTTGTCATTTTAGAGATGGTCCCCAAAAGGTCCACAAGTGATGCGATTGAATAACTCGTCAAATATTCATCCAAATGTAACAGAAACTTAGATTTAAGGGTTTTCAAAAGCGCTTAACATTTCTAAGTTATTAAAATTTGGTGTTGCTATTGGAAATTTCAAAGTTCGTAATATTTTTAATATGAAGATTGCCCCTTATGCAAATTTTGTATCGTGCAATTAACTCAGAATGTTAATTGTACACAATCTCAAAAAGGTCCGGTTCTATAGGGACTAACGTGACTAACGGATGAAATAACCTCAAGTGGGTACTTTTTTATTTCCACAGCTGTACCATACTATACCATACCATGTTCTTACTCAATACTTTATAACTGATTTGTACTTTTACTCAAAACAGATAATATATCCTCTGATACAGAAAAATGTCGTTATTCTAGTCATGAGACAAGTGGACACTCAGAGGATAAGATTGGTCACGGCCTGCAGAACACCATAACAAGGGATCGAAAAAGACATGCCAATCTTCCTTGATATCGTGAGTGTTCTTTCCATCAAAACTTCCAGAAGCCAGGTACGACCAGAGTATCTTTGTCAAACGTGCACTTTTTTTTAAAAGGTGTTTCTAGTGCTTCAGGTTCCTTGGTTTGGTTTGAATTATCGTCGCACTAGAGCTACTGGCGACGGGCGTCGTATTTTAGAACCACAGTCAGGTGACGAGCCAACACCTGAATAGGCACCCAGCGCAACAGTTAAGGGCGACATCGTACGCAGCGTTAGGACTTTGAAGGATATTTAACGTGCACTCCCTTACACGGGGTATTATTCGTCGGACATTTTTGGCTGCACGGGCCGTTTATAGGTCGGCAGCTATTTTTGGCGATGCCCGGACCCGAACCTGGGACCTTCCGCATGCTAAGCGAGTGCTTAACCGACTGGGCTCCCCAGCCCCACAGGTTCCTTGAATTTTTTTTACTTACCATCATTTGATTGAAATATTATTCAGTTTAATTTGACCCCCACCACCCAAAGCACCTCAAGCAATTTATGGTGTACCCCTTAACTCGGCCGGATTTAAAGATTTGCCACTTGTAGGCTATTATTTGCTTTGTCACAATATTCACCCACTTCGGGGAAATATTCACAACTTAATAAATACTCAATATTCACCCACTTCCCACTCGGGGAAAGATAGCTAGTTGCAAAATAGGGTGGTATGTGCCGTTTAAAATTATTACAATGAATTAATGAATATAAAAGAGGGAAAATGTTTCACAGCGTACATGTTTGCTAATAAATATTAGTACCTACTATATATGGGTCATTCTTGAGAAAACGTGCAATTTGAGGAGAAAAATCTCGAAAAAAAATATTGTTGAAGGTTTTTGAAACTTTGGATTTGAGTTACCCTTACGTACTTCATTAGAAAAATAACATCAGTCCAGATCATATACAATTAATATTAATTAATCATATAGTAATACATGGACCGAATACACGGACATGATGATACACGGACATGACGAAATCGTAAATAAGAGCTTCCAGGCGCAAAAGGTTTAGGCTTTAACGAACGAAACTTGCAAACTGGCAATACATACCTTATTTCTTTCTATAAATACAAAATTATTGGTAAAAATCATTAGCTTACCTTCTCATATCTTGACCACAGAAATGACGCTATGATTTTGTCAATAGCCTATTTTTAACTTTTAACTTCGAATTACTTTTTATCTATTGTGGTATTCAAACTATCAACGTGATACAACTTTTAAAGTGTGTTATTTAATACTAAAAACACTGAAACAGAGTACTATTATCATTTCTAGATAGTTATACAAGCTAAAGAATACGTTGTACACGGACATGACGAAATTCTGTGGGACATTTTATTTTCACAAAATTTATATATTTATATTCATTTTAATGATTATATTTTATTTTTTGTATGTTCTAGTAGTGTCAGTTGAACTAAAAATGAACTTTAGTTATGTAAAATTGGTATTTAATTAGTATAAACTAACAAAAATAGTTCCCGGACCTGACGGTGAGACTGCTCACGGACATGATTTGTCATAGTCTGTGGACACAAATTTGTACACAAAATTATTAATTCTTTTAATTGTTTCAACGCTAGTAAGTAGATAAAATATTCCTTATTTTAATTTATTCAAGTGGAAGCATAACTTTTCTTCATATGAAAGATATCTTGCGGGTACATGTTTTTGTACGTTTTCTCAGGAATGACCCATATACGTTTACAGTTTACGCATTTATATAAATAATTTGTGTTCTTCCTTTAAAATATTAACTTCTTAACAATATTTTATTTTATGCCGAAATGCCGCTTTAATTGGTAGTAAAATTTGCCGCCCCCAACAAATTAGCTGCTCTAGGCTACAGCCTACGTATCCTATTTAGAAATAATTTAACCTTTTAAAAATAGCTATGGGTACGGCTGTCGTGTTTTTTTCCCCCTAGCTTTTATAAATCCAAAAAATATTAAAACCATAAAAATAATAAGCACAAATGGTAACTTTTAGATATAAATAGCCAAAGATATATAACTAAAAATTGCCGCTAAACTCAAAGAGTGTAGTTAAGAAGTGATGCCGCTTTTCGTTTGGTACAAGTTTTGTTAGAAGCTAATAAAGGTAAACCATTGAAAAAGACAGCAACGTTTAAAAGCTACTCATGTGCTTCGTAAGCCGCAAATCCGTTCTTATCCCAAACACAAAAGAAGACCATTTAAAGAATTCGTTTTCCCACGGATTTAAAGGACTTTATAGTTCAAAAGGGAATCGCGGTGCGCCCTTGAGTTGTCGGTCAACTTAACTGTATTTAGATTTGTACAAATTTATCTTTAGAACTTGTATGTGACAGGTTTTAAGGGGTCATAGGAGTCTTAAAAATGTGCAAAGAAGGTACTGCAAAACATAGTTTGATCTTTCATGTCATTTTTGAACTACTGAATGTATAAGTATAATTTTTTTATATGTAATTTTACAAGATTTATTTAATATAAAACAAATTATAAAATTTATGAAACTTTAGCCAAAACTAAAATAAATGATATTAAACATAAAGCTATTTTAACACATTGGGATTAGGCTTCCGCGGCAAATTTTGAGGTCAAAATTGAAAAAATGACCAAGAAAATGACTTTATATTGTACAAATATGTACAAACAAAGACTTATACCTAAATTCTCAGCTCAATTTTAATGAAACACATTTTTTTTTAAAAAAATTTAATCAAAATTTTTAAAAATTTATAAAAAATTTTTAGAAAAAAGTTCTTAAAATAATTTCTAATTAAAATTGTGCTGAGAATTTAGTATAAGTCTCTGTTTGTACACATTTGTACAATATTAAATCATTTTCTTGGTCATTTTTTCAATTTTGACCTTAAAATTTGCCTCGTAAGCCTAATCCCAATGTGTTCAAATAGCTTCATGTTTAATATCATTTATTTTAGTTTTGGCTAAAGTTTCATAAATTTTAAAATTTGTTTCATAATAAGCAAATCTTGTAGAATTACATTTTAAAAAATTACTTATATATTGAGTAGTTAAAAAATTACATGAAAGATCAAACTATACTTTGTAGTACCTTCTTTGCACATTTTTAAGACTCCTATGACCCCTTAAAAAAAGCACTAAGTTTCGGCAACCCTTTTGATATCCGACTCATTATAATAAATCGGTGGCATGTACACCCTGTCATTTAAAAATGGCAATGGATTTTCTTGTCAGAACACATACTTAGTATTAGGAGCCCTTAATAATGTAGTGTATGTTATTTGAAATTTAAAATGTACAACAGAATTTTTAATACAAATATTAATGAAAATCTTATAGCATAGAAAAACACTCTTAAAACAAACGAGCGATTTTAACTCAGCCTGAGTTAATTTTCACTCCTCCAGTCTAGAAAATGCACCTCTCCTACAGGAGTGGATCCTTTGTGTATTAAACCTCCGACAGGATCACTCCAAAACGAGTGATTTTAACTCAGTCTGAGTTAATATTCACTCCTTTCCAGTGTCGAAAATGCACTTCTCCTACTGGAGTGGTTTTCACTCTTTTGTTTTAAGAGTCTAGGTGATAGGTATAACGCAATTAAATGGAAGTCCTTAGAGTGCCAGCTTTTTTGGTTAATTTATTGCACCCTTACTGAAATTTGGTCTTTCTTTAACTAATTGATACTTGTATATGTTTCAGAGTTGATTCTAAGTTAGATACATGCATCTATTAATATAATAGTATATATTTTATAGCGTTGCGTTTTCAGGCTGTGTAATGATAATTTCAATCGAATTATTAAAATAAAAATTTCGAGATAGAATTGTAACTTTGTTCATTTTCCCACCTCTCTCTTTTTAAAAGGAAATCTGAAAGAATTTGTAAAATTAATTTTGGAAAAACTATTTAACGTTTTCATTTTATTTTTTATTTTTTTGAAAAATGCAAAATTTACGAATACGCCTTGAACGAATATTGATGTGTGAATATATTTTTTTTTCGAAAAAATACCGTAAGGTGACGAAAGAGATAAGAAACCGAAAAGAGATTTTTTTAATATAAATATCATATATTCCACACCTATATCCAACAATTTATCATTGTCTATTTTTTACAAAAACTTCACTTGTGACTTATTTGCCTTTTAAGTTCTTTTTTAACTAAATTCTATGAATCACAGTCCAATCGCACAAGACACCTTATTCTTAGACCTTTCAAAGGTAACCTAACCTCCCAGAATACTCACAATAAATAATTACTATTTAATTCGAACTTACCACCCAATTTCATCTGAAGGTATACAATCATTTCACCCAATTACCAGCCACTAGTCTTTCTGGAACAACATTTCTTGTGTTTAGAATAAAAAAAGTAGTCATCCGTTTAAAATAACACAGTACCTGCTCCGAGTCTACGAAGCAACGCAACAAAATCGTTGCATAAAAATAAAAAATAACCCTTACTTCTGTTATTTAAATGGAAGAAAGCTAAAGTTAGATAAACTTATAGCAACATTAAAGGTGAATTATTTGGATTTTTCGAAATCAGGAAGTGTTCGAGACGTCCTTTTTGTAGAATAGAAGAAATGTAACCCATAATTACGGCCCTATTCCAGACTAAACAATACCGCCAAACAAAAGTATTCAGCTTTGCATATAGTTTACCATCATAACTTACAACTAGTTATCAAGGTTAGGTGTATCTTATCCTGGGCAATCGATTCGCTTCTTGGAATGGTGGAAAGGTTATCTAATGGTGGAAGAATTGGAGACTTGGTGAATATAGGGAGAGAAGAAGCCATGTGTGAATGGCAAAACAAATCCAGAGTAGATCCATTCCTTGTTCTTTTCTTTCTTTAGGTAGCTGAAGTAGAAATCGAATGGCATGCAAGAAAAGCCCCAGTTAGCCCACAAACAAGTATCTTGTATATCTGGATATTTATTGATTTGAACACATTGGGATTAGGCTTGCGCGGCAAATTTTGAGGTTAAAATTGAAAAAATGACCAAGAAAATGACTTTATATTGTACAAATATGTACAAACAAAGACTTATACCTAAATTCAAAGCTCAATTTTAATTAGAAATTATTTTTAAAAAAATTTATTAAAATTTTAAAATTTTTATTAATTTTTTTAGAAAAACGTTCTTAAAACAATTTCTAATTAAAATTGAGCTGAGAATTTAGGTATAAGTCTTTGTTTGTACATATTTGGGCAATATAAAGTCATTTTCTTGGTCATTTTTTCAATTTTAACCTCAAAATTTGCCGCGCAAGCCTAATCCCAATACGTTCAAATAGCTTAAATTTTAATCTAATTTATTTTAGTTTTGGCTTAAGTTTTATAAATTTTAAAATTTGTTTTATAGTAAATAAATCCCTGTAGAATTGCATATAAAAAATTATTCTTATATATTGAGAAGTTAAAAAATTACATGAAAGATCAAACTATGCTTTGTATTGCCTTCTTTGCACATTTTTAAGACTCCTACATATGACCCCTTAATATTCTATTCTAATTTATACGAAATTTTACTTTCTCGTGATCTCCTTCGCATCTATTTATTTTTTAGCCATGGAAGCTGAAAAGTGTGAGGCCATGTGTAAATATCAAAACAGGTCCGGTGTGTATAAATTTATTTTACTTCAATCTCCCTCCCCACAGAAAATAGACTTCTGGAACAATTATTTCTTTGTGGGTCCTGCACATTCAATGAAAGTTTCATTGAATGTGCAGGGCCCACGCAAATGACTTTCAGTTTCATTATGAAACTGAAAGTCATTTGCGTTACTTTGCTAAAGTTGTTTGCTGGACGAGAAAAAGAAATCGAACATCTGGAATCTGCGAAAATAAAATCCGCGCACTCCATTTTATTGAGCGGAAGCCTCAAAGATCAGTGCCTTGGCCCGTCCGTGGCCGAGTGGTTAAGGCATCCGCCTCATGATTCAGCCTTCTCAGGAGTACTGGGGTTGGGTTGGAATCCCACCTACTGCCAGTCATCCTATAAATCGGATATCTGAACTAGGAAAGAGTAGAAAATACAACTCGTGGCGGATGGGCCCGAGTACACTGGGACAGACGTGCTCGTTAAATCTGTGCAGTGCCTCAATCACATGGCAATCCCGAGCACTTCCACAATAAATATATGATAGTGAGTTATTGTGCCACATTCTTATCCAGTGGTTCCCAACCTGGGGGCGATTGCCCCCAAGTGGGCGATTTGTGTTATCAAGGAGGCCAAAAATACTTGAGGGGCGATCAGGGGGCGATGAGTGTTCAAAGGGGGGAAATTAAAATAATGTTTTACCTTTGTTCAGTAAAACCATTCTCCAACCATGAACCAAACCAGGCAATTTTTACTTTTAACTTTTACATTTTCCAGAAAACAGTAAAAATATCTTAGTTAATTATTTCACTTTTGTTCTTTGAAAATATTTTTTAAATATGTGTTTTGCGTTTCTTCTATTTTATTTAAAAGGGACCGGATAAAGCTTCTTTGGTTGCTTTTATAAACGGTAGTAAATGTTTTAAAACTGTTTTGTAGTTACACTTTAACTTAAATTATGGTTAGACGTAACATGAGAATTAAAAGGGGACGCGATGGATTTTTATCAGCCTAAAGAAGGGGGCGATGGTCCAGAAAAGGTTGGCAACCACTGTTCTTATCTATAATCATGCTCATGTGCCGAAATAGCTCAGTTGGGAGAGCGTTAGACTGAAGATCTAAAGGTCCCTGGTTCGATCCCGGGTTTCGGCAAGTTTCTTATCCTCGGTAGTATAGTGGTCAGTATCCCCGCCTGTCACGCGGGAGACCGGGGTTCGATTCCCCGCCGGGGAGGATTTTTTTTTTTTTAATCTAAAACTTTTACTTTATTATTTTTTTGTGCTATAATTATTTGCTATTAAAATGCAGAAGAAATGCTAATGAATATTTTATAGATTTTTTTTTATTTTCATTAAGTTTTTCCATACTACATTGTTTCAATAGATCTTATCTATTTTCAAGCATGAGCAGTTTTCTATTGAACATTGAAAAGTCACATGTCTAAGGCTAAGGATGCAAGAATATTAAGCTCGAATAAAATTGAATTTATATGTAGATATTATAAATACACTTTATAAGTATTAAAAGAAGGCAACCTAACATAACATAACTTATAACATATTGCACCACCATTCAGACATGAGAAAATCTACAGCTATAGGTGTATGTTCAGGTAATCTCTGATAATACATCTCTCTCTTTAACAATTCTTTAGTTGTTTTCGGTGCAAATTTTGTTATTCATAATAAATGTCGATATTTGTGGGAATTAAGGAGTTTTAAATAAAAAAAAACTAAAAATACTATTTGCTTTTTTAATTTTTTAAGCTAGCTATTTTGTAACAATTTATAAATCATCTGTAATGCTGAGAAAACTGTAAATAAAAACATGCGTAAGCTATCTTGCAACGGCCAGAAAGTAAAAACTAGTTCAACCATGAAACTTTTGTAGTTGTCATCTGTCAGAAATTCCTGGTGTCTTTAAAACTATTAAAATAAACAACAAACATTTATATTATCGCAGAAAACAATCTTTACAAATAACCTATATATAAATAAAGTATAAGTTCGTCCGTTGATTGCTTGACTCTTTCCAAACGAAGATTATAGTAGGTAAAGAAGAACAAAAAATAATAATAAGTCCAGTCTTTAAAAATCGCCGCACGCCCGCCGCTATCGGGTTTTGACGTCACAAGTCACAATGCATGACTGTGTGAACCTAACGAAAGACCAGATCTCATAATATGTATCGGAAGAGAGTTTTCTTGTGAGGCGCAAAAACTTGTCGCCAGCATTATTTTTTTTCTTCTTCTTTATGTTTTTAATCGGACAAGTTACAATCCGGTATTAACAGACACCACTAATGATCTCCTCTTGGCGACTCTCTCTGATGAACGCATTGTTTTGGAATATGTACGGGTTGTTAATTTCGGCTGGTCATCGCCTTTTTGTAGTTGTTAGTCGGTATTCTTAATTAATTGCTTTGTTCTTTTGAAGAAAGGATTGAAAGATTAGAAATTAAGGCAAACTTTTAAAGACCTGTTATGCAAATATGCATTTTATATACTTATAGACAATTAATGTATAGCTAATGATTAGTTGATAAATTATAATAATTTTATACGATATTCCTTGATACAGTTTGGGGAGAAAAAGGCTATTGCAATTTCTTATTATTGCTACTTAGTCCCCTTGATCAGTTTTTACCACAACCTTGCATTATTTCAGTCCATTACTATGATGTGAGATTTTTTTGTGATAAAACGATTTTAAGCTAAAATAGTCTGTGTAAAATTAACTACAGTAAAGGAAGTTGCATCCCAAACCAAATGACATATTTATACAACACTGTCAAAAATTTTGTGCTTGCTTGCACCATAATAATGGTTCCTAATAGCTGCAACGGCTGTGTGGTGACGTGTTTCACCATCTTTTTGGCATTGGTTTGAACGGTTTCCCAGGTTTATTGTTTCCCAAACTTTAAAAAATGGTTCGACTGAATACCGGAAATAAGGTGAAATATATCACCACACAGCCGTTGCAGCTACCAGGAACCATTATTATGGTGAAAGCAAGCACAAAATTTTCAACAGTGCAGAGGTGATTCCAGACATCAACTTAAAAATCTTCAAAAATTATTAATTTTACCCGAAACATGCACACCTAAATTTCATGAACTTGAATTCGAAAAATTCATGCAACTTCTCCATTTTGTTCATTACAATAATTAATTTAAATTTATTTTGTTTGTTCGATTGTAGTGCCTTACTGCTATGTAATTGGAAATTCTCTTTCTGTATAGCAGACAAATAAATGGAGTTATCGAACCCTATGTTCTAATAAATATTATCCAGCGGATTTGAAGAAACAGCTCATTTGGAACTCAGGTTAAAATGGGATTTTCTCTTTACTCTAGTAAAATTTTTCATCAGTTTTTAGCTTGATGCTTGAAAAAAGTTTCACGTGGAACTTTTGGCTTTCTAATGCTATATGGTGTGCAATTACAGGAAACTGAAGTCTTATACAGCATTAAAGAATTTATGCAGATTTAATTTTAAAAAATACTTCCGCTTGAAGTTAACTGCAAATTGAATTCAAATAAATTTAGCTGAATAAAAAACATTCTTCCAAAGAGCTGTATATTTTATTCCTAAATCGCACAGAAACCGATTTCTTATAAAACTTCGCCGTCGATGTTTATAATATTCCATCTTAATACGAATTATAAAGACTTGGCTGGTGACTCCGGTCCGCAGGTCGTATAATTTTTGCATTCTTTTATAATTTACGTTTATTTTTTTTTGCAAGTCTTCTTTGCCTATGAAGTACAGAAACCACCCAAGAGAAAATGCTAATAAACTACATTCTATATTTGAAACCGAAAATCACACGATTCCCAACCCAAGCAGGAACTTGGGCATTGTCGAAGGAGTGAATGCCGAAAGGAATTCTCACTTTTTTGAGGTTAGTTGATCTCACGCACAGGCATTATGTATCAAAAATTCTTGACTCTATTCTAGACACACTCGAAAATCGTTCTCTTTTGATATACACCGAAGGAATATGAAAGTTTTTGATTTTTTTTAAAAAAAAGCATATTCTAATTCTATCATGTAATCGACGTGTCAGTCTTTCTTCCGCCATTGTTTATTGAATCGTTACTATCGAATATATACATGACCCAAAAAAAATTCGAGTTATATAGTTTAGGTATCTGACCATATTATAAAATAAAAAATTAGTAATTATTTTAACCGAAATATTTTAAATTATGTTTTAAATGTGTGAACTGAAATGAACTTTAAAAAAAAAACAGGTGAAACGCTTGTTAGCTATTTTCTAAATAAAAAAATAGTAGTTCTGACATCTATTGAGATTAATGTCCAATAGAACAAAGTGTGAAGAATCGAATGATGTGTGTTTGGATGTCATAACATGACATAACAATTGGAGAAAAAAATATTGAAAGTGATGATTACAAATGTCATCACTGGGACTGAAAAGGCTAAAAATTTAAAATTTGGCTAAAGTTAGATATCGCGCTTATTCTGATAGCTCTATTAAATTTTTCTGAATCTATTTCTTTCAGTTTAAAATGCACAATATAAATAAATGCACATCTAATTACGAAAACTTGTATTTAAAATCCTTCAATTTTTTGTTGCATGATACATTTATAAGATAGCTAAACAAGAAAATAGTATACTAGTGCGAAATACTAGTTCATTATTTTATGTAGGCTCTCTATTGTAGCCAAAGGAATGATTTTAACAACCAATAAAAGATAATGAGTTATCGCACCACTTTCTTATCACCTCATAACCTGACGTGCCGAAATAGCTCAGTTGGGAGAGCGTTAGACTGAAGATCTAAAGGTCCCTGGTTCGATCCCGGGTTTCGGCAAGTACCTTATCCTCGGTAGTATAGTGGTCAGTATCCCCGCCTGTCACGCGGGAGACCGGGGTTCGATTCCCCGCCGCACAGTGGGGTATTTGACCGATCTAGCTGGACAAAAACATTTTTTTCACTTCTGGTAGTAATGTATGAAATCTTAAGTTAATTTCGGGTATTATAAGTACAATACAACATTTTACAACAACTAGCTTTATAAACCCGGCGTTGCACGGGTGCACCCTTAATAACAGTGATTGTTTTTTTTATGTAAACTATTATTTTATGCCAATTGATACCTCCCATTCTGATATAAGGGGTTGACCAATTATATCCAGGGCCTTCCAGGAGTTAGAGGACTTTCTCATAGACCCTGTCGCCTTGCATGCGGAAGGTCCCAGGTTCGTGTCCTTGCATTGCCTACACAATTGTCGACCTACAAACGGCTCGTGAAGCAACGAAAAATGCCCGACGAATTACATACTGTGTGGAGGGCGTTTACGTCAAATATCCTACAAAATCCCGAAGCTGCGTATGATCACGCTCTTCGATTTGCGTTGGGTGTCCACTCAGGTGTCGGCTCGTAACTTACACTATTAAAACAAAAGAGTGAACTCCTGTATGAAAAGTACATTTTCGACACTGGAAATGAGTGAATATTAACTCAGACTGAGTTAAAATCACTCGTTTGGAGTGATACTGTCGCAGTTTATTATACAAAGGATCCACTTCTATAGGGGAAGTGTATTTTCTACACTGGAGACATGAAAATTAACTCAGCCTGAGTTAAAATCGCTCGTTTATTTTAAGAGCGCAACTACCCCGAGTTCGATGATAATTCAAACTAAACCTAACCCATTCTTATTGGACGACAATATCGTGGCGAAGATTGTATTGGATTTTGTCAAATGATTGAATTATTTACACAGCAAGATAGTTAAATAGGAACGATAGAACTTTTGAAAGATATGTGCATCGTAATGTGAATCATCTTCAAAGGTTTTCGTATTTGGATATTAGCAATGTTTTAAGTACTATAGAGAAGCATCTCTTTCCCACTTTCTTTTAAGCTTGGTTTGTGTAGCGAAAGTAAACACTTCCAAATCGGTATTTTTTCGTAATTCTTTTGTTTTTCTCCTCTTACTCCGATCACGAGTCAGTGAAATTTCGTTAGATATCTACTTTGTCCTTTCACAATTTTTGGACCTAAAAATAAACTTTCAAGCCAATCCTAGTTTTCTAGCGAAAATATCTTCTTTTCTTTGAGCCTTATGACAACGAAATTTGAATTTAGTTAACATTTGAACAATCTTTAAACGCGTGAGCTCATCGGAAAAATTATCCAAGTTTAAAAGGCAATTTTCTGAAAACTTCAATTTTTCATTTATGTTATTCAAATGCTGTTACTGCATAATGGCAAACAAATTCTTTCCTAGTCATGATTATAACTTTTGATGATCCTAAAACAAAAATTAACGTCTTGAGAGTAGGTTGAAGCTTGCGTACTTTGTTAGATCACATACCTAACGATGATGGAAAATTACTTTTATATCGCAAATTCGCAAAAATTCGCAAGAAATTTTACCAGGTTCTTAAAGCTTAGATTCTAAGCTTTCTTTTAAGCTAAAACTCAAAGCGGAACTTTGCGGAACTATATAACTTTTTGTCTAAAATGTAAATCAAATCGAAGAAAATTGATGATGAAAAATAGAACATTTTCAAAACGTTAATATACTTAAAATAAAACATTAAAACTAATTAAAACTGGTGGAAAGTATACATTCTTACTTGCTGAATTATATTCAATAACTCAAAAATCTATTTTCGCTGTTTTAATTAGGATAAAAAATAATTACAGCTCCGTCTGTTTACGAACGTCAGAAAAATAAAACCGAACACTTCTGAACAACGAACTTTAAACCAGCATTACGAATGTAAAAAGTCGTCTGCAATTAAAAAAAAGTGTTGTTCGACATTCGCTCATTATTTGTCTATCAGAAATGACTATTTTTTCTTCATATGTTTAGGTTTTTAAAATCGACTTTTGTCCAGCTAGATTGGTCAAATACCCCACTGTGCGCCGGGGAGGGAAATTTTTAATCTTAATACTTTTTAATTATTTCCTTTAGTAAAATTTTGTTGATTGCATTTTTTAAAAATTATTTAAAAAAAAATGTTTAGCTTTCAATTTAACCCTGTGCAACTAATCTTTTTTCAAATAATTATTATCATACATAACGGTCTTTGTCAGTCCCATAGAGTCCATGCTTTAGTTTTCAAATCTCTAAATCTGCGAAAGTATGGCTTTGCCATGTTATCATATTTCACCACGTATGAGGGCCGTCATAACAGCAAACTAAAATAAATTTCAAGAGGAAATATCATCTGGTTATTTTTATTTTAGTTTTAATTACGAAAGAGGGTGAAACTATTTTTAAATTTCATCAATTATTATTAAATAATCAGATGTTATTTTATTTTTTTAAATTTTGCTTTATTCTGATGTTATGACGATTCTCATACCTGGTGATAAAATGCATACAAGGCAAGACAATGTTTTCGCAGTGGTTGCTGATAATTTATGAATTTTTAAAAATTATGTGTGTTGCTGGAAAACTTGAAAGTCAGATGACAGGTTTCTACGTCTGTGTCTCTTAGAGCAGGGGTTCCCCCTTTTTTGTAACTGCTTCACTTGACTTTTTGAGATACTTTGGTGTATCACCAAACCTAAATATTTTATTTAAGCGTATAATTATTCTTCTAAAAAAGGTTCAAAGGCTTTTTGAATTAAATTCCTGGGAAACTTCATTTTTAATGGTTAGATAATTGTTTATTTATTATAACATGCTTATAGTAAAGGAGAAATAAAAAGGTTCAAAGGCTTTTTGAATTAAATTCCTGGGAAACTTCATTTTTAATGGTTAGATAATTGTTTATTTATTATAACATGCTTATAGTAAAGGAGAAATAAAAAGGTTCAAATGGTATTAATTTACAGTTTTATTTATTACAAATAGGTCTAAAAATAAAAATTAATACGAATTCGGTAAAAAATTAATCATCAGATAAAACATACTTTTATAGTAGACTTTAGTGCCAAACTTGTTGTTTGCCTTTGATTAAAATATCAACAATGAGTAATGGAACTTATCAACACTCTTAAGTCCTCTTCAACACTTATTCTGAATCTATGTTTATTTCTTATGTAGAAGAGTTCAGAAAATTCACACTTACACAAGCAAATTTTAACAAATGACAAATAGTAGCATCATATTGCTCACATCACTCACGCGTACCACCTGAAATTTTCCCGCGTACCACCGGTTAAGAACCCCTGTCTTAAGGAGTTAAAATCCATACATCAAACCCAAATAATAATGACATCATACAAAAATCGCTCAATCACCAGTACATCGCAATAACAGTGGCTAATACGAGCTAAATCTGGAAGCTGCTCAAATATCCCTATAATACATGAGAGACTTCGAGCACATCAAGCATCATCAATTCTTCATCAGCACAAAACTGCACACATTGTTCCTAAAAAATAATTCATTTTTTTAATAATTGCATTTCTGTAGATGGTTATAATATAAATGGCTCTTCCATGCTTAAAATGTTGAAAAGTAATAAAAACTTTAAATTTATAAATTTTTTAAATGATGTGCTTTCTGGAAAACCCGACAGTCAAATGACGGGTTAAAATGTCTGTATCCCTCAGATTATTTAAATCCATACATCAAACAAATAATAATGACATCATACTCAAATCACTCAATCCCGAGTATTTCTACAACAGCGGCTAATACGAGCCAAATCTAGAAGCTGTTCAAATATCCTTATAATACACAAGAGACTTCAAGGGATCCATCATCATAAAACTGCACACATTGTTCCTTAAAAATAATTCATTTTTTAATAATTGCATTTCTGTAGATGGTTATATATAAATGGCTCCTCCATGCTTAAAATGTTGAAAAGTAATAAAAACTTTAAATTTATAAATTTTTTAAATGATGTGCTTTCTGGAAAACCCGACAGTCAAATGACGGGTTAAAATGTCTGTGTCCCTCAGATTATTAAAATCCATACATCAAACAAATAATAATGACATCATACTTAAATCACTCAATCCCGAGTATTTCTACAACAGCGGCTAATACGAGCCAAATCTAGAAGCTGTTCAAATATCCTTATAATACACAAGAGACTTCAAGGGATCCATCAGCATAAAACTGCACACATTGCCTCATAAAAATAATTAATTAATTAAAAGTTGTATTTCTGTAGATGGTTATAAATGGCTCCATGCTTGAAATTTTAAAATGTATTAAAATCATTAAATTTATAATTTTTGAAAATGACGTACTTTGCGACCCAACAGTCAAATTACGGATTTATATGTCTGTATCCTTCAGATTAGTAAAATACATAAATCAAACAAATAATAATGATATCATACTCAAATCGCTCAATCACGAGCAACAGCGGCTAATACGAGCTAAATCTAAAAGCTGTTCAAATATATCCTTATAATACACAGGAGACTTCGAGGGATCATCAGCATAAAACTGCACACATTGTTCCATCGGCGTCGTGTCATTCAACCACGACTGCAGTGGTCAACGGTCCAAATTTGGCCCTAATGGCTTTTGTCTTCTCCCCTATTAGTGGGTATGTCCGTATCTTTTGTTTCGATCTTGGAGCGTGACTGTTTCTCAGATATGAAGAGCTTAGTGGAAGAGCGTACTAAGTGACATTTTTGAACAATTGAACAAATTTTTGTCAATGAACATGTTTTTCCCCCCTTTAAGGATCACAAGTTTTCCCTTTTTCATAAAGTTTAAGCTAAGTACGTTTTGTACCGTTTGCAAGTAACGTTTTTAACGGATTTAAGTGCAAAACTAAAAACTTCAAAGCTCATTTTCTCGTTTTCACCTTTATGTCACTTAGCACGTTCTTCCACTAAGCTCTTCATATGTATTTTTGCCAAGTCCATAGGTAAACTGCAGTATCTAGACGAATGACTTGAACCATTACTGCAAGTAGCCATTGACTTTAACCACAACTAAGTTTAGGAAAAGTCTGATAATTTTTAAGCAGAAATGGTCCAATTCATTGTCATGGTTACTGAAGTTTACCTGTCGACGGCAGATTTGCCAGGGGTCGTGTGATGGGGCGACATTGCGATGTAATCGTAGGTGGGGGTTAGAAACGGTTGGACAAAGGTCCGTGATTTTTAGTTTACATATTCTGTGCAATGCTAAGGTTATGCTGGATATTAACAATGTTAAGCGTTATTCCGGACCTTTTTTGGAGTGCCTTATTGTATCCGCTTTGATGCTGTTGAAAGCTCTGAGGTTAAAAGTCGAAAATAGTTTGAGTAAGTGGCGAACCCGAACACATGATGTCAAATAGAAAATCAGATTATGATGGTGATTGAATTTTTTTAAGTTGCACTTTTAAATACAAAAATTCATTTAACTTACTTCGTTTTGATAAGATAAGGATTGGTAAGAAGAGGATTTATATAAATAAAATAGTCATATTTTTTGAAAATCGCTATAAAGCTGCCTCCGGAAGTCACTAAATTCTATTATTATTTAGTGATGTACTATGTGATAACTCCAGACTCCTGTCAGGAAAAATTTCTAAGTTTATTTTACAGTATCTGATTAATTTTTACTGGTTATGATGGCTAATTATGTTAAATGAAATATTTAATAAAAAAATAAACAATATTTTTAAAAAATCACAAATTTTGTTAAAATTATCGTAAACTCACAAAGTAGACTTTATTGGTAAGTTAAGAGTGTCGACTTTTACTTAAAAGAGTAAAACTCTGTCTTGTTTTTATGTCTTGTTAAGAATTATTTTTTTTTAATCAGTATTTGTAAGCTACTGTAATATTTAGCAGTTTTTCTAAGTTCGCATATTCCATTCTAAAAAGTGTGAAAAGTTAATGTTTAAAATTTACTACATAATAATTTATAGCCTCTGTAATTTTTTAAGTGAAAAACTCAAGATATCAATGAACTTAAAGATAGATAAGATAATATCCAACAAAATTAACCTATTCCCATAAGATCTCAATAATCAAATGCTTCTAACACTGTCTCAACAAACAGACATACATTCCTCCCACGCTATCAAAAGAACGGAGCTCATTGCATTACAAAAGCACTCGATTGAACAATGATTAAGCTTCATTTAACCAGATCACACAAATAAAATGATAATTTACGATAGGCTAATAATCCATGAACCACTTTTGAGCCGGTCTCACCAAACCAAACGGGTCTTCAAATAATAACAAACAGGTTGGGGACGATAAATTCCTATTCTCTTAAAAGCTTAATCAGGCGCTCAACAATGGCATATAAAATGAATTGTCATTCAAAGTGATATCCTTCTTTTTTTCTTCTTTCTTCTAGGTCTGCAGACTGACTCGTTATTTTAAGAGTGCAGCAGTTTGACCTTTTCGGATGTCCCTCTCTTATTAATAAGAGCAAAGGGAAGCGTTTTTATCCTCTGCGGTTTCCTGTGGTGAGATATATGTTTTATTCGATATCGCACTGCAAGCAGAAAAGAGGCCTTTCTGATGTGTTAAATCCAAAGGGAGAAGTGTCATTTGAATTTATTTAAAAAGTGGAAGGTATTATAATTGCTCAGTCCGTGTCCGTCCGTCAGTCCGTCCGTCACCCACTTATAACTACAATTAATTATGGAGTATGAAAATGCACTTTCTACTTTTTGTCGAAATTCTTAAGGCCCGTTGCGTGGGAACGACTGAATGATCAACTGAAATTCTTCATTTATTTTCGGTCTTATTACTCAATAAAATTAATCATCGCTAAAATGTGTCGTCATCAGGAACTTGTGCTCCCTGTTTTATTTCTACACTGGAAAAAAACGTTTACAATCCCTAATTAATTATGAACAGCAACTGGAAAACATTATATATTGATTGGACTTATACTTAAAAATAGGAATTACACATTCTTTTCCCCCCATTTTGTGTAAAATGAGGGCAAAGAATACTTATTTTATGCTAAACACTGGGGGTTCTGCGTGAGGTTGACCATCTGAACGGCAAACATATGTTTCGCACCCACAGTAGCCCTTGGTCAAGAGAGCTGAATTGGCACAGCAGGCCTTGGCTCACAATGCGCACCGCTGATTTTGAAATACACATTAGAACAAAGGCAATTTAATTTTAACCAAGCAGTTACCGCATGCTAACAATGAATCAATTGAAACCTTGTGGTTGATGGCAAAATCTATGTGAACGGAAATAAGCTTCGCATAATCATCACAATCCAATCCATTCAACTCAAATGATTCCTCAACTCAGCAAGTTTCTCCACAGATTGGACTCACGCTGGGTGATTCACAAAGCCCATTTTTTTTTTTAACGAACGACAAACTTTTTCATGTTTTGTGTTTCTCGCCGCCAACCAAATAAGAAACTTTAGGGATCGCGGTTTTTAAGAAAAAACTGATTTCCGGTTTTTACCGCAGAAAACCGGTTTTCGGTTTAGATCGGCCTCATGAAAAAAACCCAGTTTTTCAT
The DNA here is from genome assembly GCA_023701765.1 of Hylyphantes graminicola. Lineage (NCBI taxonomy): Eukaryota > Metazoa > Arthropoda > Arachnida > Araneae > Linyphiidae > Hylyphantes > Hylyphantes graminicola. The sequence continues at coordinate 50,618,454 of CM043116.1, forward strand.
TCAAAACCGAGAGGGGGAAAAAACGGTTTCAGTTTTCCATCCCTAAAGTGTTTCAAATAAGGGTGGCGGGAACTAGAGAGCCTAGCGGGAACTATAGAGTATTTTTTTTACTAGGATGACTACTACAGGAGGAAGTAGGGGAGATGTTCTTTACCTGTGTTGGATTTACGTCATCTTTTTGTTTACTTTTATCTTCAGGGCACGCCAAGAATCAAAACGACCAGGGGTGTTGAATGAATGAGTTTCTTTGAACAGATGCTGAAGAAAGTCAAATCTGATATATTTTTTAGACAGTTCTGAAGAGAAAAAAAAACCGTCATAAAATTATTTTAATTAAAATTTTATAATCGTAGACTTGAGTTTAGAAGGTAACATGTCCCAATATTTGAGTTTTATGGGGGAAAATGGCTCGCTGAGATAAAGTTGGTTTTTTTTTTACCGTCTCCAGAATTTTTTCCGGCTTGAGTCTTTATTTAAATTTTCCTTTAACAAATATAACATTTTAGTTTTTTTTTTTTTTTTGTTTTTTTGTATTTCAATTTAATAACCTTATCCAATAATAATTTGCATGTGTCTAAAGCCACTGATTTTTTTCTGAAAAAGATCATTCAATTAAGTAATTATTTTAAGTATACACACTAAGATTGACACAACTTAAAGATCGTTTAAAAAAAACAAACAATTGGACACTTTTTAAATAGGATCCAAAAATAACTTCAATACTGTTATATTCATGTCAGCTGTGAATTTAGGATTGAACAAAGAAATTATGAATGGTGATTTACAGATGGATAATCAAAAATATAAATATAAAATTTTTGAATGTGCGAAGTGCAAACTAAACAGGAAAATTTGATTTGTTTTCTAGAAAGAAATTAAGATTATGAAAATAAGAAATAACCAAATAGCACGCGCCCTAAAGTTCCGAAACGTTCCGGCTCTTAAAAAGTACTGCACTGTCGTACCGGCACGTTATGGCACCACTGGCACCACTACACCTCTATTCAATGTAGAGTGCTTTAAAAAATAACAAGAACTACGAGCAGCTGTTATTTTAGAAAATTTATAACCACTAGATTTCTATTTCTTAGGACTTATATAGCGCGAAATCAATATTGAAAAGATATAAAGCGTGGGAGGGGGGTTTCTTCCTAAAATGTGTACATATAGATTTATAGATAATTGGTAAAAAAAATACCTTTCAGTATAATTATTTTAAGAATGTACTGATTTAAATAAAATAGGACCAAAACAAAAAACAACCCAACAAAAACAAAAAAATTTTATGAATAGTGTATTAAAATTTAAGTTGAGACTTCATATTATATAAGCAGTAAAAGACACTCCAACTAAAAGGTGAATAACTCCATGGTTCGGTCATCATCACAAATTTTGAAATATAATTTTTTATTTTGTATATGGATGTGCTAATACATATTCTTCTAACATTTATCTTCAAATTGTGCAGTTCGACAGTTACAATTTTTCTGAACTTACCTTTCAATTAGAACCGTGGGCACGCATATCATGCGACTATGTGGCATGCTAAAAGATCCCTTGAGTACCCTTTTGGGTGCCTCAGAAAAAAAAAACTGCTCTCAGGTTCTGGAGAATATGCCGATCTGCAAAGGCTTAACCTCCAATAAATCAGTCTCGTTGGACAAAAAACACACATAAAACCATTTAAATTATGTTAATACATCAGCCGAACATACCAATTATGTTAATGCATAAGACGCTGTTTTGTTAATACCATTTGTAATAAGAAAATCAGCGTGAGGCCTTTCAGAGAGACGATTTGACGAATCTCCTTAATTGCGATGTTTTCTTACTTGGCTCATGTTTGGATCAAGAATCCTTTTGAAGCCTATATCAAGCCATGCAACAACACAATTGAAAAGCTTATTGAAAGAACGTGCTAAAAGAAATTTTTGAAAATATTTATATATTTATGCCAATGAACATATTATTCTTTCTTTTAAATATAATAAGTTCCCCTTTTTGATTAAGAATAGGGCCGTTTTTAACGAATATAGCTGCAAACTAAAAACTTTAAAGTTAATTTTCTCGGTTTGATATTTCAGTTACATAAAGAAGAGATAAGTTAAAGATCTTCCACTAAGCTCTTAAATTGTTGAAGAAAATTGTAGCGAGAGAAATAAAAGAATCACCTTTAATTTTCACTTACGGAAGTTTACCGTGTCCGCAATTTGTTGGGCGAGCTCAGCTCATTTCCGTATGGGAACTACGCTTCGAAGGTTTCCTCCAAAAAGTGAAATTAGTAAGTCTTATTTTACACGCCCATGGGGCTGATATCATATTGCTGCATAAAAAAAGCAAGCGGAAAAATCGTTTTAATTATTTCTTTCATGTTTGTGTGGGGTACTTGATTTGACCGGAAATTTATCTGGAATTATAAGAATGGCCAATGTTTACCAAGATAGAAGGAAAAAACGTCATTCGTGAACTATTAAACGTGAAATTTCCCTCATATTCTTATTTTTTATTGTCTGATGATAGCATCTTCGCAAAATGTTGTATTATACTATAGGTATAGGCAGTCCCATATTCTTCAGCTTAATTTCTATAATACTATATCTTTTTTTATCAAAATAACACTACTACTTTCATAACTTTTCTAATTTTTTTTTGTATCATAATCTTCTTATCAAAAAGACGAAAAAGTAGAAGGTAGACCTCTGCTGCCCTTCCTTTCAAATAAATGTACACATAGAATTTTGAAAATATGATGATGGGAACAGAAGCGGTGTATGAAAAAAATTACAGGCGAGGTTATTGACAGACCGACGGGTAAACACATGAAAGGTAGGTCTCCAATGCCATACTTTTCAAACAAAAATACATTATTTTAATTCGTTCGAATTAAAAAAACATAAAAGTATATATGGTAAAAAATTAAAATTACATTTAAAGTTTGACTTTGACGTTATTTGGGAAACGCTTGAAGTCCTTCATCTCCTTTACTTGAACAATTGACCACACTATAACATCATACTGGTCAATACCCTATCGATTCCTCCCAAAGCTTTTGCATAACTCACATTCAATCACATGTCAGGGCCTGATCTAGGATAACACGGACTATAAGCACAAAACATTTTGGGGGCCTCTTAACGAAATTTTTGTGCATCAATGTTCGTATAATGATCAATTTCTGAATGAAAATCAAAAGCTAAAGCTAAAAAAAATGTAAATAAAACCCCATTAACTTAAAACATTTCGCTGAACTTGTCTATTTTAATGCTTTATTTGCTAGCTTTAAAAATAATGTGGAGCCACAAAATGACACAATTTACTGAAATTTCAGGGGGCAACATAATTTAGCATAAATTTACTTAAAATTTGGGGTAACCAACATTTCGGGGACCGAGGCCCGGTCCTATCGGGCCTTACGGAAGATCGGGCCCTGGCCACCACTGCAGTTGAAACCAAAGGGTGCTCTCACCAAACGATCGACAGACGCACCCCCACTACACTTCGGAAGTTTCACACACATCAACACCTGTCTCGCTTTCCCATGATCGTCTGCGCTGTAACAAGTTCAACAAATGTCGTAATGGGATGGCGGGGGTGGGCCCGATGGATTTTCGACGGTCCCCGAGGAGTTCTCGAGCATTGCTTCCCACGCATGGAGATCGTTTGGTGAAAGTGAATTGGATTCGGTAGTTCGCCTGATTTGGCGGAATATCTGGATTGGTTGTGAGGGGCATCTCTTTCTTCTGTGATATTCTAATGAGAAATATAGCCCTTAGAGGGACTTGATATCGTAGGCAAAAAAAAGTAATAGATATGGGGGTTGAAAAGGTTTTGTTAGGAGAGAGCCGTTATGCCATGGTTTTAGTAAAAATTCCCACAAGAAAAAATCACATGAGATTGCGCATGGTGCATGAAAAGACCTACACTCAACGAACGAGCGATTTTAACTCAGTCTGATTGATTTTCACACCACCAGTCTGGAAAATGCACTTCTCCTTTTGGAGTGGATCCTTTGTGTGTTAAACCTCCGACAGGATCACTCCAAACGAGTGATTTTAACTCGGTCTGAGATAATATTCACTCCTTTCCAGTGTCGAAAATGCACTTCTCCAACTGGAGTGGAATTCACTCCAGTTGGAGAAGTCCTGTTGAAGAAGTTTGTTTTAAGAGTGTACACTTCCTATAATTGAAAAAAAAATTATTAAAGAATATGATCTAAGCCCCTAATATTCGACCAAAGTCTAAACTAATGCAAACATGTCAAACTCTCAATCATTAAAAAAAATTATTTATAAAAATAAATTTTTTCAAAAATTTGTTTGGTAGCATTCTTATATAAAATAATGCAAATTTTTCAATAATTCCAATATCGTTAACCAAATCATTGTTTATATCTGAATCAATATAGTTACCATATTTTAAATTCTATCGTGAATTGGATTTCACCCAGAAATCATGGTGATTGAAACCCTCGCTTACCAAAGAGAGGGCACGGATTTGAACCTCAGATATAAGGACGTGTGTTGTACCTGAACAAGATTGAAAGGAGGCTGACCTTTTCTTCCTATATGAAATCCCCATTACCTATTTCTCAATAAATATATTTTAGCTCATATAATTTTGTTCTGCATAATCATTGCCAATAATAAATAAGTTAATAGTATGTCTAGCTTCTTCTATCACGTGTATCCAAACTTTAACATACGACACCAACCAATCATTAGATTAAAATTAGAACATTTGTTCTCACCTTCTAACAATGAAAGAGATACCGTTCAGATAGCCCTCGAAGCAAGCCTAAAATTCTTTCTTATCACCTACTCCCTAGACGTGCCGAAATAGCTCAGTTGGGAGAGCGTTAGACTGAAGATCTAAAGGTCCCTGGTTCGATCCCGGGTTTCGGCAAGTTTCTTATCCTCGGTAGTATAGTGGTCAGTATCCCCGCCTGTCACGCGGGAGACCGGGGTTCGATTCCCCGCCGGGGAGGATTATTTTTAATATTAAAAATAATTTTTTTAATTATCATTATTTTTAAATATTCTCTTCTTCAATGACTGCAATATGGATGGTATAACTGGCTAACGATAGTTTCTTAGACCGACAGATAATCATTAGCCTACTTTTCTTTTTTTTTAATTCGAAGAATTAAAAAAAATGAAAAAGTAGGTATTGACATGCGGTCGATGTCCGTCCGTCCGTCCGTCCGTCTGTCCGTCTGTCCGTCCGTCTGTCCGTCCGTCCGTCTGTCCGTCTGTCCGTCTGTCCGTCCGTACCCCCCTTCCAAAATCAGTTCTATCAATCCGATCTTAAAAATTCTTTTTTTATTAGAAAGGTATAATCTCAGACACCCAACTTTCATACTTTTTGTCCGTCTGTCTGTACGATAGGACGGACATAAATCGACTATTTGACGACGAATTTCCCATTGAATTAGCATTGAAATTCAATTTCGATTCATTTAAATCGCTGAATTTAACTACAAATGCTACGGACAAGTGAGATACGTCAAAAAATTCAGCGCATCGAATTTAGAATACATTGAAAATTTCAGAAAATAATTCGAATTCGAAGTACTTCAATTATTAAAAAAACATCAACATTTAATGCTCATTTAAAAAGCATAGGAAGACATTTTTATTAGAATTATATCGCCGTTGCCATCGCAACAATTGCTTGAGAAACTTTAATTCTTTTAGACAATAAATTAAAATAAATTTATTTTTGAGACATCGATCAATTTAAGATGACGTCAAATATATATTTCACTACGAGATCTTTGTATTTTGATATAAATTGTTTTCATTCTATCTAAAAGCGAGGAGTATTGCAAACAAACAAAAAAAAAACTACAAACACTTTATTAATTTAGAAATTTTTCTTATTTATTCTTTAAAATATAAATTTTTGCAAACGATTTAAGTAATAATTATTTAATTTTCGAAATAAAATAAATGAAACTAGCCGAATTTAGCAAGTAAATGTTTATTGAGGAGTAGTTTTTTGGTTTTTGTTCTACGAAAAATCAAATATTTACTTATGACTGCAAATCAAGCTGTGTTTAGTGAAAGATGCTGTGTTTAGTTAGGTGCTGCGTTTAGTGAAATTTATTTTAAATTTAAGGTGGAAAAACGGTTCTTGATGTCACTTACTGTTACGAACCTAGTTTTTTCAAGATAGGAATTTTAGTAAGTATTTAAGTAACAGGAAAGTAGGCTATTTTAGTTCTTTAAGAACTTCTTGTATTAGAATTAAATCACCATTGCCATCGCAACAATTGCTTGAGAAACTTTAATTCTTTTAGACAATAAATTAAAATAAATTTATTTTTGAGACATCGATCAATTTAAGATGACGTCAAATACATATTTCACTACGAGATCTTTGTATGTTGATATAAATTGCTTTCATTCAATTTAAAAGCGAGGAATATTACATATTCCTCGCTTATTTATTCTTTGAATTACAAATTTTTGCAAACGATTTAAGTTATAATTATTTAATTTCGAAATTAAATAAATGAAACTAGCCGAATTTAGCAAGTAATTGTTTATTGAGGAGTAGTTTTTTGGTTTTTGTTCTACGAAAAATTAAATATTTATTTATAACTGCAAATAAAGCTGTGTTTAGTGCTGTGTTTAGAGAAAGATGCCGTGTTTAGTTAGATGCTCGTTTAGTTAGATGCTGCGTTTAGTGAAATTTATTTTAAATTTAATGTGGAAAAACGGTTGTTGATATCACTTACTGTTACGAACCTAGTTTTTTTTTCAAGATAAGAATTTTAGTAAGTATTTAAGTAACAGGAAAGTAGGCTATTTTAGTTCTTTAAGAACTTCTTGTTTTACTGTTGATATTTTACATTTCTCGTTGTTCTTACTAAAAAACTGAAGTTTTCAAATCAAAAGGGTACTACATTTTTTTGCTGTTTCAGATTTCTCATTCTTAGTACATATATTTAAGTTAAATTAGTAATTTTGTATATTTAGTCAATCTTCTGAAAATTTATTTAATCACAATTTGTTCAAACTATGCCACTTATGACTACAGAAATTGAAAGAAATGTGCAGATATTTCGGTGCATTAATGAACATCATTAAAATTTAACTCTATCAGAACAATAAAATAGTATCGAAAAGAGGACGAAGGTTACTTATCATAATCATCATTTTCTACAGCTTACCCATCGCACAAAACCTCCTTACCCCCCCCCCCCCCAACAATATCCTTTAATTTCCACGATCCATCATCAAATAAAAATCATCATGCTGTTGATTTTAAAAACTCGTCAATGTTTTCAAAACCAGTTTTTCACCAACAAGAAATTTCAGTAAAAAAATCATCAGCGACACACCGTGTGAAACGATGGACGTGAGAAGGATAGGAAAAAAAAGTCGCCGATAAAAATGAAAATAAATCATTCAGCATTTTATCTTCTCAACTCATTCAATGTTTTCATTTCTAAAGTGTTTCAAGCAGAGACATAACATAGAGTGGACTGCGCATTGGCAAACCTAAAGTGTCCTAAACATCTAACTTACACAGTCACATGACTGTGTCACGTTTGGCTCGCATCTATGGCGAGTTCACCATTTGGCGAGTTTTTCCACAACGACCTAAACACGGAGGCCGACAATCTAATGTTATGATAAAGAAGCTTGGAAAGGAGCAAGGATGAATCGCTAGTATTTTAAGATCCTCTTAATAGATATCAGATTATTTCTTTGATTTTGTGCGTCTATTTAAGATTACTTGAACAATTGAATGTGGACTCTTTATTAAAAATTAATTTAAAAGAACATTATTGGTTTATGTAGAGTATTGCTGTAATATAAGTTGGTTATTGACATGGTGAATATTTTCTGACGTCTCTATAACTTTCGTTCTAACGGTCCGATTAAAAAGAAATCAAATATACTTTTTTTGAAATATTGCTTCTTCCTTTATTTCACCTGGAATAAATCAACTTTCTAAAACACATCAATATATTCCAAATTCAGCAAATGCTCTACTTTTTAAATATAAATAACTCAAAAACTACGATTGGCAAAAACAGGTTTCGTTTTGACCAAATAGTAAAAAAAATATTCTACTTCTAAGCTGTCAATGTTCAGACCATCAATTTAATTGACTTGGCCCAAAATATTTATTATAATTAGAGTTCTAACAACGTTGATTTAATCATGAATATGATTCTTCAGTACAAAAGAGCTTTTAGAATAAATTCCCTCGATAGAAATTATAGTTTATGAAGAACACACAATTACTAAAAGTATGCAGAACTAAATAAGTTTTACCCGTGAAAGTGTGACTAATCCTTTTTTATACCCCTCTTTACAATTAGGAATTCTAATTCACAAGCATTTGGCATCTTGCACAAAACGTTACTGAATTAAGAGTACACCATTCACGATTGTTAACATGCTCAGAGATTAAAAGAATGTAATTAAATATTTATTATAAAAGCCAAAAGAGAAAAATACCAACAATGCTCAAAAAATCGTCTGCAAAAACATTAAAAAAAATTCAAGCTGCCGTGATTGGTAGAAACCCACGTGACTAGGACGTTGATGGCAGTCTCCACTTCGGTTTGCTAGCTGATATTCAGGTCTTGCGACAATTTGGAATAGTTCGTAACGAAACGGTAGCGTTAAGTTGCCATATGTAGCAACCTTTCCCCTCTTGGCGATTTATGATGTTTAGGACATAATGCTAATCTGCAAGGGATGGCGGTTTTTTAGAAAAAAACGGTTTTCCATTTTCTGTCGATTTTTCCCTAAAAAACCGGTTTTCGGTTCCGTAGGGCCTCATGCAAAAAAACCGGTTTTCAATCACAACCGGAACCACCGGTTTTTCGAAAAACGGTTTTGGTTTTCCATCCCTAAGCAGCTTTACTATGAATGCGCAGTCCACTCTATGTTATGTCTCTGGTTTCAAGAGATTAATGTAACGATTCGAAGAAATTCCAATTGCTTTAGATTTTAAAAAGATGTGATAAAGTGTTGTAAAATAAATTGTTTACTTTCTTTAAGTTTTAAAGTGTATTTGTGTTTATTGGATAGGTTTAAAAACATTTCAAAAGCGATTTAAAAGCAATAATATCGTGCAAAAATCAATAATCATGGCAAGTGATGCTTTTAACAAGGGACTTTAGACTAGAGCTACAATTTAAGTACGATCATCTGATTAGTGGCAAATTCTTTATTTGAACGTGATTAATGTTTTAGTACTTATTTTTTTCTTTTTTGACTGGTATTTCCCATGCCAATCTAACAAATACTTTTTTTGTATGTGATTATTCTGCATGAGAATAAGCGAAAAATAGCCTTTTTATAAACTCTTGAAATTATTTTAAGCAAGCCCTACTTTTCTCACTAGTTGCATAGATAAATCATAACATGTATGAGCGTAACCATGATAAAATTTGGGAAAGGTTTCTGAAACTAAATCACTCAAATATTTTTTATCGCTAAATTGCTTGGGCTGGAGAACAAGATAGAGGTTGGGGTTTTAGGAAAGAATCCCATGGTCCTAAGTGCATGTTCAAGTTAAGGGGTCATATCAGTCTTAAAAATGTTAGATCTTTCATGTAATTTTTTAACTACTCAATATTGTAAGATCCGGTCGCCAAATCGGGCAATACGCGCGCCAGACTTGGCCCGCGACACGGACAAAAAAGGTGAGCACCTGGTGCTTGGACAGAAAGTAACGAACTCTTGAAAGAGACAGACAAGTTTGGTGTGCGTGGTTGAGCGGCCATGTTGGCCTTTTCCTTTACATTATAATATTTTTCTGTAAATATCTGTAACCTTAAAATGATCACTTACAAGTTCAATTAAACGAACTGTCTTCAGTTATGTCTCTGTCTCCTAATTGACGAAATTACGTATTCTTGCTAAACTAATTAGCAGTCCTTCTGAACGAAATTGACACCCTGGATGGCGCGCCGTACATAGCTGAGAAGTACATGCGGTCCAGTGGTTCGAATTCGGGCACCCCAGATCGCGCACCGTGCAATGCAGAGAAGCACAAGCGGATCTGGTCAAGGGAGGCAGCGGTACATCTTTATTGGCGCAGCATCGACAGGATTCCGAGGACCTCAACATCGGACGACGAGTTCACTACAGGTTGGTGGTGAGAGCTCGTTTTATTTTAATTTCATGTACTCCCTTAAAGTTACTAGTGTATAAATGCTTAATTTCCGTTTTGGTTGGTAAGCGATTTTGTTTTTGATGTAATTTCGGTGTTTCCGGTGGATGTTTAAAAAAAATTTGTTTAAGAATCGGTAGACAATGCAAATATTGTGATTCTTTTTTTTTTTCCAGGAAACAGAAATTTATCAACTTTAAAATTTTTAGGCTGAAAAGTTCAAACTTACCAATCGAAACAGGAAGTTGATTTATCGTATTATATTTATGGTTACTAACTCAACCAGTTTTAGACTTAATGAAAACAAAGTTAAGTTTAGTATTTAATTAATACAGAGTGGTATTAATTGGTGTTGGCTTGCGAGGCCAGTAAATTGCATTAAGAACACGAGAGATACTGCTGAAATTGAGTATACATTAAGTTGTTCTGTCCCCATAAAGCGGGAAAAAAAATAATAATAAAAAGAAGTAAAAATAAATAGTGTGTTATTAATTTACATGCATAAAAGTTTAAGTGTATTGCAAAAAATACATTAAGAAAAAGTGTTTCTGTATTAAAACTACGCGTTGGTTTTGTTTTGCCCAAAATGGCGCTGAGATGTTGAGAAATATTTTATTCGAACACACGTGTAAGGTGGAAAAAACAAATCCTTGATATATTTCTCCTTGGAAGTTGTGTTTTTTTTACAGGGTTGCTAAAGATTCAAATAATCGAACCCGTGTAGTATAAATAATAAAAAAAAAAAAAGTACGAAATAATATTTTGTGAGGCAGGTGTTTTATGAATGTTTTTTTTTATTGCAACTGAAACGTTATATTTTGAAGAACGGTATTGCTGTATTTATTTTGTATTATGATGTATTAAAGAAATATTAGGTGAACATTAACAATTGTTCTCAGTAAAAGTCTTGTTTTCGATAATCTTTGTGAAACTTTTTGCTTTTATTTTGTTGTTGCGGATTACATTTTGCTATTGAATGCGAATATAACGTTTATTTAGAGTGATTTTTTTTTTCTCAAAAAGTGTAGTTTATATTTTCCTTTTTAAAAGACGTGATACACATGTCAATGGTTATTTAGAAATATTAACCTTTTGAGTACTTTATATAAAATTGAATAAAGTTATTTCATGTGTGAAATTAAGTATTGTAAGAGATATAATTACATAAACTGTCACTATTTCAACTAATTTTAAAAAAAGTTTAATTAGTTATTTGTTTAATGATGTGTTAATTAGATTTTGGGTATACTAAAGAGTTTATAACTATAGTCATTACTGTTTAATACTGGTGTGTATTATTTTTGATCATAACTACCCTTTTGATCTTGCGAATTTTTTTTGAACACTTATGAAAAAAAAATGTTGTCTAATTTCTTATACGTATAAGTCATATTCGTTTTAAGATTTTGGAATTGTGGATAGGATAGTGTTAGGACAGTTCATTTTGTGGTCGGCCAAATTTTCGAATACAGTGTAATTATGGCATTTATGTTGAAAACAAAAAGGTGTGATTTAATTAACTTAGCTATTGAGATGGGTGTGCAGCATGGGGCCAGTGACACGCGGCCGAAACTAAAGGCACTCATAACTGCTAGTGCTGATTACAAGGAAGAAGAAGCAAAAGACATTCTCCAACAGATTATCGCTGACCGCTGTGAGGCTGAAGAAGCAGCAGAAAAGGCGTTGGCCAAACAAGAGGCTAAAGAAGCAGAAGAGAAGGCGTGGGCCAAAGAAAAGGAGGAGCGTGAGCGTGCATTCGAGTTAGAGAAATTGAAAATCCAGGCAGAAGCAAACGCAAGGGAAACAACAGCTTCTAATAGGCAAAATGAAGACTTCGTGGGCCCCAAATGGGAATTGCGTAAACTAATTCCAAGTTTCGATTTAAAGGAAGACGACATGGGCTTGTTTTTGAACATTTTCGAAAGACAATTGAGATTCATGAAGATACCGGAACATCAATGGGTACCTTACCTCATTGGAGCCTTGCCTGCGGAAGTGACAAAACTGATCGCCAGAGAATCAGAAGAAGAGGTGAACGATTACAATCACCTAAAGGACATGCTTCTGAGACGTTTTAAACTTAGTGCCGAGAAATTTAGACAGCTATTTTGTTACCATCGGAAAAAACCTGAAGGGACGTGGAGAGACTACTACTTCGAGTTAAGAGGATATTTTGAAGGATGGTTGTCCGAACTCAACATACAGAACTTTGATCAACTAAAGGACTTGATCATCGCGGACCAACTGAAGCGCAAGTCGGGTCCAGAACTGAAAGATCACTATTTGGATGAGTGGGTGGAATGCAACGACCCTGATGAGCTCGCAGATAAATTTGAGACATTTGAGAATCTGCGGAGCAGCATGAGAAGAGGTTCCAACCCTGACTACAAGGGGAGAAATTTTCATAACCCAAAGGATAAAACATTTATCCCCCAGAGGCGAAATGAAAATGGACCAGAAGCAAGGCGCGAAAACACGAGGTTGTACGACCGGGCTCCTGACAAAAATGGCCAGGATGGACGGAAGAAGTTGCAGTGTTTTTCTTGCGGATCATATGAACATTTGCGGAACAAATGCCCTAGACAAGGACAAAGAACCCAAACAGCAGCTAATAGAGTAGACGTCCAACCCTTTCCCGTAGAGGAGGAGGAACCTCACATCATGACAGCAAGAGTTTCTGTACCCGTCGCTACCCCCATTATCCACAAGAAGAAAGTCAATGAACTTGAAAAAATTAGTCTTAAATGTGGACCAAACGTGGTCGAGGGGATCGTGGACACTGGAGCCCAGATATCCGTAATTCGATCAGACTTGATACCCGATTTATTATGCGATGGAGAAGGGAAGATTAAACTTATTTCGGCTTTTGGAGAAACAGAGTTGGCCCAACTCAAGGTGGTCCACATGAAAGTAAACGATGGACGTCATGGTGAAATACCAGTCACGTGTGCAGTTTCAAAGAAACTGGTTAGTGAGATGCTGGTGAGTCGGTCAACATTTGAGGCATTGAACTCAAACATAGAGCTAGGCAGTGGGTTTACTCTAGGGAAAACTGAAGTCGAAGAGGAAGCTGCCGGAAAAGCATTATCACAGAAGAGCTTTCGAGAAATAGGAAACCAACTTTCCAAGTTACCAGATGGTGTAGATCCTGAGAGACAAGCTCGAGTTAAAGTTGAGAAGCAAAAGAAAGATTTAAAAGAGGAACTGAAAGCACCTAGAACTGAGTTGCTGGATTCAGAAGAAAGCGCAGCAGCTCAGGAAGATCTCCTGACCGAAAGAGAACAAGAATTGACCATGCTCAAAAAGACCTTAGAAGACGAAACAGCTTCCCATGAAACCCAAATTGGTGACATAAGACTAAAGCATAACGATGAAATAGAAAACCTTAAAGAACAATTGCATTTATTGGGAAAGACTAAAACTGCTCTAGAAAAGGCTAACTATAAACTGGAAGTTGAAAAGTCTGAGTTAGCCGATGAAGTGAATGCCTTGTCTACATCCAGGCAAGATTCTGAAAGGAAGAGAGAGCAGTTAGAGTTGCAGTTGCAAGACATGGCTGCAAAATTATCTGATTTGGATAAGGCCAAAAATGATTATGCTGAAAAAGCTCAGAAACTACAGACTGAGCTCGTCACAGTATCAGCCCAGACTGAGGAACTTGAGACCGGAGCCGGTGCTGACATCAGGCAAGCTGGTACGCTGGAGTCCCAATTGGAAGAATCCCAAGACCTAGCCGAAGAAACGTTCCAGAAGTTGGCTCTTCAACCTCGCTTACGCCAGCTTGAATCAGAAAGAGAGACTCTGAGAGATCAGTTGGGTGAGGAAGAAGTGACTAAGAAGCGACCAAACAAGACTGAAATTTGTGTCTTAAGAGAATCTAGTGAGTCAAGTGACATACTGATTGACGAGAACAATCATAAAATGTATAAAGACGAATTAAGTGCGTTTCGAAACCGCATTAGAAAAAAAACTTGTGCACAAACGGTTTACGTCCAACTACACAAAGTGTTTTATAGTGTCATTAAGCCGAATTACAGTATTGTGAAGGTGACTTAGAAAGACTCGAACACTTACCCCTTATATACGGTGTTACCTCAAAGGGACCGGTGAGAGTAGCAGATAACTAATTTAAAATTGAGGTGTAGGAAAGGGAAAATTTATATATTTTGTGTACGAAACCAAAATAGGAGAAAGTGTAGTTTTTTTTTTATATATATATATTGCAAATATGCCATAAAATTGTATTTCATTTATATACCTATATCAATCTCATAGTTATATATATATTAATTTCTATTTTGGAGTACATGAAAATTTTGTGTATTTTGTGTTTTCTTTTCCCTTAGCATTTTATTTTGAGCTCTCACCCCACCTAAAACAAACTGTTGAACTGATAATATGAACTATTGAACTGATTATACGCATATTCACTAAGGTGAAGTATGCGCTTCCTTAGGGGGGAGGTGTAAGATCCGGTCGCCAAATCGGGCAATACGCGCGCCAGACTTGGCCCGCGACACGGACAAAAAAGGTGAGCACCTGGTGCTTGGACAGAAAGTAACGAACTCTTGAAAGAGACAGACAAGTTTGGTGTGCGTGGTTGAGCGGCCATGTTGGCCTTTTCCTTTACATTATAATATTTTTCTGTAAATATCTGTAACCTTAAAATGATCACTTACAAGTTCAATTAAACGAACTGTCTTCAGTTATGTCTCTGTCTCCTAATTGACGAAATTACGTATTCTTGCTAAACTAATTAGCAGTCCTTCTGAACGAAATTGACACCCTGGATGGCGCGCCGTACATAGCTGAGAAGTACATGCGGTCCAGTGGTTCGAATTCGGGCACCCCAGATCGCGCACCGTGCAATGCAGAGAAGCACAAGCGGATCTGGTCAAGGGAGGCAGCGGTACATCTTTATTAATATATAAGTTTAATTTTTTTACATGCAATTCTATAAGATTTATTTAATATAAAACTAATTTTAAAATTTATGAAACTTTAGCCAAAACTAAAATAAATGATATTAAACACAAAGCTATTTGAACACATTGGGATTAGGCTTGCGCGGCAAATTTTGAGGTCAAAATTGAAAAACTGACCACAAAAATGACTTTATATTGTACAAATATGTACAGACAAAGACTTATACCTAAATTCTCAGCTCAATTTTAATTAGAAATTATTTATAAAAAAATTTAAAATCAAAATTTTAAAATTTTTATTAATTTTTTTACAAAAAATTTCTTAAAATAATTTCTAATTAAAATTGAGCTGAGATTTTAGGTATAAGTCTTTGTCTGTACAAATTTGTACAATATAAAGTCATTTTCTTGGTCATTTTTTCAATTTTGACCTCAAAATTTGCCGCGCAAGCCTAATCCCAATGTGTTCAAGTAGCTTTGTGTTTAATATCATTTATTTTAGTTTTGGCTAAAGTTTCATACATTTTAAAATGTGTTTTATATTAAATAAATCTTATAGAATTACATATAAAAAAATTATGCTTATATATTGAGTAGTTAAAAAATTACATGAAAGATCAAACTATGCTTTGTAGTACCTTCTTTGCACATTTTTAAGACTCCTATGACCCCAAACCGCTAAGGAGCTTTAAATTGAGTTGGAAACTATCAAGACATAATTAGAGGTGCCGAAAGTATAGCCATCATTTTTAAAAAAGGAGTAATTTGTTGGCAAGTTTCAACATATGTTGCCCCGAATCTAAGGAGCCTGTCGAATAATCACATTCATATGTTGGCGACTTGTTTTTTCAACGTTGAACTGGTTACCTTTAAGAGGGACTGTCAGTCCTATACACGTAATGCTTTATTTTTCAAATCATAGTTTCTTGAAAAGTATTTTTTAAACGTATGATCTGTTTGCACCAGATACGCAAATAGGGATGAAAGACAATTCAAAAAAGATTTGAAGGAACAATATCAATCAGTTTTTTAATTATTAATTTTTTTTAAAAGCTTCATTTTGAGAATCGTGGCGACATCTGTAGGACAACTTGGCTTAATTGATTAAAAAGATTTATTATTAATTTAAATAATTCACTCATGCATTATCTTTGTATGTTAATACAGAGTTTAAATGATGCTTCTACATTTCAAGTACTTTTTATGACAAAAACGTTCATAACAAACGAGAATCTATGATTTTAAAATTTGATGACACACAAAAATAAATGTCGCCAAATCGTAGAAGAAAAAAAAACGCCAATATCTAAATCGTTCAAACTGCAAACCTAAACCACATGGAAAAGTGGGCGGAGCTCATTATAAATCCAGTCAAAGAATTTCGCGCGACTTTTAAACTTGACTACTTTAGTTGTAGTATAGGTTGGATACTTTTAGATTAGATTTGGTTTAAATTATCGTCGCACTAGAGCTACACGAGGGCTATTGGCGCTTGGATACTTTTAGCTAATTTGATATGTACAGCTGGGGAAAAAGTTCCCACTAGTGATTATTTCGAACGTTAGTCATCCTATAGAACCTTTTTGACTTTGTGTTTGTATAACATCATGAGTTAAGGGGTCACAGGAGTCTTAAAAATGTGCAAAGAAGGTACTACAAAACATAGTGTGATCTTTCATGTCATTTTTGAACTACTCAATAAATGAGTATAATTTTTTTATATGTAATTCTACCAGATTTATTTATAATAAAACTAGTTTTAAAATTTGTGAAACTTTAGTCAAAACTAAAATAAATGATATTAAACATGAAGCTATTTGAATACATTGTGATTAGGCTTGCGCGGCGAATTGTGAGGTCAAAATTGAAAAAATGACCAAGAAAATGACTTTATATTGTACAAATATGAACAAACAAAGACTTATACCTAAATTCTCAGCTCAATTTGAATTAGAAATTATTTTAAGAACTTTTTTCTAAAAAAATTGAAAAAATGACCAAGAAAATGACTTTATATTGTACAAATATGAACAAACAAAGACTTATACCTAAATTCTCAGCTCAATTTGAATTAGAAATTATTTTAAGAACTTTTTTCTAAAAAAATTAATAAAAATTAAAAAATTTTGATTTTAAATTCTTTAAAAAATAATTTCTAATTAAAATTGAGCTGAGAATTTAGGTATAAGTCTTTGTTCGTACATATTTGCACAATATAAAGTCATTTTCTTGGTCATTTTTTTTCAATTTTGACCTCACAATTTGCCGCGCAAGCCTAATCACAATGTGTTAAAATAGCTTTATGTTTAATATCATTTATTTTAGTTTTGGCTAAAATTTCATAAATTTTAAAATTTGTCTTATAATAAAAAAAATTCCGAAGAATTACATATAAAAAAATTATACTCGTTTATTGAGTAGTTAAAAAATGACATGAAAGATCAAACTTTGCTTTGTAGTATCTTCTTTGCACATTTTTAAGACTCCTGTGACCCCTTAATTGCAGGACAAAAAAATTGCATAAGGAGCCGTCTTCATATTAAAAATGCTATTAACTTTAAAATTTTCAATGGCAGCACCCAATTTTATAATTAAGAAATATTAAGAATCCTCATAAACCCTAAATCTTAGTTTTTGTTACATTTGGCTGAATATTTGACGAGTTATTCAATCGAATCACTTAGTGACCTTTGGTTTACCATTTCTAAAATGACGGCCGTAGTCTGTGGATTTATTGAAGGGAGAAATATAAACGTTTATTTAAAAATGTTTAGGGAGGGGTCCTGGGATATATAGTCAATGAGGATGAAGCCCTGACGTTATTTTTAGAATATTTTATAATCTTTTTTAATATTCGAAACATTTTTTTAATAGAAAAGAAGGTATTGACAAGGTAGTCTTCCCAAAGTGTCCCGTCTGTCTGTCCTTAATTCGGTGACGAAATCTGTTCTATCCATCAGATTCAGATCTTAAGAATCATTTTTGTCATCGAAAGATAGGACAGCAGGGACCTAACTTCATACTTTTTGTTCTTCTGTTTGTACGTCCATACGGACATCTGTCATCTTGTCATGTCGACGAACGACCCATTAAAGTAGCATAGGAATTTAATTTTTGTTCATTTAAATTACTGTTGCCCCATCAGCAATATCACGAAAAAACCTTATTTGAAATGTTAAAGATTATTAATTTTTTCTTTGTAAATCGATTTGGAATGGCGGTATAAAAAATATACCACAATGTGATTTTTTTTTAATGTTTATTATATTTGTTTACTAAGAAAGTGGTTCACAGTGTTACTTTTTTTTGCTTAAAGAGCTAATTGGTATTAATTTACAATTAAATTCCTTTAATTATCAGTGCAATTTGGAGTTATTTCATGTTTATCATTGCCAAATGTTCTGGTTATATCAGGTTTTTCAAATATTATAGTTATTGATAGTTATTTAATTACAAGAATCTCGTGTAATTTAAGGTGAGATTTTCAAAGCATTGTCAAAGATCACGGAAAGGATGCTACAGGATGTGACTCGTTCAATTTTACATAATTATTCTTCAAACTGCAAATAAATTTAGCAAACTATAAAGATTATTTATTTAATTTGCGGGAAAAAAATGTAATTATAGTGGCCAATTTTTAGAGTTGAAGATTCAAATTGTAACTGAATGCTGGGTTAGTCTATATTTGTTCTGAAGTTATAATTCTTATGCGGAAGTGGTTATAGGTGGCAGTTAATGTTATTATAATACCCTTGCGTTTCGACGAGAATTTCATTCTAGTACTTAAGTAACTGCACATGTAGGCTTTTTAATTCTTTAAGAACTTCTCGAGCAACATTCAAGAACATGTGTCGTTTGGTGGCAGAGTACTGAAAGTTTAATGTGCCAATCACTCAGTCCGACGCTATTTTAGAGGCCTTGAAAAGTTGCAAAAAACACGTCAAGATTTCCCGGCTCCAAAGGTGTGCAATGTAGAAAGCTTCTTTCAGAACGAATGTACAGATTAGTGGCGGGAGTAAGGCTTGTAATAAAGAGACCAGTGTCTAATTTACAAGAGCAACCGAATGAACAAATTGACAAACTGCCACTAGCAATACAAAAGGTTCCTACACACGTTTTTGAAGACCATAAACCCGCGTTTGTTTGTATCTTGCTGACCTTATTATTGCCTTTAAAACTGCTAGTACGACAGATTCATTATACATTGGGGTTTCTACTTTGCATTAGTATGCCATTAGTTTTAACAAACATAAAGATTGCTACGCCAACAATTAAAAGTACGGAACTAGATTTAAGGGGTCATAGTCTTAAAAATGTGCAAAGAAGGTATTACAAAACATAGTTTGATCTTTCATGCAATTTTTAACTACTCAATATAAAAGTATAATTTTTTTATATGCAATTCTATAAGATTTACTTATTATATAACAAATTTTAAAATTTATGAAACTTCAGCCAAAACTAAAATAAATGATAACAAACATAAAACTATTTGAACACATTGGGATTAGGCTTGCGTGCCAAATTTTGAGGTCAAAATTGAAGATATGAGCAAGAAAATGACTTTATATTGTACAAATATGTACAAACAAAGACTTGTACCTAAATTCTGAGCTCAATTTTAATTAGAATGAAAGCTTTTTTCGTTAAGAGCTTTTTTCTAAAAAAAATAATAAAAATTTAAGAAAAAAACTCTGAAAATAATTACTTATTAAAATTGAGTTTAGAAATTAGGTATAAGTCTTTGTTTGTACATATTTGTACAATATAAAATCATTTTCTTTGTCATTTCTTCAATTTTGACCTCAAAATTTCGCGCGCAAGCCTAATCCCAATGTGTTCCAATAGTCTTATGTTTGTTATCATTTATTTTAGTTTTGGCTGAAGTTTCATAAATTTTAAAATTTGTTATATAATAAATAAATTTTATAAAATTACATATAAAAAATATACTTATATGTTGAGTAGTTAAAAAATTACATTAAAGATCACCTTCTTTGCACATTTTTAAGACTTCTATGACCCCTTAAGAACAATACTGTTTATGTGCCGAAGCTAAACTAGTATTCCGAAGTTTACAGGGATGACTTTAGAGCAGTTCACAGCGGTATCAAATCTCGGTAATTATAAATAGAAATATAATGTATTAGTACGAGCAAACCAGAAAAGAAATCGTTTCCTGAAAGATCGTAATATTAACAAAATAAATATAATTTATTAAACAAATAAAAAAATTTAATGAAAGGGAAATAACCAAACAACACAATTTTCTTCCTCCAGAACATCGTCCGGGCTCGCAAAAGAGTACCGGAACCAGTTTTCGTTAGTCTAAACCTGATTACAATCGAATAATCTTTATCTTGTGATTGAGAAAGCTTGTCGTGCTCCACTCCCCAGAAAGAGAAACGTATCCCCTTTTTTAAATCACCAGACGCATCATTTGGCGAAAATTTGTAACGCCACCTGGCGAGTCAGAATCAAAATAAAGTTGGCTGATAAATCCTCTTAACGGAAATGCCAATCTTAGTTAATTCAATAACGAAGTTAATTTTCTTATTTTATATTTGTTGTTAAAAGAAATCAGAAATTTTCTACTGATCTACAATGATAGTAATAAAAAAAACACACAACTACACTCTTAAAACAAAAGAGTGAAATCCACTCCAAAAGGAGAAGTGCATTTTCGACACTGAAAAGGAGTGAATATTAACTCAGACTGAGTTAAAATCACTCGTTTGGAGTGATCCTGTCGGAGGTTTAACACACAAAGGATCCACTCCAAAAGGAGAAGTGCATTTTCCAGACTGGAGGAGTGCGAAAATTAATCAGACTGAGTTAAAATAGCTCGCTCGTTTTAAGAGTGTTCTTTGAAATAAATAATGAAAGAGTTTTCTCTTTTAAAAATATACCCAGGTGGTGACTTCTTTCTCAAATTACAAATCAAGCAAAAATAAAAACATAAAGTTTTAATAGAACTAAAGTAGCATATTTTCCTGCCACTTTAAAATTCACTGAAAACCATTATGGAATCATGAGTTGGTATTCAGTAAAATCATGTGTTGCATTATTTTATGATGATATTCCAAACTGATTTATATGACAAAAATACATATATTTAAATACTCTTTTTAATAAATAAAGTTTCTCCAGCATGTGAATGCTGATGCGGAAACGGCGATTTAAATTAATTAAACCGTGTCGACGGATATAGATGGGCAGATGTCCGTCCGGACGTACAGGCAGACGGTAGAAAAGTTTAAAAGATTAGTTTCTGTTACATCACCTATACAAAAACAAAATATTTGAAGATCGAATTATGGAAGGTGCTACGGAGTTGTCACTTCCAACTTTCAAAAATTTTTAAATTTCGAATTAAAGAGAGGAGGAAGTCATCACACTCTCAGAAATAACACTTTCATTTTTGACTATTCATGAATCCTCAAGCCTCATTTCGTTAATTTTGAGGATTATTTCGTCGAACTATCACGTGACTTTTGAGTAAACGCGAATCCTCACTTTTACGATCGTGATTTGACGATTCTGTATCTTGATTTTGAGGAAACTGAATCTCATTGTTGTTCTCACATGCTCAAAAATGACGAAATATTTCTTTAGATTAGACGACATTCAAGTCCTCATAAAAATGACGATTCAAATTTCCTCACTTTGAGGAAACGAAAACTCGGAGCATTTGCCAGTAAACGAATCGTCAAAATTAAGGAAAATTTTGTCGTTTTTGAGCATTCCTTTTTTAGAGTGCAGTTTTTTCTAACGGGGCTGCTTTATTGACTGCTATAAGCCTTTGCAGACTTGGTATATTCCCCAGAATTGAGAGCAATTTTTTTAAACACCATCTAGGCGACTACGGCTACAAATTTCAGATTAAAATGAATGGGCTCTCTGTGGATGTTAAAGTATGCCGACATTTAATTTTGCCTTAAGAACTTAAGCCAAACGGTTAACTCAAGTTATCTTTTACACACTACATAATCATATGCTGATGATTTTCCCAAACAGAAAATCTGACCACTCAACCCGCAAACTTGGGCTTTTGAGGTGGACAAGTGAATACCCCTCTCTGCCCCTGAGCCGGTAAAAATATACTATATTAGCAATATATCTTAGAAATTCAATTCGACCCCACTCAGAGCGGGTAGCTCAAACACCTCACTCTTACGTCCCCGACAAAGAACTAAATAAAGCCTTCTTACAGGTGTTCTAATCTCCTTTCAAGTAAAGTACATCAGCGGTAAATTCCCAAAGAAAGACAGCATCATGTCGGAATCCGCATTCTGAAGAAAAAGGCTGTCCGCTATTCAGACAAAATCCTTATTCAATGGATTTTCCCCCAGAAATAAGTTGTTCAAGGTTTAAGGTTTTAATTCTGTAAAATGCGTTTATTAATCAAAGAGAGCTAGAGTTTCTTAGAATAATAAATAAAAAATGTCTCAAGGATTATTATAACTTGTTAATATGTAATACTTTTAATTTTCTAAAAATACACAGAAAATTCTAACTGGTTTTGTATTTAAAGGGTTGGATTTTTTTTTTAAAAAATATACATACTATCTTGTCATTTATAAAACGAAAAAAAAAAAAAAAAAAAAAAAAAAAAAAAAAAACTCGCATACACAATTTTGTATGTCTCATTAACAAATGTTATTTAAGAATTTTGATTGTTAAAATATATATAAATTAGTTTATGTCATTTAAAAAATATGTTTAATATTTTTTAAGTTATTAATTAAAAAAAAAAGGAAGTCAAAATTCCGCATAAAAAATAACCTTATTTATTTAAATAGACGTAGCATTGGAAATTTAAAATTTATATTTTTATAGTGCGTAGTTGCACGCTCGTTGTATGAAAATAACGATCCATTAATTACGAAATAAAACGAGTTCGGCCGTAAAACTTTTTCCCACACAATCGCTTCATCGATCGTACTTCAAAAATGGAGCTCTCCACGAGCGCCTCTGATTGGACAAAAATAACCAAGAGTCTTTCGAACTATTTTTACCAATTTACCGTCCAAAATCGAGTAGCAAAAACAAAGAAAAGGTTCGAACTGAACGATTACTTTTCATAATCGATTAGCTTACCAATTTTCTTTGGCGATCAGAAAGTGAAAACCCGTTTATTTTGGCTGTAACTCCAGTCACTAACTTCTGAGGGGCGGGGCTTAAGTTTCGTCTCTGGGGGGAAAGGTGAGAGGGTTACTACAATTTTGAATTATCGTCTTTTTTGGCTAGTTCTTTATCACATGGCCATTGACAATTTGCATGTACTCTTACTGTAGTGCAGCTACATTAATGTATGTTTTGTGCGTATTTAATTTGGTGTTGGCTTTTACTAAGATTGGTTATTAAATTTATCTGATGTTGTTTCGTAATTTTTTTAAAATTATAAATTAAACAAAGAACTTTTATAAAAAAAAAAAAATTAAAAAAAAAGATTCAAAATGTAGTCATTTATATCAGTTAAAATCCCCCCCCCCCCCATAATTTTATGTCATGGTATATTTTCCATTTAAAAAATAACGTTTCTGGATCATTTAAAAAAGCAAATATATTGTTCAAGGAGAAATTATGTGACAAAATTTATCTAGCAAAATTACAAAATGCAGTCTTTGTGGCGTACAGCCAATTTAGTGAAATATTTTTTTCCGTCCAATTATAAAAGATAAAATATGGGAAAATGATTTGTATAAGCGGAGATACATTTTAACTTGATGTGGAGAAAGAATAAAGCTTTTTTGCTTCAATAAAAAAAACACTTTCTTAGAATAAAAACGTGTAGATTCATGTCAATCTCTACGTGATCATAATTAGGGATCGAAATTAAGTGCATATATTACGTATTTTAATTTTTTCGATTTAGTACTTAACTTATTCGAAATATCTTTTTAACATTTACCGGACCAATTAATTAACATTATAGTATACGTATATACTATTAGTTCCATTTTTATTGTGTTGCACAATAGAAATTAATGTCAACAAATCTTTAAAAAAAAAACATTTGCAAAATTTTTTTTTAACGAGTGTTGCAAAGACTAAGCTTCCTTCGAATTATATGTTTTTATATTTATTAGATAAAATTTATTAGATTTTAATAAATATTATATAAAATATATTTAGCTAAGATATTCTTTTACAAGGGTTTCAAAAACTGATATACCTTGTACAAATATAAACTAACTTTCACGTATTCTTTTTCTTCATAATATATCAAAAAAGGATACTTAAATGTAGTACAATCATATTCTTAAAAATTTATTTTATTCTACTATCAGGTATTTTTTTTCTACAGACAGAAAAAATTCGACTCAAAAGGACGAAATAAATAATCATTAGCAGAAATCCTATTATTTTTAAAAAAGTACTCATAAAGTTAAAAAAAAAACAATTTAAATTCAATTTGGCGACCCATTTTACTGCCAATCCCACCCCCTACCCGCATTTGGCGACGCTGTCAAAACTACGATAGTGCAACCCTAGACGCCGCTGAATTCATTGAACAACAGGTCAATCATATAGAGATGGGTCGGACCCGTTCTTTTAAAAGATTCGTTCTAATCGTTCCCGTTCGTTTCAAAGATTCGTTCAAAAGAACGAATCTTCTGATTCGTTCTTTTTTCTTGTATCCCCCCCCCCCCCCAAAAAAAAAAACCCAAGCGCCCGCAGATGAGGGTTGGCGTTATGCCAAGTATGGTGGAAAGACATCTCTCCTTGTAGGAGAGGGGGGGGGGCAGAGGGGGAACACACACACACTCTGTAAAAGCCGAGAGGAATTTGAAAGGCGTTTTTTTTCCTTATCAATAGTCATCGCTTTTGGCTGTTAGCGTTTTAGCTTGGGAAGCTGGTCCTGGACATTGCTTGATCTGATCTAGTATGTCTATTTATTCATATAAGAAAAGGAACAATAACTTATCAATTTCATGCATGTAAGAGGAATAGTGGGTACATTAGATTGCAATAACTTTAATTAGTTTAATTTTTTTTATCATTAGACTTTTTTAAATAATATGTTGAGATTTTTAACTAAAATTAATACAAATTATTTTTCACTTACAAAGCTTAATAATATATTTTTTTAAATATTAATTAGCATTTTTTTCTGATTTGCATTAACATGGCAATGTTGTTTATTTTAAAAATTCCATGCAGAATTAAAGTTAATAAAAATAAAACTGAAATTAAACTTTATAAAAATAAAACTGAAATTAAACTTTATAAAAATAAAACTGAAATTAAACTTAAAAAAAGGTTTCGTAACTTTGAATTTATAATTGTTTTAGGAAAAAAATATTATTAATTTCCAAATTAATTAACTTGATGACAGATGTGCTAACATTTTGATTTTTTTTACGGAGCACAAAATCTGTTCAATTACATTCAATATGCTGAAGGCAAATATGGTAAATTAAAACAATAACCTCACGGTGAAATAAAAGCAATCGTACATGTAGAAGCAGTTCGCACTTTTTGCCTAGTTTACGAATGATGGATTCATGATTAGCGAAAGATGTGCATTGACTGAGTACGCGAACGATCGTTCGCGACTGACTCAACTGAATAAGTTCGCGACTGACTCGACAGATTACAGTTCGCGACTGAGTCAACTGTTAAAGTTCGCGGACGATCGTTCGCGACTGAGTCGACTGATTAAAGTTCGAGAACGATCGTTCGCGACTGAGTCGGCTGTTAATGTTCGCAAGCGATCGTTCGAAACTGACTCAAATGATTTAAGTTCGCGAACCCCTTTTGCTGTGAAAGTGGATATTTTCTAGTACTTGTTTTTCGTTCGCCCCTTTAACCTTGAACATTGACGGTTTATTGGAATTTGGTCTTGGGGGAAGAAAGAGAATTCTCGGAATCAGAGGTACAGAGATGAGGTTCTCGGGGGAGCGGTTTCGGGGTGGAATGTCTTGTTTATTGTGTATTGAGAAATTCGAAATGCTGAGTACAATAGATTTTTTTTCTTCTTTTTCTTGCTGCTTCCTTCGGGCAGCTTCTCTTTCCATTTTTGGTGTTTATTGTAGCTTGGGTTTAATTTTAGGTTTTTTTCATTCGTTATTCTTTTGTTGTTGCTGTTGTTGTTGTTGTACTGTAAAAACTGTACGATGTAAAATGTATAGTAGGACGGTACGAAATCAAAATAATTTTTTGATTTTTTTTTTGCTAATATAAGTTCCCTGTTAGTTTCAACTTTATTTCAGTAGGTATTACTAATAACTCACCACAGTAAATTATGAACACTTTCTTGTTAAAATGTTTGTTTAAGTTACTCAGAGAAACTACTACCTTAGAAAAATAAGTTCACTAATTGTTTTTTTTTATTATTAATAAAAACAATGCATTTGCATAATACAAGTATAAAAATAATTAAGATATAAAATATAACAAGTAAGTTTGTAACACACTTTAACTAAGAACTGCTTTTACACATAATTAATGCATTTAAAAACTACCATTCAATATTAAGCTTTTAAACTGTTTTATTTCTTTTTAATTTAGTTAGCTAATTTTGTTTCGAAGAATAAATATGTAATATAGTGCACACTTAAATAAAAAGGCTAATATTTCATATCAATAATCAACATTGAAACTATCTATAAAAATATCTAAACAAATCGATTTTTAAATGCTATTCTGATAAACAAACGACAATTTGGGGGGGGGGGGGGGAATGCCAAAAGGAATACTTAGCATTAAGACGTCATTATTCTTCAATAAATTGTTTAAATGGTAAGGAAAATTTACGTCTTTTTAAAAAAATAAATAAAATGCCTTGGGTCTCTTTCTAAACAAATAAAAACACGGCATTTAGTTCGATATTAAACTTTTAAACGTCAGAATTAAATAAACTACGAAATTCAATAATCGGCATTTTTAGCGTCTTGAGGGGCAACAATTATAGCAGCATGTTTTCCTTTTTAGCCCTTTCGGAATTATATCTGTTTTGGTTTATGCGAAAGTGATTTAGATTTATATTGGTCACCTGTTTTTTTTGCCTAAAATAATTTTTAAATTTGATTTAAAAAAAAACATTATATTCTAAATTCATAAAAACTCTGATTTTCAACGCAGAAAAGTGACAAAAAGACATTTTTTTTTAATTTGTAAAAGAAAATGAGGTGACCTAAATAGATCTAAAATGGTTTTATAGCACACACAAAAAAAAAAACCTATTAAGAAATATGTAATAGGTTTAGAGAAAAGTGTACCGATGTGTTGAAAATTATAGTTTTGGGAAAAACGCGAAAAATAAATACAGTCGAGCCCATTAACACGAACTCGAAGGGACCACCGAAACATTTCGTGTTAACCGAATTTCATGTTAACCGTCAGCAATTTTTTCTTGCATTGAGCCAGTGAATAGTTTTAAAAAATCAACTTAAAAAAAACTAATTTTATAATATAATGCACTAATAATACAAGCATACAATTAGTAATTCAAAAGAGGCTTGACACATTTGTTTATTTTTATAATTTTAATTTCTTTGTAAGAAATAGTTAACCGATCAATACAAAATTGGTCTCATTCGAAAGATCGGGCTCCCATCTATCAGAAAATACTGGTTTCAAAAATTTGATTTTTTTTTTTTTTGTTAACACTATGTTCTCCCCTTAAGAAATGAATAAATGATAAAATATTTTAATGCAGGGCAAAGCAGCAAAATAATCTAAAATAATGTGATCAGATTTTCAAAACGAAGACTCAGGAAATTCAATCTTTAACCCCACCCCTCTATTTTTCGAATAAATTTTCTCATTTCATACACCTTTAGCTCCCTAAATTTAAAACATTGGCATACTTTATGAGACAAAAACTATTACTATTACACATGCCAATGAACAGTGGGTAGTTACCATTATACTGAGTAAACAAATATAGAATTAAAGGACATAAATAATAGATTTAGTGGGGTTTTTTTTAACAAAGAGCTCACAAATGTTTTGTTATATCTATATTTTATTTATATTATCCCCTTTTTTCGGTATTTTGAATGACTGTAACAGAATAGTGGGACGTTTTGGTGGACTGCATGTCCGAAGGACAGTGAAACAACAAGTGGGATTGTCTCTCTAAACACTCAAAAGTTTACGAGACAAGCGGAGCGGTATTGTCTCAAAAACGGCTGGTCACATTAATCTAAAACCTAATCGCGTACAGGCCCTGATCATTGCCTAGGCCTACAAGGCCCGGGCCTTGGGCCCCTGATTTTAGGGGGGCCCCAAAACTGGCTGTAAACCTATGCATTTTGTTTTACAAAAGTTATGAAAATATATTTTTTACAAAAAACTAATTTTAAATCATAGTTTTGAATTGTTAGCAGCCCAGAGTGTTTTCATAGCATAGTTGACAAAAATGTTATTGAAAATACATATTGCACTGAAAGCAGAGAGAATTATTAACGAACTATCTTATTAACAAAACAAAATATTGTATTTAATTGTTATTTTCAATGCATTCTATATGCATAACAATGTTCTATATGTGTTTCCCTTATGATCCTTAAATTTTATTATTTGACATTTGTTTACTTTATATGCAAGATTATGATTAACATGAATTTATTAACTTTTTCTTCATTCACTATAATTAATTGAATACTTAATTACATTATTTTATTTAACTTTATGATAAGCTCAATTCATACTGACCATGTTTTTTGAAATTTCTCTAATAAAATAATAAGCACCTTTGGCTTACTTAGATTAATTGGACCTCCTACTTTTAATGCTCATAACTTTACATTATATGTATTGATTAACCTTATCAGGGACATTAGCCAGATCTTAAAAATTCTTTATTCTAAAATAGTATGAAATAATGGGGGGGGGGGGAGAACCCTTAGCCTTTCGTTGGCCATGCATATGCATTCGGTAAGGGGCCCCTGAAAGTACCTGGGCCTTGGGCCCCAACTGGTCATGGTCAGGCCCTGATCGCGTAGACGTTTATTTTTCATTTTTGCGCCTGCTGCTTTTTAGGCAGACACTAATGCTATAAATTTGAGGGTCTGGGAAATCTAGATGTTTAAGGCGTTTGCCTTGCATGCGGAAGGTTCCAGGTTCGGGTCCGGGCATCGCCAAATAACTGCCGACCTATAAGCTGCCTGTGCAGTCAATAATGTCCGACGAATACCCCCGTGTAGGGGGAGTGCATGTTAAATATGCTCCAAAGACCCAACGCTGCTTACGATATCGCCCTTAGCGGTTGCGTTGGGTGCCTATTCAGGAGTCGGCTCGTCACTTGACTGTGATTCTAAATTACGACGAATGTCGTCAATAGCCCTCGTATAGCTCTAGTGCGACGATAATTCAAACTAAACTAAAAATAGAATATTTTAAGTTCCGCATATTCGTGTAAAATTATGTGCGTGTCTACAATTTTCAAATCCCTAAAATGTGTCGATTTAGTCGAGAGTCTAGTCTAAAAACTCTAGTTGAAAATTAGATGTCCTTATTGTTAATTTTATACTATTTTTTAGGAGAAAACATTTATACCACCGAAAAATGATTATCAAGTGAAAATGGAATTAATTTAATTTTAATATTTACAAAACAGCACGCAATTTTTTTTTTTGCAGAAGACTAAATTTTGTGTCATGGCTGTATGAAATGGGACAATAAACAAGCTTGCCGTTGACATCTATATATATGCGCAAAATCATATATATTATGCGCAAAATATACATTTTTTTTGTCGTATTTATTAACATTGTGTTTTTATTCTTAATTTTTGTAAGTCAGTGCGATGCTCCCTTGAGTGTAATATATTATACACAAACTTCTTCTACGTATAAATGACAATTGTTCGATAGTTATTTATTATAAAGTATTTTTAAATTCTGAACAAAAATATGTTCATTTCTTGAGTCAGTGCGATGTCTAATAGAGGGATATCTTATGCACCTAAAATACCTTCTTATAATCAAATGGCGAATATTTGTAATTAGTAACACGGTTTTGTTCTAAAAATTTCCAAAAAACTATATTTTTTAGTCAGTGAGAGGCCGCTTAAATACAATTTCTGCGCCCATTATGGAAGCTCAGTTCTAAAGCATTCAGTACTGACTGATGTATTACTTTGAATGGCTAACTTCCAGGAATCACTGAACCACATCCCAACCCATGCCCATGTCCTCAAGCAGAAAAAGATAACATGTGTCTACGAGACCGAAATTTTTCGAAACGAACCAGCCTGAACGATCCATTACTCTTTTGTAGGAATCAACCAATGGGGACATGTTACAAGCAACCGAACGAAATTCAATTCACCACTACGCAGGCTACAACATCTTAAGTTATTCCGTAAAGCACCAATTCACTAAATCATCGTTCGATTGTGCTCGTTCGAAACTCACTTTTCGAAAGATATTTCGAAAAGAACCAACCCCTTACTTTCTAACTTGATCGAACTGGAATTTCAACCTCATAGGAACACGACGGGAAGTACGATATTCTCAGGTTATTCCGAAAAGAACCACCAAGTGATTTTCTGAGTAGGTGACTCTTTTGAACGAATCCTTAGGTTCGACTCAATCGGTGGCCTTCTGATTGGCTGAAAAAGAGCGAACGTTCGAACGAACGACCGTTCTTTTAAAAGAGTCACTCAGTTGATTCGTTCGTTTTAAAGAATCGTTCTTTGAGATTCGTTCAGTGGTGAACGACCCATCCCTACAATCATAGCCATAGGATAGGCACAAGAAGATCCCGCGAAAGTCGGACGTACGTGAAATCGCGTCCGTGAAAACACGCTACATACAACTCTGTATTTAAATTTTGTTTGGTGTTTACATTTTATTACCTGTGTTGTGCTACCGCTTTGGATTACCCCGATCTTCATTCTTGGATTACCGGATAATTGTTTCAAGATTTCACCTATGTGTTGTGTACGGAGAACTTAGAATCCTACCGGTGTGTCGGGTTCTATCTCTCAGCACGATGGGCCTCAGGATCGCCGGCAGTGTGTTTTGGATCGTACCGCTGTTGGTGGTTACATTTCACCCGACTTCTACTGAAGGTAAGATCTGGATTTTTATTGAAAATGGTTTTGATCGCGATTGTACACCGGGATTTTTCTTAAAGTGTAGAATGTAAACAAGCCGTGCGTTTTGTTGTGTAAACAGATCAGGCAATAACTTATAGTAGTTTTAAATAGTGTACTATTTTAGTTTGTCAGTTGTTATAATTGTAATACTAGAACGAATTATAAATGGATTTTGGAAAGAACTATGTGTAAAGTTTACAATCATATTTATTTTTCTATGTTTTTTTTATTAAATCAATTAAATAATAATAATTTCTGGACTTATTAGTCTCTAATTATTCATTAAACATAGCATAAACATACATTAAACAATTTAGCTGGCAGATTTTTAAGACCTATAAAAACAAGTATGTAACAGTGATAATCAACAGCGCTCCTCCACTTTTTGTCTATCTCTAACTAAGTTATAATCTTTTAAAACTTATAAATGAATTATATTTAAAGCCTTGAAATGTAGACAATTAAATTAGTCATTCTCGTAGCTTTTATCGAGGCAAAATACGATCACAATACTCTAATTTTATAAAATTGTATCAATCTTATCATCCTTATATACCTTTAACTATTCTAGCAAATAGGTAAGTGATTATTCTTTGAAATAATAAATCGGCTGCAATGATTTCTTTAATAAGTTCCATTACTTATTTAAAGATAGCACACATTAATTAATCGATGGCATCGGTCTTCACTAATTAATGAGTAACAGTTCTACTGGCACAGTTGCATGCGGCCGGATGAGGTTTCATTGGATGCTTGAGTTGAGTTGATCACGGGCTGATTGCGAGGTCGACTTAATTTCTCTCAATTAATTTGGTCACGTGATGGCAACGTTGTCCTACCCCATGCAGACAAAAAAAAATCCCATTTCCTTTGTACGAATGAAATAGTAAGACTCGTTTCTGTTAGGAGTTAAAATGAAAATCTCGCCTTAGATAGAGACAGTGTTGACAATTTGCCGTTTTTGATGATTTAATAGTAATTTTTAAGAGTACAATTCAAGATATAAAATTCTTATTTGCTTGAACAAAAATATACTTAAAAGAAACTTTTTTCAATTTAAATCATGTATAAAAGTAGTAAAAACTGCCTATTACATTATTTTAAAAAAGATAGTTATTAAACATCAAAATTGCGATTTTTTTTCCATTTATTTCTATGGTAAAAAGTTGGTTCAGAAAGGATCTCCCCATGCTAATTATTTAGCATTCCTTAGTTAGTAGTTAAATGTTATGTTAATTCCTTGTTGACAATTAGTGCGTAACTTTGTAACATACTACACCCATAGCTTTATTGTAGCGAAATAAGGTTTTTTAGGGTGTCTGGTGCCACACTTCTTTAGAAAACTCTTCAATCTATATACACTCAGTTGAAAAATCGCAATCGGTATACTTGCTTGTCACAATTATAAATCTTGCAACCCAGACAAACAATTTAAACTAACGAATCCAATTGTGTAAAAAAAAATCACAAAAAATGGCACCACTAAAAAAATTGTTCCCCAACCCTCTATTCTCCAATCCGCAAGTGGTGAATACCCCCTAAGAAACCTCTCACCCCAGTACGAAAATACATCATCCCAAACGTCTCCCCTACAAAAGATCCCGACCCAAAAGATTTAAAAAGAAATCACATTATATAAAAGGGGGGAGGGGGCGAAATGAAGTGAAGGGAGCCAGAACGGGAGAGAGGCTTTCCCACGATTCTCTCCGCCGAACAGCAAAGTCGTCTGCGTTTTTTGCTCTGTTGGTCTCTCTTTCCCTCTTACTTGATTTCCGCTCACCCCCCCTTCAATGTTAGGTTTTGTATGCTGCAAGGACCTTTTCAGGAAGGGTTTGTAGCATAACTAAATTGTAAGAGACACCTTGGAATAATACATTGGAGATGGACACTCATTTGGTGCTTTTTAATACTTTCAACACTAAGTTATTTCCACTACATATCTGCGTTTAATAATTAAAAAACACCATTAACTTTTTATCGTATTAGTTTTATAAACTATCTATTTGTAATAAAGTTTCAAGCATTTAAATGGGCCTAAGAACTACCGAGTTAACTGAAAAAAAGTTGAAGTTACCCTGCAGACCTTAGTGGCGTGTTAGAAGCTTCTTTGTTATTAAATTTAGTTACTTAATTCTTATTTAAAACTAATTGTAATTTCTGGTTTTGTTGTTACCGAAACCTAGAAATTTAAGAAGAAACAATAGAAAGAGAAAAAAAGAAATACTAAGAGATAGAACTAGAAATACAAACAATATAAATTCTAAATGTTTTTGTATATATGTAATCCAGTGTTTAGTGAAAAATATATTAATAACGCTTTTCTTTATTTGCTACAATTTTAGGCAATACTAAACAATGTTTTGCTAAACTATAGTAAATTAAAAATTACCCTAGTTACAATTTAATCTCAATGTGGATTAGTCTAGAAATTCCCCAATTGCTTGAGACAAAACATCTCTAAATGCTGCCGGATTGTGGCGCTTCACAGCTCTTGAATTAATTATGTTAAATTCTCGAATAAAAAAAATGATAATTATCTTTTGCTTCTATCGCGAGTAAGTTGCTGTACACTTTAACAATTTATTTCCCTCTTGTGACCTGTGGTTAGAATTGACTTAAGCCTACTTAATTGACCAAGGAAGAATGAACTTTTTACTATGTTCTTAAGTCATAATTGGACTACATAATTTTTTTTAAGCTTCTATACTTGTGTTACGTTGCACTTCGGGGTTGATTTGCCTAAACTGCCGATTAATATGCGACTAGCATCCAAATTAACTTTTTTTTCCAGCGTCTTGTTCAATTTATGGACGTTGTTATGTCCTGACTCACGCTCATTGTGTATTTCTAATAACCTATTATCGTTTCGCGTTATTTCTGCTTATGGTTTTATTTCGACATATTATCCGTTCTTGTGCAATATAAAATACAGAAAGATCCCAAAATTCCATGAATCGTTTAGGTTGGTTTTGTGCATGGTCCAAAATATCCTTTAATCTTTGTTTTATGAGTACGTCAATATTATTTACTCCTTTAACCTAAGTTTTGTAATTATTTCAATGCTTAAGAATTAATTTCATTTGAATTTTTTAAATAAAAATCCTGACATTTATTTGTTTTGTAAATTTATTTTAATTCTAAAAAGAAATCTTTATTCCGTAAACATACTTTAGGGTTATATATTATAGCCACTTCTCTTTGCCACTCTCACAGACGAGTATATTCAAAATTTTAAAAAATTCTTTACATTTTCTTTCCTCAGTTAGGCTAATTTTCCTTCAACCATTATCCCTCTCTCTTCACAGATGCTCTTTAATTCCGAGCAAAATTAAATCTGCAAAAGGTAATAATTTTGTTTGGAGTTAAATTCAACTAAATAATACAGATTTAGGGATTAAAATATTAAAAAGATCCCTGGACCACCCGGAGATTGTGTATACCTTGCTGTCTTCACTGCATGACACATTTGTCTCTCCTTCTAAACGCTAAGAATTTTCCCACTCCCTTGACAACAACACATTTATTTACGTACGAAGGGAAAAAACTGTCCCCTGAAACACTGACAGACAAGACGCAACATCTTATAAACCAAAAAGTCCTGGTAAGATGAAAGACGAGCAGGAAGGCAGGTATAAGATTACCCCCCACTTGGGGAAAGAACTTACCATTTTTTTAAAAAACATTTCTTTCGTCACTTAATTTTTACCCCACTGCCTGTCTCCTGCTTTCTCACGGATGCTGCCGTAATGATAAAGTAGTTATTTGATGCAAGTTTTTTCTTTTCCCGTTTCAATTAATATGGACTACATCAGCTCAGGTGTAGGCCGCGTCATTGCCCGCAGTTTAAAATTACGAGGCCGGTCGCCTATAGTCCTCAAGTATCTTTCATACCGACTTTAATTGAACCAAATTCCATTATTGGTGTAAGTTTAGTAATAAGAAGGCGTTGGACCTTGGTTTTCAATTCTGTTAGATTGGATTCCCACTTTTGACATGGATAATGTTCATAGCCGTTTGGAATCTGCTTATCAGCAGTCCTGTTCTAATTAACTTTCAAACATAAGAAAGGAAACAAACACTCCCCAATAAAAAAAAAACCTTTGAAAGACATTCGCACAAACTACTTGTCATTTCTTAACCCTTTCAGTCCCATAACGACAATTAAGCACAGGGCTGCCGCTGGCTACTATTTAGGCGACTAAAACGACTATTTTCAAGGGAAGGCGACTATGGCGACTTTTTTCGGAAAATTTGGGTTAAAAGCGACTATTTTAGCTTATACTTCTACTATTTTTAACTATCGGCGACTATTTAAAAAAAAATATAACTACGGCGATCCGAAAGTCGTAAAACTACGCGGGGATCAGAAAGTTGCGAAACTCAGGGATCCGAAAGTCGCAAATATCCGGGGATCCGAAAGTCGCGAAACTACGGCGATCCGAAAGACGCGGAAGTTCGGGGATGTCGTGAAACTCCGGGGATCCGAAAGTCGAAAAGCTACGGCGATCCGAAAGTCGCGAAACTCCGGGGATCCGAAAGTCGCAAAACTACGGCGATCCAAAAGTCGCAAAATTACGCGGGGATTAGAAAGTTGCGAAACTCGGGGATCCGAAAGTCACGAATATCCGGAGATCCGAAAGTCGCAAAACTACGGCGATCCGAAATTCGCAAAACTACGGCGATCCGAAAGTCGCAAAACTACGGCGATCCGAAAGTCGCGAAACTCCGGGGATCCGAAAGTCGAAAAGCTACGACGATCCGAAAGTCGCGAAACTCGATGATCCGAAAGTCGCAAAACTACGCGGGGATCAGAAAGTTGCGAAACTCGGCGATCCGAAAGTCGCAAAACTACGGCGATCCAAAAGTCGCAAAATTACGCGGGGATTAGAAAGTTGCGAAACTCGGGGATCCGAAAGTCACGAATATCCGGAGATCCGAAAGTCGCAAAACTACGGCGATCCGAAAGTCGCAAAACTACGGCGATCCGAAAGTCGCGGAACTACGGCGATCTGAAAGACGCGGAACTTCGGGGATCCGATTGTCGCGAAACTCCGGCGATCCGAAAGTCGCAAAACTCCGGCGATCCGAAAGTCGCGGAACTCCGGCGATCCGAAAGTCGCGAAACTACGGTGGTCAGAAAGACTCGAAACTACGGCGATCTGAAAGTCGCGAAACTACGGCGAACCAAATTCCAAACGCGCGAAACTACGGCAATCCAAAAGTCGTGAAACTCCGGGGAACCGAAAGTCGCGAAACTACGGTGATCCGAAAGTCGCGAAACTACGCGGGAATCAGAAAGTCGCGAAACTACGGCGATCCGAAAGACGCGGAAATTCGGGGATGTCGCGAAGCTCCGGGGATTCGAATGTCGCGAAACTCCGGCTATCCGAAAGTCGAAAAGCTACGGCGATCCGAAAGTCGCGAAACTCGATGATCCGAAAGTCGCAAAACTACGCGGGGATCAGAAAGTTGCGAAACTCGGCGATCAGAAAGTAGCGAAACTCAGGGATCCGAAAGTCGCCAATATCCGGGGATCCGAAAGTCGCGGAACTACGGCGATCTGAAAGACGCGGAACTTCGGGGATAAGATTGTCGCGAAACTCCGGCGATCCGAAAGTCGCAAAACTCCGGGGATCCGAAAGTCGCAAAACTCCGGCGATCCGAAAGACGCGGAACTCCGGGGATCCGAAAGTCGCATAACTCCGGCGATCCGAAAGTCGCGAAACTCCGGTGATCCGAAAGTCGCGAAACTACGGTGGTCAGAAAGACTCGAAACTACGGCGATCTGAAAGTCGCGAAACTACGGCGATCTGAGAGTCGCGAAACTACGGTGAACCAAATTCCAAACGCGCGAAACTACGGCAATCCAAAAGTCGTGAAACTCCGGGGAACCGAAAGTCGCGAAACTACGGTGATCCGAAAGTCGCGAAACTACGGTGAAGGAACTACGAAACTACGAAAGTCGCATCGAGTTTCGGCAATTTGGCCGCAGATATCTCCCAATCCAATTGGGGCAGATGAGTCAAAAGGAACGAGAACATGAACAGAAAGCAGAAAAAATACCGAATAGTTCAAAAATGGAAAACAAATTTTATTGATTTCTATACAAAATCACCAAAAATTTCCAAAAAAAAATTCAATGTAACTTCACAACTTATAATTTCTAACTGTATCCTTCGAATTTTTTTTTTGTCCTTACTATTAATTTCTACCATGTTTTATTACTGAAATTTTGGAAAGTTCTGTACTGTGCATTAATTTTATAACTTGTTTTCTTGTTAAATAAAATTGCAGCCCTTTTGAACTTAAAAATATTGCATTTCTCATGATTAATCGTCTTTCTTATGGCTACTATTTTGGATCCCAGGCTACTATTTCGGCTACTATTTTTTACATCTGAGGCTACTAAAGCAACTATTTTCAATGCTATTTACCAGTGGCAGCCCTGTAAGCATCATCATTTTAGAAAAAAATTTCCTGATCGTCTAGCTATTTATGGTATCGAACATCACATCATTCGATTCTTCAAACTTTTTTCTATTGGAAAATATTTTTTTATTCTTCCCAATAGATGTCAGAACTATTATTTTTAAAAAAATTATAATCAGAACCATGATGATGCCAAATCGCATCACTGGGACTGAAAGAGTTAAATAATTATGGTCCTGAGAGTTGTCATATTTTATTCCCATCAAATCTCCAGACAGACTGTGAGCATATTATAAAAAAATCAGACATAGAAGATACACACAGATCCCTCAATCCCGACAGTATGTTATTTTAAGAAAGTAAAAAGTACAGTGAAGACTACAGCTTCATAGCTTTCTCCTTCTGTTGTTTTTTTCTTTCGGCCACTTGGACGGTCTTCATTGTAGAGCTTACTCACCGCCCCGTCCCTGATTTGTTTATATTTCGCTGATGGGTCCCGTCACGTGTTTTTCGTTGCTTCTTCAAGTGGGGGTGGGGGGACAAGAGATACCCCTTCCTACAGCTGTTGCGTTTCCATCACCAATGTGTGCAGAAGACACGTCAAGTTTTCTTCTCTTTTTTT
The DNA here is from genome assembly GCA_023701765.1 of Hylyphantes graminicola. Classification (NCBI taxonomy): domain Eukaryota; kingdom Metazoa; phylum Arthropoda; class Arachnida; order Araneae; family Linyphiidae; genus Hylyphantes; species Hylyphantes graminicola. Next base: position 50,656,627 of record CM043116.1, read on the forward strand.
TCGAGGAGTAACTGTTCCTTATAATGTTCTTTTTGGGATTGATAAACTTGTTCTTTTGTAGGTGGTATGATACTATGAAGACATTTTTTTCGTGTTCAGTTTTAAATGCTTAAACATAAAGTATTTAAAAATAAAACCATTTTGGAAAATTTCATATAGTGCTTTGATGGTACATTTACGAATAATAAATTAGATTGCATAATGTGATATATTCAATTGTAGAAGTTCATTTTCTTTCTTTTTAGGAATCAAGATTAAAAATAGTACATACTTTTAAAAAACATTAAAAAAAATCACTCGCATATTAAAAGTTATCCTTCATATCCTTCTATAAAAAAGAAAAAAAGCACCATTTAATTGATATTTTTTCCGATTAAGATTAGAATTATGTCACTTGATCTAGTGAAAGTTACTGAATTATGTAGAGATAGTCCAGGAAATGGTATCAGGTTTATTTTGCTACCTATCACCTTTTAATATATTAAATTACAAGTTAGAAGTCTTTTTAATGTTTGTTAGGCATTTATTATTTAAGCAGATTGAAGAATAATTTCAAATAAAATGAGCAATACAAAGAAACTTTTAAATTAAATTTCATGAGGGTGAACAATATGAACCTTTTTGTTCCTTTTCCCTCAGTTGGTAAGAGTTTGATAGCAAATTTTTTGTTTAATAATTTTAATCTGTATGTCAAAAGTAGCAAGTTTATTGTGCGAGTCTGTTCCTCGCTTCTATATCCATGTTTCTGCGGCTGGTGTCTGCTGCACATGTGAGGAAATGTGGTTCCAATTTGCGACGCCTGGGAAGGGAAGTTGGAAAAATGTGTGGTGCACTTCATGACTCCTTCCCGTTGCGGGGCACTTGTTTTGGAACACTTGTTCCTCAGATATTTCGTAGACTGTTTTGAAAGATACTTTTGTAACAAACATAGTAGGGAAGGGACATTATCCTATGTTATAACATCAAAATAATTCTTCTCACATGGTCAGATTCAACCTCTTAAGACGCGAGCAAAATCCTACACATATACTCTAAATCTAAACATACTTATAATACAAATATATGCTAAAAATTATGTTTTTCAAAGAAATTAAAATAATTATGTTTAATAGTTACTAGGGACACGCCTTAAACTCTAATAATACACATTTTGTGTGCTATAAATGCAGCAAAAAAAAAAAGTACATAAACTTTTAAATCTATGACATATTACGGATACTTTCTACGAAATTAACTAAATGCCAAAAAAAAAAAAAAGGCAAACTAGGTATGCCTTAAAACATCCGCTCGACACCAGAAGTTTCTAAAAAAAATAATAATAAATAAATTATTTTTGATATTTTTTTTCGCAAACTTTTAAGTACAGTTTACTTATAAGTATTGATTATTCATCGATTATTAGTGCTATGGTTAATTTACCTATTATGAAGAAAATTTAAATTTATAATATAACTTTAATAAAGTTCATGTACTAGTTTTGGAGAAAAAAAAATAATCTTGATGTAGATTTTAAAAGTAGGTAAAAACAAGGAAAACTGTTTCGTTTTGCTTTTCAGTTAAAAATCTGCCAACATATTTGAAAACTAAAGACAAATCAATCAACGTTGTATCCGTTTTCTCCTATAATCAATCCAGTTTAAAACTTTTAGCTCGCACACAATGGGCTCACGCTTTTCCCGGTAGTGTTAACTATTTCGTGCTTAAACAATTATCTCAAGCGTAATTTCTTTTAATTCTCTGTAGCAGAACAATGCTATTGATTTTTTAAATTCAATATAAGTGACTTGAAGAACAAGATTGTTCAGAGTTTAAAGCCCAGTTTCCTACAGCTTTATTTTTTTCAGGTCCTTTTCGCAAAATCTATACTTTTGGGTAGTGGCTTTAGAAATGTTTCTATTTAATTTGTTGCCTCAGGTCCTTACCGTAAAGTAGTCTATTTTTTGTGTTATCCAGTAAAATTTATAACTAATTCGTTCTTCTAAGAGTTTCTTTCTTCCAGAGAGTAGTTGGGAAATACATTATTTTTTTTACTTAATCTTAGGGGAGAAAACTTATTAAAAAAAGCCGTGTAGAGGAGTGCACGTTAAATATGCTCCAAAGTCCTATCGCTGCGTACGATGTCGCCCTTAACGGTTGCGTTGGGTGCCTATTCAGGTGTTGGCTCGTCACTTGACTGTGGTTCTAAAATACGACGCCCGTCGCCAATAGCCCTCGTGTAGCTCTAGTGCTACGATAATTCAAACCTACCTACCTCATTAAAAAAATGCTGGTTACTTTTGTTATGTTGAGAAATTAAATAATTGTTTAAGTTTGCTCTTCCACAATATTTAGATGAATTTAATTAGTCTTCCTCTCAATTGTCATTTTGCAATAATCGCATTATATTTAATTAAAAAAATCTTTTTTTAAAAGCTTTTATGCGAAAACAAGTTTGGAATAATTTATTTTTTGTGTTATATTTTAGATGGGTTTGCTAAATAATTCCTTTCAAACTGGGTCCTTCAGTTCATTTTTCTAAGAGGTATGCTGTACTGCGTCGTGTCATTTATTGATACTTGTGTCAAATTTTTCTTTCAGGCCTCGTATCGTGCTCACCGAACCCCTGCCAAAATGGAGCTGCTTGTATATCAAATCCGAAAGGCGAATCTTACTGCAAGTAAGTGACATTTTACAAATATATGTATACTTTATGTATTTGACAAGTCGAATTCTTTGTATAGATTTTAGGTATTGTAGAATATAGTTCCTTAAAAACGTTCGTTATTGAAACGGCATTGAATTGGTTCATCAATTAGTATCTCTTTTCCATCGTTTACTACAGTCTTCACATTTCTACTTCTTCTATCTTTGCAGTTGCCCATTTTTGTGCAATAGTTCTAAAATAATAACAAATTATCATATGAAGGGCGTAGTTCCAAAACTCACATTCCCCAATGCATAATCGTTACGAATGGCCAATATTCATAACTAAAATATACGATCCGGTTTTCATTGGGGACTTTTGATGATATTAGTAAATTCAAACGAAGAAGTCGCAAATGAATGAGCCGGACCCTATACAAAAACAGACCTTAAGTTTGCAGCAGGGAAATGTACTGCGCGGAGGAAACTGGGTAAACAAGCAGCTGGCGCCGAAATTTCGCCTACTCTGATTGGCTGCTCCTTTGACCCTGATATTCGTGCGCCCTGTTACGTCAAAATCGAAGGAAAAAAATAATTAAAATTACACTCTAACTGAAGCTAAACTAATAAAAATAATAAATTCATGTCTTGAAATAACATATAAAATTGTTTATTGAATGTGAAACACCTTTTTTTATTCGATTCTCGCCCTCGAAAATGAGAACTATTTACCCTTTTTCTCGTAGGTAGAGCATTTGTATACTGCAAACTTAATATCGGTTTTACTTTAGTTATTCTTTGTAAAATGCAAATTTTGCAACTACACCCTTCATATGTGCCATTTAGCCCTCATTCCAACCTAGAAGGATTTTTTTCCAACAAAAATTTTGCAGGATCCATTACGGAAAAGCTTATCGCCATCTTTATGTCTATCAGTCGGGTGCAATGCGGGCTGTTTTAAAATCCCGGGATTTTAGGGAACCATCTGCCGGCACGCATCAAACGATTCCGTTGGTGATCACGTGACGCGTTCTATTGTCGAACGTGTAACGGTTTTTCTGCTCGCCCCCGAGTGGATATGGCGTGCTGCATTTGTTACATGGTTTTCGACGACCATTTCTACTTTTAGGGTCGATAACTTTGTTTTGTCATTAAAAATACGCCGTAGTTTGTGCTTGTTTCCAAACCTCTACAGAATTATTTCATTATTTTTCTCCCAGAATAAATTATTATGTGCTACTGGATTTGTTTATTGCATTGACAGAGATACTTTTTCATAAATTTTGTTTCATTTTTCAACCAAAAATCGTTGAAAAAATCAATGTTTGATTGCAACAGCCAACCATTATCAATATCATTTTCATCAATTTCAGCGGAATGAAAAATAATTACTTTCCAAGTTCGGTTAAATAATCTGAAATAATTGTTTATTATAGTAATATAGATTCAGTTGTTGAACTTAATACTTTAAGTTGCAATTAAAAAAAATGAACTAAGAATATTTTCACTTTCACGTTGTTACTAAAACCCTAAAATTTTTTTACAGTTTACAGTTTAAAAATAAATATTCAAGTTACTCAAGAAAATAGTCTAAATAAGTAAACCTGAACCAGAGATATTATTATTATCTTTCCATTGACGGGCCTGTTTACCTTTTCTTTATTTCCTTTGAAGTGGGGGAGGGTCCGAAAGGAGTCTTCTCTCTACCTGTTTGAACAGGTGTCACATACGGAGGGGAAACATGTTTCAAATCTTACTTATCACCTGCGCAGTTCTTACCTGTGGTCTTGACTTCTTGTGTAGCTTCCGCTGCTGCTGTAAGGTTGTGATAACACAAAGTGTCTGTTTTGGTTGTCATCGTAGATATTGTTAAAATATTGTGGTATTTAAAATGGATGGTCATTGAAGTTATCTTTTGGATTAAGTGGAGTTAGGTTCTGACAGTTTTCTCGTTTGAATTCGAGTTATCATTTTACAGAAGAAAAATTGAAAGAGTTCATACTATTAGCCAAGTTAGTTGCACACTGCCCAAAACAATTAGGGGAGCACTTTAGTCTACATTGCAGTGTAATACAAGACTACTGCACGTATTGCAGTGTAATATATGACTACTGCACATATTACATTGTAGTATATGACTGATTACTTCCCGAATTGTTTTGAGCGGTGTAGATGATGAGATTTATCATGTTGCTTCGTACATTATCTTTTTATTTGAGTTTTAAATCTTCTTGTCCAGTAACTGTAATTATTAGCTAAAATTTCATTTTTTGCCTGGCTTATTTCGTTAAATGTTTAATTAGTTATTTTACTAAATAAACTTTTACAAATTTTCCTCATCCATACCCAAGTCGGTAAACTAAATTTTCATAATCATGACAATTGCAAATATTGAAATAATTGATGACACGAAAGTCGAAACCTAAATTTCTAACTGTCCATAAAGGGCAACAAAATAACAAAAGTGAACCTTATCCAATCAATTAGTACTACCACCCAAAACTGCCCTGCTTCTCTTTCTATAATAGTTAGGTTTGTTTATTGCCCCGAAGCTGTAAAATACTTGATTGTTCATTCTTTGTAACACGATGTGCTTGATAGCTCAAAGCTTCTTGTGACCAATCGGACACCAGAAGCAGTCTTCTTAGGTCCCGCCCCCTTTATATTGCTACTGCTTCAGGGTCTTGATGTTTGGCAGCTGCTTGTAATGCTTTTTGCCAAGGAAGGCTGGTAGCATCTTGGGGGGCAGACCCTAAGTGCGATTGAGATAGTACTTATGTCCAATGATTGACTGTTTTTTTGCTTTTAATTAATATTTTGAAATATAAGGTTATGAAAGTATTGCTATGGAGTTGAAGATCTGAATGGAGATTTTGTGTTATGTACACGTTTTGGAGGGAACTGATTCTTAAAAAGTGGCTTTCGTGCATTGGTCTGTGTCTCTATCCGGAACCACTCTACAGCTCGATCTAAAAATGGACTTCAAAGTTAGTAAACTTAGCACACAAAAAAAATCGTCCGAATTTCGGGAAAATTGTGCTTGCGCAAAGGGTAGCTGCCATAGAACTCTTTAGGTTTTAAAGTTATTGAAATCCCCTTTTAAGGTTGTTTACTCAAGTATATAATTACCTTTACATGTGAGTATTGATTTATTAAGCGGTAAATGAAAGTCGTGTAATGTTACACATCCCTATCTTCTACTAGGTCCATACATAACTGTTGTATCCCAGCAGAAGAAAATTAAGAATTTCTTTTCCAAAATCTAATGTAAAATCCACACTCTTCAGTTTCTTTATTAAATCTTCCACAACAAATATTCATTTTGAATAATTACAAAATCGTGCCCGGAGACACTAAAAAGCAGCAACATTCATCCATCAAGATTATTTCCACAATGAAACTTTATTAAATCCCCGCTCGTTTACCATTCATTCTTCTCAACAGGAATTCAAGCCCCAATATGCTCCAACACGAATATCGCTTTTAACGAATTTTCGTGATTAGAGCTGAACTTTTTTTTTAACGGGGTCCTCCACCTGCGTAAAAAACGTGCCCAAGAAGAAAAAAATGGTGGTCTCGTGGATGACCGGCGCTTGGAGGAATAATAAAAACAATAAATATTTTCTTTTCACCTTGAAGATATTCGTGAATATCGGCTGCTTCGTGACTGCTTTTTCGTGACGCGAGCCCCTTGCATAACGAAAGCTTGTTCTTGTAGCTTCTGTTTTTCTCTTTTATATATAGAAAGTTTTTTGGAAAAAGTCAGTTGGCTTTAATCTGACCGTTCATGTAGTTTTATAGAATGTATTATCTACTGTAAGAAAAGCAGCATTAACCCATTAATGACGACTTTGTGAATACAATTAACAACTTCATTTTTCAAATAAAGAAGTTATTTTTTAAATTGTGCTTTTATCCTATCGGTTTTCTTTTATCCTTCTAGATAAACTTAAGTAGAAAGTTCTTTTTCACATTACAATTTTTTTTGCCAATTGTTGATAATAAGTTTATGTTAGTGAAATCTATGAAGTGTAACATCAGTGTTAAAGTTAATTTCAATTGATAGATTCTAATGTAATGTTAAATTTCTTTCTTTGCTTCATACTTGCTTCATTCATACTTGCCCCATATTGCCTTCCTGTATTATAAGAAATGATAAATTATCTTTATAAATCTCCACAATATGTAAATAACAAGTAGCGAAACTTTTTTTAAAATGTTTCATCGATGTTAAACATCTAAGTATGCATTTATTTCCATCCACGCTATGACCGAACAAATTTATACCACTAATTTATAACAAAATTTATTATTTGAAAATACCCTTAAAAACGTAATGTCGAATTGAATAGCGTCTATAAGGATAATATACCAAAGTAAATAATTTCTCACCGTGCTCTTTTCTTAATACATTTTAGAGAAGGTGTGGAAACATTCTTAGTAAAACCACAAAATTATTTTACATTTGGTGTTTCAAAGTCCACCTGATAACAACTTTAGATGACACTTAGTTATTCTAACATTTTCTGTGCTTTTCTCTCCGAATCGCTACAAACAATGACAAAAAAAAATAAACATATTTATATAATATAAAAAATAACGTGAAGCAAACCTTTATGTTACTAAAGGTTTGTAAAACTCAAAAAACTTGTTCATACTAACCACGCGTCAACAATCTCTCCCCCCCCCACATTCCAATCCCCCCCCCCTTGTCCATTATCAAACACCCCGCATACCTCAGCATCCGTTAACGCAACTCGTGCAATTTGTCCACGGCCCCCCTTCCCCTTGCGTGACTCTTGCAAGAAAAAGGGAGCCTCTCAGCAGACGAGAAAATCCACCGTGGGAACGAGATCTCGTCGAACAAAGACGACGGGATCGTTTGCTCCTTCCCCGCGAGCCATCTGGCATCACCTTCTCTCTGTTGCCCCCCCCCCCCCCCCTTCTTCACTTCAGTTCTGGGAGTGGTTATAGACCACGCGGGGAGATAAGTCGGGGACCCTTTGTCTTGTTTTGGGGATGGTTGTTGTGGTTTTGAGTGAGCTGTTAGTTTTAGTTTCGGTATATTTTTGAAGGGTTTGTTGAGAATACTGTATAAGTTTAAATGGATATGATAATTTTAAATACACTCTATCTTTTTACTCTAAGATTTCTGAATTAATTGTTTGTAATACTTTTTTTTCTTATTAAAACCGAATTCGTTTATTGCTGTTTTGGTGCTAATCACTGACTTTAAAAAAACATAAAACTAGGATTAATTATTGTTTTCAGAAAAATATAAAATTTAAAATTCAGTTGGATTATTTTTCAAAATCCGAATATTTTTTTTTTTAATCACTAAATTTTTTTATAGTTCAGCTTCTTCAGAAAACTCAGGAGCAGTTCAATTAAGCGAGTTTTATTCTTCTTTATCATCCTAAAAGTAGTTTGGAGTAGAAGATGGAGGCTCCGGTTGTAGATTGAATCCTTGTTATTTAGGTTGGGATATTTTTTCGGTGCCTTTTTTTGTGTGCGATTTTTATGTGTGTGATTGTTATTAGTTATGAGGTTGGTTGCGGATATTATTGTGATATCTTAGGGCTGGGAAATTTTTATTCTGACGTTATAGAATATTTTTAGAAGTTTCATATATTCTTTTTATCCTTCTTTGTAGAATGTGTTTTGCCTTCTTTTTTTTTCGAAAATTTTCATTTCGATCTGATTTATTATATCCTGTTTAGTGCTGCAGTTGGAAGAAAAAATTGTAGAAATACTATACATAAATATTTGTAATATCGTTAAAAAAATTTCATTCGATCATTTAAAAATATATTTTAAAACTTTTATCATTTTTTGTATAAATCAATTTCGGGTTTATAAAACAGTATTCTGGGTTTTTTTTAGCTATTCCTAGGTTAAAAATTTTATAAAAAGCAACCAAATTAATAAACTGTTTAATATCAAAATATAAATATCCGTTCTATCTCCCTTTTTATAGAAAACCTAAAAGCATCCACTCGTATTATAATCACTTTACTCCAGTTTCTACTCCCGCATTATTATCGTCCTTTTGTTTTATGAATGAGATGAAGATCGCGTCACGTGACCTCGATGTGGGCGGACCTTGTGAAAGAATGGAGTAGTAAAGAGCGACCGGAAGTGGAGCAACAGCTCAGACCGGAAGCTGGCCGCGATACTTTGTTTACGTTCCTGATATTATTCGAACGACGAGGAATTGACACAGTCTGGTTTTGTGTGCCCTTGCTCTTTTTTTTGCTGTTACTTTCCATAAATGTAACTTTTGAGTTTTTTATTTTATTTGTTGTATGTAGAGGAATGGTGTTATTTTACATTTTAACGATTTTTGTCATGGATGCTTTGGGTTTTTAGGCTTTTTTTCGAAAGCCTTGATGAAATTCTCTTCGTAATTTGAAGTTTTTATAGTATTGGATGTTTCTAAAATTATATTTAGGCATACAATTATCAAAACCTGATGATTAAGCTCATGAAGGAAATAAAAATGGTTTGAAAAGTAGGAAGCGAAAGCGTTTTGTATATCATACTCTGGTTGTTGTCACAAATGAGGTATCGAAAATATTCTTTCAAATTCGTTAGGAACTTTTGTAAGTCTAATCGCAAAAAGAGATTTTGTCCTTGCCATTGAATTCAACTACAGCGTTGAAAAAAAAATACCCCATATTTAAAACGTCGCGAGGTAAAATAACTTTTCAAAATGTCCACAAAATCAACCAAGTGTTTGACAAACACTAAAAAAATCATCTACATTGTCCACACAAAAAAAAAGTTAAACTTCAGACGATATATTTTCTTTCAACCATAAGCTGCCAATTGCGGCACAATCAAAGTTCCAGTTCAGTAGTTGGCAACATCTCCTTATTTTATTTTTAAAAAAAAGTTCCATCTTTTTTCGGACAATTTCCCCTTTCAATTGGCCGATGATACTCAAGGAATGTGTCACAGCAGCAAAATAAGGGCTTTGAAATACGCGTCCACTTTTTTGCTGACGGCCCGCCGATGTAACTATCTCAAATTGTGACTTGGTGCCACTATTAGTCGCTTCAAGTGCATGGAAAATTATATGCCCAGAGGGGTGGATACTTTTTAAACGTCCTACCAAAAGGACAGAGGATCATTATGGACTTGTTTATAAGGTGTATTTTGATGTCATAACTTTGATTTGACCGATCTGAATCTCCTGCATGCGACCGCTTTAGATTTTTTTTCTTGGGGTCCTTTTTTCTATGGCTTCGAAAATGATGGCTCATGCCAACTGTTAAAAAGGCCATTTCAGTTTTGACTTTTTTTATGGATGTGTGAAAGACGCTTTTCTACTAGAAATGGTCGAGGTTTAAGTACTATACTTTTCCAAGTCTTTTGAAAAATTGTTTTATAACAAGCCTGTTTCAATGTATAAATGGTTCTTTTCCATCCTAAAAAATACGTTATTTCAAAAAGGTAAATGGAGTTGTTTATATTGTAGCTTATCTTCAGGTATGGCAAGCAGAAAAAAATTTTTTTTTGCCTGATATATCATTTATAGTTATAATTATTTCGACACGCTTAGTTGATCTTGGAAAATGTTTTGGGATCAGTCAAGGGAATGGCAGAAATAATATATTTCTATAAATTTTTTAGCAGTCCACCTACATTGCAACTTCTGAAACCTTTAAGGAATTTAATTTGTATATACATAAAAGTATTTGACTTGCTAATTATTTTTCAAAACTAACTAAATGCACTTTATTTTTTTAATTGTAATGTGTTCATTTTATATATTTTTATTATTGCGTATGAGGAGAGCATTGGTATTAAGCATTAAAAAATGAAAAGAGCAATAAATTCAGTTTACAAAATAAAAATACAACAGCTCAAACAATGAAAAAGTCCAAGTAAATATTAAGTATTTTATACTTAGTAACTTTTGCAAAAAACCTCCTTAAAAAACAGTATTGTTTCTCCTTTTCCCTAAATAAACTTAATTACAATCACCAAACTACCCATGTCTTATGTCAACAAATTTTTCACACACAGCGCTTGACCCACACAACTCCAAATTAATCCTATTGCTCCATCATCAAGGCAATCATAACTTCGCCCCGAGATCTTGAACAATTGGCGGCGGTAACCTTCCTAAATCGGTTCATCGCACAATTCCCCTAAGAATAATGCGCCCACTTTGGCCATTGTCTCAGGAGCGCACTGAAGCGGTGCAGACAGCTTCGTTCCGTACTTAGCATACAGGCTATTGGCTGGGTAATGTCTTGTGCATCCTTTGGGAAGATGTATCTTATCTTGTAGTTTTTAAGACTCTTCATGTGATTTGGAGAGATTGTTATTGTTATTCTGTGAGGGTTTTTGTTGTATGTTTTTTCGGGATATTTAGGTAGGTTTTATTGCTGGGGCTTACCACTATGTGATCCGTTTTTTCCTGGGGATAATATCACAAGAACCATGAGAACCAATATTTACCTTATTTGTTTCAAAAGTTTTTTTCTTCCAAAAATGAGTTATTTTTAAGGCGCCATCGATGCCATGGGAGCAATCCATCATAATTTTTTTTTTTTTTTTTTTCCTCTTGGAGACACTCAGACAATTGCAGGTGGATTGCATTTCATTTTTGAGGGGTTTCACACACCTCCATTGAAGGAGGTTTTGATGTTCATACCATGGTTTCGGGCCTGTCATTTGGGTGGGAAATGATCCTGCTCTCGACCTTTTTTTTCCTATGGGGGGATTTGGGATTCCATGGATTCGATGGCTCATGTGAACGCGCCATTGTTAATTGAAGTTTAATAAAAATACTATTTAGATATTTCACAGAAGTTGGCAACACATGACTTTTGGGAATCCCCAACAAAATATATCATTGCTTTAATTTTTTTCCAAAATGTTTTATTAAATTGAGAAAATCAAAATTAACATATGTGGCAGCTTAATTTCTTATCTTTCTTTCATATTCCCCCTTTATTTTTATTGCATCCTTATAGTTTTCTAATGTTTATCTCCAAACCATTGCTCACTGTCCAAGCTCCAAGCCCATGTCAACAACACTCATTTCGAAATTCCACACAGTAACAAAGAATCTAATCCACATGTATCAAAAAGTCACATGATCTCGATAATGTATCACTTATCGATTAGAAATAGCCTCAACAGATTCTTTTCAGGCAGCGGATTAATTGCACAAAGTATTTTGCCGCGGCAATGTGAGTGACCCTAAACAGGTCATGAGAAAAAGGAGGGGAAAGTAATGAAAAGAAATCTAGATGGCATCTTGATGAGAACGAGATACACATTGAGCCTAACGACTCGTGGTATAATCTGGGTTTCGCTTATAGAATGTTGTGGTTTTGATTGCTTTTTTATGTGGATTTTTAGTTATTATAGTTTCTTGATGCACTTTCGTTTTTTATTTGGTATCAATATTGTCGAAATATCCTGTTCTGGTGCTATTTTTGGTAGTTTGTATCAGTCATTGAGATTGATTAGCGTAGTAATTGTATTTGTGGATAATGGTAATGGGGGAATGGTTAGTTCAACAACACTTCGAAATTGTTTCGTCCAATTTTATTGATCTATGTATTACCTTGTGTATTAACTTTTCTTCTTGTGTGAACGAAATATCTTAAATATGACTATTTTGAAGTATTCGTAGATTTTGTGCGCATTAGTCCAATATAATTTTTCTGGCAGACAAAGCCTTATCATCCATAACGCCCAAGGTTAGGGCGTCCTAAATTTCAGTTTCTTTTTTGACGAACAATTGTGGATCTTCAAAACTTTTATGTTTTTTTTTTTTTAAATTGAGCCTTACTTTGATTTTAGCTTGACTTAAGACATTAACCTATGAATGGTAGTCTGACTAATGGTGTAAGGGAGCTGATAAAATAGATGAAAAAATATGATATATCGGCCAATAGGCACCATTATTACGGGCGATCTTATGCAAACTTTTCCGTAAAGAAGCCTCCAAAATTTGTCGTGCCTGCATTTTCGCTTTTCAGGGCCTGTTGGTAGGCGACGGTATAGGGAGTCCATTGTTATTTATTATTGTTCTTCTAATTGAATAATGCTACTGCACTTCATATTTGCATTTATATTAAATCTAAATGCAACTTTGTGAAATGATATTTTTCTTTCCTAAGTAATATTCAGCGTACTTTTTTTAAAAAAAAAAACTTTACCAATTTTACGAGGAACCTAAGCATAAGCACCCTCCTTCATACTCTTTTATAAGTTTTTTCCTATTGAGTAGGCCGTGGGAAAACACATGCAGCATCTCATCCCCGTTAGCAGTTCCTCATTTTTTAATATACCAATACAAGATCCAGATGTTTTTTTTAGAAATGCGGGCAGGTGGCTAAGGGTTATCCCGAGCATCTTTGTCTGTCTACCTGTCGCGCTTTTCTTCGTCTGAGTCGCGTGCCATTTCTGGGGGACACCCAAGTTAAACTAGGGTGGACAAGTTGAAGTGTTCTTAATTGTAGGTATGGAGATTAATTGTATCAAATTGAGACTTCTCTCCAAGGAGTCATTTGAATGTAGCTGTTTGAAGATTTCACCTGCTCATTTAGATTGAAGTTTTATTTTTGTAATTTAGCACTAAAAGACCGATTAGTCACATATCCTATTTATCATAATGATAAGAAGTAGGACCAATATACATATTTAGGTTGTGGTTAAAAAGGTTACTGCAAAAGATGATACATAATAATGAATAAGTGTGTCCTTGAAATTGATTTTTGTAAGGACTAACTTAGTTGAACGAAGATGTAATTTTGAAGGTTAATCGTCTACATACCATAAAATAAAATGCACCATTTACGCAGTCGTGTCTCGTCATTTAGTATCAATAATACCATTAGCTGGTAATTAATTTGTTCTAATTTTCAAATGAGAATGAATACATTATTTAAGAAAGATCGCAAAGTTACAACATAGCTAAAAGGTAAATAGCAGTTAACCCAACACGAAGTCAAAACAATTATTTGAAAAATTGACTTTCACTCAAAGCTTATCACAAAAATTGAGAACAAATTAAATTAATATTTTTTTTCCTGTGTTTAGTTACAGAAATGTTTATCAAAGGCAATTGGAGTTTGCGCATTTAGTCTACATGGTCAATTCTTTGCTTTGGGCTGCCCAATTCTCAAGCTTTTCGAAATTAGTTGTTCTAAAATTATCGACTTTGAAATATATACACAAATATTTAACAATTTATATTGTTTATATGGATTTGAAATAGATTAAGAAGAAAAACTGTTAGGTAAGAATGACGGACGTTTGACTGAAACACTTATGAAGCAATGAGATTGACTCTGTTTGTCAAATACCAATGGAAAATAGCCAAAAGTCGGTCAAAAGTATTATACCCTTTTGGTCAGATAAAATTGAACTTGGTCAGGTTGTCAAAGAGATTATAGATTATGTAGCCTTATTTTAATTGCTATTCTACCTCCTTGCTTTTTTAAAAAACGAAATCCATTTGTACTCCCGTCTTTCTGTAACCAGTTGTCACAACTCAACCAATTTGAATACGAACTTTTTCTATTTGAATATGAACTTGTATTCAATTTGAATATGAACTTAATTTTATAAGCCATATACATATATACCAACACTTTTACGAAGAGGTGCGCTATGAAACCGAACCATGACCAACTCTCGCTTCTCTTCACCTGCCTTCAGCAAGGAAGGAAGGTCGTGAGGCTCAGCCGTCGACAGCTGCCGCTGTGGTCGCTAACACCTGGCGTCTCCTTCTTCTGTTGAACTTGTTGCGCCAGATTTCTCTTGCTCGATTGCCTTGTTTTCTTGGTATGGTGTCTTCTGTTTTTGGATTATAGCATCTGCGCCTGGAATGCGGCTCTTGATGGGGTGATTTCAAATTAAGTTTGGGGTGATTCAAGGTTTTGATGTAACGTAGTTGGTTTGATGTGTTTGTTTAGGATGGTATTGCATCAATTAATAATTTTAGGATTCTAGTGCGTTCTTTCTCTTATGTGCGAGTTATAAGTTCAAATGGCATTGGGAATTCATGTTTTATGCTTTGTTAAAAGTATAGCGCCTTAGTGAAATATTGATGTAAATTCAATGACAACTTTTCTCTTGTCATGATGTAATATGTTATTCTACTATCGACTATAGTTTCCAAAAATGTAAAAATATTACTTAATAAATTGAAATATTTTTTAAAAATGAGTCTGAATTAATAAAAACACATAATAAGTACAGTGATATCGATCTTCTTGGTTTGTATTTCAGGTTAAACACGAGAAGGCGCGAAAAAAAAAGTTTTGTAAAATCACATCCCCCATTGGCTTTTAATATTAAAGCTACTTATTTGACAATACTAATCTAAATTTTCTAGATAACATTTTGTAAAATCGTAAAGCGTTTCCAATTCAGTCTGATTGACCTGTTTTCGAGGCCAACCCATAAATAGCGTTTCCGGGGGGTCTCCAAGTACGATCGCATTCCGTAATGACCGACCTCAAGCGAATAGCGATCGGGGGTGCCTTTCAAGTGTTTACAACCTCTTCCAAACCCCCTTTATCGCGGGGGTTCTGACCCCTGAATGGAAATCGGGTACGCGTGTATCGTAGGCGCCTCCATTGTAAAACTTCCAAATCACTGGCCCCCGGTCTTTTGTTAAACTTTATCCTTGGCAGGACAGTAGGAATTCCTTTCGATAAATAGGTCGTAAAAGTCTTGCACTTTCTCCAGGGCTTCTGTCCAGACTAGAGCCAGTCCAGATAGTGGTTTGGGGTATGACCACAGGGGAATGGCGACTTGTCACTTAGCGTTGATGAATGTTGCTGGGGTTGATTGTTTGTATTCTAGGAAAGTATCTTCTCTCGCATTGTGACTTGCTGGAAGGGCAATTTGAGTATGGGAGGTCGGTCACTATACCTTTGTTGTGTGAGAAAGTATGTGTCAATTGGGGACCGTTGTTGTACAGCAAAATTAACTGCTGAATTACCAGAGGGCGTGCTTGTATCTAATGGTTTCTCTAAATTGGAACAAGTTTTGAGTTTGTTACGTTTTATGTTTTGCTGAATAGTCGGCTGATATTAGAAATAATTTCATTACATCATTCAACTTTTTAAATGTTATTATTGGATACTTTAGTTACACATTTTTGCTCCTTTTTTAGACTAATAAAACTTAGTTTAGATTTACTGATGTTTTGCATCATCGATTGTTATTTGATTTGAATTTTCATGAATTTATGCGTAACTCAATATTTACGAGTTATTTTATGACTTCAAGTTACCAAAGTTTCGAATGTGTCTTTTTAAATAGCTACAAGCTACCGTCTTCTCTCACAATTTATTTGATTTATAATAACGAAAATGCATTAATATAGATTATATTTAATTGATTTTTTTTGTCAGTTAATAATTCCTTTCTCTTACAAATTACATATGAATCATCAGGCCCCCTATTCTACCATCTGTTCCTAATAATCCTTCCACCCATATTAGCACCCCAAAATCAGACCCTCATTATCCAAAACTTGAACTTCCAACTTTCCCTTCCAACCCTGCCCCATTCCCCAACCTTCGATGATTATTATTATGGCATCTCTCGTTCTATACTTCTCGCCACCCTTATTTGAAACACTTTAGGAATGGAAAACCGAAACCGGTTTTTTTGCCCTAGGTTTTGACCAAAAAACCCGGTTATTTTTATAAAGCCGGTCTTTAAGTTCAGTAAAACCGAAAAACCGGTTTTTGAAACACCGTTTCTTTCTTCTGAAAAACTGCCATCCCTACCGTTTCTTATTTGGTTGGCTGCGAGTATAGAATGGAACACGAGCAAAAATCGTTTGCAGTGTTCTTTTCTTCTCACGAGGTTCCTTTCCAATGTTCGACAAGCTTTCGTTCTATTCTTCCCCTCCCCCTTTTCGAATGCTTTCCCCTTTCACGGGAAAACTGTTAATAACATCGGTTCTAGGAATTTGGTTCGTTTAGGAATGCTTGACATGGTTGTTGCTGGTTTGTGCGCTTTTTTTTTTGTGCTTGTAACAATCATTTTGATTATATCGACGTTTTGATTGATGAGGTAAAACTAGGATGTCGAATTAGTTTTTGGTGTAGTTTGTATCTTGGGTGTATTACTTTCAAAATTTATATTTATGTTTCTACCTTTTTCTTTTATAATCAGTTTTTAAAAAATATTTGTTATTGAATTCAAACCACCAATTTTGTATAAAGAAAGTATGATAAAGAATATATTTTTGTTTGAAGTAACTTTCGTTCGCATATTATTATTCTTTATTTTTTTATGTCAAAATGTACCGTTAAGTAGATAATAAATAACGGTAATTTTTCCATCATTTTTTTTAAAGAAAATTTTCGTCTTTAGCCATTTATATTTATTAATTTAAATGTACGAGTACTACAATTTTGTTCTGAAATTCATGACCCAGTCCCAACCCGTCCTTTTAACCGAATAATTATAATACAAGTCACAACTGATCAAAAAGATAATCCTAATATTATCTTGTTGCTTATCTGAGAGCTAACATTAGTGTTTTATTTACTTTTACGACACCACTCACTGAAACCAAAGCAGCATTATTCGTCTCTAATGAACTTTTTTTCTTCACATCACGACATAACTTAGCAACACATCCTCTAGTATTCCTACGACTCTAAACTTTCACCAAGCCATTAATTAACTCGCGTACATTAAAAAAAAGCACAACCAAACCCACATCATCACTCGGTTGCTCTCAAATATCGCGATTCTCTGAAAGAGTTTATAAAAACTGGAGGCTCAAGATGACTTCTTATCCCGAGTGGTGCATAAAAAACTCACCAGGGGGAGACTTTGATCCGGGGCTGGCAGGTGCAAACGATTGCTAGCCCGTCGTTCCCAAGAGAAAAGTTTTGGCAGGAAGTCGTCTTGTCTATCGGTATGTGACCTCCCCCTTTGCGCCGGATCGTTTGGCTCGTGGCGATCGAGGTGACATCTATTGGTGGCGGGCTGAAATAGAAATGGGGTTGAGAAAAACGGATTTAGGTTGCACAAGGATTTTGTTTGGCTTTTGCTTTTGAAGTGCTCTAATTTTGTTGATTTTTTTTTTCTAATTTCATACTTAAATATTTTATATCGAAATAATCTACTGTACTAAATCACTAAACGAACTTAAATACACAATAAAAGTAATTGGGGCTAAAAAGCATACTCTTTGCAATTAGCGATATTCTCAAAACAACGTTAAGCAATTGAATTGCTGTTATAAAAGCATATCAGGTATAAAATAACTTCTAAAAAATGTATTTCAAAAAAGAATTTGAAATGTTGATCTTTGTTATGAAATAACTATTTAAGCCATTTTTTTTAAAACAAAAATGGCTGCCCCTATTAATATTTTATATATCTATGTATACTTTTCCATTTATACAAATTACTTGTTAAACAACATTTCCATCACTCTAACTACCCTTCAATTAAAATATTTCTATACAAATTATTTACTTCTCAGGTGATTTATTTACCCCCAATTAACATAAAACGGTTCATTGTTAAGCGGCGCATATCGTACCACCTGTCCAATCAGCTGAGTGTCTGTAACTAAGCGAGTGTCAACAGTGCATGTGAAAGCCGGGTGGGGCAGTTTCACAGTGGGTTTCTATTTTGAAGCATTGTACGTTTCATTATAACTGTTTCTGGTTTGGGAGTTACTTTTATCATGTCCGTTTTCCGGGCGGCATAATTGAGAACGGAAATATTATAGCTTGGTGCCCATGAAAGGTTTCGGTGACCAGGTATAGTGTCCGGTTTTTGTCCGTGAGCAGGTTTCTTGATGTTATGTGTACCGGATAAAGCAGATGGTTGTTGTATAATTTTCTTTTCCTTTAAATTCTTTGAAATATTTCGCTTTTATTTATTTGATTTGTTTAGTTAAATGGATAAAATATTCCAACAGGGGCCCTATTAAGTTAGGAAAACAGCCACGGAAGATTATGATTTTTTTCATTCTCATTTTTACTGTAACCAATTTTTCTAATATTTTCAAAATGTTTCTAAAATAAGTTAATATGATATTTTTTTTTATTCAAGTTTAAGTGTTATTGTAACATGTTTTCACACCAATTTAGTGGCATTAATCAGGCAATAGTGGAATCATTTTTTTAAAAAAAATCTCCATCAATGAATCAATAAATTATAAAGAACTGTTTCAAATATACAGACCATCAATGAAATCACTAAATTGTAATGAAATGATTGAGAAAGACACTGTTTTCAGTCTTCACAAATTCCTTTTCAAAATATTTGTTTCTTTCTCTTTTATTCGGCTAAGAACCTCGTATTTTCTTAGAATGTTTTGCCATTTAATTTCTTCGTTGCCATCTGCTGGCCCACCGTTGTTTCTTGCATCAGTGAATCGTGAAATAGATGAGTTGGGTTTTTCAAGGACATCTTCCCTTCTGAATTTTCGTTTTCCGTCTTTTATGACCCCCCTTCCCCTTATTAAAGATGTTCTAGCTCGCGTGTTTATTCTATTTCACGGAACAGCGAGATTATTCCAAAATTTTATATGTTTGACGATCGCTGAAATGGATAATTTATTCATACAAAAAAAGTTTGCTGTTTGTTTTGATTAAGTTTGTTACAGAGAAGGGTTATTATTCAAAGCAGTATATTCTTTTGCACGTGAATATTTGTGTCTAGTCAAATGGGAAAAAATACTATGTAGTAGAGTTATTGTGCAAGTTTCTTCAAATTGATTAGGCAAATGTATAAAATGGCCTAGTTTTTTGCTATTGGTTAAACTGAACTACACTGTAAAATAAAAATCATAAACGTTTCTAAGCGTATAGGGCAGTTACGGTCAGGACCGGATTTAAAGATTTGCCGCCTGTAGGCTACAAGAGGTTGCAATAACCCTCGCAGCGGCCATGTTTGGCTACTAAATATTAGTTCTATATATTATATACGTTTATGAATTACGCATTAATGTAAAACATATTTGTTTTCTTTCTTAAAAATATTGGAATCTTTATAATGATTATTAATGTAGCTTTAATTCATCTTAAAATTTGCCAAAAAATTCGCCGCTCTTGTCTACAGCCTACTTAGAAATCCGGCCCTGGTTACGGTACATGTAATTTTCAAAAAAAGTTTCCGATATTATGAAACAAAGTCCATTAAAATTAATTATTACAGTACCTTTTTTCTATTAATATTAGATATTTTTATTTAAAATCAATCAATCATAAAATAGTAATTTTTTTTTCAGAAAGTTAATAAATAAGCACAATTATTGTTTCTTTCCTAATAAATTTGTAACAGTGTCAAACATTTGTTTGCTTTAGAAATAATGTTTCACACAAAAAATGTATTGATGCACTGCTATTAATATCTCAAATTTAATTTGTACAACAATTCAATACTGTCCAGTGCACTCTATGAAAATACATTTATTACCCAATAAAAAATTAATATAATGTTGCACCATATGCCGCTATATTAAAAACCACCCAGATGGCTTGTCACATTTAGAAAGGGATACTCACACCACCCGAATATAGTGACTGGGGATCCATACTATTCCTAGCACCCAAACTATCGCGTAACAATGGCGCATCATGGCGGTTTCCCGCCCTTTCAAGCGGAACTGTTCCCCCCATGTTATTGTTGGTGACAATCTGGAAAAACCGTAAAGCCTGACTTTTCCTTCTCCAGATTTAGAGTTTTTTCATCGCTATTATTTCACTCCCACTGTTTCTGGCTCTGCACCTGCGATGTTGAAATAGTATAAAGGGACCTTGCAAATCGGGGCTGTGTATAATCCATTTCTTGATGGGTTTATGTTGTAATGATGAACTGTATGGTAGTGGAGGAGGTTTGTAATTTGAAATGTGGAGTGGCACTCTCTTCACAATGTCCCGAATTAGAATTGATGACGATTCGGTGTTCTTCGGCAGGTGACAGATCCATGTGGTTGGGATTTCTTTGTATTAATTTTGTGGGATTTGAATAATTGAGTGTATAGGATAAAAATTGATACTTCAACCACCTGATATCTGCAACACAATACGATCTTATAGGTTTTTTTTTTAATCTGACAAAATTGGGCATCTGTTATGTTGATGTCTATTTTAAAAAAAATCTTGTTTTCCTATCGTAGAGTGAGTTGCAAATTGTAAGAGGGGCCTTGAACCTATAATTTTGGGTCATTCCTTTTTATGCAATAATAGTCAACTAACTGTAATGATATATTAAGAAAAACAAAAGCAATTCTGTCTCAAGATTATTCAAACTTTTACATTGGTTGTCTATAACTTTAGTGTGCAATTACCACCCTTGAAATTTAAAAGAAATTGAAAATTAGGTTAAATGGTAACTAACTTGGTTCTTTAAGCTGCATACACGAAGGGACTGGGTCTGCTGGACTTAACCTTTTTTCTCCACTTCTTGATAGGAAATTTAATTTTTCTCTCTTCTGTGTCCACATATCATATGTGACAGTCAAGCAGGGTGAAAATAAGGCAAACCCCTTGGACTCAGACCTACTGTGTATGCCACATTTAGAAATTGATTATATATCTTGCACTACGTCTTTCAAACAACAAATTATGAACCTTCATTTTTTTAACAACTTTTTTTTTTAAATTCCAGTTGTCCTTCCCTATATGTGGGCCAGTACTGTCAACACATGAACCCATGCCACACTGGTCCTGGTCCAAGATGCCAAAACGGAGGGACTTGCAACGTTGGTCTCAGCCCCAAGAACGCCCCAACGTTCTCGTGTGCTTGTCCTGTGGGCTATTCTGCATCCCTCTGCGAGATAGCCGTGCCAAACAGCTGTGATAGCAAGCCCTGCCAGAATGGCGGGACTTGTAACTTGGTCACTTTGGACAATTATACGTGTTCTTGTGCTGCTGGCTTCAGAGGTGAGTTTATTTTCAATTAACTTGTCAAACTTGCTCATCCTGTCAGGAATTTTGTTTCTGAATATGGCAGCCAAGATGAAAAACCAAAACAGTATAATAAACATTATTCTATTGAATTTTTTAAATGTCTAATTTGCATCTTTCTGTCAGGTCGTCATTGCGATGAGTTAGACCACTGTTCGGCGAGACCTTGCAGGAATGGTGGAACTTGCGACTCTCGTTTGGACTCTTACAAGTGCTCATGCACTGAAGGCTTCAACGGAAACACCTGCACAAGTGACATCGACGAGTGCGGCAGAGATCCTTGCATCCACGGCATGTGCGTCAATACCGTAGGATCTTACAGGTAACATATTTTAATTCTCAAATCGAATTTATTTGAAGTACTTATTCTTGGCACTGTATCTAAAGCGATACATGCTTTTTTTTAATAGGGTGGAATAGTTATTTATTGCGGTGTTTTATTGTTTTCAGATGTAACTGCGAGACGGGCTATACGGGTCAGAATTGCGAGTCTCAGTATGTCCCGTGTGAACCTAGTCCTTGTGAAAATGGTGGAACTTGCAAAGCTCTCGATTCTCTCAACTACCAATGCTCCTGCCCTGAAGGATTTTCCGGTACAAACTGTGAGGTTAACATCGATGATTGTCCTGGAAATATTTGTCAAAATGGAGCAACGTGCATTGATGGCATCAATAGCTACACGTGCCAGTGTCCCCCAACATACACAGGCTCTTACTGTAGCACGGACGTCGATGAGTGTTCTGTACGACCTAGTGTCTGCAAAAACGGTGCAACTTGCAGCAATACTGTTGGTGGCTACAACTGCATTTGCGTCAACGGCTGGTCTGGTGCCGACTGCAGCGAAAACATCGACGACTGTGCCGGAGCTGCTTGCTTCAACGGAGCCACTTGCCACGATCGGGTCGGATCGTTTTACTGCCAGTGTGCCCCTGGAAAGACAGGTAGGATCCTGACCTTTTATCCAATAAAAGACAGTAGTAATGCATTTTATTAAAACGTTGGTGATTTTTTTTGAAAGGATTACATTGAATTGTTTTTCTTCGTAGGTCTCCTTTGCCACTTGGAAGATGCTTGTGCTAGTAATCCATGTCACGTTGGAGCCATTTGCGATACCAGTCCTATTGACGGTACCTACATTTGCTCTTGTCCTAGTGGCTTCAAGGGAGTAGATTGTACCCAAGACGTCGATGAATGTGAAGAAGGTAAGAACATTTCCCGAAATTAATTAGTTAGCTCATTCATATGAATCGTTTTTTGCTATCGTTGTTGGTAACAACGTATTCTTTACTTCTTTTAGGATCACCTTGCGAACATGGCGGCACTTGTGTCAACACACCAGGTTCCTTCCATTGTAATTGTACCAGAGGATTCACAGGGCCAAGATGCGAGATTAATATCAACGAATGTGATTCGAACCCTTGCAAAAACGAGGGAACTTGTCTCGATGAAAGAGGTGGATTTCGCTGTGTTTGCATGCCTGGTAAGTTTCAAGTTTTGCCTCTGGTTCTACGTAGAATGCTAAATTTATGCTCAGTATTAATTGGGCATTCTTATTTTTTTATTAAATTTCTCTGGTTATGGTTCATAGAGTATTTTTCTTTATTGTGCTGGCTTTTAACTTCAGTTTTTTGGTAGTTCGAATTTACTTGTATGTGGTAATGATCCTTGAAACGTTCATTAAAAAAAAACTAGAACTTCTAATTACCATTCTTTAAACGAGACCCAAATTCGAAAATGCCAAGAAAAGATCGAGGTAACTTCTTTTTATGTTACAAAATCGCCACTAGCATTCCAAAACAACAGATGGTTGACTTGACTTGCGTCTACAGGCCAAAGGTCTGACTGAAAACTCGTCTTCCAAGCCCGCATCCCCCCTCCCTCTTCTACTGTTCTACCCGCTGAGAAAGTTTTTCCTCGGGCCTCGTTATTAAAACAAGCGGATCTATAAATCTTTTGTTAGCACAATTGGCCACTTATCGCCCTGTCGGTGGTGTGTGAACATTAGAATTTGATTTTTTGTAACTTGTTCTTCGTGTTTTTCAAGATTTTTTTAAAAAAGTGGTAAACGATCTTTGTTTGAACTTTGAAAATCAGTATTTCTAATTATATATGTTCCTATCTGTTTAAAAACAGTTTGTATATAAATTTTCTGTATTATAAATCTGTTTACGGTCAAATTGAAGTGGATTACGTTATGGATGGCTCATGTATCGAATCGAACTCGTCATCCGAACGTGTTTTAAAATTCCAAAACATATTCGGGCTGTGTTAAAGCATGAAAAGAGAGTAGAAATAGGAAGCCGAATCGGACATTTGATCAATTAAAAAAATATCTAAAATAATGATAGTTTAAAGTAGAATAGTTTAAATTCAATAAAATATCAATACTTTATACATAAATCAGAGGAAATTACATTCGATTAAGGTATCTTTCCCCCCCGAAATCGTTAGTTTCGCCGAACATTTATCTTTTCTGCGGCGTAATTTTGGCGATATTTCCTCCAAGTTCGATTCTAGTAACCTTGAAATTGCGGTCTCTGTCCAAAGGAACAGGTAGCAGGGGTTCAACTTTAGGTCATAAGCAAGCGGGAAACACCCTATATTTCGGCTACTGACTGGACTCCTATTTTGAACGTTTTTTTCTTAATATTATTTTATTAGGCCCATTGTTTCTTGTCCTAAGAAGAGTGATTTTTTTTATTTGTTAGTGGTTCTTAAATTACAAGGATTTTTTTGCTACCAGATTTAAAAAATAATAATAATAGTATTTATTTACTTTGAAATTTGCACACAAATTATTAATATTACTTTGGGAGACGTGTTATTTTCAAGTATTTGTGTACAATTTTCCAATCTACGGGTTCATGTATTTTCATTATGAAATTTCTAGTTTGGTAAAATATAAGATTTCAGACTTAGGTAACTAACTTGGAATGGGGCACATGTAAAACACTTAAAGATAATTTTTTATTATTATTTTTCTCTTGCCCTTTAAAGATTTACTAGATGCTGAAAATTTTTTCTTATTTAACCAATGGTTTTATGCATTCATTCAGTAGCAAAATATTTGTAAGTAAATAAATAATTTTTTGAAGCCTTTAATAGTCCATGGGAACTAAATTTATCAAAATATACACTTTAAGGAACTTAAAAAGCATCACATTTGATTCCTAATAATAATAATATTGAAATTTGGGTTAGTAAGTTCTACTTTTAATGTTAATTTAGGAAAATCTCTAAATAATTTTGCACTTGGCTGCAATAATGTTTCAATTTAATAAATCTGCATATATTACACACAAACTTTGCCTTTCTATAAATTCAGAAGCATTTTAATTAGGGTTGCTGCACTTACTGCATTTCCCACAGTTAAGTTTTTTATTCAACTGTCCAGCTATAAAATTTGCAAATCGTTTACGTTTAATTGTTTCATATATTTTTTCAAACAATGTACATGTAATGTAAGTGAATGAAAATTTAATAATGATTTCAGAGTCAAAAAGTTATTCACTAAAAAAATCTGCTTAGGCTAATTTTACTATGAAGCATTTAAAAAATTATTCCATTAATTCTAATCTTAAACTAATTTCTGTTCAACAGGCTACAGTGGCTCCCATTGTGAGGACGATGTGGACGAATGTGCTCCCAATCCTTGTCTCAACGGAGGGATCTGCAGTGACAGAATTAACTCCTACAAATGTCTTTGTCCCATGGGATTCTCTGGGAAGAAATGTGAAGTGAACGAGGACGACTGCTTGACAAATCCTTGCCAGAATGGTGGAAATTGTACTGATGGAATTGCAAGCTACAACTGCCATTGCAGTCCTGGTAAGAATTGTTTTTTCAAATCATTGATTCAATTTCATATTATTGTTTAAGGTCTCGTTAATTAAGGCTATATATAGTGCTATTCAGTGTGTGTTCTGGTGCAGAAGGGTTTAAGATATTTATAATCTGATTGAAGTTTTATAGTATTGGTTTCATAAGTAAATATAGTTGTTTGTCAGGTATTTTGGTGTATTATCATGTTTAATACAATTAAAATAAAATGCCTTTCTTATAAAAAATAGTTGATAATTTTTGCATTTTTATACAGGTTCACACCTTGTAAATATATTTTGTGCTTCAAAAATAAAAAAAATACTTAAAATATACTTAAAACATGCATTTAAAATATTCTATGCTATTATTTTTCACTGCATTCTAATAATGACTTATTTATTAAACTAATTCATATTCTATTTTCTATTGAATATTAATAATTTAATATTAATAATTAATTTAATATTAATAATTAATTTAATATTAATAATTAATTTAATATTAATAATTAATTTAATATTAATAATTAATTTAATATTAATAATTAATTTAATATTAATAATTAATTTAATATTAATAATTAATTTAATATTAATAATTAATTTAATATTAATAATCAATTTTTTAAAAATATTAATATTGAATTTATTCCCAATATTAGTAATTCATTTATCTTATATAACAATAAACATTTCTCCAGGATTCACTGGCACCAACTGCGAAACCAACATCAACGACTGCCTATCCTCCCCATGCCACCATGGCCAATGCATCGATGGCACAAACTCCTTCACCTGCATGTGTGATCCTGGCTACAAAGGGCGCCTGTGCCAGACCCAGATCGACGAGTGCTCCAGCAATCCTTGCCAGCATGGGGGAACCTGCGAAGATCTGGTCAATGGATACCAGTGTCGATGCAGGCAGGGGACATCTGGGCCGAATTGTGAATACAACATCAACGAGTGCTCCAGCAATCCTTGCCGAAATGGAGCCAAGTGCATTGATGGGATCAATTCGTATTCGTGCCAGTGTGTGCCTGGATTCTATGGTGTGTGTGAAGATTAAAGGACTTTTAGTTTTTATTATTTTGGGTTTAGGTGCGTTTTGTTATTTGGGGAATGTAAGCAATGACACTTTTGTAAGGGATTTACTTTGTAGCTAGGCTTTAAAGTAATCATTGACTCAAATTTATTGACATTTGATTTAAGTGATAGAGAGAGAGATGTTAGTTAATCAAAATTATTTTTTTTAATAGATTGTTGGCTTTATTTCAGTGTCAGGAGTTTACATTTCATACCAAACTAAGGCTTAATTAGGAATTGTATATCACTTCCATTATTATTTTGATTGAATATGTGCACAAAGTAATATATTTTTTTAACTAATTAATATTTTTTTCTTTAGGGTTGCATTGTGAAACTAACATCAATGAATGTGCCAGTAACCCATGTGCAAATGGTGGAATTTGTACTGACATGGTGAATGGATTTAAATGTGAATGTCCAAGAGGATACTATGATGCACGCTGCCTGTCTGATTTTAATGAATGTGCCAGCAATCCTTGCCTCAATGGAGGAACCTGTGAAGATGAAGTGAACAAATTCAAATGTCACTGCATTGAAGGTAAGATATTTTAAACTATTATAAATTGCTAAAATGTTAGGTGTCTGTGCGTTTTTAAAATTGAACAGGTAAAATAGAAACCAAATCAGTTATAGTAGTACCTTGCAAATTAACGAAAGCTCTTACTATTATATAAGTATGCATACCAATATCTCAGAATCCCAAACACTACTGTGTCGCGAAGTTTTCCCCTAAATTTTACAAAGTTCATTAAACAAACCGATGTTTGCAATTCTAGAATCACATTATTCATACTATAAAAATTGTTTAAAAATATTAGTTAAAATTTTCAATCAATGACTTTTGATAATAAGTAAAGTTCTAATTTTATCTTCCCTCACTCTTTCAAATGAAATGGCTGTTTTTTTAAAAACTTTTTGAGGACTGTTCAAGTTCATTCTGGTAAACTCTAAAAAGTGTTTCATAAACCCTTTACAATCCTCTAAACTTTCAGATTAACTAACAATATATTTTATCAATTAAAGGCTATGGCGGCCACAGATGCGAAGCCGAAATCGACGAATGCCAATCCAACCCTTGCCAGCATGGAGGCAGCTGCCAAGATGGCCTGGCCTCCTACGAATGCTCTTGCCTGCCAGGCTACAGCGGCCAGAACTGCGAAACCAACGTGGATGACTGTGTCAGCAGCCCATGCTTGAACGGTGGATCTTGTATCGACCTGGTCAATGGCTATCAGTGTGTTTGTGAGGTGCCATTTACTGGACCGAGATGCGACACCGAGTTGGATCCTTGCTCTCCGAATAAGTGCAAGAATGGGGCTAAGTGTAATCCGTCATCAAACTACCTGGATTTCGCTTGTTCCTGTGAGCTTGGATACACAGGTAAATAATTAGTATTTTTTGATGATATTTTGGCATTTGTTTGTTGATGATAGTTAGCAGGCTTTGCTTGTTACTATGAGTTTTTATATAAGGTAAATAATGAGTATTTACTGATGATAGATTAGAGTTTTGGATGAAAAATTTGACATGAAAAGACTGAGTAATTTTGAATGTTACGAGTTCCACTTAACTAGGGTTTAATTTGTTCTGCAACTACATTTTGATTTGTATTAAAAGTATGAAAGAACAATAAGATTTTAAAATATATTTTCTAAGATAGAATTGCAATTTTTTCAACCTTTTCCCCCATTCTTCTTTATTATATCTCTATTTATTTTTCCTTATTTGTGAAAAGCTGATAATTGCATTCAATTGGGGCCCATTTTAATCTAAATACTTGCTTCTTCAGGTCATCTCTGTGACGATGATATCAACGAATGTGCCATCTCTTCTCCCTGCCGCAATGGAGCAACCTGTGTGAACACCAAAGGCTCGTACGAGTGTCTCTGTGCTAAAGGCTACGAGGGAAGAGATTGTCTTATGAACACTGATGACTGTGCTTCTTGTAAGTGTGCTTTTATCAAAATCTGTAGATTTTATTATTTTCAGTTACCTGACTATGAAATATAAGTTAATGAAAGTATTGCAATGTAGTCAAAAATCTGAAATGGAGATTTTGTGTTTCGGATAGTGCTGATTCTAAAAAAGTGGTTTTCGGACATTGATCTGTCATTCTGTTTATATGAAACTACTCTACAGCTTTGAACTTAAAGGGTAACGGACTTCAAATTTGGTTTATGAGTTACCAGTGAGGTTTTTGAAAAAAAAAATGAAAACGGTATTTGTCGTAGAACTTTTTAGGTTTTTGAAATAACCTTATGGGTACATAATTACCTGTAATTGTCCATTGATTTATTTAGTGGTCATTGAAAGCCTTGCAGTGTTATTTCACCCCCAGATTTTTATGGTTGTGAGACTCAAACCTTTGAAAGATACAACAATGTAAAAATTCAATTTTTCTATATAAAATTTGCATTTTGGCTATCAAAGCAGGCCAAAACAAAACGCACACAAAGTTATTTAATGCAAAAGGTGTATATTATTATTTTAACTAATGTTTTTCTTGCAGTTCCCTGCCAAAATGGAGGCACTTGCCTGGACGGTATTGGAGAATACACCTGCATTTGTGTTGACGGATTTGGTGGCAATCACTGTGAAAGTGACATCAATGAATGTTCCAATGCTCCTTGCCTTAATGGTGCCACCTGCAACGATTATGTCAATAGCTTCACCTGCACTTGCCCTCTTGGATTCAGCGGAACCAACTGCCAAACCAATGATGAAGACTGCACATCAAGGTTAGTTATAATTAAATAATATACAGGTTGGAACATTTAAAAGGGTCACCTAGTGAAACAAACATAAAAACTCATTTGTTTGTCTGATTTCAAGAAGAAATAATATAATAAGTGTTTGATATTTAGTTTGTTAACTTTATGTCTTTAGCATTTTAGAATTTCTTTTGTAATATGTAATTTTACCTTTTGAAACTACAAGTGTACTATGAAATTTCAAGAATAAAAGTTCAGGATATTTACTTAAGATTACATTATAACTATAGATTAAGTAAGATTAGGCGATAGATTAGTTAAGATTACATTAAGATTAATAACTAAACTGAATTTACTAACTAAAAGTTAATAATGTTAAAATTATAATACTTATTTTTTAAAAATCTTTTTCAGTTCCTGTATGAATGGAGGTACATGTATTGATGGCATTAATACCTATGTTTGCCAATGTACTGCTGGATATACCGGATCCAACTGCCAATTCCATATAAATGAATGCGACTCTCAACCTTGTCTTAGTGGAGGAACTTGTATTGATCATGTCGGATATTACACCTGCCACTGCCCATTCGGTTACACAGGACTTCATTGCGATGTAAGTGCATTTCGATACTATTTTAATTAAAATCTCTGTCATACTATTGAAAATGAATATGTTTCCATTTTCTTTATTTATGAAACTTATTTATGTGTTATTTTTTTCTTAGAATTTTGTTGACTGGTGTAGTACAAGTCCGTGTATGAATGGGGCAACTTGCATGCAGATGAACAATACGTATGGCTGTACCTGTCAGCCAGGTTGGACTGGAATGTTATGTGATGTTTCCATGGTATCTTGTTCTGATGCAGCAGCTCAAAAAGGTATACATTCATCCTACCTAAATAAAGAATAGTTGAATGAATGCCGTTAAAAGGACAAAATAAACTTATTATTAACTTGCTTGCTTTTTTTGGCGAAAAACAGGGTTATTTAAATACTTTCCTCTCTAAAACCAGTATAAAAATTAAACTAGTATATTTCAAGCTTGGTGTGATTATTAAATATGTATGTGATTTAGATTACTGTGTTGATTTAAATTGGTATCAAAAATGTGCTGATTT
Organism: Hylyphantes graminicola; assembly: GCA_023701765.1. Lineage (NCBI taxonomy): Eukaryota > Metazoa > Arthropoda > Arachnida > Araneae > Linyphiidae > Hylyphantes > Hylyphantes graminicola. Next base: position 50,686,921 of record CM043116.1, read on the forward strand.
CTTTGAAAAAGAGCATAAAACACATGTGAACAAAGAAAACCTTTTGAGTTTGGATTACAACTATAATTTTTAGAAATCCAGATAATGTTTGCTTTGTATGCATCAATATTAATCTACAATTTACATTTTGTTTTACCAGGCATTGACGTCCAAGATCTGTGCCAGAATGGTGGAACCTGTGAAAATCGTGGAAACAGCCATTACTGTATTTGTGACAAGGGCTATGAAGGTAGCTACTGTCAGCATGAAATAAATGAATGCAGTTCGCAGCCCTGTCAAAATGGAGCCACTTGCAATGATCTCATTGGCCAATATTCTTGTGATTGTCCTCCTGGATTCCAAGGTTTGTAATTAAACTTTTAGTTTCAAGGAAATTTAATTTTTAAAAATCACTTTGTAGACTGTTTACTGTTGGCTAATTTTGTGCATAAATTCCATTTCTTAAGTTTATGTCATGTATGTTAAAAAGTGATTATTAAAATTGAACTAAACATTAAATTAATAAAATTTAGCATAATAGCTACACTTACTGCAACTAAATAATGTAATTTTTTAAAATTTAAATAGCTTTTTTTAACTTGTGACTTACATAACAAGAATGCTTCAATTAGGTAGAATTAACCTGTAATATTCCTATCCGGCTTTTTTAAAAAAAAAATTACTTAAATATTCATATCCTGTTTTTTTAGAAATGTTATGCATGTAACATTACTTAAAAGAAATATTACTTCAAAGTACAAAGTGAGAATTAAATATCTGTACTGATGTGTAGAATAATTTTTTAATCCAAATATCGTTTACAATTCTTTGAAACTAAAAGATTTCGTTACATTTTAGGTTTGAACTGTGAATTCAACATCAACGACTGTGACCCTAATCCTTGTCGTAACGGTGGAACATGCCACGATTTGGTGAACAAATTTGTATGCTCATGCCCACATGGAACACTTGGAATCTTGTGCGAGATCAATGTGAATGAATGCTTTGAGGGAGCCTGCCATCATGACGGTAGCTGCATTGATAAAATTGGACACTATGAATGCCAATGTCAACCGGGATATGTTGGGCCAAGGTAGGAAATTATCTGTTTCTATTATCCTAGCACAGTCTGTAAAAAACTGATATTTGAAAGTTTATTTAACAGATTGTTTTGTTGGAACAAAATATTTTGTTAACAATAGTTTGCATAATTCTCTTTGTGCGAAAAAAAAAATCAATGTTGATCTTTGAAAAAAATCAAAGGTTGTCTCACGCATAGTCAAACTGTTGTATCATATAATGGGTGCCATGCAACTTTGACATAATACCTATAATTACTTCTTACCTTGCTCACTAAGTTGAGTAAATAGATCCTTCACATGCTTTTGTCATATCAAAGGTATAGAGTAAATATGGGCTATACAGCCGAAACTCTTTCCCGCTAGGCTGTATGCTTTTTTTTAAAAAAGTAATGTTGTCTTAAAGGTTTTTCAACTATGCACAGTTTTCTAGTTTTTATTTAAAAAAAATTGTAGGGGTTTCTGACAGTCAGACTGCAAATTCTAATACTGAGTACTGTAACAATATTTTGAAAATTAACAAATTTAATTTTTAATGTTACTAACTATCCTTTTACACAATTAACTATACTTTTATTCTTACAAATTGAAAAAAACTTGTATTAATCTGATTTTTATTGCATCTTAGGTGTGAAGGAGACGTCAACGAGTGTCTCTCTGATCCCTGTAAATGGCAGGGAACCCAAGACTGCGTCCAGTTGGTGAATGATTACCGGTGTGACTGCAAGCCAGGCTACATGGGCAGGCATTGCGAGCTGAAAGTGAATTACTGTACATCCAATCCATGCTTAAATGGAGGAGTGTGCAGTTATAGTCCTGCTGGAACACCTATGTGTATTTGTCCTGAGGTAAATTTTGTTTATTTCTGTTAAGCAGAAGGATAAAAAAAGCTAATCAAATTGATAAAATTAGTAATATTCTAAAAAATAATCTCTTTTGCATTAAATAGCTTTTGATTTTTTTTATTGTGATAAATATTCATCCTGAAAATAGTATGAAGAAACAACTAATTCTGTTAAGCAGAAGAATAAAAAAATATAGTTAATTATAGTTGGATATTCATTGATAGTTAGGGAAAAAACTAATCAAATTAACAAAATTGGTAATATTCTAAAAAAAATATTTTGCATTAAATAAGTTTAGAATTTTTTTTATTGTGATAAATATTCATCCTGAAAATAGTATGAAGAAACATCTAATTATATTTGTAATTCATTCTCTTTTTTTGATTTAAGTAATATTTTTAACTCTTAATTAGTTGAAAAACAAAAAAATTAGTTATTTTACCTTTTAAATAATTTTTAAGTTTTATATGAAATATTTTGGAAAAAAGACTCGATGCATTGCTTTTTTTACTACTTTTTATTGATCAATCTAAAAAATGCTATTTTGCTTCTTTATAGGGATTCTGGGGTAAAACTTGTGACATGACCAACACAACCTGCGCCAGTTATCCATGTAAGAATGGTGGCCAGTGTAAACCTACCAACAATGGCTACAGCTGTGTCTGTCCACAAGGTGTAGGGGGACGTCATTGTGAGAAAGACCTGGTGAATGAATGCATGTCTTCTCCTTGCTTGCATGATGGAGACTGCATTGACAAAGTTGGTGAGTAAAAAAGACTTATCTCAAATTATGGCTTATTTGGGTAAATGGTTATGTTGGTTTTGTATTTAAAATCGTCACATTTTAAGTGGAAAAGTCAGGGTTAAAATCTTATAGCTAGAGAATTATTAAGGAATTAATGGTATTGAATACGATGGAGAATCAGTTGATATTGTAAAGTACTGTTGATGGGAATAACTTTGGCTGATGCTTTTTCAAGTTAATGTCTTCTCAGTAAATGAAGAACTCAAGTGCAAAACAAGTTAAATAACTTTTTGGAAAAATTGAATTGGTTAGCTTTTCATACAGGTATTGTAGGAAGGGATCCACCAACATTTTGATCTGCACAAAAAAAGTTAAATTGTATGTATATGTACATACGATTATAATCACTCACAATCATCAATACATATGTAATCTGTAGGAAAAGCTAAATCAATTTTTTTTTCAAAACATGATTTAACTTGTTTTGCACTTAAGCTCTTCAAATAGACTTTTTAAAAATATAATTCATTTTTTCCCATTAGTAACAAAATTTTCAGGAAAAAATTCAGAACTAGGGTTTTATGCCTTTGCCAAAAATACCCTATTCGACATTGGTTTAAATATATTTGTCAAAAATTAAGACAATGGCAATATAATACAGTTACTATTATGTTAGATTTTATTTTGTATGGAATTGTTGTAGTGTTACATATTTGACAGCATGTTAAATATAACGTTAAACTTTGTAAGTGAAATTTGTTAGTTTTAATTATGAATCTTTCAAAAATTGAAGTTAATCTCTTTCATTATTGAAAAAGTGTACTAAAATATATTCTTTCAATAGGTAAATATGAATGTAACTGCCCAGCCCAATGGAATGGACTCCGTTGCGATCTGTATGATCCATCTTTTAGTGGTGGAGTTGTGAAAGTTGCCCCAACACAGAGTCCAGCTGAAAAGTCATTAGAAGAAGAAAAGAAGATGTGTATTGTAAATAACTGTGAAATGAAGGCTAACGATAATACTTGCAATGAAGAGTGTAACAGATATGCATGCAATTTCGATGGCGGGGATTGTTCTTTAGGTAAGCATTTCACTTTTGAAAGTTGAATTAGCACCCATTCTTACAATAACTACTGTAAGGATAGTTAATTGGTCAATATATATTGATAAATAATTTTTTTAGTACAGTGCACTTTAACAAACATCATTGTAAATAAGTTTTTTAGCTCAAAATATAAATTTAAAACTAAAACATAATTTGATTCAAATGAATACAACCAAAGCGCTACTTGCTTTTAAAATTATAAGGCAACTTTTATGTCAAGAACTTTAACTTCAACATCTACTTTTACTTTAAAGAACTTTCAGTTACTTAAGGATGTCTTTTAATTCGATTTGTCAAAATAGTTTAATATTAAATTTTGTTTATGTAGGAATCAATCCTTGGAAGAACTGCAAAGCTGGCATCAAGTGTTGGGAGGTCTTCCGAGATGGCCAGTGCAACGTAGAATGCAACAACATCGACTGCTTGTACGATGGATTCGACTGTGACCAGATGCTGATGCCTTGCAATGAGCACTATGACACTTACTGCTTGAGGAATTATGGAAATGGTTATTGTGACAATGGCTGCAACAACGAGGAGTGCAACTGGGATGGGCTGGATTGTGAGCAGGATCCTCCTGTGCTGGCTACTGGGTCTCTGGTGATGATTGTTTTAATGGAGCCAGAGGTAATTTCTTACTTTTTAATTAGAGTTAGTGCTTTCACTGCAGTTTTCTTCGGATATACATACGATTAATAAATAGTTGAAAACTAGCTGCTTTTCATTAAAATTTAAAAAATATTTTAATAGTTTTATGTATATTAAAAAAATTCTTTGTCAAGTTTCTAAATAACTAATGCATTATGCATATTTGATATTACCTAAACCGTGAGATGTTTAAATGGATTAAATTTAACCTCTTTGTTGTTTATCACAGATATTATTTCTTAGTATGGAGTTCAATTACATTCTGATTTGCTTAATGTTTTTAAATTGCCCAAACTTTAATAGAATAAAAATGATTTTTAATAAAACTATAGTTTTTCAAGCTCCAAGAAACACTTGCATATTTATTTAATGAAACCATTTGAAAGAAGCAGCAGTTTTTGATTCTGTTTTCTTTTCTAGGTTTTCATCAACAGAAGCATCTCCTTCTTGAGAGAAATCGGCCACGCACTACGCACAAACGTCCGTCTAAAGATGGACGAAGACAACCGCCCGATGGTCTTCAGCTGGCGATCCTCGCAAGACACGGAATCATCCGCCCTGATGAGGCCCTTCAAACGAGCCGGCACCCAAGTCTACCTGGAAATCGACAACAGACGCTGCTCCAGACTTACTAACTCAGAGTGTTTCATGACAGCCAAGGATGCTGCAAATTTCCTGGGGGCTGCACACTCCAAACACGCCATAAGCACCGCCTTCCCCATCCAGCAAATCAAGGAGGCTGACGTCGATGAGAAGGATGTTGGTGGAGGGGCCTATTCCAGCATGGTGTATCTGGTAACTGGAGCTACTATATTTTGTCTCGTCTCCGTGGGTTGTGGAGTGCTGGTGAATTCCCAGCGTAAGAGGGCGAGAGGGATTACTTGGTTCCCGGAAGGTTTCTTGAGGAATAATAGTGGGCAGCGGAGGAGGTCAAGGCGACGAGGACCTGATGGGCAGGAAATGAGGTAGGTTTTGCTTTTCGTAAACACTTTATATTGATTTCATACTGTGTAAAAACTATACTTCTTCCAATTCAACACTTTCTTTAAATGTAATTCAAACAGCAGTAAATTAACTTAAACTTAACCATATAATTTTGAACTAATTTTTAATTAATTCTGTGCAATGTTATACATTATCCAAAAAAAGATTTAATTCTGGCTTTTTAAAAGTTGCAAATTCATTCAATGAGATTTAGACTAAAAAAATTTTTTTAAATCCCAAGAAAATTGATATTGGATAGATTATCCACCTTCTTATTAAACTAATGACTTATTATCCAACAGGAACCTCCATAAACAATGCTCAATCAACCACTTGGAAGTCATGGACAATGGAATGCGACCTGGTGACCAATGGAGTGATGATGACATGGAACCTTCCATGAAACGCATGAAGAGTGACAGGTCCCCAAATCCCAGCTATGGAGACACCCACACTGTCATGACAACTGATGACTATGACGACAATGATCCAAGACCATGGACTCAACAGCATTTGGATGCTGCTGATATCAGGAATCCAGACATTTTGGCATTGACCCCACCACAGGGAGATCAAGACATGGACCCTAATTGTGTGGATGTGGATGTTAGAGGACCAGGTAAGAATCGATTTAATTTGTCATTTTTCGATGCTTGGTTTTCTGACCCTTTCATAAAAGATATTTTTTTTATTAAAAGAAAGGATTTGTAAAGTAATAATAAAAGAAAGGATTTGTAAAGTAATAATTGAAAGTCAGTTAAGAGGGAAATAATTTTCTTGTATTTTTTTTTTGTAACATTGCTTCTGATTATACAGCAGTCAAAAGTAAATAACACCCTTGTAATTTCAAAAATAGTACCTTTTTTGACTGTTTCATAATTATTTATTCTATTTTAGGTGGATTGACTCCCTTGATGCTTGCATCCTTCAGAAGTGGGGTAAATGGTATTTTGGAACTCAAAGACGAAGTCGAAGATGACGATGGTTCTGTCAGCATAATAAACGACCTTCTCATGCAAGGAGCTAAAATCAACATCACTACTGAACGCACTGGTAAGACTTTAAATTTGATAATAAGTAAAAAAGTAATAATAAGATGTTACAATTTTAACTATCAACATTTTTAAGGGGCTGGGGAGCCCAGTCGCTTAAGGCATTCGCTTTGCATGCGGAAGGTCCCAGATTTGGGTCCGGACATCGGCAAAATAACTGCCGACTTAAAAACGTCCTATGTAGCCAAAAATGTATGATGATTAATACCCCATGTAGAGGGAGTGCAAGTAAAAAATGCTCTAAAGTCCTGGCGTTGCATACGATGTCTTCCTTAATAGTACTTGCATTGAGTGTCTACTCGGATGTAGGTTCATCACCTACTGTGGTTCTAAATTATAACACCTGTCACCAATAGCCCTCGTGTAGCCCATGTAGAGGGAGTGCAAGTTAAATATGCTCTAAAGTCCCAGCGTCGCATACAATGTCTTCCTTAATAGTTGCATTGGGTGCCTACTTGGATGTAGGCTCATCACCTTACTGTGGTTCTAAATTACAACGCCCATCGTCGATTCCCTCATGGAGCTCTGATTATAATTCAAGCTAAAATAACCAAACAAAACATTTTATATCTTACAATATGTACTAATTCTGTTTTATTTGCAGGCGAGACATCTCTGCATTTAGCTGCGAGGTACGCTAGAGCAGATGCGGCTAAACGATTGTTGGATGCCGGAGCAGATGCCAATGCCCAGGACAATACGGGTCGGACTCCCCTCCATGCGGCAGTGGCTGCTGATGCACAGGGTGTTTTCCAGGTAAGATATTAACCTTAGCATTGTACAGAACGTAGATTAATATTAAGATATTAACCATAGCATTGTACAGAATGTAGATAAGTATTAAGATATTAACCTTAACATTGTACAGAATGTAGATTAATATAAAAATATTAATTAAAAATAAATGCTTTAAAATGAATCAATCTCTTAAAAACTCAATTGAAGAGCTTAAGGGAAAGAGCATGCTATGGTGGCAAAAAGGAGAAAAAAAAATGGGCTTTAAAGTTTTTAGTTTACACTTTGATTCACTAAAAATGGCACATGCAAACAATAAAAAGTCGACCTAAAGTTTATGAAAAAGGGACACTTGTTTTATTTAACCCTTTCAGTCCCAGTGATGCCATTTGTCATCGTCATGTTTCTTATCATAATTAACAAATAATAAAAGGGCTGGCATCTGTTGCCGTTTATAAAAAATATTTTCTAATAGAAAAAATTTGTAGAATCGAATGATGTGCTTTTTGATATTATAAATGGCTATAGTATAGATGATCAGAATTTTTTTTCAAAACTGATGAGATGATGCCTAATTGTCATTGGGACTGAAAAAGTTAAAGGATAATATAATATGTTATTGACTCAAAAATCCCAATTTAAAAAATATTTATATACCTTAGCACATTCTCCCACTAAGCTTTTCAATTGTAATATAAATCTAGCTAAATAGGTTTTTAAAATTAAATACCTTCATCTACATCTAATATTCTTCTGCTATAATTGTTTATTTATTTTTTTTAGATTTTGTTGCGTAACAGAGCCACAAACCTCAATGCCAGGATGCATGATGGTACTACTCCTCTGGTCTTAGCTGCACGATTAGCAATAGAAGGAATGGTAGAAATCCTTATCAATGCTGATGCTGATATAAATTCAGCAGATGATCATGGTAAGTAGAAATTAAACAAATACAATAGTATAGGAACTTAAGTAATCTTGCTATAAAATTTTATAATTACTGTAGTCTATTATATCAATATTAATAATATGTGTTATTATTCTAGGAAAAACTGCTCTTCACTGGGCTGCTGCAGTAAATAATGTGGAAGCTGTTCAAGTTCTTCTTGCTCATGGTGCTAACAGAGATGCCCAAGACGTCAAGGAAGAAACTCCTCTATTCTTGGCAGCAAGAGAAGGCAGCTTCGAAGCTGTCAGGATGCTTCTGGAACACTTTGCTAATCGTGATATAACTGACCACATGGACAGGTTACCGAGGGATGTGGCTATGGAACGCATGCATACCGATATCGTTAGGTTGCTGGATGACTTTATGCCAGCTAGTCCTCAGATCAACATGCAATCTAATGGTCCCATGGGATCTCCTGGCATGATGCAACAGGGAGGCATGATGGGCTCCACAAAGTCGGTGAAACAGAAAAAGAGACCCAAGTTAAATACCATAGCTGGCCTGCCCATGAAAGAAGGTGATTTTATGTCTTCAGAACCAAGTATCGTCAGGCGAAAGTCGTCTGTGAAGAAGCGAAAAGAGCCCCCTCCGATGCTGATTCAAGGCATCGATGGATCAATGACTCTCTCCCCGGTGAATTCGCTGGAATCCCCGCGCGCAACATCTTACATGGAGGGAACACCCCCACCCCTTGATTCCTTGTACAATGGCCACATGGGGATGTCCCACCAGAACCTGATAAATGTCGACGGCAGCAACTGCATGACCAGCAAGCAGCCACCTTCCTACGAAGACTGCATCAATGCGGCAGCTCACATCTACGATGTCATGGGAATGGATGCCCTGTCCAACTTCAGCAGTCACAACTTTGGCAACAACAACGGGATGATGAACGCCCAGCAGCAGCAACAACAACAACAACAGAAGAACATGAAGCCCAACCACCCCAGGCAGAACTCCATGCCCAGCAACATGTCGCAGAACTTGACTATCCCGACCTACACCATGTCTGCGACCCTCAACAAGCAGCGGCCCTCCCTGCCAACCTCGCCCACCCACATGGCGGCCATGAGAGCTGCCCACCACCAGAAGACTGTCCACATGCAGTCCCACCAGACGACAGTGCCCAGCAACACCTATGACTACCCTCCCATGACGGACCTCCACTGCATGCTGACTGCCCCGAAGACAGCCAACAACTCATCCAACAACCTCAGTTACCAGCAACAGGGCCACTCCTATCACTATCCAACCCCGCCCTCTCAGCACAGCCAGCCTGAGATGACCCCCCAACACTACCTCCTGGGACCAGAGACTTACCTGACCCCTTCCCCGGAGTCCCCCGGACAGTGGTCCAGCTCGTCCCCCCACTCGGCCCAGTCTGATTGGTCAGAGGGCATCCACAGCCCCATGGACCCTAACAACATGCACCCATCGCTGTCCGTGAGCGACCAGCAACAGAAGTCACAAACGCAACAAGTTCAGCAGTCTCATATGGGTGCTGAGGCAGTGTTCATTTAGAGCAGGACTTCGACACGTTAGGGATTTACAGGCTTAACCAAGTTTCGGCTTTCTCGCAGCCCCAACAGAAGATATTCTGATTAACACATTTCAGGTTGTTTTCTGCACCAATTTTTTCAAATTTAAGAACGTTTTGGTGTGAGTTATTCCATTGTAATTACACTTAATGAAAACAGCGACATAATATCGCTGGGAAAAAGATTGTTAAAATACTTTTACCGAGGAATCCGAAGCTTGCTGCTTAATTTGAATTATCCGAGAATCCCTGAAATGAAAGTCATTATATATATATTTATTTGAATCCGCTTTGTATCATCCTACATTTGAGAGATATGATTGGTGCTTGTATATATAGACTGGTTATGCACCATTAACTAACTGATACTAGCAAAGCATTTAGGACGAACACATATTCTACATACATATTATTTTGTTATGAACTGTTACATTGTGAATCTCAGAAAGCTTTCAAGAAGAAGTTGTATCATAGTCATTATACATATTTATGGAATTCACATAGATCTGTCTGGACCATTAATGTTTTTAATGTTGTATATGTACGACTATTTTTATTCATGCATTTCTGGTTGTTATTTGAAGACATGTAAATTATACTGCATTTATAAATGTGTGCATGAAAGATGGCATGATTTTGTAAATATTTTTTTTTGTTACATTTTAAGTACATACTTTTCTTCCTTTTGTTACTTAGTTAATGCATTCAATAATTTGTTTTTCTGATCTATTCTTTGGACTTAGGTTGTAGTAAATGTTATAAATTTGTTTTTGTTTTGTATTATGGATTTCTCTTTAGGAAGTAATTTCTATTTAATTCAAATTTAAGAAATTTACCATAGGAATTTTCCAATAATATAAGTTTTAATCTAGTAGATGCTAGTTTGTAAATATTTTTTTTTCTGTATAGTTTGCTATGCAGGCCATACTGTGTTTGTATATTGTGTAAGATATCAATATTGCTCATTTACATTTTACAAATTCGTATTTATTTTGTTTATATGAATATTTCCAAAGAAATTAATGAACTGCAATTTTTTTAAAGCATTGTATTTTTATAGAATATTTTTCATTCGAAAAAAGTGCCCAATAAATTCCATTTTTTGCATATTCCAAAATGTAAAATAATCTTAACTTATATTTGAGTGATCTTTAATGAATTTTCATCTTGATGCATTATAAAAAATAAAAGTATTCCATTTTTATAATGATATATATTTGCATGGAAAGCACATGAAATAAGATTTTCCTTCTGCATATTAGAAGGATTTGGTTTCAATATATTTTATAATGGAACAATTTTTTTAAACAGCTTTCAGGATCATTCCTTTTTTTAAAAAAACATTTTTTATGTGTTGTCTTCCAAGCATTGTATTTTGTCAGAAAAATAACCAAATCCAAATTTTTCACATTCCGGTTTTTCTAAAGATTGTTTCATACACCTTGAATATTTTTGTAGTACAAACTTGGTACTAATGATTCTGTTTAAATTTAATATGTACCTTTTGATGTGATTGTGAATTTCTATTTTTAATGAAATTTGTTATAACTGATGTCTTTTGCAACTTATACAGTATTTTAATAAAAAAAAAAGTATGTACCAAATATTTCTTATTTATTTGCCTTCAAAACTTTTTTGTTCTACATATAAACAAATACATTAAATGCAAATATTTTTATTTCCGAATTCAAAAAAAGCTTAAATACAATCTTCATTTCCCCCTGTCTGCAAAAATTATGGTAATAATTGGGCAAATTTAACTTGGCAATTAACAAATTTTACTTGGCAATTACAAACAGTGCTTTTAGTAGTTCTTTATTCTTAAAGTATTCATAAATTAGAATTAGATTCAAAATAATGCCAAAGCCACTGTTGTTTCGATTTAAAAATAGACAAACCAATGTCTGAAGTATCTTTTTTTTTCGCATACACCATTTTTTTTAAGAGACAGAAAAGCAAATTAAATAGGTGTCCAATCCATTTTGTGTCACCTGATTTAGGAATAAATTATAAATACTTACGAATGAGCTACATCTAATAATTTTTACTGGAAAAGGACGGGAAAATTTTTATAAGATAAGATTACAAAATGCTGGGTTCATTTATTCCTATTTTAGATTATTTAAATTAACAAAACCCGGGGAAATGAATGTTTCAAAATATGAATATTTTAGTATTCATATTTAAAAAAAAAAATGATTTCTAAAAAAAATATTTTAAAGCCTTCATAAAGTTAGAAAAGTCTTTTGAATTTTTTTTTTTAAAAATCCATCTCTCAAAACCATTCCTCAATTTTAAATAAAACAAAATATTTATGATTTAAAGAACAAAATTTAAATTCCCATTCTTGTAAATTTAACTCCTAGAAGATTACGGTTACTTTTGTATGAAGTAGATGGCGCTGGTCATAAAAGGTTTGCTCACAGCTTTAGAGTAGGGTTAAAGCAATAACTTTCCGCTCTGATGATGTGCCGAAATAGCTCAGTTGGGAGAGCGTTAGACTGAAGATCTAAAGGTCCCTGGTTCGATCCCGGGTTTCGGCAAGTTCCTTATCCTCGGTAGTATAGTGGTCAGTATCCCCGCCTGTCACGCGGGAGACCGGGGTTCGATTCCCCGCCGGGGAGGATTTTTTTAATTGTTAATTATATTTAATTTTCATAGTAAATGAACTACTAATTTTCACTGTAGTTAATTTACCATGAAAATTAAATAGAAAAACAAAATATAATTTTCCTTATTTTTACCTTCCGGATAATTTCAGCAACAAATTTGTCGTTAAAATTCTAAAGCAATCGATTTTAATGCTGGAATACATCAAATGTTAATATTTGAATTTAACTTTGTATATTTTAACCTTCAAAAGGAATAAAATAAAATTATTTTACAATCTTTTAAAAAACCAAAGCCATTTTTCTAATTAGTTCATTTTTAAAAATGGGGCAGCCATTTATCCAATAGTGTAAATTTAACGTATGTGATTTATTAAAATGGTAGTTTTAACTAAAAAAAAACTTAGTTAAAAAAAAAAGTAAAAGTGACGGTGAACTTTACTTTTTGTTGTATAAAATAACTCCCTACAGCAAATACAAACTAAAATGCCGTGGGCAGGTAAACGGCAGTAACCAAAACATTGAATTGGACCATTCACATGCTGTGAAATAAACAATGGTCTGAGTTATTCGGCTACTTAACTAGAGCTTACCTGCCCATGGCAGTAACTCAAAAAGGGGTGTTGCTATTGAAATTCGTATTTGGTAAAAATTTTCATACGAAGACAACCCCTTATCCAAATTACGTTTTATGCAATCAACTCTGAATGTTATTTATTTACCCACTAAGTAAAAAAAAAAAAAATGCGATTCTTTATGATGAACAAGACAAAATCACTGGAAAAATAATCACTGGTAGTAAAATTTTTCTTACTTTTAGCCTACTACAAATTTGAAGACAATAATGACAGCGTAAAAAACACTTTAAAAAAAGCCTCGTTTATCTACAACTAGCAGTATGGTACCGCCTTACTGGGAATCGGTTAACTTCGCATTGCTTCCTTTTAGAAGCATGCTTACCTTGTGAAAATACGGAGGCTAGAAATAGGCAGTCGGAAAACGATTACATTACATTGTGAAAATACACTCAAAATCAAAACAAAATTAAATTCGTGTTATTGCATGCGCATTTAAAAAAGCAAACACTAACAGAGGATGAAGCAGCCTTAGGGCGAGCGCACATCTCAACCAAACTCAATCAATCAAACTAATGGAGGATGGCGTCAAGCCCCCGTTTCGGCCCGGTCCATTTATTTTCAAGCCCTGTTATGGTCCCGCAATCCCACGTGGATGACGTTCCTTTGAAACTAATTATATTAATTAAAAATCATAATCAAATATGAAAAAACTAAGCCTCAGGTGCACACGTATTTATTAAAAGGGATCTATATTAAAAATTTTGAATTTTTTAGAGCAGTCTAAGTAGGTCTTTTGCGATCCACAGACATACACACAGACAGACTCTTTCATTATAGATTAACGGAAGTATTTCCCTTCTTTTAGATGGTATTTTAACGTGGCGTTACTGCTTTTTTTTTTCTATGTTTGTCCTTGTTATCATCTTATAAGTTAATAACCAGCGGGTGACCGAGCTCTGCTCGGAGAAAACAGGTATCGAAGCTAACTCGAAGATTTAAATTTTCGATTGTGATTTATCAAAACAATACATGCCATAAGAAAATTTGTTCATTTCGCTAACTTTGTTTAGTTTCTTAAAAATGAACAGCTATGATATAATGGGCAGTCTCGATTCGGAGATTGGCATTTCGTTGAAAAGCAACGAAAATGTCGAAATGTGGTAAACATTCCATTTCATACTTCATTCAACTCGATAGGTATAGCAACCATACGTTAAATTTTCAAGATCGCCAAAAATCGGCAATGAACAGAATATATGAATATAATATCATCGTTGTATGTACTAATTAGTTAAATAGTTTTGAAAAGTTGAGATTTTTATGGTAATGAACATATTACTAACTTCTTTAACGATAATAAATTTCGCCTTTTTCATAAACTTTAAATTTAGTATAATATATTTTCGAATAAATGTTTACTTTTTTAAAAGTTTCATTCTATCGGACAAAATTTCTTGCAAATGATCGAATTTCAAAAGGTTTTTTTTCGTAAAAACTTTTATTTCCTTTCATAGATCAAAAATGATGTACAACGTTCCAATTTTCTTGTGTTTAAATCTCTTATAGACTGCTCGAAAGTTATTATTTTAATTAATTTTATTATTTTTAATTTCTCTAGTAATTTTAATTTCTGTTTTCATAGCTGAAACTGAAATCATAACTGAAAAGTGAAAAATGGACATAAGTATTTTGGTCTCTCCATTAACATTTATAGATCGATGAAATCGCTGGAAGAATTGGAGCCAAGTAAAAGCGCCAAATTAGAAAGGAAGCCAAATAGTTGTCCTCTGAGCGGTTGCAACGGCCGCGTTTTCTTAACATTCAGTTAGTACATCCATTAATATACATCCATGTTTCTGAAGGGTAATGGCAACACAATTAAATAAACATTTTCAATTTTATTTAAAGTTTTATTTAATTTTTTGGCAGATGGCATCAGGAAAGTAGCCATTATGGCGAACTAATGAAGTTTGAAAATATCCTATCTGTAACTCCGAACTGCTTGACCGTAGCTCTTCAAAACCGGTGCCAATCGATTCGTCGTGGCCAAAAACCCCAGACCCCCAAGTTTACCGGAGTTTATTAATTTTGGGGCGATTTTCGACTTGGCACCAATTCCTCGTATTATAGTATAAGATTAATTAGACAAGCAGCAACTTTATCTATATCAATTCAATGCTTTTATTATACAACATTTTCTATGCATATTTTAATAACATTTACAGATTTAATAACTTTTACAGGTAACTTTAACAGGTTTTAACATAAAAACTTATTGCTACTTTAAGTAGATTGAATATATGAAGTGTACAATACAAAAGTTGAATCGATTAATTCATTGATTTTTCTCATTTAAAAGCGTGACAGAACTTTACTTTCTTGTTATTTCCCTCTCTAGATTTCAGTTTCCTTTAATGTTTGTTTCACCATCTGGAATAAATTGAATAACCAAATTAGAAATCATGCGACCGTTATCAATTTATTTATGAGATATATTTATTTCGCTTTTATCACATTCACTCTGATCTTATTTCTCACAATCACTCTGATCAAAATTTAGCACCAAATTTTCGATTTTCTCTCTTGGTAAAGATTTTCGATTTTCAATTACAGTAGAACCTCGATTATCCGATCTAATTGGGACCAGAGGAAGGGAGAATAATAGAAAATTCCTGAAAATAGAGACTTCATTAGATAGTAAAACTTAAAGTACTATAAGTTTTACTATTAGAGCGTCTATAGTCAGCGGGCTTCAAATTCGCCGACGTCCGAAATCTGCGCCGGTTTTGCCATTGTAAACATTGAGTTTTGGTGTTAACTCATCTAGGAAACAAGACTTACTGACAAAAATAAAGCTGTAAAACATTTCTTTTAATTTCTATTATTTTTTTTAATATATCAGCGGAGAAACCTTGTTTTATGTAATGGTAGATATCACATGGAGTCTCGCACAATTATAGCAGATTCTGGAAGTTTTCGAAAAATTTAGGTTTGCGGTAAATTCATTTTACTCTTTCGAGTTGCCAAAGTTTTGTTGTCTTAAAATCACTGTAATCTTCGATTTTATTAAAGCCGGAATTTGCCGATTTCATTTAAGCCGGAATTTGCCGATTTCATTAAAGCCGGAATTTCCCGATTTCAAAATCACTGGAGAATTTTGAATAATGGAGGTTTTTTTTTAATCACTGGAGAATTTTGAATCACAATAATTTAACAATTCCGATTTCAATATTTCCGGAGATTCCAAACTCCAAAATAGATGTAGATTTCTGAGATTTTTTTTGTGTGGACAACCAAGAATGACCTTGGATAATTTTTTTTATGTGGACTTAGGGATGTCGGTTAACAGAGAGTTAAAGATGAAAGACGGACGGATAATTGAGGTTCTACTGTATTCTCAAAGTATAATAAATGTTCAACAAATGCAATCACACTAAATCAGAATAGTTTCCCATTGGCTAATTAGAATTGTTTTACGAACGTTTGCACTTAAGAAAAGCCTTTTGAGAAAAATGTAACCGCTGTAAAATATCATAAAATGTTGACACTTAATCTTGCACCATTGAAATTCAACAGGTTATATAGTTCAAATATTTAAAAACAATCTATGATAAAACAAAAATAGGCAACTCATAGTAGTGACCATTACGCGATTCTGAATATCAGAGCGTCGTAAACAAACCTGCTGAAAAACTGCATTGTTAATAGAATATCGGTCGGAATCTCGCCCAATATCACGAAATTTCTCGCTGCAAAAAATATCAACGTATAATCGCGAGAAAATATAAATTCGAGTAAAACATGTTCCTTAACTTAAATTCGGCACAATTCTGTATTATAGTACTTATTGTAGAGTTTCGAACCGTATTTCAAAATGTTGGTGCTTCAAAAAAAAAACCTATTTAAATTTCATCAAAAAAGAAATCAAATAAAATATTTAAAAATCACGCGAGATTACGGGGATGAGTCAAATCGCATCGCGGTGATGCCCCCCAAACCAGCTTGTTTAATTTGAATTGATTATAACTCTTTAATTCAAATACAATATAAATTTTCAAAGAATTTTTTAAAATATTTGATTTTCAAGTATTCTTATAGGTTGATATGTAACAAGGGTATTGTACCACAAAAAATGTTTGAAAATGGTCGAAAAGATAATAGCATTAGATGCTTAACAGTTTTCTCAATAGATGGCAGCATCAAAACTCGTAATCAGACCCGCGCATAGACTCGCGCGTAGTGAACAGAAATTTTTGACAAATTACAGCATTGCTAGCGGCGTTTTTAATTGAGAATTATTTTCTCTTTAAAAATTTTACCACAGAACTTAAATTTATTACGATTAACATAGTTTTCTACAATGACAAATATCTTGTTTAATCACAGTCTATTACTATTACTTCACAGAAAGTGTACAACTTAAGTCAAACAAATTTATCGACGCAAATGAAAAATGCGTAGAAATTTTTGGAAATGAGCTTCAAATTTACATCTTGAAAATCTTTTAAGACTCACATTTTACAAAATTTGAGGCCCACTGCTTTGTTATATTTAAACTTTATTAACATAAAAATGTCATTCTCTTTAAGACAGTATATGGACAGGTCTACACCTTTGGAAGCGTTACTCAAGTGAAGCTGTGGAAATAGATATCCAAAGAGTGAATCTTTGAGTTAGTAGTGAGGATTTTCACCGCTTCACTCTAGTGAAGTCCCGTAAAATCAAGTTTATCTGTGATGCCACGAACACTGCGAAGATTTTTCTATACGAATAGTTTAAATACAAATGCTAATTTTTTAGATGTTCAGGCCAGATACTCTATTTACTCTTTCCTTGTTTTAACAAAGAAAAATAGTTTTTTTAAAGCAATTATTGGAAATTCTGCCCAGTGTCGTCCATTTATTAAATGGGGTACATAGACGAGAAATCTGAAAAATGCATAGAAATAAATTAATACTTAGTTGAATTGTTTATACCCTTTGGAAAGCAGGATCGCTCAGTAACTGATCAATTAATTCTTTCTTCGATTTCAACTCTGGACTCTCTTCTATGATCCGAGTCATTGTTTCCTTAACCATACCCGAAGAATCCCCAAAGTTATATTCGATACACACACTATTTGAGACAAAAAAAAAATGCATGATTTTGATGTGATCGTAGACAATGCTAAGAAACAACGCATTTTACGATCATCTACTCCCATAGGTTTAATACACAAGTTTTTAAATCCAAATTTCCTGTGGAAGGATTCCTTTGCTATGCAAGCAGTTTTTCACTAGGTAGAAAAGCTGTAGTAGCAAAATAAAACGAATTTTAAGGGGGCATATCATCCGGGTATTTAATTATAAATTGATAAAGTTTAAATATAGGATCACCATCTACAAAACTTCAAAAATGAAAAAGGATATTTTCTTATCAAATCTGTTTTACTTGCTCTTATTACAGCTGTTATACCCTTTGAAAAAATGCTTGTACAGCTGGGGAAAAAAAACGCTCCACCCTTCGTTTCTCGGCTGCTATTGGTCAAGGAACTTTATGAAAGGTGTCATTTTTCAGGAAATAGCGTAAGTAATTCAGAACTGGTAACAAAAATTGCATAAGGGGTCGTCTACATATTAAAATGAGTACCAACTTTGAAAATTCCAATGGCAACACCCAATTTTTTTTACATAAAAATGTTCAGCACCTTCAAAATACCCCATGTATAAAAAATTATGATCTAGTTCGCATTATTTGCTGAGATATTAAAGCATTAATTTTGAACTCGTTTAGGGGGACATTTCTAAAGTGAAAACAGTAATATTTGGATTGCGTCTTTTCAAAACAACAAACTAACTGGGTTAACATAATCTCGCCAACGGATGCTAGAATTTAACTTTCTTCACTAATATTGTGATTTTTTTAATGTTTTTTTTTTATTTTGAAATTATAAATTCAGAAATAAAACAAAGACTAGAAGATCAAAAGTTATAATTTTAAATTACGTCACATTCACGGTTATTTACAAAGAACAGATTTTCAAACGCGATTAGTTGCAATCAGATTGACAAGCATGATTATTATATTTATGTTTTACATTTTTATGCAAATTTTTGTTTCATTAATATTGCTGCAAAAAGTTAGTTAAAAATTTGTCGCCCTTTATCGGTAATATAAACCACGTATTTCAAAACGAGGGTTACAACCTTAACACGATATTTAAGGAAAGCAAAATAAAATTATTCGGAATGATTGGGCAATGATTTATAATCAAGGAAAGTGGGCACTAATAATTTTAAATAAGCAATGTGGCAACAATAAAATGTACTGAAAACCGAATTCCAATTATATTTTAGCATATTTATTTTTGATACTCACTTCTTGAAATTGTATTGGAAATAACACATATTTAAAAACATAGTAATCGATATAATTTAAAGTTAATTCGACAAACAAAATACATTGCATGCACTTGAAATAAGAAAAGATTTTTAGATTTTTTTCAGACATCAATAATTTGAATAAACATTTATCAACAAATGCTTTTCAATCACCAAACGATAATGCAAGTTAGGATCGAATTCGCCAAGTAATTTTTTACACGATCCCTAAAATTCGTCTTTTTCAGTTTTTTTACAATAACTCGGCAAATAATTGTTTTTGAATTAAAAAATTTGGGATTTTGGTTCTACTTGATCTACTTTATCGATTTATGTAAAAAAAATTTGGGGTTGCTATTCATGTTTTATTTTTTATTATTTAAATTTAAATAAAAAATTATTAAAACTGAAAAATTGATGAAAAAACTTGTGTGATTTGTTTTTGGAAGATTGAGAAGTATATAATGAAAAAAAAAACTTTCTTTAATTCCTTTTATTTGTGGAGATATGAATAAAAGTTTATGAAACTTTTTTATCATTATGGGCGTTCAACTTTGAATGCTTATAGCTCAGCAAATAATGCAAAGTAAATAATTCTTTTTTACAGATGGGGTATTTTGAAGGTGCTGAACATTTTTATGTAAAAAAAATTGGGTGTTGCCATTGGAATTTTCAAAGTTGGTACACATTTTAATATGTAGACGACCCCTTATACAATTGTTGTTGCCAGTTCTCAGTTCCTTACGCTATTTCCTGAAAAATGACACCTTTCACAAAGTTCCTTGCCCAATAGCAGCTGAGAAACGTGGGGTGGAGCGTTTTTTTTTCCTCAGCTGTACGTATAACAAAGCAATACTTTAACAGAGCTTAGGATATCAAAACTAATACATTAGGTCTATAAGAATATGGTCTTTCCTCTAAACAAAATTTTTAGCCTACTTTCCTTTTCTTTTTAATTTTAAAGAATTTATTTTTAAAAAATGAAAAAAAAATATGTATTGATTTGAAGATGTCCGTCTGTCCGTACTCCCTTCCGTTCTATCTCTCTAGAAAGGTATGATCTCAGAGGTAAATCTTTCATACTTTTGGCCCGTCGATTGGTACACCTTGATGGGCATCTTTCAACTGTCTGACGATGAATATCCCATTTAGATAGCATTAAATAGCATTTAATTAGTATTAAAATTTAATTTTTAGTCATTTTTATCGCTGTTGTCACATCAACAATAGCAATAATATTTGAAGCACGAGTTTCGACACATAAAAAAAAATTTGGAATGTTATTACAAAATGTAGCACAATGTGATTCTTTGATTGTTCATTACTTGTTTACTAAGAAATCAGCTTAGTATTATATTTTTTGCTAGAAAATCTGGTATATTTTAATTTGTATTGTTTGTTTTTTAGTGCATTTTGAAGTAGTTTCGTGTTTTGTTATTAATAATTACTTCGAAAATATCAAGACTTAACAAATCGATTTTGTTGATACTTTCTTAAGAATATTCTTGTGAGACACGACAAGTAAACCAATCAATTTGGAACAGTGAATGATTGCGTGTGTTTAGTAAATTAAATGTAAACGAAACAGCCTACTTTCCTGTTACTTTAATATTCGTAGAAATTTTCATAGTAAGGACAAGCAGGCAAATCGACAAGTATAAAGTCTGATTTCATACTTAAAAAAAGAATTTTGGAAATCAGACAGTTAGAAAGGATGTTGAATAGACAGTACGGACAGACACAAGAGTGCGAAGCATATTTCTTAAAATCGAAAATCCCCTAGGAAAATATTCTATGTAGCAATTTATAACTACACCAAAGACCGGAAAAGAAAATAGCCATTACGTATTATGCGATGGCGCCTTAGAACTGTGTCTTTCCTGGTCCGTTTGAACAGAAGACGAACTTAAAACTAAAGTTTCATCCCCTCTGTCTGACGGTTCCAAGGTCTCTTCCAAAGCAGACATGTATCCAGAAGTGTGAGCTGGAGAGGTCGGGCAACTTCTTCTGGTCGGATATTCAGTGTAGGTGGACGTGGAAGGCTCAGTTTCGGGTGTAGTATTGTGTGGATTTAAACGAGGGAACTAAAATAAATTTAATTTGCTGTAGAAAGTAAACAAGTAATAAGGAGGAATAAGACACTCTTTTACCCAACTCTTGTTTTTTTTTTTAGAAGATAAAGAATGGTTACAAAATCCTAGATAAAAAGTTCCCTGATATTTCTATGATTTTCCTGATACTTTCACAAAAAAATTCCCTGATTTTACAATTACCTAGAAAACATGCAATACACCTAATTCAATGCAGTACAGAAAATTTCATCCAGACATAGCGGGAATTAAGAATTACCGGATTATGGGTTAGCCTACTTAACTTTTCTACATTTCCGAAGATCTGAGTTTAGAGGAATCACGAGATCAGATGATCATGTTACAACATGATTCGGGAGAGAGATTGATACTTCCTCTAAGATTGGTCCTTCAGGCAAATTGGATCAACCAGAATAATTTTTTTTTGATCAAGTGTCCGTTAGTAGTGATCACAAGAACCTAAGCCTACTCTATTGTTTAAGTAATCCAAAATGGAAAAATTTCCCTGATATTTTGAAAAATTCAATTGAACCCTAGAATTCAAAAATCACGAATAGTAAACAGTTTCTCCTAAAATTAGTTACCAGAAGTCAAGAACAGAGTTCGAAATTTTTTTATATCGTGGTTTATAAGAATCTCGACAAAAATAATTATCTTAAAATCAGACATCCTCACCTATTCTAAGTTTTTAAAACCATTGCTGCGATCATAAAATCGAAAAATTCGGCAGTCCTAAAATCGCACTAACATCGATCTACAAATTGTGAAAATTCAGGATAATTTCAGTAAATCTCCAAATTGGGGATGTTGTAAAATCCCCAAATTGAGGGGATTGTCAAAAATAGAAACTCTGACAACAGCAAAACTCAGACGATGGTAGTATCCACAAACTTCGGCTGCAGTAAATTGTGATTTTCCATTTTTTTCCATAATTAAAAAAATGCTATTAGGTAATGCGCAGTTTATCCTATTTTTTTTTTAAGTTAGTCGTGCAGATTGCTCCCAAATTTTTTATCCAATTTCGAATACTGGTCAAGAAATGCCGTATACTATCAATTGTACGTATTTAAAAGTTTAAGATAATTAAATTACTTACAGAGTTCTTCATCTTGCGGTTGCGATGTTCTTTAGCTTTCATTCCGCCTCGAAAAGACAAAAGTTTCGGTTCGCCGTGACCATCGAATTTGCTTGCTTTTACAAGAGATGTTCCACGTCTTGGATTCTCTTGCATGTTTCTATTCAGTGACTTCTCTGCACCTTTCAGAGAATACCGTCTTACAGAGCTACCTACTGCAGGAATGTTAACTGGAACAAGTTTGGATGACAGTTTTTTAGGTAGGGTGGACACCTGGATTGGCACCACTTCACCAGCTAAACAATCTATCTGACTAGAATCAAAAGTGTCGTCAGCTATTCTTGCACTCAAACCCTTTTCAATTTCTTCAGATTGTTTCCGCAAGGATGAAAGGGAAGCTTTTTTAGAATATTGTTTTGGTAGAGTACTTACTCTTGTTGAAGGCTTTTCTTTGTCACGTTTGCCATCGTAGTTCCAATCTTCTATGATGGAACATTCCTCTTGCCAGTGAGGCATCAAAGGTTTACTAGTTCGTTGAACACTTGCATGGTCATTTCTTGTTTCCTCTATTTCTCCCAATCTAAGGCTTTTTGTAGTCGATGTTCTACAAACTTTTCTATCAGGAAAACACTCGTTTTCTTTTTTTAAGATATCTGTTGAAGACTTTCCTTCGTCGTAGATCAGAGTAGAATCTTCCGGCGAATAACTGTGATTCGTATAGCCATGGCTATTTTTCAATGACTTTGAATCGAAGTGAACATCTGCAGTGACTAGAGATGGCCTTGGAATCTGCGTAAGCTTAGTCGGGAATTGCTGTTTCAAAGGTGCACGATGTCTGGAACGATTTAACTGAATTTCAATATTTCCCAAATCAGAATGATTGGATGGAGCATAAGATTTGATCCTTCCATTTGAATTTCCTATAACCATTTGTTTCTCGCGTTTCGCTGCATTAAGTCTACGGTCATCAAGCTGAGAGTGATCCCTTTCATTTTCGAAGCGGCGATTGAAGTTTCTAGGAAGAGACAACAGCACTTCCTTCGAAGGAATGACACCTCTCGACGACTCATCAATATGAGAAACAGTGTTTTCATTTCTTCTTGGAAGAGTATTGTCTTCAGAGCCAACGATTCGTTCCTGGCGATCTTGCTGCGATCGGAAAAGATTGCTTTCGCTGCGGGCTCGGCTTCTTCCAATTGCAGTTTGCAGGGATTCTTCCATGCCCTCCACTGAGGGTACAGAATTCGATCTGTAGGGATGGTATGAATCTGAAGAACAGTATGAATCGTCGTCTGTTGATGAAGACAAATACTTGGTAGATAATGCTCGTCTTATGATCTCAGGGTCCGGCTTAGGTTGGTTGCCTACTTTCGATTTAAATACCCAGTTATAAGCGAGTGGATCGTCCTCATCTAAAATCTGAAAAGAATGAGTCATTACATTACACACCGTTTGTGTTGAAATGTGCAAATAGCTAGCTTGGAACTGTACTGGTCTAGGAAAGTAAATTATGAAATCAGCCCTTCTAGTTCCTTGGTGATCAAAATCACAAGCATTATCGACAATTTCAAATATCACTAAATAGAATCATAGTTTAAAAATAGCAAATTTTTATGATATTTTAATGAAATCTTAAATACTTTTCTCGTCTTTGAGCTTTCCTTTCTCCTCTTTTTTCTTCGGAAGCAGATTCCTGTGGAGAAAAGGACGTACGACACTAATTATCTAACATATAATTATGCCATTCCTAAGAAGGTGTGATTTGTAAAATATTATAATATGTAAAATTATATACGAACCTGACATATAAACACAGGATATAACGACACAGATGATAGGAGAACAGACTGAAGTAGCGTAGGCTAAATAAAATAGAAAAATATCATTCACCGTCATTTGAAGCTAAGATAAAACGATAATGTTAAAAAATACATAAAACAAAGTTATCGTGGTTGTAATCTATATACATAAAAGGCGACTTCTGTTTGTGTGTTTGTCTGTATAGGACGCAAAAACTTAAGAACCACGCAACAGATTGTCACGAAATTTGGCACAAAAATTCATCTCATCTCCAGAACAAACATAGGCTAAGAATTTTTCGAATCGGACCATTCCTTCTATCGTTTTCGAACGTTTTAAGGGAAAAAATACACCACTTTCGCTCAAATCCGATCATTTTTTCTCTTTCGTGATGCCATCAGGCAGAAAAATTTAAATAAAACTTTTTAGAAGACAATTGAAATTGAAAATGTTTAATTTATTTAATATTTGTTCATTGCCTTCAGAAACAAAATTAATAATTTGGAAAAATAGTTGGATATGTTTCCAGTTACGTAATCCTACCAGTCTCCATTCTATTATTTTATTGTGTATATATGATTTTAATTATGAATTTTTTAAAAGCATAGTTAAGCTTTTACTGAATTATGTTGTTTTTTGAAGACCGTTGCACTACAGATGCATATTAGGGTTTCATGTCTTCCTTCTTTCGCCAATTACTTTGCCAAACTCGCCAAATTATTACAAAGAACGTGAAAAAGAGCATTTTTTGAAATAGCTGGTTGGTTGCGCGATGGTCTTTGTGTTAAAGCTGAAGGGGTGTAATGGTAGCTATATATTTTCCTCGCCAAATTTTTCAAACACGCCAAATGGGCTAAAATGTTTTAATTCGAGAAATTACTACGACATTATCTGTTAATTTTATAGCATTTTTTAAATTTTGAATTTTTAATGTATTATAAGTAGCGGGATTTTGTACTTTAAAATAACGAACGGTATCAGCAACATACGCTTATTAAAAAGCAAATAAACTTATAAAAAAATACAAATCGTTTGCTGGAGTAGCTTATTATTAATTCTTACTGATTATTTTTTTACTTAAATATGTATTCGCTTTAATTTGAG
Source organism: Hylyphantes graminicola (assembly GCA_023701765.1). NCBI lineage: Eukaryota > Metazoa > Arthropoda > Arachnida > Araneae > Linyphiidae > Hylyphantes > Hylyphantes graminicola. Next base: position 50,712,197 of record CM043116.1, read on the forward strand.
CTTCTTATCAAAGGTATTTTTGAAATTAATATTAATTATTACTATATCCAAGATGGGTAATTAAATGGAAAAAATTACTGGGTTGGGTAATCTTCATATCTTATGTAACTCAAATGAAAGAAAAAATAGTTAAATTGACTATAAAACTATTTTTTTCACCTCTACCCGTGCAACGTCGGGTATAACAGCTAGTTAGAATATAAAACAAAACAGTCATAAAAATTTATGGGTGGGCTTATAAAGTCATTTAATTATATATTTCAAATGTAATGTTTACAACAGGTGCATTTAAACGTAGATGGCATGTTTGATTAACGTCGCACTACAGTTACGTTATAAAACGTCGGTATATGAAATCATGAAATCAGAATATCTTGTCTAGAATTGACCTAGAGATTGACCTTTTCGATCGGCATGCTGAAAAGCATCTTCTAGTTTCGGATTTTTGAGGAAATTAGAGTTTACAATCTTTAGAAGAACATCGACATTTCAATTGGATATCGGGAGAATTGAAGCAAAGCACAGTACAAGTGACCACACATTGATAATGGGGAAAACCAGGTTAGTAGCGTTCTGGGGAAGTAGCTGACGTTAGACTTATTCATTCGCTAGATTGCAGCCCTATACAGTGATTCACTTTTATCCCTTTCCCCAACAATATTTTACTCTACAGCAACTACTCAGTACACTTAACTCCAATACTAAAAGAAGTGCACCTGTACTAATTGGTTTCTAGACTCCTCATTTCATGTTTAAAAATACATAGACGGATAATAAATATTTAGACTTATTAGAAATATAATCTTTCTCACCGTACGCTAGAATTTCGCTGTTCACTGCCGATGGGGAATGGATTCCGCTGTCCTCCAGCTGGATAGAGAGAAGGGCGTTGCCTTCCCCTAAGATCAGGATGGCCGCTGTGGTAGCGTTTATCAGGAGGCACGAGAACATCAGGGAAGCCAGGATGTTCCTCTGTGGGATAAGATATAATTTTTTTTATTGTATTGGGCCTTGACCGGTTTACAATGGTTTGCAAAATATACATTACTCTATCAGGATAAATCACAAAAAATGCATTAAAAATATATACAAACACTTAAATACATAAAAGGGAATAGCCCTCGTGTTGTTCTAGTGCGACGATAATTCAAACCTAACCTAACATAAAAGGAAACACAAGTAAACTAATTAACAATTTCAACGATGCTAAATATATATTTAAAATCTAAATTTTAAAACTGCTAATAAATAGATCTCTGTGGGACAAGAGAGAATATGACAATCAATATTCAATAAGAATCCTATTTTCAAAAAAGATCTCGGCCAGGCCATTTGGCACCCAAAAAGAGGAAGATCTAAACTCAGATGACTCGACTGAGTGTGAAAGGACTTTAAAAATTACGAACTCCATGTCTTTCGCCAGAGGTAGTTGGAGAGCTTAGAATTCAATAGTGCGGAAGGCAAGGTTTAATCCTGGGCTGTCAGGCCAACGAAGAAGAAAAATCATACTTTATACGAAGGTAAGCGGTTGTAGGTAGGTAAACTGCAGTATCTAGACTAATGACTTGGACCTTAATAGAAAGCACTCAATAGGCGCGTTTACACGAGCCATCGAATCCATAGAATGAAGATTAAACTCTGCAATTTTCCCTCTTGGGGATTTTCGCCCATGTAGAACCGAAATTGCAGGGTTCATTGGGGGGTTTCGTAAACTTTCAAATGAAGGAGGGTTTGATGTTTCATTCCATGGATTCGGCCACAGAATACCCTTCGGGTTAGAAATCCTGCTCGAAAACTTTTTCCCTAAATGGAGGGTTTGGCATTCCATGGATTCGATGGCCCATGCAAACGCGCCTAATAGCTTTAGTCTACAAGAAAGCATACTTAATGACATTATTTCAGGGCAAAAATGGTCCGATTCATTGTTGCGGTTAATGTAGTTTACCCACACACGGTGGCTAGTCTGAAATGAAGCTCATTGTGAGGAACTCAAACACGTCCATTAACTATTAACTTATGATCTAAGTTTAATGTTTCAACTGTGGGACGTTCAGTGTTGGAAAAAAAAATTACAATAGCTGTCGAAGACTGATGAATAATGATGCATTTAAAAAAGGGTTAAAATCATTAGGGGATAGTTTTAACCTTTTAACGGCGATTGGAAAAACTATTTACCGTGCATGCGAAAATGATATTTCTGCTTAAGATTATCTATATAAACTAAATACAAGACAAATGAATACCATAATCAGGAATTTATGTAAGAGAAATTGATTTTCACAGGATTAAATTCTGACTAGTCAAATATACGATATTTTATGGAAAGATGGTGATTTTCTCAGAAGTAGGAGACTTTTTATAATAGTCGTTGCAGTTTTTTACGTTTGGTTTAATTTGTTCTTCGAAACTTTGAATTACTCAGAATAAAAAGTCACATTCCAATTTTTTTGTTCGTGTTAAGCAGGATTTAGCCAAAAGCGATTTCACGCTAAAAAATTTTTTTAAGCATTAACTGAAAGCTTTATAGTTTGGGGAAATGCTTCCAGTTCAACCTAAGCGAAATTTCGCCTTAAGCGAGTTTGCATTAACGTGGTTCAACTGTAATTAAGAATCACTTCACCCTTGTTGCATGCTTGGAGGACATTTTGCCGATCTCTTTCCATACACTCGCCGATACTCCCAGCAAACCCCCGACAGAAAAGTTCTGAAATTAAAGGGTAAGATTTAAGATAGATGGTCAGTTCCATGGAGCTAATGCATTAGTTTTGGAATCACAATTTCCGCATAAGTATTGCTTTGCCAAGTTAGCTCTTTTCCCCTAGGTACGGGAATCAGCATAACATGGAAATGAAACAAATTTGAAACGAAAATGTTATCTAGTTATTTAATTATATATTTTTGAAGTTTTAAAATGCCCAAAATATACAGCAGATGGCGACACTATTTTAAAATTTAATCAATTTATAACTAAATAATCGGATGTTATTTAACTATTAATTGCACGGAAATGCATTACTCGTTATTTGAAACCTAGTACCCTTTGATCTTCCGGCAAGCTCTGCTATATTTTAAGTGCCATTTGTTACGAGTTACTTGTGTGAGAGTTGATTTTCTGAACTCTTGTACACATAAAAAATAAATACATAATAATTGTTGAAAAGGACTTAAGAGTGGAAATAAGTTCCATTACTTCTAATGTTGATATTTTAATCACAGGCAGACAACAACAAGTTTCGCACCAAAGACTAGAAGAGTACATTTTCTATGATGATTAATTTCTTGCTGAGTTAGTACTATTTTTTTGTGTTTTTAGACCAATAAGTAATAAAAAAAGCGGTAAATTAATATAATTTTAATCTTATTGTTTCTCCTTTATCATAAGCATGTAATAAACAAATATATTCCCATTGAATATGAAGTTTTCTCAGGAATTTAATTCAAAAATCCTTAGAACACTTTAGACACAGAATTGTAAATTTTATACGCTTATTAAAATATTCAGGTCTGGTGTTACGCCAAAATATCTTAAAAAGTCTAGTACATAGGTGTATAAAAAGGCTGGAAATCCCTGGTGTAATAAATAATTTGTAATCCTAAAAGAGTGCATAACTGAGTGTGCATATATGTAAAAAGCTTGGGGGTTATTGAAAGGGCGAAATATGATGATTTAATATGAATCGGTCCATAAAAAAATATTGTTTATTTGACGGTTCAAAGAAATGCACTCGAATCTTTTTCAGGCCATACCTAAAAACTCAATTTGTCCGTCTACACTCCTTGCCAACCTAAGTTGGGTGAATAGAAATATGCTATGGAGAAGATCTTTATGCGGATGTAAAGAGTTCCATAAATTATTTTTGAATCCATCCAGAAAACATGTTTAAAACATTAATTTCATTTAAGGTCTAACAGATTTGAATATTTGAGAAAATTAGGCAATTTTATCAGAATGAAAAGTGCATTTTGGTTAAACTGCATTAAGATAATTTTGTATGTAAATATTACCTTATAAGAGTTTCCAACTAACGGTCCAATCGCCCTTTTCCCTCTGTCTTTTTACTCTTTGTTTTTACCCAAGTTAGGTTGGCACGGGGCGTAGACTCGAGAATGAGCAGAGTCCGTCTTTCTTGAGATGATAGGCAAAATTAATTTAGGCGTTACAGAAAGCTATGTCATCAATATTCGATCGTAGTCGAATTTGTACAGAAAATCACTAGCTGCTTTCGATCGCTGGTATGATGTGACGGAAGAAGTATTATTGATCTGCCTGCTTGCAACTTTATTTTTCTTAAACTACTATTCTAGACTTTCAAATTAAGTAATAGTTTTTTTTTAACAAAGGGATTATGGAACATCGGATATATATTATTATCTTAAATAAAAACAATGCACTCACCGAAACTGCTGTCCAAAGGTCCGGCGCCGACAACAAGTAAACATATTTTGATTTGATGAGAACTAATCCAGCTATAAGTTGAACAACGCCGACAGCAATGAGAATTGCCGCCGTGGCCAAACGCCCACAGGATTTCGGGCAGACGTGAGGCATGTTTTACTCTGCATTTGCTAGTAACAAAAATTAATCACAGCTGACATATGCTAAAATAATATTATAGTCCATCACAGTGAAATGCAACAGCGCACGGGGCTGAGTTATTCGCATTTGGAAATTAAACTTGTCCGTCAAACAAATTAACATGGCATTGTATGTTGCCAAGTTGAAATTAAACATAACATTACTCAGCTGAGTATGCGTTACGACATGGATCCTTGTACCCTAGTTTGGAATCCAGAGCCTTCATTCTAAATTCAGATGTCAGGCGTCAGCTCGTCACTTGGCTGTAGTTCCAAATTACGACGCCCGTCGCCAATAGCCTTCGCGTAGCTCTAGTGGGACGATAATTCTAATCAACTCAACTAAATTGAGATTTTGTTTTCGTGGTACCATTGGTTACTAGTTTACGAGGCATTGTTGACTGTTCTGCCTATTCTTCATGATCAGATGTACGACTGGAACAACCCCGACTACGGTGGCGTCCAAAACATCAAAAGTTGTATTATATACCCCCGCAAAAAATCATTCAGAATCTAATTCGTCTGAAGTATACGTGCACGCTTATTTATTAAGTCGCCACAGTGCGTCAAAAATTGTATTCTATCCCACAAACAAACTGTGCTCCGCCTCTTTCGAATCGTCCATCATCAAATGTAATGTAGTCGTTTTTTTCTCACTAGAGGGCAGCACTACTTCTCGTACGCGAATCCATCTAATTTTAGAGACAGAGGTCAACTATAAGGTATGGGAATTTAGAGGAATTTGTGACCACGACGATCTTGAACTCCCAAACTTAGGGATGACAGTCCAACCCTTACCAACCAGGCTATCCTGGCCCCTACCTTAATAAGTAATTTTAGTTGTTACGTCCTGTTTCGTATTTGAGAATGTGCAATTGTACATGAGTAAGATAACAGACCAGTAGTGGTTTTCTAAAACTCCATTTTGCACAGTTCAAGTGCAAGGCATTGTCCTTTAGCCTAAAAAAATGGACCCTGAAAATCTTTTTAAAAAGCAAACGGTTAACTGATACTAGACTTCAGTACGAAAAATTTAAACCGAAATTGCTGAAACTATCCTAACTGCTTCTGTCACGTATGTGTGTGTTGTGCCTGTCGTCTTACTTAGAAGGTTTATAAGCGGGTCTCTGACCAAGCACTTAAGCCTGAAAATATATGTCTATACACCAATCAACTATCCTAACTACTCATTGTAATATATTTCAAATCAATAACAGGGATTTATGTAGTTACTAAAAGCCCCACTTCAGTCATGAAATGGTCTTTATATTAAATATGGGAGGTTCGTGACCTCAAAATATCACTTTCAGTGCATTTAGTTTAGTTTGAAATATTGTCGCACTGGAGCTACAAGAGGGCTATCGGGCTTCCAGTGCATTTGTATTTATTTGGGCACATCATCCAAACAAGCTAAAGGTCTGTTTTAAGGCCTTTTCACACGGTATTCCTTGTGCACGGAACTGCTCGGACAGGGTTGTCCACCTGCAAAGATGTTCACGTCACACGTTCCTGGAGGGGTTGTTGTGAATGATGCTTGTTTACTAGTCTTGGCAAATTTTTTCAATTTTTCAATATTTTTACAAATTGCTATCACGTGTAGGAATTGGTTGGTTAGTATACATATATTTTCAGGCTTGTGTGCTTGGTCAGAGACCGTCTTATAATCCTTCATGTAAGACAGACACAACACACATACGTGACAGATGCTGTCATCTATCGCGAGCCATTTCCACAATTGAGACTAGTCCCTGAACTGAAGGGGAGGGAAATAGTCTCCAGGGACCTGTACCCGTGGGAAAAGGTGCAATGACCACACACAGGACTTTCGGTCCCAACAGATTTAACGAGCACGTACTCCGCATATTCGGTGGGTCTTCAGTGGTACCGAGACTCGATCGCGAGACCTTACGATAACGAGATCTTAACCACAAGGCTCCCCACAAGCCAATTTAACAAGAAGTAGTAACTACAAAAATCAACATTGGCGAGCATAAAGTAGATTTTTCTCCATTTGGCAAATTCGATTTTGCCAACAAGACGTCAGAGCTATACTTGATGCTCATTGGCTACCTATATCTCTCCGCAAAACCGGTTTACCGATTTTCGTGTCGCCACGAAAAAATTCAATGAAAAATTCTCTATAGCGATTCTCCATGTTATTCCTATGGAAGTTCCGTGATCAAGGTGCTCCGTGTGAAAAGGCCCTTAAAGTTCCAGAATACTTCGGAGAACATTTAGGAAGAACCAGGCGACCCACACATTTAAAGAAAAACGAAGGTTATGTAATTTAATAAATCGAACAACCTCAAAGCAAAAAAACACGTTTTAACTTATTAAAACAAGTTGTTACTTGGAGTTTGACAGTTCCGTTCTCTTTGCTAGCTGGTTTCCTTAATCATAATTCTTTCATTTTTACTTTTTTTTTAAATTTAAATTCCATAACAACCAAGCAAAATTATCATAAATCCTATAACAACCAAAAACATAACGTTTACTTGTCTATGACGTTTACAATCAATAATATGTGGTGCTGCCATCTACATTCTCAAAATAAAAGTAAACTATTTTTTTCAAACGCAAAAAAAAAACCAGTTACGTTTATTCTAATGATTTTGAATTATATTTGTAAAAGAGAACACAGACATAGCTTTTCACTGCAACATAAATATATTTAATAATTTTATCACTATAACGCAACACAATAGTTCAGTTATTGTCAATAAAAATTTAGTGCTGCCATCTATAACTCCAAAATAAAACTAAGCTAATTTATATTAGATTTATAAATCTTTTATTACTTAAACAAGAGCCCTTTTAATCAAAGGTGAAAATAAACTTCCAACAGCTTTGCAATATCCAGGAGACAATTTTACGCTTCTTGCAATAAATGTAAGGCTTTGGAGGTTTTATTCAACACCAACATTAGAATTATACATTGCCATTGTTTTAAACTACATTTAAAACTAAAATTAAATAAGAATAACTTAGGCTAATGAAAAAATTATGAACTTCTTAAACTATAAGCCTAAAAATCAAGGTTTCAAAGTAGTTAAAATAATCAAAAAAATTTTTTTAAAAAAATTGCAATTTTTTTTTAATGTTTTCGACCTTTTGGTTGACACTTAATGTTTATCTTAAAGAAAAATAGTTAAACTAAACAATGTTTAGTGGTATTCGCTTAAAACATAAATAAAATGTTAATTATTTTGATTTAATAGGAATTAAATTCTAACTGCTAGTCTACTAAAAATAATAACTGCACTCGTTTTGATTAGTTTCATTAAGTACAAAAGTGTCAAAAACCATGAAATATATCAATGAACTTGATCCACATCATTTACATTTCCCAAACATTATAACTTACAAAATACACCAAAGAAAATAAATAATCGTCAGTCATATGACACTTTTTTAATTATTTATTAACAATTGTATAAAAATATAAATTTGAAACACAAGTTTTCACACAAAGAGACAAACTTAACTATTTGGTACTTCATGCATGGTAAAATGCATATCTATGGTAACACACATGGTAAAATGACCAACGTATGGTAAAACGTATGGCAATATATGGTAAAATACAACGACTAGTAGGGCAGCTGAATATTGACAGCTTTCAGGGCATCCACTGCCCAAGCTGGATAATCCTTATCTGGGAACATTTTTACCATGAAGTCTTCTACAAACTGTGGAAACCTATTTTCCAGTATGCTGTCTCGAATGGATTTCATCAAGTTCATCTAAAATGAATAAATAAGTAAAAAACTCACCAGAAGTTTACTCAATAAATGTCTAAGAAAAAACCTTTAAATTATTAACTATTTCGAGTATATCTAGTAATTGTGTAAAGTTTACTATGGCTTTTCAGGTCTCTTTAGAACCACTTTAAACAGTTTTTACGGCTATATATTGACAATTATTCATTTGAGGGCTATTAGTTGAATGTAGCCAGTGCTGTGCTCCACGATTTTGGAACTATATAACTGTTCTTTGCCACCTGCCTCTAATTATTATAGTCTTTTCTTTATTATTACTTTTATTATTATTGCACTGGTCACACGACAACATCAACATCAAGTATTATATGTTTAAAGAATACCAATTTTCCTTGCATGTTGGATGATCTAGTCACAAAAAGATAGTTTTTCAAATCGTCTGAAGTTTATTTTTACCATTGCATTCCATTATAAAAAATAAAAGGATCTGCTAACTGTGTTTTCTAACTATTCTACCAAACTATTTAAAATTTTCTTAACTACTAGATACTAAAATTTTAAATATTATAATAGTTTGAACTCAAAAAGTTGCATTTAATTTGTCTGATCCGTCACTTTATCCTGCACAATGCAACTTATAATCAAATAATTAATAGAGATATTCCATATACAAGGAACTAAAGTTAAGTGGAATTTTGAAGGCCTTTCTTCAAATAAAAATTAGAGTGCAACATATAATCAATGTAATTTATAAATAAATATTAAATTCCACAAACAAATTTAATAAAAAAAATTAAACTTAGAGATTTTAAGGGGGTTCAGTACCCCAAAATCGGTGAAAAAATCAAAAAAGAAATTATTGGCTTAAAATACTATTACAACCTTTAGTAATAATGTCAAAAAGTATCAAGACGACTGGAAAACTATTTTTGACATTAAAAGCCATTTTATTTAACCCTTTCCTTACTGAAACGGCTCAACAATAAAAACTTTAAACACGTTTTTCTCGGAACTTAATTTTTTGAACTTCGATGTACCTTTTCTCAAAAACTATGCTATGTTTTCTCATAAACTTTTTTTATATGATTTAATACATAGTATAGATTAATCTGAGGTTATAAATTTTAATAAAAGCAAAGTGAAAAAAAAATTATGGGACAAAAAAGCGAAAAATTTCATGATTTTTTGGGTACTTTAAAACTTTTAACCTCAGATTAATATATAAGGTTGGTTTAACACACACAGAAAATTTTAAGATGATCAGATCAGTAATTATTGTGAAAAGGTACATTGCAATTGGCCAATTTAACATTACCGATATACATCATACTGAACCCCCTTAAGGCCCCCCTTTAAACAACAAACAAACAAACAAAAAATAGAGTTCTTTCAGTGTTTGAAAATAAATGAGAACTTTCTAATTAAGGTTATTTTTAAAAGTATGGCAGACTCCGTTTGCATTTAATTCAATCACCTGATGAGCAATGTTGTGTGTTGTGATCATGTGGCAAGCAGCCGTTTCTCTTCTTATGATCTGGTTGATGTAAGCTCTGGAGTAACGGAGGCAAGTGGGGCATTTGCAGTGCTCGTCGATGGGGCGGAAATCCTTGGAGAACTTCTGATTTTTCAAGTTTATTTCTCCGCCAGGGACCAGGGCTGTTCCAAATCGCTGAAAAGAGATGAATGAAGTTAATTCAATGCGAAATTATTTAAGGTGAGTAGGATGGTTCTACCTCACCTATGTTGATTTACTTAACTTTAGGAACATTTTTCTCAGGAACTATACGAGATATCATTATGAATTTTATTATAGTTTGTTAATTATATACAGCTCTTCGATTTAAACTGAGGATATTTCACAGTTTAAAAAAATACTTTTACAAAGATTTTTTTAAAGATTTGTTTAAGTTATATAACTTTTTTTAGCATAGATAGTTGAAATTCCTCAGTTTAAATAAAAGAGCTATTGATGTGTAAAAAATAATAAAACAAAACATGTTGATATCTTTTTTAGATCCTGGGAAAAATGTTCCTAACTGTTGAAAAACCTCATATTTCAAGAAATGCAAAAGAAAATTAAGGTATAGGTAAGAACTGATTTACAGAGCTTCTCAAAAATGCTTATAAAAGAAAACTACGAAGCAGAAATCAATAATCTTGGTCTTAAATTAAAGCTATAGACATGTAGATTAAAAATAAAAGAAAAACAGAAAATCAACATTTATGACCCAAACACCCATCCAACTCTCCTTAAAGCACTAAAGGGAAATAACATGCTTTGTGACATTCTGAAAAAAAAAAATGTAGATTTTTTTGTGTCAATGAACATATTTTCCATTCTTTCAAGATAGCAAATTCCCCCTTTTCAAACTCAAAATTAAGTATATTTTTTAACAGTTTGCAAGTACTGATTTAAGTGCAAACTAAAAATTTAAAGCTCATTTTCTCTGTTTCGTCCCTTAGCACATTCTTAAACTAAGCTACTCATTTTCTTTTTAAAGTTTTGCATTTTTAGTTTTAATCAGGGATTGGAAGTTATTTACAGTTACTTTTTTAAAATGTAACTCTGCTACAGTTGCCTAACATAAAAAGTTACTAGTTAGTTACTTTTTTGAAATTAAAAATGCAATTGAACCCTCTTACCATTTTCAAAGAGTGCCAAGATTAAAGAAAAAAAAGCACAAACAAAACACTACAGTATAATTAATATTTTTTGTTCTAATTTTAAAAGGAATAAAAAAAAAATAATGAATGGAATTTCTATAAATTCCATAAGTAACAGAAAAGTAATAAAAAAAAAATGTTCCTGCTAAAAGCAACTAGTTAAAGTTACGGTAACTTTCTGAAAATTCTAACAAAAAAAACTGTTACAAGTAACATGTTACTTCAATCACTGGTTTCAGTATATTAATTTGGAAGATTACTCACAGCTGTTCTTGTAGGAAATACACAGTCAAACATATCACAGCCTAATGCAGTACATATTACAAGGTCCATAGGAAAACTGGAAAGAGAGTAAGTGTAGTAATCTATAAGTTTTATAAATTTTAAAAATGTTTTTTCAACAACAAAAAAAAATCTAACTTTGTAGGATCAGGATAAGAAAACTAGAACAAATATTTTTACTTTGAGCTGATTTAAAAGTTATGCAGTTGGAATGTTAATCTACTTCTTACATAAATTTTTTTAAATAAAACTATCTTGAAGCAACGATTAAAAAAAAATACCAGTTTAACTTTTCAAATAGTAAGAACCAAATGCAATCAAGTTTAACAGAAGCACTCGTCGATAACAGATCTACCTTAAGCTTTACCCAAACACAAAAAACTTAATAATATAAGCAAGTTTAGTTTATCTTTAACAAAAAAGAGGAAGTTATTCTTTAAGACAGAATATAATTATAATGAGTAGAAAAGTTATACACATACTCTTACATACTACAGCTACATCAGGACTATTGTGCTGCTATCAATATATGACCTTTATACTCTATTATTTTCAATGTAATCAGTATGTATGGTTGATATGAATGAACATCACATTAGAGCTACATCATAACTATTGTACTATCAATATATGACCTACCCAACTCCCATTAAGTATCTTGGCTTATTCTGAGGTAAGAGGTCGGTGCTGAGGTGCACCATTTTCCAGAAATCCTCTTTGGCCTCTCCTCCGCTGAGACCACCAATGGCATAGCCAGCCACTTCTCGCTTCAACAATTCTATAAAAATAAGTGGGAAGCATTTCTCTATATAATATGAAATTGCAATTATCGGACGCTTGAAAGCCACGTGACTTACGCGGCTTCAGCCAATCAGAAACGCTGAAAGTAAGTGTGGTGGTGTGCTTGTTTTGTACCGGGGCTGCTTCAGGTTACGTCTCGTGGCTTTGGTAGAGATCGTTGCTTAGCGCCAGAGCTACGCGATGCCTTGGAACAGTCCCACGGAAACTAGCCAGATTGTATAGATGAGCATTCCTGCATTGGCAGTATCCTCATATTAGACTTGCATGTTTGTTTGCAGAGCGAACAAATAGGAATTGCGTATCGATTCCCGGGGGTTGGCGAGCGGTAGCGAGCAGGGGGCTTTGCCTCCTGGTAAAAACAAAAAGGGCTGTATAACAGTACACAACTTTCAATTACGAATCAATAAAATCAAACCCATGACTCAGTTATCAACTTATTACACAGGATTTGTGGGAATTGCGATCGGCTGAGTATTTTAGTCATTATCCGCATTTTGGGGATTTTGCAAATTTAGTCGTAGTTTCCCAGTTTAGATGGGTTTAGATGTGTGATTTTAGGACTGCCTAATTTTTGAGATTATATGATCACAGCAATGCTTTAGGATTAGTGAAGACTTGTGATTTCAAGATAATTACTTAGAGTGAGATTATTGGAAACTACAATAAAAAAAAGGCAAGTAATAATGATCTATATTTCCCTACCAGCTGCACATTGCTTTCGTAGTTCTGGATCCAGACCACCTTGCACAATCGGAAACAAATTTTGACTTTTAGGGTTTTTGTGGTATTTTATGCATCTGTCTAGCCATCTGTAAGTTCTGAAAAATAAATGAGCAAACAGGTTATTTATAGAACATAGATCATGAACATTCAAAGAAAATATAAGCTTCTAACAACCACATAGTCAATAAAAAATTTACCAGTATTCATTAACCAACAAAACATTAATGAAAGGTTTTGCATTGTGTTGAAATTGTGATTTTCAATGCTGCAGTTGTATTGTGATAAGAAGTTTGATAGATAACTTTTAAATGAATATTTGCATATTAATAATGATTTTAACAACTGTATGCTGAGCATAGAAAAAAGGACACTTTTCAATGAGGTTTTAAGATTTAAAAACAAACACTACAAAACCCTAAAGTAAGATATTAATTTTAAGTTTATTGTAAAACAATAACAACACACAGCTTAAATATCATTGTCCTTTTAAAAGTACACACAAATAAAAATTATTTGTAATTTTTTTACCTACATATCCAAAATACACGAAAAATATTACTGAACAAATTAATTTCAAATGTTCTTAATGTTCTACAGATAGTAATCCATACAAACCTATGCATGGCTTCTTCAACTCTAGGTCCCGACACTGTACTGCTCACAACATCATCTAACTGCATGATAATATCAGCCCCAATGCTGTTTTGAATGTCTATGGACTTTTCAGGCGTCAACATGATTTCCTTTTCGTCATACGGGGACACAAATTTGACACCATCTTCGGTGACTTCTGATAGTTTGACTAGAGACACCATTTGAAATCCGCCACTGTCCTATTGGAAATAAATGTATATGGTGGTATGTTGGTCTAGATAGCAAATAAATAAGAGAAGAGGAGGTGTTAGGAAATAGTCTTATTTTAGCGAAGTTAATCTGTTATTTGTGGACAGTTTGAGTTTAAAAAGTTAAATGAATGAAAAGTTTGATGAGACACATACATTTAAATAGGTGTTTGGTTTGGAGAACAAGGAAAATACGATCCTTCTTAAAAACTCAGAACTCAAGAGGCTCTTGTTTTGCCATATTAGCCCTTTATCTCTGTATATGGGAATCAACTTGTCATTGAAATGAAATAAATTTGAAATGAAAATAACATCCGGCTATTTAATTATTGATAAAGTTTTAAAATAGTGTCGCAATCCGCTGGGTATTTGAGGCCTTTTGAAACTTTAAACACATAACATTAAATAAATAGATAACATTTTCATTTCAAATTTTTTTTTCATTTCAATGTTATGTTGATTCCCATCCCTGAGAAAAAGACCTACATGGCAAAGCAACTAAGCAACACTTCTGCAGAATTTGTGATTCCAAAAATAATGCATTAGTTTATAGGACTGATAATTTCTCTTAAAGGAATTTCCATGGTATTGAAAAAGGCATGTACAAATAGATAAGTAATTATTATCAACTTACGGTCAACAGTCCATGTTTCCAATTCATAAACTTGTGGAGACCTCCTGCCTTGTCAATAACACTTTGTCCCTAAAAATTAAGATCATAATACACAAATTAATTTTTTTTTAAATATTCTAGTTAACTTCGTTCATATTTTTCAACTATTAATTAAATAAGGCCAACTATTAATTAATAAGGTTAGTTGTGGCTTTATTTGGAATGATAAAAATGAAAGACATTGCTATTAAAGCTCAGTTTGTGTAAATGACTTTAGAAATCTTAAAAATGGTTCTATTAATTAGTATTCTATGAACGGTTTTCTGCTGATTTGCAAAAGGCTAATAAGATTTAGTTCTCGTTTAGTTGTTATGTTACATTTTTTTTTTTTTTTTATAAGCATGCAATGACCATTACACCCTAATGATATCAGGCAAAGGCAATTTAATTTTACAAAAACATAGGGTTATTAAAACTATACATGTAACTAAAAAACATTAATCTTACCGGCCTCATTCCAAGATGGTATGTATTAGACAACATCATGTTGCAATTCAACTCTTCCAGTTGCTCTGGAAGCAAACCTTTTAAAGTTCCCTGGGTGCCAACAGGCATAAATACAGGAGTGTTGACAACTGCATGAGGAAGGGTTAATATGGATGTTCGTGCTTTTGTAACACTGCATGTTTTTAAAACTTTAAATGTTAAAGCAAATTCTGAAGTTGCCGCTATGGGAGCCGCCATGTTTCCACGAGTGACGAATGTAAACAAATGAAAATTGAAAAGTTGAGTTGTTTGAGGCTGGTCACAAACCTATAAAATTTTTTCCCGTGACGTAAATCCTTACTTTCCAAACGTACATCAAGAAAATTTAGTTAGGCTAGGATAGGTTTTGAATTATCGTCGCACTAGAACTACACGAGGGCTATTATAATATTTAGTAGATCTATGTATTTACTAAGTATTTGCCTCTTACTCGATCGTTACTTCAGTTTAAGAGTTTGAGTGTGTTTTAGTCAAACAAAAAATATTTAGCATGCATACAAGTATTGTGTTTAATTTTCAATTTACATCGCGTTTTTTTGTATCGTGAAACACCATGTTAAAAGTCTTTTTTTTATTCCTCTGGTTCAAAGAAGCTGTGGTGCTGTTCCAATTTCCAATTTATCTTGATTAAAAAAATGTCAAAGTTTCATAAGATATCATGAAAAAATATAATTATTGAATCGATATTCATAATTTTAAAATATTCAATTCCTATTAGCATGTTTCAGGTCTTAAGTGACAATATAATTGCTTAATGGAAAAAAATCTTTCTTCAGCCTCGATTACTGAATCAGTGGCACGTATGATCAGAAAACTGATCAAAGCATATGCTGAAGTGAAAGATAAAAAGGAATACATAACCTGAAGCAAGCGAGTTAACCGATAAAATTATAAACGGATTACCTACATATTTAT
Source organism: Hylyphantes graminicola (assembly GCA_023701765.1). Lineage (NCBI taxonomy): Eukaryota > Metazoa > Arthropoda > Arachnida > Araneae > Linyphiidae > Hylyphantes > Hylyphantes graminicola. Next base: position 50,727,877 of record CM043116.1, read on the forward strand.
TTTTCAACTTACTTTCAGTTTTTTTTTAATTCGAAATAATCCAAAAATAAAAAAGTAGGCCATGACATCATGGGTATGTCTGTTTATAATATTTACTATCCAAATTCCGTTCTAACCCTCTGATTAAAAATTTTCTTTGTAAAAAGATATGCCATCAAATACCTACCTTTTATATTTTTTTTCCGTCTGGTCTCCCTATGTACGCCCGACTAATAAAAAAGAATGTTAGAAAGGTATTTTCCCATCTGCCTACTCCTTCTTAAAAATTTCTATGAGTTTTCTATTTCTATGATTTCTACGAACAATAAGAAAAGTATTCTATACTGTTTATTTCAGTACTTCTTGTTGTATTTCTATTAATATCAAATGAAGCTAACCGTTTAAAATAATTTCTGGTTAATAAGCTCATTCAAGAGAACAGAAGAGCTCATGGAAGATTGGAAAAACTTCTTTCATTATGTAATAATTCTATAGTGACAGCAAAAGTAGTAACTGATTAAGAAATATGAGAAATCTTCTGATTGACTCGCTGAATTACTTGTATGTCTTCATTCAATTTTACTGTGATATTCTTCCTTGCGATGTTAGTAAATTTAATATAAGTTTTGTTAATTTTGGTCTGTTAATCAACATTTGAAAACATGCATTGGATACATAATATGTTTTAATACTAAATGTGTAATTCTTTTTAAATTTCAATGAACAATTAAATAGCCGAAGATGCTAATTTTTAATCGATTGTGAAGGCAATAAAATGTCTAAACTGCACATTAGTGTCTACTTTTATGATTATTTAATTAAAAATTGTGTATACGTTTTTATGCTTCAAATGCATAAGAAATGCATTGAACTATGCTCCTTTCCCTCTAAATCAGTGTTGAATAATTTTAAAATTATATGTTTCCACTCCAAATAAATGAACAAATATTTTAAGAGCTTTATTGAAGTATATTATTTATTAAAGATTTACAATTTAAGGAATGTCAGAAATTGTGCTACAGGCTCTAGTTTTCTGTGAAAACCTTCTCAATTATTTCTCCAGGATTTCCAATCCACATGCAAACAAGATTCTCAGGCGAGAAAACTGTGCTGTCCGGGCATTTCTTGACGTATGGTCGATAGTTGTCGCAATGAATAAACAACTGCCGACTGCTACCATGAGCAAAGTGTCCGTATCTCTCCGGACATTCAAACCAACCTGAGATGTCGCCTGTTTTGTCGATGATGCAGTCCAAATCGTCTTCATCGCATTCAGTGGGTGGTGGTGTGTTCGGCTTGGTCACTTTTGTTATTGGAGCTTGCGTTGCTGTTGGAGCTGCTGTTATTGGAGCTTCTGTTGTTGTTGGAGCTGCTGTTATTGGAGCTTCTGTTGTTGTTGGAGCTGCTGTTATTGGAGCTTGCGTTGTTGTTGGAGCTGCTGTTACTGGAGCTACTGTAGTTGGAGCTGCTGTTTTTGGAGCTTGCGTTGTTGTTGGAGCTGCTGTTATTGGAGCTACTGTTGTTGTTGGAGCTGCTGTTATTGGAGCTTGCGTTGTTGTTGGAGCTGCTGTTACTGGAGCTACTGTTGTTGTTGGAGCTGCTGTTATTGGAGCTTGAGTTGTTGTTGGAGCTGCTGTTACTGGAGCTAATACTGTTGTTGTTGGAGCTGCTGTTATTGGAGCTTGAGTTGTTGTTGGAGCTGCTGTTACTGGAGCTACTGTTGTTGTTGGAACTGCTGTTTTGGTATTTGGAGCTGCGGTTGTCGTTCGAAATGTTGTTTTTGGTAGTTTAGTTGTCAAATCTAAGAGGGGGAAAAAAGAAAGGCATGAAAAAGATTAGGACGTATTGCTTTACAGTAGCCTTACAATACTTCAACCTCAACAGCCTTTTCTTAGGCATAGTAAATCATTAAGGTTACCAGATAATTGCAAATTAACAAACATATTGATTTTTTAAATATCCAGCTCAATTTGAAGTATGTCACTATAATGATGTGAAAAAGGAGAACACTTTTATTGAAGAATGAAAAGATTAAAATAAGGGTGTGAGAATGTTCTCAAGTGTAGGGACAGCATTTTTTTTCTTTTCCTCTTTGATATCGTTATCTGAAAACCCATTTGTAAGCATTAGATCAATATTGTCATAAGAAAACATACGATATATCCTTGAAGAATTAAACCATAAAGATCAATTTTCCAGAACGTATACTTGAAATGCATTGCATATTACCAACTTTTTCTGCAAGATATTGTGTATTTAGAGTTATCCATGTAAAAGTAAGAGGCATATAGAAAGTCTAGCTGTGACGAAAAGAACAAATCCAGCTTATTACTTCAATATATATGACATCAACAAATGTTATTATTTGACATCAAGACATAACATTACATGACATTAGGACATTATGTAATACACTGCGATCCAAAAGTTTAGACAATGACGTTTTTTAGCTGTAAAATTTAGATTTGTGATATTAGAATTTCAAAACATCCCTATATATATTAAATACGTATTTTGAAATGCTATAATTGAAACATAATTGCTTGATTTGCTATAACAATTTTTTATTTCATAAAATAAAATTTTGTATGGTCCCAAAAGTTTAGACACAATTACGAGATTATGCTTATTTAAAGTACATAATTGCCGAATTTCACATTTTTATTGTTAAATTATATATTTTTTATGTGATAAATTAAAAAAAACGATATCCGGTGAACTAAGCAGATTTTATAACGATATTGGTTCAATTTTACACCAAATAGACAATTAAAAGACATATTAAATCTTTATTCAAATCCTATTTGCTTCAAATGTACAATTTAACATCTCTACATACGAACCGAATGAATACCAGTCCATCACCTTAAAGTTTTGAAACGAATTCATGGATTTAGAGACATGCATTGACCAATTTTCTTGATGAAAAGTGCAATCTTTCCCATATAAAATCACAAAATAGCGACATATCATTCTATTTTGCACTTAAGTACAATGCAGAGATAGTCACCTCTTCAAAAACGACAAAAAAAGTAAAAAATTTTAACGCAAGTTCACTCCACACAGTTACGAATGTTCCTTCCTCATACTAAAATTTGAAGTTTCTTGAGAAAAACCGGTTTCTTTGAACCGGTTACAATTTAACCGGTCTCTTTAGTGCTATTTAAACACGTTCGGTTTAACCGAATATTGAATAATATGCTTTTGAAACACTGGTTTTTCCCCCTCAAAAACTATATAGCATTAAGGTGGTAGTTTGTAATGGTGTAGAGTGAATTTACTTAGGAATAATCGAATTTTTTTGGCGTATTTGCAGAGGTGACTATCTCTGCATTGTACTAAAGTGCAAAAAAGAATGATCTGTTGCTATTTTGTGATTTTATATGGGAAATACTGCACTTTTCATCAAGAAAATCAATCAATGAACGTCTATAAGTCTACGCATTCGCGGCAAAACTTTAAGGTGATGGGCTGGTATTCATTCGGTTCGTATTTAGATATGTTAAATTGTAAATTTGAAGCAAATATGATTTGAATAAAGATTTAAAGTGACTATATAGTCTTTTTGGTGTAAAATTGTACTAATATCGTTATTAAATTTGTTTAGTTCACCGGATATCGTTTTTCTTTAATTTATCATATAAAAAATATATGATTCATCAATAAAAATGCGAAATTAGGTCATTGTGTACTTTAAATTAGCATAATCTCTTACTTGTGTCTAAACTTTTGGGACGATACAAAATTTTATTTTATGAAAAAAAAAATTGTTATAGCAAATCAAGCTATTATGTTTCAATTATAGCATTTCAAAATACTTTTTTAATATATCTAGGGATGTTTTGAAATTCTACTATCCCAATTCGAAATTTTACAGCTAAAAAACTTCATTGTCTAAACTTTTGGATCGCAGTGTAGAACATCAAAATTTTAAATGATATGACATCAACACGACATTACATGATATAAATGTTGTATCAGCGCCATCTAGCGAGCACTTATTGAAACTCTGCCCTGAACCGCCATCTTTTTGTCACTAGTAAAGGCGGTAAGGGTGGAGAGAGGATGTAATTCTTCAGAGCTGCACTTCATTAAATGGATATTTCTACACTAAAGAGTTGCTTTCTTCTTTACTGCCCCTCCTCCTTACTAGACATGGGGGCTCACCGCCGCCTTGCCACCCGCCTCTCGTCGCAAAAATCGATATATTTTAAAAAATTTTAATTTAAACTTTTACAAAACGAAAGTTCAAGTCCCACGAGGTTCAGACATAAAGTTCCTCTCCACGGTGGGCAATCACGAACTCATGCACAAAAACGAACTTTTATCTACACTGCAATAAATCAGCGATGCCAAAATCGCCATCGTCACGAAAAAAGTGAAAACTCCCGCTTCAAAAGGAACTTCCTGCGCCATCGTCAAGCGATTCCTTCTTCAGCCGCCAAGCCGAAGTCGCCTTCGCAGTCGCCATCGTCGACCCCATCGTAAAGTGGTATTTTTCCAGCCGTTAAGCAGAAGACGCCACCCGTGAGTCATCCATCTTCAGCCGCTAAGCAGAAGACGACACACGACGACGAGGTCCACAGCACGTCAATCCGAAAAACAAAACTACCCTCCATAAAACGGAATACATCGTCCACAGAGCACGTAAGAAATTCTACTACATCGCCGACGAAACAAAACCAAAATCGACCACAAAGGTAAAAGTTTTCTTATTTTTCTATTCAAGATGTATAAAAATACTAAAAAAGAAGATTTAGTGAAAGTTGCTTTTGAATTGGACATCGTACTTCCAGAAAATTCCACGTTAACTAAAATTAAAGAGCTAATTGAGTCCAGTGAGACCTACACGAAAGATAACGAATTCGTTAAAAATTTAATTGCACAAACGGTAGATGACAGAAATGTTAAACTAGAAATCGAAAGAAATAAAGTAGAAGTCGAAAGAAATAAATTAGAAGTCGAAAAAGTAAAACTCGCACAAATCGAACGAAATATAGAACTAGCTTCCCTTCAAAACAATGCCGAAACTCAACATAATATGTCGAAAAGTTCCGAAACCGATGATTCACCTAACATCGAAAATCTTATTCGTTCTGTTAAAACTCTTTCAATGCCAATCCCTAGCCGTCCAGAAAATTACAGCTTATTTTTCGCATCGTTAGAACGAGCATTTAATACGAAGAATATATCGGATGAGTTATTAAAGTCAGAAATACTTATAAATATGTTAGGCGAAAAAGCAAATCACATTTTATTAAATATTTCGGATAATGATATCCAAGACTACGAAAAAGTCAAAAATACAGTGCTACGTCAGTTCCAACCAACCGCACAGGATTGCCTAATTAATTTTCGCCGTATGCAAAGACTCGCAGATGAGTCACACACGCAGTTTGCTTCACGATTGCAAACAACTTTCGCATATTATTGCAAGATTAGAAACGTCAGTGACTTTGATACTTTATGCCAATTAATGGTTTCAGATAAATTGTATTCTACACTTGACCGAGAGACTCAGTCATACATAGCTGTCACACAAGGCGAAGAATGGCTAAAGCCAAATGATCTTGCACAAAAAGTTGATATATACTTTACATCCCAGCGTAAATCTCTAAGCGAAGTAAACCGTCGCCAACACAACAATAACACCTATCAACAAAACAACAGACCACCATACAATAATCGGCAACCATATAATAACTTTCGTAGACCACAAAATCAAAATTCCCGTGGAACAAATAATACTCGCTTCAATCAACGCAATGTAAACAACCAACGATCTGAAAACGAGTCACACGAGAATAACAGTCCAGTATTACAAATAGCTCCAACAACACCCAAACTACGTGATCATGGTTCCCTTCAATATGAAAATGTACTACTTAATAATAAACATACGCGAGCTATTATTGACAGTGGATGCACTCATATTTGTGTCAAAGCCGATTGTTTACCCAAAACAACAACATATGATGAAGAAAATATCACATTACAATCTGCATTCGGCGACACGTACACCGCCAAATCCGCCAAGGTAAAACTCTCGTTGCCACAAAGACAACCGAGAACATACGATGCCGCTATTTGCGAAAGTTTATTTTCAAATCTAATAATCCCACCTTCAATTTTCCAAGAGCTAAAAAGATCACAAATAACACAAAATGAAAGTACACTCTCTCCTAAAACAGAAATCTTGCAACAGGAAATAAAAAACAAATGTCAAAGTACTAATCACACCGCTTCGAATCTCGGCTCCAAAATGTTTACAACACCGAAACCCATCGCCGACTCTGTGTCGCCGCAGCAAGAAGAGAGCGTAAGAGACGACGCGCCAATCGCCTCTCAACCAGACATTAAGGTGGAGCCTCAAGCAAGCCACAACCAATCAGAGGCAAAGGAGGAGCTATTGAATGCAAATTCGCCCGCTCATCTAGAGTACGGAGAACGAAGATTTTTTTTAGCGGAACTAGATGATGTGTCGAACCGATTAAATTTGGATAACGCCACCGGTAAAAGTTTAGCCTACTTTCCCGTAAAACACCCTTCGGCGAATGAGTTTACGTCCACAATGGATTGTGACTACGGTAATGACTTATATTTTACACACGTTCATAATACGGATATGAAGAAACGTTTTTCACATTTAATTGAAGAATATAATTCGAACAAATTAACAGATTTAGGAACTTACGAAAATCAAATTTTCGCTTCAGACGTACAAGGGGACAAGCCCATATTGCAAAATGTAAACAAACCATTAGACACTACGGGGACCAACTCAATATTTAGTATTGTAAGTGATGATACGCTTTTTGAAGATGAATTTTCTCACATATCTGATGCAAATATACGAAACACTATTATGAAGATGGTTAAAACTTATAAACCGAATAAAATTAAAAGTACTAATTATCAAATGAAATTAATTCTGTCAGATGACACACCTATATTTCAAAGACCACGCCGTCTTGCATTGTCAGAAAAAATTGAGGTAAATAAACAAATTAAGGAAATGTTACAAAGTGGAATAATTCGAGAAAGTTTTTCAGATTTCTGTGCACCAATAGTTTTGTGTAAGAAGAAAGATGGTTCAACGCGCTTAGCCATAGATTTTAGATTGATTAATCGGAATATCGTAAAAGAAAGATTTCCTTTACCCCTCATCGAAGATGTTTTTGACAAATTACAAGGTGCTTCTGTCTATTCAAACCTTGACTTAAAAAATGGTTTCTATCACGTTGATGTTCATGAAGATAGTCGTAAATACACTTCTTTTGTAACACCAGACGGACAGTACGAGTTCACAAAGATGCCTTTTGGACTATGCAACGCACCATCTGTTTTTCAAAGATTTATCCAAATTGTTTTTCGAGATCTTTTAGAAGATGGAACTTTGATTCTCTATCTTGATGATTTGATTATACCCTCATCTGATGAGTTCGAAGGTCTACAAAAGCTGAAAAAAGTTTTACAAGTTGCTTCGGACTATGGACTTGAGTTTAATTTCAAAAAGTGCAATTTTCTACTACGAAAAATAACTTTTCTCGGACATATCTTGGAAAAAGGTACAATTCGACCATCGTCACACAAAACAAATGCTGTTTTAAGTTTCCCTCAGCTTAAAACGACGAAAGATATTCAATCCTTTTTAGGTCTGGCTTCATTCTTTAGAAAATTCATAAAGAACTATGCAGCCATTGCAAGGCCACTAAGTGATCTTTTACGAAACAACACACCTTTTCACTTTGGCAGAGAACAACAGCAAGCTTTTCTACAACTAAAACAAGCACTCTCCACAGAACCTGTGTTACACTTATACAAACAGGGCTCACCATTACAATTACACTGTGATGCTTCATCAAAAGGTTTTGGTGCTATTTTGCTTCAAGCTGACAACGAGAACAACCTGCATCCCATTCACTATATGAGTCGTAAAACATCCCCACAAGAAGAAAAGTATACATCATATGAATTAGAAGTTTTAGCAATAGTAGAATCATTAAAGAAATTTCGACACTATCTTGTTGGTACCAAATTCAAAATCTTCACTGACTGCCAAGCGTTTCAAAAAACAATGTCCAAAAAAGAACTGCCTCCTAGAGTTGCCAGATGGGCAATGTTGCTCGAAGATTTCGACTATGAACTAATTCACAGACCAGGACAGCAGATGAAACATGTTGACGCACTTAGCCGTTATCCTGTCATGACAATACAAGTTGATGACACAACCAGAAAAATCTGTGAAGCTCAGTCAAAAGATGAGTTCACACTAAGCATTAAACAACTACTAGAACACTCTCCAACATCAGAATACAAATACAAAAATAACATTCTTTACAAAATAGTCAATGACCAAGAGCTTTTAGTAATACCACAAGACATGCAAAAACAAATCGTACAAATTGAACACAATAAAGGACATTTTGGTATCAATAAAACTGAAGCTTTAATTAAACAACAATTTTATTTCCCAAACATACGTAAAACTGTCGAAAGCGTAATATCCAGCTGTGTAAAATGCATACTTGCCTCACGAAAAACAGGAAAACAAGAAGGATTTCTCCATCCCATTCCTAAAGGTGACATTCCATTAGACACATACCATATGGATTTTCTAGGGCCACTGCCAAGCACAAACAAAAACTACAAGTACATATTCACTGTGGTAGATGCCTTTACAAAGTTCATTTGGATATATCCTGTCAAGTCAACATCTGCAAAAGACGCTCTGGACAAACTTCAACTTCAGCAAACCACCTTTGGAAATCCTAGACGAATAATATCAGATCGCGGATCAGCTTTTACTGCAACAGAATTCAAGAAATACTGCGAAGATGAGAAGATTGAACATATCACAATCACTACAGGTCAGCCAAGAGGAAACGGTCAGGTTGAAAAATTCCATGGAACGCTAATTCCAGTTATCTCCAAGTTATCCCTTGATGATCCGAACAAGTGGTTCAAGCACATACCAGCTGTACAACGTGTAATTAACAGCACTATCTCTTCAGCTACTAAGTACACACCCTTCGAGCTTCTAACAGGAGTTAAAATGAAAAATAAAGAAGATCTTAACATCAAGAAAATTTTAGAAGAACAACATATACACTCAGTCGTCCAACATCAACAACAAATGCGCAAAGAAGCCAAAGCAAATATATTGCAACAACAAGAACAGAGCAGGCACAACTATAACACTCGTCGCAAGACTGCTACCAAATACAAACTTGATGATATAGTCGCCATCAAACGTACTCAGTTCGGGACAGGCTTAAAACTTCGTCAAAAGTTTTTCGGCCCATACGTCGTGACTAAAGTTCGCCCAAACGACAGATATGATGTACGCAAGACCGGTACAGGTGAAGGACCAGCATGCACATCCACATCTGCCGACCAAATGAAGAGTTGGGCAAAAACCTGAACTTTGACTTTTATTCTACAAACTTTCTGAAGTCCAGAACTTTATTTTTTTTTCTCCCAAATTGTGCTAAGAACTTTTTGCACAGACTTTAAAATTTATTTTTACTTACTTGCTTAGTTAATTTTATAAGTGTTTTCTTCTATTTCATAATTTTCAAAAGAGAATTTTAAAGTGATTTTAGAATAATTTTCTAGAGAAATGCTTAAAAGTATTTTATTTGTTTATGCTAATTTTTATAGTTCTTTTCAGTATTAGTAGTGAATTTATGTGTATTATTTGCTAAGTGTTTACGTTTAACTTTTATCTTGCTACATGTTTACTTTTAATATTTAGATAGCATGTTTTTATATAATTCAATTGCTATTTGTCGGGACGACAAACGTCAGGATAGCAGAGTGTTGTATCAGCGCCATCTAGCGAGCACTTATTGAAACTCTGCCCTGAACCGCCATCTTTTTGTCACTAGTAAAGGCGGTAAGGGTGGAGAGAGGATGTAATTCTTCAGAGCTGCACTTCATTAAATGGATATTTCTACACTAAAGAGTTGCTTTCTTCTTTACTGCCCCTCCTCCTCCTTACTAGACATAAATATACTAGACACCATGTAGAATAATTACCAAACATAATTTTATCTTACGTCCGCCATTACCTACTGGTCTGTCGCCACATTTCACTTGTTTGTCTTTCATGCATTTTTCTTTGTGTTCGTCGTACAAGGTGGACCGAGGACATTTGTGAAGAGTTGTAAAGTACGAATGGCACTCGTAGTACTGAGAGCAATCGAGGGGATCAGGATAACGACCATTTCTGAACCGGCAGAAAATTTTGTGGTTTTCTGTTGGAAAAAAAATAGTTTGAATAAACTACTTCCTTTCATACATAAACTAGCAGTATGGTCCCGCCGTACTGGGAACCCGTTAACTTCGCATTGCTTCCTTTTAGAGGCATGCTTAGTGCTTACTTGTGAAAATACACTCTAAATCAAAACAAAATTAAATTCGTGTTGCCGCATGCGCACTTAAAAGAGCAAACACTAATAGAGAATGAAGCAGCCTTAGGGCGAGCGCATATCTCAACCAAACTCAATCAATCAAACTAATAGAGGATCGCGTCAAGCCCCCGTTTCGGCCGGTCCATGTATTTTCAAGCCCTGTTATGTTCCCGCAATCCCACGTGGATGACGTTTTTTTTTTAAACTAATTATATTAATTAAAAATCACAATCAAATATGAAAAAACTAAGCCTCAGGTGCACTCGTAGGTATCTAAAAGGAATCGATCCACAGACATACACACAGACAGACTCTTTCTTTTATTATTATAGATAACTCTTAGTTCGAAATCCTTTTCACGGTCGAAATTGCGTTTTTCATCGCTTGGATTTTAAAACAGCTAACCAGAGTCAAGAAAAATATTCTAACTGCTAAACCCGGTAACCGATTTTTTTTTTGTGGGGGGTAGCTTGATTTAAAGGGTTAGGCAAATATTTGAGTTGTAAGACATTTTTTTATTATATATCCACGGTTTGGATAACTTTTGTTTTGTTCTGAAACAATTGCATCCATTTTTGTTTGACTTTGTTTTTTAAAGTGAAGTTTAGTATTGTTCTATAGTTAACAAAGTTATATAGTTATTTAAAAACTAAATAAGACAAAACGTTTTTTTTTTACACATTATAAAGTTGGAGAATAAAGTTGCTTTTAAATATTATGTCCAGCGAGTTGATATAGTATATACTACTCGATAGGTTTTGTGCATAAATGTCGGAATTAACATAAAATGATTTATTGCAATTTGAGTTTATCTATTTCAAAGTAAAAGTTTCGCCGGGTTTTTTTTAAAATAAATCTTCAATGAATACTTACCTTCAGTGGTGGTCGATATTCTTGGTAAAGTAGTCTTTTTCTGAGGCTGTGGTGTTGTGTAGGGACGTTTTGAAGTTGGACGTTTGCTTGTTTTCATGTCTAAGAAACAAAATATGATTTAGACTGTTGACAACGATAAAGTAAATGTTGAATATTTAGTGCATGCGTGTTTATTGATTGTGAAAATCATTGCTGGCCTTAGTTCCTCAAAGGTTTAGCTAAAAGTATCACCTGACTGGGCATCACACTTTGGAATAGTCTCTTTCTAATCATACCCCCCCCCCCCAAAAAAAAAAAAAGTACAGCAATCCCTTCTTATATCGCGCTTTCCGGGAGACAAGCAAAAAATCGCGATGTAACCGAATGCGCGATATAACGAGTGACTTGATAAATATTACACTTTTGATGTATTTTTGCTCTTAGCAAAATTTTTAAACGAAGCATAGTGTGTATTTGAAAGATAAGACTATTTATTATTAATTACTATAAATATTACACATTATTGCACGCGTAATATATGTATATTTCGCTAATTTTATCGTAAAATATCTATCTGGAGTTAGTTGCTTTGATTTTTCAATCCGATAACTTGACATGTCGCCTTCTTGGCATGTGTCAAGTCATGTCGATTTTTAAGGAACAGTAATGAAAAAAGTACGGGGGGAAAATTGGGAGATATATATGATACAAGGCACGATATAATCCGAATGCGCGATGTAACGAGGCAGATATAGCGAGGGGTTACTGCATTTCAATGCAAGATAACCTTATTGAATAGGCAAGTTAATAAACAAGAAACAACTTTACACTAAATTTTGAACTAAATTCCGCTGTGGCCTTAGCGCTTGATTAAAGGCTGTCCTGATTGAAGTTCAGCATACAATTATTTATATAATGTAAATATAACAATTAAAACAATACGAACCATCCCTGTCCAACCGATCTCCACATCTGACTCGACGTCTGTCCGAGCACTTTCTGTCTCTAGTGTCGAATAGTTTAGACCCTTGACACTGGAATAGGGATGGCATATTTTTACGGCACACATAGTACTTGTGACATAGGGTGGGATGAGTGAAAGTACCATAAGGGTAAGGGCACTTGAATGTTTCATCATTATCCAATTCTGTAAAAATAAAAAGGGAATTATGATTATAGTAATTATGAGTAGTATTATGGTGATCAGGATCTCATAATACCTCTACGGAAAATATTATGTGATGCTTGCCAGTAATGATGCTAGTAGGCTGATGTACACTCTTAAAACAAACACTCCCAATTTACCTCAGTCTGAGTGGATTTCACTCCTCCAGACTGGAAAATGCACTTCTCCTTTTGGAGTGGATCCTTTGTGTGTTAAACCTCCGACAGGATCACTCCAAACGAGTGATTTTAACTCAGTCTGAGAAAATATGCATGCCTTTAGGGTGTCGAAAATGCACTTCTCCAACTGGAGTGGATTTCACTCGTTTGTTTTAAGAGTGTATCAGTAGGGCCACAGCAAATTTTAAAATTATGGAAATTTCGGGGTTTTACAGCACTTAGGAACATAGAAATTTAAATTTAGGCGTTCTTGGCCAAAAGCCATTAGGAAATAAGCTGTTATAAATTATGGATTAAATTAAAGTTTCGAAGACTATAGAAATTCGTATAGAAAGATTATTTATCAATAGTAGCAACAATTTTTGTCTGTATAGAATATATGAAGAGTACACGGGAAGAACCGATTTATTTCTTTAGAGTCTTCCCGTAATTGTCTCTGTTTGGCGGACATTGACGACCGGAAACCGGTTTTTCTTAAAGTAACAAAAACATAAGGGTTTGAAGGATTTCAGTCTCGATATGCCATTCATAACAATTACGATCTCACCTTTGTCATCCTCTTCTGATGAGGAGGATCCGGAGTCGGAGTCTGTGGTTGTCCTATCCCGATCTTTCCTGCCGCAGTCGACCTTGTGTCGATCGTTACACTTCTCCTTCTTGTCGTCGTACAACTTATTTCTGTCGCATTTCATGAGATGCGGTACACCGAATCGGCACTCGTAGTAGCGATCGCATTCATTTTCGTGGGGGTATCGACCAGAGTGAGCTGGACACACGAACGATTTTGGGCTAGGAGTGGTATTTTTATTCCTGTCGCGGCGGTCTGTAAACAAGCATAATATATGTATTTAACTTAGTATAATTCCAGTAACAACATAACTATCAAAGTATGTAAACATTATGTGTTGAATTAATGTTTCAAAGACTATAGAAATTTAACTTTCAAACTAGAATTATTAAATATGAGACTAAAACTGTTATGAAGTTGGTATAGAATTTTATTGGTCATAATTAGAATGTCTAATAACTGGGAATAGACTAAGTTGTAGCAAGATTATTCATCATTAGTAGTAGCTTTTCAGTTTATATAAGATATCATCCATATACAACGGGCTGTCTAAAAGAAAGCGGAATTTCACAAAATGATATTTATAACTTGTGCATTTACTCAATTTGTTTAACATTAACTTTTTCAGAATCCATGACAACATCACTTCGACTCTCAGACCGCTATCACATGACTAAAGCATCTGAAAATGTTCGGTGGTCTCACCTTTGTCATCCTCCTCTGAGGAGGATCCTGAGTCTTTTGTTGTCCTATCCCGATCTTTCCTGCCGCAGTCGACCTTGTGTCGATCGTTACACTTCTCCTTCTTGTCGTCGTACAACTTATTTCTGTCGCATTTCATGAGATGCGGTACACCGAATCGGCACTCGTAGTAGCGATCGCATTCATTTTCGTGAGGGTATCGACCAGAAGCGTCCGGACACACGAACGATTTTGGGCTAGGAGTGGTATGTTTTTGCCTGTTGTGGTCGTGGCCGTCTGTAAAGAATATATTGCTAGTTTTTTTATGATTTTTTTGGCTGTACATTTTTAATGTTATATATTTTGGAGGAAAAAACGTATCATGATATTCCTTCCTTACGCTTGCTTCAAGTTAGAGTTGCTACTTTTCCATACAATATAGTTTTTGATAGCAACCAAGCATGTTGAGTTGGAAAACGAGCTCCGTATGCATTTTCGATAGTCTGACAAAAATGAAAGGACAAATTTTAAAAGTATTTTTTTTACCAGAATTGAAACATGTAAAGCATTTTTTTTTGGTATTTTTATGTATATTTTATTATAAACTAGCAAATTTATACCCGTACTTCGCACGGATTAAATAAATATCAAATCGATCCAAGTATGTGTACCATATAACCTGTTATAAAATCATAAACTTAAGTTATTCTCATCCCGCTCGTTATCAAGTATGAAATCCCGTTTCATTGCTTTATAATTCCAAAATCAAAAATACGGTGTAAAATGCACTCATAAATGTCATTACAATTCCCTCATAAATCCATACAACCTTTTAACTCTTTTGGCTCGTTTTGGTAAATAATTTGGCGAGAAAATAGATATAGCTACAAACACACACATTATACAGCTCTAACACAACGACCTTAGCATATCCAACCAGCTTATAAATTATTTTAAAAAACATTTTGCCCATTTGGCGAGTTTTAATAAATAACTTGGCGAGATTGGCAACATATTTGGCGAAACAATAAATACATAATACCCTTATATGCAGCTCTAGTGCGATGGCTTTATTAGCCATCATAGTTCAGTTATAGCTTAACAAACATTTTGCTCATTTGGCGAGTTTTAATCAATGAATTGGCGAGATTGGCAACGTATTTGGCGAAAAAGTAAAGACATAAAACCCTAATATGCAGCTCGTGCGATGACCTTTATTAACCATTACTGTTCAGTAATAGCTTAACAAACAATTTGCCCATTTGGCGAGTTTTTATTATAATTTGGCCTGATTGGCAACGTATTTGGCGAGAAAATAAAGACCTAACAGCAGCTCTAGAACTTATAGGTAAACTACACATTTATTGCCTGAACATGCATATTTGTAATCAACAGAACCATCATTGACGAAATCATCAACTAAACCCATAAGAAATCCAGGAATCAAGACTTGTCGGAAATACGTCACTTGAAACATATCAATTATTTTCAAATAATGAATTTAGTTTCTGAAAGTTATGGCAACACAATAAAATAAACATTTTCAATTTTATTTATTTTCGTTGAAAGTTTTATTTAATTGTTTCTTCAGATGGCATCAGGAAAGTAAAGAAATCGTCGGATTTGAGCCAAAGTGGTGTAGTTTTCCCAGAAAATTCGAATTTTCTCTAAAAATAGAACACTTTGAGCTCTGAAAGTTCTTATTTTGTAACTCAAGTAGGAACTACGCATTTGTGCCAAGTTACGAGTCAAACAAATGTCTAGTTTGCGAGTTTCGGAGAGACATACACACACACACACACATACAAAACTTCATTTTTATTATTATAGATTACTGGGAACCCGTTAACTTTGCATTGCTTCCTATAGGGAGGCATGTTTACTTGTGAAAATACACTCAAAATCAAAACAAAATTAAATTCGTGTTGGCGCATGCGCACTTAAAAAAGCAAACACTAATATAGGATGAAGCAGCCTTAGGGCGAGCGCATATCTCAACCAAACTCAAACAATCAAACTAATAGAGGATGGCGTCAAGCCCCCGTTTCGGCCCGGTCCATGTATTTTCAAGCCCTGTTATGGTCCCGCAATCCCACGTGGATGACGCTTTTTTTTAAACTAATTATATTAATTAAAAATCACAATCAAATATGAAAAAACTAAGCCTCAGGTGCACACGTAGGTATTAAAAGGAATCTATATTAAAAATTTCGAATTTTTTAGAGCAGTCTAAGAAGGTATTTTGCGACCCACAGACATACACACAGACAGACAGACAGACTCTTTCTTTTATTATTATAGATTAAATTAACCCACGAAGAGTAATATTTAGAAAATAGAAACACATTTTTAAAAATGTTAGTTTGTTATGTCAAAACTTTAATTTAACAAATTTCAAAACGGTCATTATTGTCTAAATTACAATGAAGCCAAGCAAATGCTACACTCTTAAAACAAGAGAGTGGATTTGAACTCAGTCTGAGTTAATTTCACGCCTCCAGAGTGGAAAATGCACTTACCCGGAAGGAGTGGATTTTTTGTGTGCTAAACCGCCGACAGGATCACTCCAAACGAGTGATTTCAACTCAGCCTGAGGTAATATTCAATCCTTTCCAGTGTCGAAAATGCACTTCTCCAACTGGAGTGGATTTCACTCTTTTGTTTTAAGAGTGTATATCTGGTCGGTCGCTTGACCTCGTTTCAAGAGAGATTTCCTTTGCTCAATGAACATTCCAATTGGATTCATTCACAATGAAGCAGCCACCTGTGATGAGCCTAACAAACTAACAATGTAACAACAAATGCCATACATATTTTTGCTAATAAAAACGTTAAGTCTACAGCTATTCGCCCTTATTATTTTGGAATCTTGTTCCCCATACGGAAAGAATCTCACACTGATAAGATAAATAATTTTACTTTAATACTACATAAAACTATTATTTTTCTAGAAAAATGAAAAGATAATTGCAAGTTTATAATGTTTAAACTTCTGTTAGTTCTAAAAGAAATAATATTCAACTTTACTACCAATATATCGCACGTATCTACATTTAGTTAATATTTGGAGATACGTCACTTTACCTCACAAGAAACGATACACCAACTCAACAGTAAAACATCTAAATTTAAATAAATTTATTTTCTTGTATAGGATATTTAAAACTTGAAAAATCATCAGTTAATAAATATATTAAAAAAACTCAATAATGATATTTTTTAAACTTTTTTAATTAACTGTAACAAAACATACTTTTGAGACATAAAAGGAGTAAAAGTATTTTATAAATGTTTTACATTTAAGTTTACATTGAATAACTTTTTACTTAAACTGGACTTACACAGCAAAGCGTCGATTTCAAAGCTCTCGTCATCAATTTCTTCTAATTGTGCAGAAGAAATGATGGAGGATCCAACCAAAACTGCAATAAATATGTATATTTAAATTTTTATTAAATTTTTCAAACTTCAAGAAAGGAATTAAAGTGAAAAATTATCATATTTAAATTATGCATACTCACATAAGCAAAGAATCAATGACTGCATTATAATTTCCTGCAGTAGTAAGGAATCCCTTCATTTAATAAAATCCTTTTATAAAGTGATAAAAGATAAGATACTGATAACAAATATGGTTATTACGTAAGAAATAAGTTTCTACACCAAAAACTAACATCTGTCTATTGTGATAATAATTTCGATGTATAGCCGTTTTTAAAATTCATCATTGAAAAAAATCTTTATAAATTTTACATAAAAGTTCGATATGCTTGGAACTCAAACGCATTGCTCGAATTTGTATGTAGGGTAGGGTACATATAGTATGGTATGGTAGGTATGTATATATTCCGGCTTGGGTGTTTGATCAGAGACCCGCTTATAAGCCTTCGTCAAGTAAGGCAGACACAGAAAGAGTTTTACTGTCACAGAGAAAGTAAGTACAACCAGGGCGAAGGCGGGAATCGAACCCACACCCGTTACAGCGCGCTAACCACTCGGCCATCCGGGCCCCTATTTGTATGTTTTTGTTTATTGAGAATATATAAGAAAACATGTGCAAAGTAAATGTTGCAATAATAATTTGTTTTTGTCTATATAATGTTTGTTCGTTTCTCAAGTATTATTTCTACACTCTTAAAACAAACACTCCCAATTTACCTCAGTCTGAGTGGATTTCACTCCTCCAGACTGGAAAATGCACTTCTCCTTTTGGAGTGGATCCTTTGTGTGTTAAACCTCCGACAGGATCACTCCAAACGAGTGATTTTAACTCAGTCTGAGAAAATATGCATGCCTTTAGGGTGTCGAAAATGCACTTCTCCAACTGGAGTGGATTTCGCTCTTTTGTTTTAAGAGTGTAGTAATAGTCTTTTTCATTGCAGATTTGTGTGGAAAATCTTAGGAACTATACTGAATTCAAGTAAAGAATAACACTAAAGTTAATACTAACCAAAGAAAATTTTAAAGTCCTATATAAACTAGATTTAAACTCAAATTAGGACTGAACAAAACTACTGAATTCTTTATATAAAATGAAACTATCTTAGTAAGAAGCTAATGAAAATTGATTTAAATATATTTTGAAATTATACTGATAGGATTCAACTTTCAATTATCTCTATAGGATACAGTCAGTACCGGCAAATGTTACATCTACTCTATATTTTATTTCACCTAAAAATTAATTAAATAAAAGTAATAAACCGATTAATGTAAACAGGAGGGAAGTCCCAATAAAGAATTTCCCATCAATCTCCTTTATATCAAGTTTTTACACTCTTAAAACAAACGATGAATTTAACTCAGTCGGAGTTAATTTTCACTCTTTTCAGTATCGACAAAGGAACTTACCCTATTAGAGTGGATTTCACTCTTTTGTTTAGTTAAAACTCCGACGGGATCACTCCAAACGAGTAATTTTAACTCAGTCTGAGTTAATTTTCACTCCTTTCCAGTGTCGAAAATGCACTTCTCCTATAAGAGGGGATTTCACTCTTTTGTTTTAAGAGTGTAGTGAAAGAAGTGTGTGCCGAAATCTTTGTATGGACTTGACCTTTTCTTACTTCACGATTCAAATCTATACTTATAAAGGAAGAAGTCCTGACTGACTCATTCATTCATGTATCGGTGACAAGCCAAATATATTGGAAGTACACGTTCTTAATTTTAGGTGTTTCTTTCTTTCGTACTAAAGGCGTCATTTAAAAATCGATTTTTCGAATTTTCGATCCCAAATAACTCAAGGAGGGCAATATGAGAGCCGATTTCTTCATAGGAATAACATTGTGCATTGTTGTAAATTAGAATTTCTGGCAATTTTCAATTTGAAAGAAATTTCAACATAAACAAAAAATAGTTTTTTTAAGACAAAAAGCAAGTGAAATTAATATGTAAAGTTGCAATTTCAACACTTTTTTTAAAACAACACTTTTTTTTTCAACACTTTTTTTCTATTTTTTTAAAAAATATTTAAAATATTTATTTGATTTTTAATGATTGGCTAAATTTACTCTACTGGATTCTAATAATTTTTCCGAATTTGAAAATTTAAAGAAATGAAAATATTTCGGAACATTTATGTTCAAATGTGGAATTTGTACTTCATTAAAAAAGATTCGTTATTTAGTCGGACATTCAAATAAAAAAATATATACAATGCTAATCAATGTCATGATATGGCGCTGACCAGTAAAAGTACATACACCCTTGGTTTATTAAGGGGTCACAGGAGTCTTAAAAATGTGCAAACAAGATACTACAAAACATAGTTTGATCTTTCATGTCATTTTTGAACTACTGAATGTATAAGTATAATTTTTTTATATGTAATTCTACAAGATTTATTTATTATAAAACAAGTTTTAAAATTTATGAAACTTTAGCCAAAACTAAAATAAATGGTATTAAACATGAAGGTACTTGAACACACTGTGATTAGGCTTGCGCGGCAAATTGTGAGGTCAAAATTGAAAAAATGAATAAGAAAATGACTTTAAATTGTAAAAATATGTACAAACAAATACTTATACCTAAATTCTCAGCTCAATTTTAATTAGAAATTATTTTTTTAAAAATTTAAAATCAAAATTCTTAAATTTTTATTAATTTTTTTAGAAAAAAGTTCTTAAAATAATTTCTAATTAAAATTGAGCTGAGAATTTAGGTATAAGTCCTAGTTTGTACATATTTGTACAACATAAAGTCATTTTCTTGGTCATTTTTTCAATTTTGACCTCACAATTTGCCGCGCAAGCCTAATCACAGTATTTCAAGAACCTTCATGTTTAATATCATTTATTTTAGTTTTGGCTAAAGTTTCATAAATTTTAAAACTTGTTTTATAACAAATAAATCTTGTAGAATTACATATAAAAAATTATACTCATTTATTGAGTAGTTAAAAAATTACAAGAGAGATCAAACTATGCTATGTAGTATCTTCTTTGCACATTTTTAAGACTCCTGTGACCCCTTAAGCTAGTTCAAAAACAAAAACAGGATTCACAAACACAATTAAAAAAAAAACTATTTATTCATAAAACAATACATCACATCCAAAACGACAATTCTACGGCTCTATCAAACTATCACTAGCCACCGTCGTCTTTTCAATCCACATGCACACCAAAAACTCCGGCGAAAAGTACGTCCCCTCTCCGCAGTTCTGCACGAAAGGTTTATCGTTGTCGCAGTGTATGAAGAGCTGCCTGCTGCTACCGTGCGGGAATAGCCCATTGCCCGGACACTCGAACCAGTCTGACACGTCACCGGTCTTGTCCATGATGCAGGCGATGTCTGTCTCTTCGCAGTCGGTGGGGGGTGGGGTGTTTGGCTTGGTGATGGTTTTAGTGGTGCGGGGGGTTGTGGTTTCTTGGTCTGGGTTGGGGGTGGTGGAGGTATCTGGAAAAGTTTAGCACGTTGAGTGGACTTGAATCGTTTATTTCGGAAACCACCTAAGAGACAAGTCACTTGTCTGGTTTTTGAAATAAGCAATTCAATATCACACCGCTCGTCACTTGACCAGGGTTCTAAATTACGAGGCGTTATTGGCTGTGCTAAAGCTCCTAATGGAGGCTAGAAATAGGCAGCCGGAAACGATTACACTACACTACTACATTTAACACATTTTTAGTTGTGACCAAACCAAATTAAAACGATCACATCCCTAAGTCAATTCTGCTATGTGTTGTCCTAGTACGAGTAATCCAGTCACAACCAAAAGTGTGTTAAATTTAACTTGTTATTTCAAAAACCAGTCTGGTGACTTGTCACTTAGGGGGTTTCCGAAATAAATGATTCAATTATTGTTGAAATGGAGCTATTAGTGACGTGCTGGTAACAGTCAAGTGAGAAGCCGGCACTTGAGTTGGCACCCAACGCAACTTTTAAGGGCGACATCGCAATCGGCGTACGGACTTAGGAGGATATTTAACGTGCACTCCTTCTACTCGAGGTATTATTCGTTTTATTCGGAATTTTTAGAGGCACAAACCATTAAGGTCGGCAGTTATTTTGGAACTACCTTTGCTTGAACCTGGGATTTTTCGTATGCAAGGCAAGCGCCTTACCAACTGTGCTCCAAAAGTTTAGTACGTGTAATTAACAAGTTGATGCTTGAAAACAAACAATCACGCATTTTAGTTAAACTTTTTCCTCCGCTATTAACCCCTTTAATCCTGATTTTTTATTTGTTCTATAATATTTATTGCTATTTTGATATGTGTTCGTCTTATATCAACACCTCTTTATATTCCTAGGAAACGAGAACGAGCAAATGAATTTTTGATGCTGCCATCTAGCGACATACTTTTGAACTATAAACCTACCCTTGAATAATTCACGCTTACACCGAATAAAAACATTTAAGTTAAAGTTTTAAAGTTCGTTCTGAACGTGTCTTAATTTGTGTTTTATAAATTGTTCAGTACTATGGTTATTTAGTAGTATAGTATTCAATTGTCTCATAGTTAGTTTATTTAGAAGTACCAAAAGATATAACCTTTCGAATAGTAGGTAACCTATTTTCGGAAAGTAGGTTAAGTTTGAATTTTAGAATACAAAATCCATCTAGCAAACACTTATCAAATAAACCACTAATAGTACATGAGCATTCATTCCCGATATCGTCCGATGATCTTTCCATGCCGACTTGATATCACAACATAGTGTTATCGATAGATCCTAAAGCGATATTGGGTTCCACTTAGACAATTTCTTACGTTAGAAGCTCAAACTTAACACTTTGAGTGTTAAGCTCTGGTATAAGTCAGGGTAAGCTTTCGCTAGCATATATCCACACGTTGCTATTGTACTAAAAATTTAGGCTGATATCTCCAGGTCAAAATTGCCCGGACGCAAGCAAATATCTTAAGTCAATGCATGTTCAATAAGTGAGATAATTTTAATGCTTTATGATAATTCTAATTAAAATGTAGTATTAGTACTATTACAATAATTATGATTGGACCTTCTTTATTATCCGTTTTAAAATGCAATACATTTTTTCTTCTAAATTTCTATAATATTAATTCATAAAATGTTTAATTATTTTGTGAAATTATTCATCATTACTGTATTTAAAAAATACACCAATTGTAAGAAAATTAAAAGAGCAAAAGAAATTTTGACGCTGCCATCTAGAGTCATATTTTTAAACTAGAAACCTACCTTAAACGATTGAAATAAATATACGAATTTACAAAGGTTAAGTCATAGGTAATGTAATAATATTATTTGTAAAGATTTATGTAAATAATATGGCTACATCTTTGTTTTATTTGATCATTGTTAATTGTGGCGGAATGGCTTATTTGAAAATATTTATGGTTACAATCAAGTAGCTGAAGCTTTGAAATTAAAGTGTTTAATCTGTAACTCAAAATATAATTTAGTACTAACATTACAATCTGATCTAAAATTACGCCTTACATAGTTACAAAGTTAATAATACTTACATTGTACACAACAATATGACTTATGACTTTCTTGGTGGGGGGCAAGATCGCCAAGCACTGCGACTTTAAGTCTATTGTACTAAGCCCCAGAAATGACACAAGCACAAGAGACACACAAAGAAAGAGACGACACAAACACGTAGACAAATAACAATATTTATTGACAGTCACAAACATCCATGCCTGACTGGGATTCGAACCCGACCCCTGCAGCTCCAAAGGCTAGAATCCTAACGAGTGTGCCACCGGGGCGGCTACACAACAATAAAATAACTAAATACCTCCAAAGATATACCTTGTGTAGCCAGAATACGAGCTTCGAAAAGACTTCCTTCCCCCATCCCTCAGCTTGGTTTTCTTCGAAACGACGCGACGTGAGTGTGTTTTCCCCCACCCTACTTGGGTTTGAACTGTATGGATTGTTAACCCCACACAGAACCCCAAACGCTTTAGATTTAGAAAAGCGATGCCTCCCCCGTTTCCTAGAAAACCAAGCGAAGGGATGGGGGAAAGAAAGTCTTTTCGAAGCTCGCATTTTGGCTAAAAAAAGTACAGGGTGAGGCAAACAAAAATGACCCCGGTCTCGAGATAAGAATACGACAGAAATGTTACCAAGTCTAAAACCAATACAAAAACAAGTTTGCTAACTGAAGCTATTGATCGCTTCAGTATTAAGCCCAAACAAACGCTTGGCGACTTATTTGCCGGCAAATACGCTACGGTTTTAGAAGCTAGTTGAAATGAAATACAAACAAGGTTTGTAGAGCTGATCAAGGAAAGTTCCCACTAGTGATTATTTGATTGTTTCGGTCGCTATTTATCCTAGAGAATCGGACCTATTTGTTTTTGGTAATACAAAACATTCTAAATTGATTGCAAGACACAAAATTTGCACTATGGGACGTCTTCATACAATACGAACTAAGATCTGAACTCGCCACTAGTCTATGAGCTCTAAAGTGAAGGTTATCCAATCCAACATATGCAAAAATAGGTTTCAGGCGGCTTCAAGAGTTTTTCTCGCCAAGCATTTCAACGTATTCCCATCTCTAGACCGGAGCCACTATTGCTTGCCTCACCCTGTATAATAAAATACTTCCACAAGTTACTCACCATCACCATCTCTTTCCAATCGC
Organism: Hylyphantes graminicola; assembly: GCA_023701765.1. Classification (NCBI taxonomy): domain Eukaryota; kingdom Metazoa; phylum Arthropoda; class Arachnida; order Araneae; family Linyphiidae; genus Hylyphantes; species Hylyphantes graminicola. Next base: position 50,751,806 of record CM043116.1, read on the forward strand.
TTTCCGCAATCTACTTCACTCTTTTTCAAACACTCTCGGTTTCCAGTATGGTATGAAGTTCCATTGGGACATTTAAAAAGAGTAGGAATGTTTTGAACGCATGTATAGTACTTCCAGCAAAATGTTGGGTGGTCAAAGGATCCAAAAGTGTCTGGGCATTGGTAAATGTCATCTTTATCAAGTTCTGTAAAAGTAAAAAAGGGTTGGTAAATAAATCGGTAATAAACACCATAATTTAAATAATTTACTGAGTTTCTTGAAATTTAGTGGACCTTTTTCGTTAAAACAATATTATTCCTTTTGAAAACTTTATATGGATTGCAAGTTAACAAAAGTGTTAAAGAAAAATGATTTTATGAATTTAAAGGCATCAGACTATTTATTTTTTTATATAAAAGCTCAATGTCTGAAAATCATAAAATAATGTAGTTTTAAGATAGATCTACTTAGAATAAATTTAATACACAAACGATAACAAGCATTATTTTTGTTTCAGTTTTGGGGGCAGGCTGAATTTTTTTAAGCATGATTGCCCTTAATGATAATGCTAGTTGGCTTTTGTAATATATTTTCTAACATCTCTCCTTATTATATTGATCAACCAATTACGTTAAATCAATGTCTAAGTCAAAACCAAGCTAAAAACAAAGATATACCTAAAAAATAAAAAATAAAGTTTACAGAAATGTTGGGGGATCCACAACATTTGCCATACAGAAACTGAAATTTAGGGTGCTTTAAAATTTGGGGGACCTGGAGCCGGGCCTTATGGAAGATCAGGCCCTGCTCACTTATAGAATTACTTGGTTCTGACCTTTTTCAATCAGTTCTTTTCTCTTACAGTCCACTAAACACTCAAGCTTGCATAATTTCTTCTGTTCATCGTACAGCTGGTACTTGGCACATTTCATGAGCTGTGGGTATCCAGAGTGACACTCGTAGAACAGTCCGCAGTCTTTCGGGTGAGGAAAACGGCCTTCGAGGGAAGGACATGCGAAAACAGTGTCCTGTAAAGGATCAACGTTGACCGCTTGACCTGAAGAAAAACGTGTAAAAGACGCTTAAGAATGAATTTGGGTATTTTTCGGTTTAAATTATTAAGTTTCTAATTGAATATCAATATGGTGTATTGAAATATTTATTAAGGTATCTGGCGACGTTGGTTTCACTTGTTTTAAATATGTAATTTATATCCGAAATATCATACGTATAATATATGTGATTGAAACAAACTATAAACTTAAAGATTATTTAGAATTCAAATTTATGATTTCTAAAAAACTTTTTATTTGTGTAAATTAGAGTATTTTTATTCTTCCACATAGAATAGCACAATTCCAAATTGAAAACATTTTAAGCAAACATTGACTCAAAAGATTTTTAAAAAATTTAACTTTATTATAATTTTTGTACATAAAATAAAACTAGCGTGATAGAACTAGTTAATTATTGAGTCGATTTCAAAAGCACTGAACTCAAACAACCGGTTCAGTAAACAATTTAAAAAAATTAGCGATAGTCTGTTTTAATTTTTTCAAGGAACTTTAGTAAGGGCATTTATTAAAAGAACGAGATATTACCAAATCAATCTGATAAATAATATGACTTTAACTTACTCTTTAGACCATTGTAGTCATTTATTTCTTCTGAATTCACAAAACTGCATGCGAAGGCTAAAACTGGAGAAAAAAGCGAGATCAAACTTTATAATTTTTTTTTCACTTAACTCTTAATTGTGCCTATTTTACTTAATCTATATTTTATAATATAGTAAATTTTCCTTTAAATGTATGAAAAACATTTAATAAAATTACATTATCTTATATACTCACACAGCCATACAGTAACTGTCAACATTTTAGTTTGAAACAACTTAACACGTTCTATTTTCCCCTGAAGTTTCTAAGTTACGCCTAGGATAAGGCTGCGATAAGAAACGCATATTATTTGAAGTAATCATTTTCATGATCGGAAACAAGACATCTGCGACTTGTGATCACTTTTATCATACAAAAAAATGTTTTATCGATCTAAAAAGTACCCCTGATCAAGTCTGCTATTAGTCAATATTAATATATTTGTTTTGTTTTAAAAATGAAAATTATAGGAACACAGTACTTAATTGACGTAGTTCAAATTTTAATTATGGGTATTTTAAACATTTATTCAATCTTAGTTCCTTTGATGTCTAATTAGGAATTCATTTTGATTTAACTTTTCCAACTAAATGAAAAATGTAGATGATATCTTGAATTTAACTACAAACCTTAGTAACTTTTATTATTTACATTGCAAAAACATTTTTACTAAAGAATATTTTTGTTTACAAAATTGAACTGCATAAAAATGTCATACAAATGATGTAAGTCCAAGGTATATCGCTCTTATCTGGATACAAACTATGTACGTCGCATACCCAACTTGACGATTTATCAGGCTGAATAAATGTTGTGTAAATACACTATTCAATTTTTTTAAATAGAACTAGTAAAATAATGTAATAATAAATATACTGTAAATATAATACACGAAAACAGTCAGAGCTAAAAATTTTGAATTAGAATTATTTTTTATTGGATTTTATTATTATAAAATAGTTGTTAAGAACTTTTTGATTTCACCTACAATAGCCCCTTTGTGAGAGGCATAACATTAGCAGATGGAAAGTAGTGTAAAGTAGACATTCTTTACTCGTCTCATAATCGATAATTTACTTTTTGGAGAGAAGTTATTTGAAGAGTGTAGTTTCTAAATTCGAATTATCCAAAGTATGTATAAACAAAATATACTGTCCGGAACGCGCGTGTTGAAAGTGACTTCGTCCAAATGAATTTACTGTTGTCAAAAGTCGAAAATGGAAGAGCCGTATTTTATAACCACACTCTCAATTAAAAGTCAGAAGTTCATCTAAGGACTGTTTTGGGGATATCCAAAATAAAAATAATAAAAAAATCAATGACCAAAAATTGGCGACCAATCGCTATTGGTCTGAATGCTATATATAATTAGATGCAAGTAGTGAGAGGTATCAACTAAATTGTGCGATTTTAGTGCTGGTGAAACGAAAAGAATTTGCTATGCTTTGGGTTTTAAGCAGTATCTGAAAATAATACATTATTGCATCGCTTATTAATAATGAGGTATCGATGTATATGATAAAGATGCAAAACAAATTTTTTATAACAACGTGCAAAAAAGTCGTTGCGAAAGTAACACTTTACGTGCTTACGTCACAGGCAGTGCCAAAAGTAAGTATACTTTCGGCACTAGTGCGGTAAAGCAAATAAAAGAATCTGTTTGGTAGAAAAACAAAATGATGTCATGAATATCTGCATGGAAACTAAATGATGTCATGAAACTCACTTATTTCTATTGGTTCATTGCTTTTGCATTTTCTAATATCTCCATGAAAACTACAAATACTACAAAAAATTATGAAAGTAAATTAAATAAGACAAAATTGAGGACAAACATTTCAAGCTTTTGCACGTTTTTTAAAAAAATATTGTAAGCAACCAAATAATACTTTATTAAGCTCTTGTCATTATTTCACTCGACCTACGGTCACGTGAAATAAAAGCCACTAACTTAATAAAGTATTCTTTTCGGCACTAGTTGCTTAAATAACTATTAAGTGATGCATGACACTTCAGACAACCCTATAAATGCAATCTAATGAAAAAAAATATGACATGAGCAATAAAATACGCAACCAAAAATTAACTATATTCCCACGATATTTTATTTTTAAATGATGGACGCCTTGAGAAATTTAAAACCTTGAAACTGAAACAATTTACGGCCTTGACCGTCTGTGAAAAACAAGAGTCTGACATCTGTAACGGTCAAATGTAAGTTTTTATGAACAGCTGTTGGAGGATTCAAAATGTGCAAACGATTTTAAATGCAGTTTTGATGAGGTAGAAAAGCAAGGTGTGAAGAGATAGATACATTAAAAAAGGAAGGATTTGGTGCATCAATGAAGTGTGACACTTCTGGGGATCTCCTAATCTTTTTTTTTTTCACCAGGAGCTTTTTTTTCTAAGGGTAGATTCTACTTACAAAAAGATGGTTCTCCAATGGACGTAGTTCATTTGTGAGCTAAAAACTCTACAAAAGGTCCCTTCAATTTCTGCATACCTTATCAGAGAATTTAATCGAGAATAATAATGTACAACCTCTTACGACCTGGCGTTCCCGTTTGGGGACATTTTTTAAAACCTTCACATCACAATTAACAAGTTAAATTAGTTCCAAAATTAACTTGGTCAGGTACAAGAAGATTCAAATATCAGTGTTCAGCCTTCGACTGTAGGTATCAGTCATTTATTTCTATAAAAAATGAAGTTTAACGATGGTCGTGCGATATTAGATTGCTTAAAAAAATTATTTAATTTCTTTTTCAAACTTTTCAAAAAGTTGTTTTAGTAGTTAATTTTGAAAGCATTTTGCATTTAAAACAATGTTAAAATGAAATGTAAATTACAAATAAGTTATGCAGCCTTTTTTGATTTGCATTTATAGCACAAAAATGTGTATTCTTGGCGCTTAAGGCGTGTCTCTCAGTAACTACTAAACATTTTTTTTCTTAAATTACTTTGCAAAACATACTTTTTAGCATATATTTGTATTAAAAGTATATTGAGATTGAGAATATACGGTAGGATTTTGCTCGGGTTTTAAGAGGATAAGATAACTTAACTATTTCACATGGTAGTGACCAGTTATGCCAGTAAAAAAGATCCGTAATTTAATATGTTATCTTGCAACGCAAAGGTGAAATTATTTTAGTCACATGTCTTAAAAAGTTCTGGTATGGAGAGACTAAAGGAAAAATGACACAGGCTCCATTAAAAATAATTAGCATAATTGGTTTGTTTCATGTGGCGCAAATCATTCCTACTTTCATTCCTTAATTTCATTGTCAGTTTGACATTGTGAGCTCCGCCACGACATAAACTTCACCTGAAAAAATTTGAACTTTTTGTGTTGAAATTTTCTAGCAACTTTTACTAATATCGTTCAATATAAAATAACATATCAATGTTTAACAGTTTCAGTTTCATATTTCGTTTAGCAGATAAGATCATAAAATCATTTACTTGCATTGAAAATGCTAAAATAAAAAAATTCTGATAATTTACGATTATTATTTACTATATATTGCATGCCTTATAGGGTGGAAAAATGCGACTCTCCTTTCCCAGATTAGTAATCTTTCGCCAAATTCCCGACATAAACCCTATCTTAAAAAACTGAAAATTCTTGTTTTGAAAATTTCAAACAACTTTTACTAAATTTTCTCCAATATTTCCATATAAGTAATGAAGGTTAGGTTTGAATTAGCGTCTCACTAGAGCTACACGAGGGCTATTGGCGACTGGCGTCGTATCTCAGAACCACAGTCAAGTGACGAGCCAACACCTGAATAGGCACCCAACCGTTAAAGGCGACATCGTACGCAGCGTTAGGACAGAAGGGTATTTAACGTGCACTCCCTTACATAGTTATTTTGGCGATGCTCGGACCCGAACCTGGGACCTTTCGCATGCTTGGCAATTGCCTAACCGACTGGGCTTTCCAGCCCATAAGTAATATAGGAATGTTTAAAAGTTTCAGTTTCACATTTTGCAACATGGTTTTGTATGCGTAGATGCATGTGAACTGTCATATTGTAAAATGATAAATCACTATGGATTGCTTGTACGTTTGTCATAAGTTAAGAAAGGACTCATTTTAAGCTGCCAAGTGAAAATGTTCCAATGATTTATCGAGTTGAATCTTTGGTATTTCTCTTTAGAAAGATGGTATGATTGGAGTTGTAAAAAAATCGAGACATGTGTTTCACAAAATTTAACAGCTGATAAAATTAATATTGATATCTATTAATATATATTCGTTAATAAATATATTAACCCTTTCACTATACTTGGACGCACACATCGTCCGTCCGTTTAATCCATTCCGTACGACTAGCACGTACACAGTGTATACGTCGTTCACTCTACACTCCGTGCCACCCTAACTTGAGTAAAAAGAAAGAGTAAAAAGGCAGAGGGAAACGCGCAATTAATCTGTTAGTTGGAAACTCTTGTAAGGTAATATTTACATATAAAAGGTTCTGAATACAATGTAACCAAAATACACTTTTCATTCTGATAAAATTGCCAAGTTTTCTCAACTAACATTAATATCTGTTAGACCTTAAACGAAATTAATGTTTTAAACATGTTTTCTGGATGGATTCACAAATAATTTATGAAACTCTTTACGTGCGCGGAAGGATATTCTCCATAGCACATTTCTATTTACCCAACTTAGGTTGGAAAGGAGTGTATACTGTATAGTAAACAGGTGCAGGCAAAAGCTTTGCCAGCCTGGTCTATAGTCTTTTAAACTCGAGAAATTAAAGCCTGGGAGTAATGGGGTTAAAAACTAACAAACGCATATTGTATAACCCGTTCTAGTATCAGAAATTTCTCTTTTAAATTTCAATTTTCAGCTAAAATCTTTAAAGCAATTGAATATGTAGCTCTTACCTTGTATCTTGTTTTCCAACTTTACTTAATACTTATTTGTTTTAAAATTTATTAAGTTTATAAAACAATATTTAAAAAACAACAACGCTACAATGTAGTCTTGCTACATTATATTTTCCCCCCTGTAAACTAATAGAACCCCCTACTGCGTTAAACTATGCATAACTGTATAGTTTAGATAGAGCTTTAGATCAAAAAAATTCTATCCAACAAATCCCCAAAGTTAAAAAGCCACAGGTATCCATATATATACGCGGAAGACGGTAGCGTTTAACCACTTTTAAAAGACCGCCATTATTTCCTATGTCCGAAAAAAATGTCCCATGATTTTTCGCATTCAAGTTACTGCATTCCACGATCACTTTTAAAGAGCCATTCTTCAATAAAAATATCCACAAAAAGAGATGAGAAGCGTTTAACCTAACCTGCTGTGTACAAGATGCTGTAAAATTTCATTGTTGGTCACAAACCCCGCAGAAGAATGAGTTGAAAAGGATAGAATATTCTTGCACTGCATGCATAAAAATCTTGAAAAACGGACGACACCATTCATCGGGAAAAACCATGAACTTTTTCAACATAGGAGGGATGGTAAACAACTAACTACTGGATATTAATTAAGCTTTTTTAATAACGGACTGTTTTTTAATATGAATAATTTAGTAAATAATGATCTATGATAATTTTATTTTATTTAAGACTTCAAAAGTACATTTGTTTTTTTCATTAAGTATTTTTTGTTAAGTTAGGCACTTATATATTTAAAAATATTTTACGGAAAATAACCCTTTATACAGGGTAAATTCTTTTAATCAAGAACTTTCATGCACACACAACAATCGACATGAGTATTTTATATAAGAGGAACACTTTTAAAAGTGTAGAAACAGAAATAAGACACGTTTTACCTATTGGATAACATTTTTAAACAAATAACTTAATTTCAAAAATGTAATAAGAATTTTGTATTTTAGATAATTTTTAACCTAGAATTCAATCTTCCGTTTAATATATAAAAAAAATTGAGAATTGTTTGACACAAAAATTCTCAATATTTTTGTAAAAGAGAGTGTAAGAAATAAGATTGTAAAATGGCTATCATTAGTTAAGTTGAATTATTGTCGCACTAGAGAACCATTGTCAAGTGACGAGCCGACACTTATGTAGGCACCCAATGCAACTTTTAAGGGCAACATCGTAAGCGGCGTCGGGACTTCGGAGCATATTTTATGTGCACTTCCTCAACACGGGGATTATTCGTCGGACTATTGGGACGATTCGTTGGAGTCAATTTTGCAATGCCTGGACCCAAATCCGTTATCTTTCGTATGCAAGGTAAACGCATTACCGACTGGGCTTCCCAACCCCGACAGACGTGCTCTTTAAATCTGTGGAGTTAAAAATTCCGACGGCGTCAGCGTGCGATGTCGCTCGAAGTTCCGTTGGGTGCCCGCTCAGGTGGCTACCTCGACACTTGACCAGGGTTCTAAATTACGAGGCGTTATTGGCTGTGTCAAAGCTCCTCATGGAGGCTAGAAATAGGCAGCCGGAAACGATTACACTACATTACACTACACGAAGACCCAAAAAAAGGCCGCCCCGGTGGCGCAATCGTTAGGACGCTGGCCTTTGGACTGCTGGGGTCGGGTTCGAATCCCGGTCAGGCATGGATGTTTGTGAACGTCAATAAATGTTGTTATTTGTCTATGTGTTATTCCTTCCTATGTGACTGTAAAAATTATTTCTGTGTCTGTCCCACTTGACGAAAGCTTATAAGCAGTTCTATGAACAAGCACACAAGCTGGAATATATACAGTGGTGGAAATTGATTTATGAACTGGCAGTTTTTTAACAGCATTTCTTTATTAAATGCGTTTTTATCGATTTAAATTTCGTACACTATACAGGCTTTGTATTATTAATTATACCCGTAAATAAAATTTTATATAATTTCGTAAACAATTTATTTTGTTGATATTTTAGTTTTAGCATAGGGAAATTGATTTATGAACTTTTTCTTTCTTCTCCATTAATAATTACTAAAACTATTTTTTTCGTTATTTCTTCCTTGATTTGTATTTTCATAGACAACACGAAACTTTGCGTCAAGTTTTGGTCAAGCAATTACCATTTTTTAATGATTAAGTTCTTCTATTCCATAACTGATACACACTCCATCGACACCATACTCCTTTTGAGTAAATTATTCATACCAATTGATCTCAGACATTATTCTTTGGGTTTAAGTCAGGGCTATTGACAGGATGATCTAAATGAACAACATTTTGTACATTAAACCATTCTTCTATTTCGTTTTAAATGTGGATACTTGCATTATCTTGAAATAAATATAGAATCAAAAGTATAGTTCTTCCACGCAAAAAGGAATCAAAGAATTTTTTTAGAACTAATCTGCAATAAAGTGATGTTTGTCAGCCCTTCAGAAACAATACCTTGTTTCTTCAATCATAAGATATCGTTGCCCAAACCATCAAACTTCTACCACTAACATTTCTGCCGAAGACAGATCTTGGTTACTTTCGAAGATCCTTTCAATAACAGTTTAAACCATCACGTCCCTCCAAATTGAATTTTTTTTTCATCAGCAAATGTCACTTTTTTCCAATTTCTCTCAATGCACCCCCACCCAATCCATTTTCATGTAGTTATGACCATATTTTAATAGCCTGTTCTTATGGTGAAGAGTCAGCTTTGGACCAGCCTTCATTTTGGAACATTTCAAGTTCGACGACGATATCAATATTTGTCCTACTCTTCTGGGAGTTACAGGAAGTGATAGTTCATAACAAATTCGTCCTGTAATGCACAAATGCTGCCACAGATGGTAACTTTTTGGGATGCGAGTCCAATAATCGTGCTTTGTGCCTCGTCCCACGATGGTTACACCTTTTTTATTGATGGTTTTTGCCGTAGTCAGAATGATTCTTCAAATATTTATGAATTATATTTATTGATAGTTATAATTAATATGCTGATTTCTCTTACAGATTTCTTACAATATTATATAAGGGTCATTTTTTTACCTTTTTGGCTTCAGGCAGTCCCGCAAGCTTTCGTATTTAGTAAAATGGGAATAAAACAGATAAATTTCAACAAAGTTGCCCTTAATCTTATTTATAAGCATTAATAGTAAGCTCCCCTGAAGTTCAAATGAAGAACTAGTTAAAATATTTGGTACCTGGGTTCAAAATAAATATGAGTTCATAAATCAATTTCCACCATTTGACATGCTTGAAAACTAAAAATAGATATATTTTTTTTTAATATCATTTTTTGAAAAAAATTATGTGTGAAAATCCTTTATTATACTCTGAATATACAACACACAAAATTCGAATTGTGAGCGCTTAATACAAAGCGATATCTGGTGAAAAGAGTGTTAGTTCATAAATCAATTTCCACCACTGTATGTGCCATACGATACCCAAAAAAAAAGTCAAAGCCAGGTAAAACTCTTATAGCAAAATAACAAAACCACATTTTGCGCAAACGTGACTTGGGCACTGTCATAACCACCTGGGTTGGGCATCCCGAAAAAATAGGTGCTTCCAAAGTCAAAGGTAAGCAGGGAGTGGCCCGAAGGGGGGGTTCAAAGACCCTTTCGCTAACAGGTGACGGAACAAAGACCGACGTTCCTACCCCTCTCAAAATATAGGATGAGGGGCTTTTTCGTGTTTAATCTCTTCGACTTTTTTTCAGGATCCTGCCTGTGTATATACAAGAATGTGTGTCATAAAAAAGTGTTTGGATGGTGTAGTGATAGATTTGAGTGATGGTAACAAAGGAAGATATATGATGGGTTCGGTTTTGTGGGGTATATCTACTTTTGGTTTTAAAATATTTAGATGGAGCTGAACGTTTTTATGAAAACTTGATTGTCGGTTAACCCTCTAGTGATAACTGTTGCTATTTGGCAACATAGACTTCAATCCATTTAATGACTTCAAAATAGTGTTGCTGTTTAATAACTTTTGAAATTTGTTATCTGTTGGAAGCTATATTGTTTAGAATTATGTTTTAGAATGAAAAGCTAATTATTAAAAAATTGATTTTATGTTTCATACAATTAAAAGAGTACAATTCGTTCTCAATGCTAAGTCTATTTGGATTAAAAAAATTTAAGAGTTTATAAAAGTAAATTCCAAGGCACAGAAATTTTTCAAAATATTTTTCCGTAATATACATGACCATAAAAGAACAAAATATATTTTTGAATAAAAATCATCCTCGCACTTTCACCGACTAAAATTAAACTAATTATCAAATTTTCGTTGCTGTTGAATAAGTGGGTTTTTTTTTAGCATCAAACTTTTATGGACTGGTAAGCCCTTGTATTACGAACTTATTCGGCGGTCCCTATATGGCTCTCCCAAAAATGTTGTGTTTCATTGCGACAATTTTTTTGAATTACTAAATTGCATTAATAGAAACCAATGCTTTAAGAACCTGTTATTACAGTTAATAACTTCAAGCAAATCAAGCTGTCAAACAAAACTATAATTAACACATTTAACTCAATACTTATAAGTCCTCTTTATTTGCTTTCCTAACCCATTTTGGCAAAAAAAATAATTACAAATAATTTTGTACAGATTTCTTTCATGAGTTTTGATCCATAACGGTCTCAAAATCAATCATTCAGCATAATTACCTAACTTTTAATGACTTATGAGGGAAATAAAAAAAACCAATCCTGCCACTTTCTAATTCCTGTTCTCTGTCATGTTCTTCGTTCGAAGACGTTATAAGAGACATGTCTGGAATGAAGTCTGGAGAGACCTAAAGTGCCGACTGCAATTCCAATCAAAAATGTCCGGCGCAATCATCTTCTAATCAGCAGTACTACGTACTGCAATATTAAGAGCAATCAACTGAGAGGGATCGTCCAGAAAGTGTTAACTGGTTGGAATAGAAGCGGGTATACAAATCGAAGTTTCTCTGTGTTAATAAAATTAAGAAAAGAAATAAGAATATCATAAGAAAGGAAAATATTTTTCAACGCTAAAAATACGCTGTAAAGTGAAGCTTGAAAGTTTATGCTTGCAAATTTTCTTTTCTAATTGAGGTGTAAACCAACTTTTAATCTAAAAATTACAGATTTAAAACTTAGGAAGTACAGCTTTTTATGTAAAGATGTTGAGCAGTTCGATGTAATTAAAGTGTAAGAGTTAAAAGTTGGTGCGAGAAAGGCTCACTTGGGTTGTTTTTTCCTTACATGATGTGTGATAGTAAGGAAACAACATTGACGTGATAAGTAGTATACTTTAACTTTCAAAATATTAAAAACTTTACCTTTTAATCAATTTAATTGAATTTTAAGTAATAAATAATAATTAAGTTTTCTCCTTGAGATTTATAAATGCAAAATTTGCACAAGAAACGGAAACATAAATTTCTGAAAATGGAATTTTAAATTGAAAATAATTTCACCGGCTGAGACAATTTAAATATTTCTAATGCCATAGAGATTCCCCGTGCTTTGGTCATAATAATAGACTTGCGTTGTAAAAAAATTCAGTCACTTCTACCAGCGTCCAGCACGCGGGTTTTGTATTCTAACGCCTACAAATGTGCTGTTCCATGCCCATTTGCCTTTGCCGCTATCCAGTTTTAATTCTCCATTGGTATTAGCAATGAACACTGACCAAGGTCCCGGCAGATCACGTCGTGTATGTGGTTGCGCAAGCTTATAAAATACAGAGTTTTGTGCAGAATTGTGTTTGCAGCATAAACTGTGAGAATGTGTTGTGAATGTAAGGAATATGAATATGTGCTGGATTTTTACAGATTATTTTTCCAGTGGGGAGAATGTAGGTTGACACACCATCAAAGTGGGCTGGGGAGTCCTGTCGGTAAGGCCACTTGCCTAGCATGTGAAATTGCAAAAGGTCCCATCAGGTGTGGTCCAAGCATCGTCAAAGTAATTGAAGGTCTATAAATGGTCAGCCAAAAGGTCAAACGGTCAGACGAAAAACACCCCGTTTAGGGGGAGTGTTGGGGGAATCCTGTTCCCTTTAAAAGAGGGAGCAATCTGTTCATTAGCACGAAAATCTGAATTTTTTTCAAATATGTCACTTATCACGTTCTTCCACTAAGCTCTTCAATTATCTAGAGCAGGGGTTCCCAACCTCTTTGCACCTACGTACCACTTGACTCTTTGAGAAATTTTGAAGTATCACCAAACCTAAATATTTTAATAAAGCGTGTCATATTTACTCTTCTAAAGGTGTTCAAGAGAGTCCTCCTCAACATTTATTCTGGCTCTATGTTTATTTTTTTATATACAATAGTTCTGAAAATCTTCTCTCGTAACAATGTTGCTCACATCACTCACACGTATGCTCACATCACTCTCGTGTACCAACTGATATTTTCCTGCGTACCACCAGTGGTACGCGTACAACCTGTTGGGAACCCCTGATCTAGAGAATCTAGTGTGAACAGTAATAAGTCATAAATAAGAATCCTTATTAAAATATATATAGATTGAAGACCCCGACTATCCTCACCGCAGTTGAAGAATGGAATTCCAAGAGCGTAATGACAACGTTAATGATTCGATCGCCGTCGGCGGCTCTACAACACTTTCAACGGACCGTCTGTCCATCTCTTTTATTTTTATTCCGTTCTTTTTTATCATTATTGCTATCAAATCAATTTCGTCCCCCTTCGAATGCCGCTATAAGAAAATAGAAGGAAAAACCGGACCACCTTTCGGCGGTATTTAATGCGAAGAATATCAAAATGAATACCTTATGAATGGAAACACTATTAAAGATCTCAGGGGGTGACATGGTGGCTGGAATTGCTGAAAAATGTTTGACGGATGGACATTCGGGAACTTCATTCATAATCTGGTTTCCTCGTTGGGTCATGAATATGAAAACGGTGCATTTGATTGGTAATTATGGTCGGGATAATTTTTTTTTGTTGAAAATGTTGAGTCCTGGACATTCTTGTTAATCATTGGTTAAATCGAAGGGATGATGGCTGATTAATATAGTTGTACAAAATAACCATTTAGAAGATTTTGAATGCGTTTTTATGGATTTACACAAAAAAATTCAAAGCTGTAAGAAGTTTTTCGTTATCGACACCTGCCCATATAACGCTAAAAGACTTCAACTAAAAAAGACTTGTGGATGTCTTTTAATGGTGTGTAACTTGTAATGCATGAATACAATAAATAAAATGCCGCCGTATTTTAATTGTATAATCATTTATAAGACAAATATATTTAATGTATCAACGTGCAATAAAATGTATATTCACACTTTAAATAATTTCTTTTCCTCAGTTTAACTGTATTGTCGATTAACCGGCTATCCCTCGGTCAAATTTAAGTTGGTTTTACAGAAGGTCTACTGTACTCAAATTACGCTAAATGCTAAAAAAATTGACTAAATTTACCTAGAAGACAGAAAGAATGTATTAATTCCTGAGTTTCATTTTTTTTTAATATAGGAAGATGAAGTGTGTAATTTCTTGGAGTTAGACCACCATTAAAATTGTCGCTTAATGCCTTTACACATTTAATACCCTTAACTTCAATAATAATTTAATCTTATACTCTAATCTTAAAAAAAATAACGACGCGTCTAACAGAAGGGAAATACCGTTTCATGTGAATGGGTCTTTTTTGTTACTTTCGTATCCCAGCGCAGGGATCAGTGCATTTGGGGAACCAAACGAGCCGAGGTCCTCCTAATTGGGCGAGATGTCAATGCTTTTATCTTATGCTTCAGATTTCAAGGGAGGGAGAGTTGATAGGCATCTTCGCGCTCGACTGACAGTGGGAGAAAACTTTCCCATGGAATATGTATGGTCCGTGAAAGTTAAACGGGGGGCTGATGAAAAATCAACGTTATCTTAGGTACATGTATCTTTCTTCTGAAAAAAAGAAAAAAATTAGGTTTATTCAGAATCTTCACCCTCCAAAACGTGTACAAAATATCACATAAACACAAAATATCCATTTCGAATTTTCGTCAGTACATTATATTTCCTACAATATTAGTATATTCTTTCAGTACATTATATTTCCTACAATATTAATATATTCTTTCAGTACATTATATTTCCTACAATATTAGTATATTCTTTCAGTACATTATATTTCCTACAATATTAGTATATTCTTTCAGCACATTATATTTCCTACAATATTGGTATATTCTTACAGTACATTATTTTCCTATTGTGTAAGGTCATTGAAAGGGGGGGGGGGGGGATAGTCACTTTCTTATTGGATTAAAGTTCTGTTAGAGGGACATTGGCGTTGATTTTCATCAGCCCCCCAACACTGATGGAGCCTAATTTTGAGACGCGGTCGAGTGACGAAGTCAACACTTGAGCTGGCACCCTGCGGTCGACTGACAGAGGGCGAAAAATTTCCCACGAAATATGTATATGCAGTGAAAGTAAACGGGGGGATGAAGACAAATCAACGTTATCTTATGTATGCATTCGATGAAAAATCTTTTTTCTTTTTTTTTGGTACGGATTGATACAGTAGTCTAAATTTTCGTCACACTAGAGATACACGTAGGCCGTACGGATCGGTTCAGACGGACTAAAGTTCGAAAAATAGTTATTTATAATTTACCATCTCCAAAACGTGAAAAAAAACCACAAAATATCCATTTCGAATTTTTACTTCATATTACACAATGCTTTCATTGCCTTATATTTCCTTCCTGTTAGATATTTGAAAGTTAAAAAGAAAAGAAAAAGAAAGTAAGTAACTTATTGCATTAAAGTTCTACTAGAGTAATATATTGGCCACTGGAGGCTAATATTGAACATCCCTCGAGTGACAAAGTCAACACCTGAGCTGGTACCCTACGCTGTCGACAAAATCAACGTTGTCTTATGTATATGCTTTCGAAGAAAATTATTTTTTCTTCTCTTGGTTCGGTTGGATTAAAGTTCTACTAGAGTGACATATTGGCCACAGGAGACTAATTTTGAACCGCGGTCAAATAATGAAGTCGCCACCTGAGCTGGTACCCATCGCATCCTTATTTACCTGGTAAAATTTTTAATCTTATCAATCGTACTTGAATCAATAAAGTTCGACCGCATTGTTAGTTTCTTTGACTTTATATGAAATTAGTTATTTGGTTCTGTATTGTTACATTTCGGCTGAAGCTACAGCTGACCACCGTATCACAATATCCGTCTTAAACTTTTCCTAAAGTAATATTAAAAAATTACCAAATTCCAAGTTCAATTCGAATACCAAATTCCGAATTCCAAAAATTACCGAATCCAGCAATGACAACGAAAATTCCGAGCTCTAATCGGAGGGAAAAAAGTTGATAAAATAAGAGCGGACTAAATTGACAAAAAAAAAGTGAAATGGATGGAAATAATAAGAAAAGAGCAGGCCATCTCAACAAGCATAAAAATGGCCAATTCTCAGACCACTTATCGTTGCAGAATTATGATTTCGGGAAAATAGCTCTCATCTCTCGTTATTACACTGGAAATCTATTGTGTTTTTTCCCACAGAATCCGAGGCTCGGAATTTTCTCATACGTTTAGTTCTCAAAAAGTGAATTTCTTTACTACTGCTTGCGAAAATTGTGAGAATGTTGGGGAAAACAATAGGTGCAAGAACTGGACATGGAATTCTGAAGTTGATGTGACATTTCGCTTTGATGAGAATGAAATAATTTATGTTCAAAAATTATTTTGGTATACTTATCTAAAATCAAAATGCGAACTTCGGCAAAACATCTATGTGAAATTGCAATAGTGAAGTTGTTATGATTTTAAATTTCAAAAAGTCTATTTGCTTTTATTTTTTTTAAGGGTTTCAGGAATTAGTCACAGGTTTTTGCCTGAGACATAAATTGTGTTGGATAATTATTATTTTTACAAGAAATACTAAATTATATAAGTTATTTACTTTTTTAGATTTGTAATAAACATACGTCTCATACGTTTAGTTCTCAAAAAGTCTCTCTTTACTACTGCTTGCGAAAATTGTGAGAATGTTGGGGGAAAACAATGGTGCAAGAACTGGACATGGAATTCTGAAATCGATGTGACATTCGTTTTGATGAGAATGGTATACTTTATGTTCAAAAATTATTTTGGTATATTTATCTGAAATCAAAATGCTATATTCGCGAAAACATCTTGCAAAAGCGAGGTTCTTATGATTTTAAATTTCAAAAAATTTATTTGCTTTTTTATATTTTAAGAGTTCAGGAATTAGTCACAGGCTTTTGCCTGAGACATAAATTGTGTTTAATAATTATTATTATTACAAAGGTTTTCAAAATTTATTAACTTTTTTGGATTTGGAATAAACTGCTGATAATTACTTTGGGTTTCTGTTTAGATGACTGTGAAAAGTTTTTGTTATAGAAGTTTTAAAAAAATAAAATATAACTATCGAAGATACATATTTTTCATTTTGAATTTTTGTATCGCAAAACTGAATTTAGATTTTTGATGTCCCTATAATCTGAGAACTGATCAATACCTCACCTGGTCATCTTCTCTTAAGAAGTCTCATTTTTTCATTTTGCTTAATAAGGGTTAAAAGCATCTCTTACAACCTCTTCCATCCCGAAAGAAATACTACGTTATATGCTTATAAATTTAGTTTTCAAGCAATTACACTTTTAAAAAGTATGTTTTGCAAGTAATTCTAAAACAAGTTTAACATTTGTCAAGGGGCACTCCAATTTATTGGAATTTTAGTGGCAATTTACTGGAAAGATTTTAAGTGGTAAAAATGTGTAATTTTTTTGTGTTATGAATAAACAAACAACCCAATTTTGAAAATAATTAAATGCAATTCCAGAGCTACTTTCCCAAACGCTTCTCAATATTGACTAATGGACCTAGGAATAGACTTATCATCTTCAATATCACCAAGCAGGGGGTTAACCAAGCCAGGTCCGGCCATCTATAACCCCCCACAAGCCAGTCAGGTTCTTCGGCCGCTCAGCAAGGGATCTTCGAGTAATGCCAGTAGCCACAGCTTGAGATCGCCTAATGGGATGAAGAAGATGGTTTGTTGAGGATGTAAAAGAAATATTGGATTGTTTCCTGGAAACTATTTTTTTGATTCACGAAGAATAGTTGAGATGTTTTGGATTTTATTCATTAGATTTGAATAATATCGGTTTTTGTTTACAAAAAAAAGTAACTTAATAATTTAGCTTTTTACCGAAGTAGGAAGTAAATACGATTGATTCATTATATCTGCATTTTGCAGAATGTTTCAGTTTTTTATTATTCCGGATAGTAAAATTAGTTTTTTTTATTATTCCAGACTAGTTAAAATTACAAATAATAAATATATGTTCTGCAATAAAAAAAACTATAGTCTTCGGTATTGTATTACGTTTCTAAAAACATTAAACAACAGTTATTAAATAGAAGTACCGTCCTGGTCTTACCATAACAGTGTCAAGTTAAATTTTCAAATGTAAAATTACTAAAATAGATTTTTTTCAATTGAAGTCCATTGCATCGTTTAATTAAATAATAGGCACTCTACTTTACTATCCATAGAAGATTTATTAAGTTAGTGTTTTTTTACTAAGAACAAAATATTATCTTACTGGAAACTGGTAAGGAATTAAATATATTTTGGACCAACCTTGCTGGGTCTCTGGCCTGTTGTTGGTCGACAATTTTTGTATTTGTATTTAACTCTTAAAAAATAGATGTGAAACCCCCCGATAACAAGTCCTATATAAAAAGAACATAGTTACCATGCATCCGCAGTGCAAATTTTAGTAGAATTGGAATGGCATCGGTTCCCACGCCTATTTTTAACGTTCTTTGATTGTGTTGGTCAGATGAGGGGATGATCTCCCACACACATTTGTCATTCGTTCTTCTTTCGAACGTTGATGGTTGGTTTTTAGAGCTAGGGTGTCACTTAGGTCAGTCAATTGCCTGCTTCGGTTAGAAGTAAATTACGATTCGTCCCCTCCCCCTTGATGTTGTTGATTCACAGTGATATGGAACTGAGTCAGATTGTTGAATTCGGAGATGATTTTTTTTTGGTTGCGTTAGATCTAAAAGAAACGTAAAGATGCATTGTTTGATGTCAAAATAAAAATGTTCTGAATTACTCAACCTCTAGCCATTTAAACCATTAAAAAAAGCCATAAATTTGTTTCTAAACTTGTTAAACCAAAAATTTAGTAGCGTTTCAACAAATCCTTATGTTTGCAAAAAAAAAAAAAAAAAAAACTAAATGTAAAATAAGTATGAAATGACCACAATCCTCAATTTATGAAATCAATTTGTATTTTTGTAATGATCTTAGAGTGCAAGATAATAAAATACCATCTCATAAAATGTTATGATTTATAAAAATTTTATAGGTGTAGAGCGTAGACTCATCGCATTATAGACTCATCATAGAAGTTTCAAGATCATTTTGTAAAAATTCAAATTAATCCAACATTTTTAATGTGAAACGATGTTTTGAGTGTGTAAACTTGCCGAAAACCGAGGCTTAGAGCACGTTTAAAATTAAGGGTTCGTAATGTTTCAAGCAATAATAAGAATTTGTAAGAATTTTAATTAAAATGAAGGAGTGAGACAGAGAAAATAATAGAACACACAGGAATTGTGTGTGAGAAGAAAAAATATATAAATAGAAAAAATACACGAAGATAGAGAGAAATAGAAAATTAAAAAAAAAAGCTGAAATTGTTGTTACAGAAGTAATTTTTCTGCATAGTCAGTATAGTAGATACATAGGAAAAGCAAAGAGAGATATAGTAAAAGAGAAAGAGAGAGTTTAATTACAAGGGGCAGCTAATCTCGACTTTCTCTCTCATATTCTAAAACCTAATTTGCAATTTTCCCACAGTTTGCTCCTTGTTTTTCCTCAATGCACGATTTTCGGTTTCTGAGAAAGGGAAAAAAACTTACTGAACAGAAAAATTATTTGTACAACAATTCCAGCTTTGAAATTCTGTAAACAAGTGCAAATCTCCCAGCTGCATCGGTAATTGTAAGCTTTTTGCGTATCACCTCCTTTTCAAAGTGACACGGTAGCATCTTCTCAAGACCCCTGTTAAAAACAAAACAAACCACAGAATTGCTATGCACAAAAAATGTTCAAGCGAATACCAACCGATTCTTTTTTACTTGTTATGTATTCGTTCACTTGAACGGAAACATAAGGTTGCTCAAGATAAAGATCATTTTTAAAAATTTATGTTTTAAAATCATTTTTTATAATTAAAACAAAAATATATTATGTACGATTTGCATTTTAAATTTCTTTATTCTGTTTTGAATTTTTTCTTTAAATTTGCAACTTGCGACTTTATTAAATGTGAAATTGAAAAATGAGGCACAACGGAATGGATAAATATACTTGCTTATATATTATAATGGAACTCAATGTTTCAATTTAAATAGTTTATTAAATGTATTAGTAAAAAATCATTCAAAAAAGAATTACTTACTTTTAGTATTAGGAAAGAAAACATGTTTAATTTCTTTGAGTATTTCACTGAGAAAAATCTGCTACTCATTGCAATCATTTTAGTTTTGTAAATTCTTAATGTACAAACCCAAAACTTACTTGCCTTGAAATCTAACTCTAAAATTTAAGAAAAATATTCATTTTAGAATTAGGATAAAATAGCAAAGAACAGACAGCAATATATGAAAAACATTTACTAACAATCACCAGCTGTTCTGTAACTGAAACGCTACCATCCCATCGTTAGGTACACCCGGAATTCCTCCATGCAACCCTATTCCGGCACCAAGATGGGGGGGGGGGGCACCAAAGGGGGTTCCTTCCCGAGGAGGTTAGCTTTTTCCCACAGTAAGCAAGCAGGGTCAAACTATGACCTTTTTTTGCCTCCCCCTTAATTCTGACACTGCACTTCTCGGGATCCCCCCCCCCCCTCCCACTAAATATTCGCCCCCCTCTGAGTCCTGACAAGGGTTAAAAAAAGGAAAAATAAATTCCTTCTTAATTGAATTAATGCCAAGGCGTGAGTTTGGTGGGGGAGAGGGAGGGGGGCTTAGCTTGGTGGTGAAGTATAAATTATTGGGCAGTGAGATGGAATGTGTGGATTTTTTTTCCTTGGACCTGTCGTGTTATTGAAGGGAGGGAAAGGTGCCGAAATATTGAAAGAAAAATTTAAATTTTTTTTAACGTTATCTGCCACTGAGAACCGCTTCAATGCAAAGTTGTAACATTTTTTAAACAAGGCTCCCCAAAAATATCAATTTAATTCTAATATATAATCAAATAATTGAGACTCTTCAAATTCGCAAATTGAAATTAATTTCCTTCCGTACATTCAGTTAATATTTCAGTTCTCATTTGCAAAAAGCATTTGTAAACCGAAAAATAAAAAAGATATTTTTTGCAATCAAATATAAATTTCCAGATTTGTGAAAAAAAAATCAATTAAAAATGTAAGCTAAACATAACGTAAATTATATTTTTTTCCTTACAAATTTAGCCTTCGTTTAATTTACATTCATAACTATACGTTCAATTAAACTTCATGTGACAAGTGACTTGTGTGAACGAACTGGTATAATTTTTGTACGTTCCAATATTAAATGCAGAGGGTGAAAGCTAAACAATTAAAACAGTTTACCATTCGATTGTGCTACTTTATATTAACTCATTTAAGACAACATGTGAATTGAGAAAAAATGAATTAATTTTTTTTAAATAGTTAAGTAACTTCAATTTATTTACATCCTATTTTGACAGTTTTTTAAATAAAGATTAGGAGAGAAAAAAAAATGAAAACCCAAATTTTACTTCCCCCTGTCACTCATACTACTCAGAGATGCTTTAAAAAAAACCAGGGCCATCAGTGCTCTGGGGGGGGGGGGGGAGGCAAATGTTGCACCAAATATTGAGCTGTCACAATTTAGGATACAGAAACAGATGTTATCGAATCGTGGAATAATGAAGAAATAAATTATCTTGTTATTCAGACGATTTGGAAATACATAGAATGATTGCTTTTGACTGCAAGAAAATTTATCGTCTTTAATGCTTACTTTCCACAAATAAATTGGATTGTAATAGGAGACCAGGTGTTGTTGTTCTTTCACTATTGAAATACTTGGGTTTGTAAAATGTGTAGTTCATTTTGGAAATATAATTTTTTAGTTGTTAATGTTATGTTTACAAAAAATGTCCAATTTGTATTCATTAGTTTAGTCAATAAGATGCATATTTTGAATATAATTTGTATAATAATCACATAACCAAATAACCAATGCATTTGAATTCTGAGGAGTTGATCCCAAATAGTTGGATTCATAAATAAATTTTTGTGAGTAAACATCTTTTTTATTCCCAGTTCTAACAACCTGCAGTAAAACATTAATTTGAAGTATAAAAGATGTAAACTGTTTCAATTTTTTTAACAGTAAAAAACAATTAGGTTTGTAACAATAACTGTCTTATAGTACAATATCATCCAAATATTAAAATGAAAATTATATAAAATTTTAGAACAGCTAAGAAAGTTAGAACAGCTTTAATTCATATTAATACTCTAATTTGCCAAACATACTTAAATTTCGAGTTTTGAGATGAAATTTTGCATGAACGCTAGTTTCGATATTAGTTTTAACTTCAAACTTTTATCTGAAGAAACATTTCTAGTTTGATAAAGACAGATAAAAAATGTTCAGTTTCCACTTTTTATTTGCATTTTTCATTTACATTTTAAAAATTAATTAAAGAATCATAAAGTTTTATTACTAATTATTCCTTTCGGTAAAGTTTTTTTTCATTGTCTTTTTAATTGTAGCTAAAGAAAGTTTTCTTCAAAATACAAATAAATTTAGCAAACGATAAGTAATAATTATTGAATTTTTTATGAAAATTAGTTTTTTTAGTCGTTTTTCGTCGTGTATTTGATGACGTTTTAAAAAGTTTAATATAGAACTAAACGTTTGGAGAATTTTTGCTGTGTTTGGCGTATTTTTTAGGTGTATGAATTTTGTATGAAAGCACTTTTCAGTGACAGATTCTATTACAAATCTACTTATTGTTATAATATTATATTTATATTATATTTACTATTACACACAGATTTTCACCCAATCATAAGACTGAGATAAGTACAAGTATTATATCATTATGAGTAAGCTAATGCTGCCAAACCAAGCGATAAATCCTACAAAAACGCAACTTTCTCGGATCCTTATTTACGAGAGAAGCAGCGAGAGCATAAAAGAGAAACTTGTTGCATGACTGATATACGGTTGGGGTGTTTTGGGGGAAGTGAGAGGAAAAAGAAGATTAAGAAGAATATATAAATATAAAAAATCCCTCTTAAATGTCATTCGATTGGCCTTGAAAAGGGAAGTTTGGTGAGGCGAGTCCGTCCAGTAGTCCTATTTTAGCGCGACCTCTGAACTTAGGTGTGATGGATGTTCGATTGTTCTCCAGAAAGAGCCTGGAATGTGGCGGTGCTTTCATACTGACCTCTGTCTTTTTCTGTGATAGATTTCTTTTTGATTCACGGAAGTTGCCTTTGAAACATTTTTTTTTTAATGCTGGAGATTTTGGTTTTAATGAGTGATGAGCTAGATCGGCCCTATTTTTATTTTTCATCTTGAGGGTGGTTGAATGTTTGTCCAAAATTCTCTATCCCTTTTTTCCCTCACATAATTAAAAAAAAAACCTCAGTTTTTCCCATGGGTAGCCATATCAGATCCATAGTCCTTATCAAGGAACGAAAAAATTCAAGTCAAGTATTAAAAAACAAGGTTTTTGAACTTATTGGATCTGCATCTATTTTACACAGATCTAGTGTCAAAAATTGTACGTAACTTTAGGTCAAGAAAAAAGACCATAATTTTTTTTTCTGATATATCAAAAATAGTGCAATTGATAAAAAAAAGTTATTGCAACGCCGTAACTATATTGATTGCAATCAACTATTAATATCAATTTTAGTACCTTTTATTCCTTTCCCACAATGAATTGCTTGAAAATGGCTCGATTGCAAGTGTTATGAAAAAGTCAACGATAAATAATGTCGCTAGAGAAATGGGAGTTAGGGAACAGTTTGACGTCCCCATATCGTGGATTTTACGTTCTACTAAAACAAGTGAGTGTAGGGGAGAGTGTTGTACCTTGGGACAATTTTTACATTTTAATTTTTTTCTTCGATAATAATAGTTAAAATAAAAATTTAAAAGCAGCATTTCAACACACCAATATATTCCTCTATAATATATATTTTTTAATTCTGGCAACTTGAAATTAAAAAAATTGCCACTCATTTAAAGTAGAGAGGATAAACTGTCCCAAGGTACAACATGATGTTGTACCTTGGGACATACTTTATAATTCATTCAAAAGTCATACACTTGAACTGATTTGTGTCAGGAAACAAACTTTATTGTTTTTTCAAGGAAATACACAAAAAAAAATTCATAATTCAAGAATAATTTAAATTATACAACAAAAATCGCAAGTCCAAATTATTTAACATTATATCATGATACAGTATGCTTTACTGTCCCAAGGTACAACACACTACATGGTTTAAATAAAAGCAAGATAGTGGCCAATCAAGATGCATTATCATTATTTTCTCATAACCAAAATATTTTAAAATCTTCTCTTTTATGAAGAAAATAAAATGCAGTTGACTTTTTGTAAAAGTACAAAGGTAAAAAATTATATTAGAATGAGAAAAATATTTACTTTGGAGTAATGAAATATTATTTTTTGTCACCAATTCATCAATTCAATGATGCTAGTGTTAAATTTTATAATGATGATGTCTGTTGGTTAAAGCTACTGTTAGAAATAAACAATGTATGAATATTGCCAACAGATTCTTAGAAATTGTCAGTGTCCCAAGGTACAAGCGTCCCAAGGTACAACACTCTCCCCTAAATTATTTGCTGGTTAATATAATTGGTAGCGATTGTTCCGCATGCGCAATAAACTTTATTGTTTAATTGGTTTAGATTGTATAAAAACACGTAAACTCTAAATATGTATATAATTTTGGAATATAGTTAAATAAAGTATCAATATCTACCAAATGCCTATAAACGGAACTTTGGATAGATTCCATTGATTATCATTTTTTCCCCTCCTTAAACGATCTACGATTAGGTTGATAATGATACAGATGAGAGAATTCCAACAGAATTTCTTCGTGTCGGAGGACTTATTCGGCTCCCTGAATTCCACTCCTGCCCACCAAAGCTACAGTTAACTATATAAAAAAAATCTAATTAGTACTTGAAGCAAAAATTTCGTCGCCTCTCTACGACGACCTTTCTATGACCTCTGAAGAAAAAAAATCATGGTCATGATACCATCATTTAGCTTATAAAGAATGCCGCAATTTTTTTTTCACCACATACATTCGTCCAACGTATCATTCCTATCTGTTTTTTTCTCCTACTTATTACTTTCTCTCTCTTTAGTTAGAAAAAAAACTGCTCATAAAAAGTGGCGCAAAGTTTGGAGGTCTTGGTTTGGAGGGTAATTTGAGTCGTTATGTTTATATATGTGACTTTTCTATCCAGGAAAAACTTGGGATGTTAAACAGATTAACAAACTGTTGACTGTCGCTTGTTTGTTTTTGGAATGTTTTTAAATTCTTGGTTTCAAAAGTGAAAATATACATGAATATTATTTTATATCCTATGATATTTTTTACTGGTGCATTATCCAGATTGACTTAAGTTTTAAATTTGGTGCAAGGGAACGCATTGTCAAAACATTTTGTAAAACCAATTAAAAATAAATTTATCGTGTATAGGTCATGCGATGGTGGATATTGCCCAAAATCGTAGTTTTTTAAAATTAAAATTTAAATAAATCACAACTGCAAAGACAATTAATTGATATGATACATTTAAATGATATTTAATTTTGGATTGATTTAAATTAAGTAATTTCAAAGATACACAATATCTTTCATAATGGAAAAGAAACTTTTGTAACGATAGAAAAAAATCTCTTTAAAAAACTACTTGTCAAATAAAAAGGTCTTTAAAAAAGCTACTATAAGTAACAAATTTCATTTCATACTATATTTTACACGAAACCATCTCTCTAAAAAATACTTAGTTAAAATAAACCGATTAGCGAACTATTCGATTAAAAAAAAGTACCAAAAACGCCGACTGCTAAATAAATATATACCGAACTTCAAATGGGATTCATTAAAAGAGAGAGATAGAGAGGAAGAGAGAGAGAGAGAGGGGTCACAAACGGTTCGTTAAAAATAACAGAAACAAAGCATAACTTTTCCCCAAACAGTAGCTAGAAATTCAGATCCCCCTGTAAAGCAAGTAGGGGGAAACGAAGCATTCCAAAGAGCAGGTGGGTGTGACATTTATTTGGGCATGGCTTTGGATCATAAAAACAGCTGTTGCTTTTCGAAACATTCTCCCCACATGTTTTTATGTTTTTTAGATATTTCTTTGGGGTTTTTTTATCAGGGGCTTTCGGCAAGTCTTATCTATATTGTATGATTAATTAGTGTGCATTTGTAAGGATTCTTAGTGTTTTAGCAGAATGTGTTGCATTTGATATTGAAATTGTTTTGATTTTACATATGTTGCTTATTCCAAATTGAATTAATTCAGAATTATCCTATTAAAGTGAAATTATAATACCACCAATTCAATGAAATACTCATGAGAAATATCCTACTGTTGGTTTCTTCACAATACAATCTTAGTCGCGTCTCTTGCTCTCATAATTGAATCGGTGAGTGCAGATACAACGTCAGTCACAAATTTCAAATTTTTCTGGAGGGACAAAAAACGTAATAACTCCTCCATTATTTCTGCACTCAACACTCGAAACAAACGTCCTGTATTTACGGAACTACTCAACAGACTAACGTAGTTTTTGCGCCCAACACGCATCTTGCCTTTCTACGCTTATTTTCATTGAAAACGAGTTTTCGGATTTTTTTTTTACTGAAGTGGTCTCTACACTCACCGATTTAATTGCACGTATACACTGTAGCTTTGATTTTAGTTAAATAACGAAAGTGAAGGAAATTTCAAGATCGCAGTTCAACAAAAAAAAGATAAATATAGAATTAAAAAAATAAATAAAAATAGAAACCTTCAAAAAGCTTTTTAATTGACTTTTTTAACGAAAAAAAAATAAAAGCCAGTCACTCAATAACCATAAAATATATTGCAATTACTCCACTCTAGAAGAACTCCACATTTTACTTCACACGGTCACTCGGTGATATAAACCCCCCATTTCCTCGCAAAAACCATGGGAATTTCAACTCAAATTCGGATTCAACCATTTCTGATGAGAATAAAAAATATCAACGAACTTTCTAACGGTTTTCCCGGTCCCCCGAACGACAACTGCACGCGGCCCATCCACCCCCTAACAATGGAATGGGCACGTGGCAGACGATTTTTCGGAATATATCCCACCCCAATCTCGCTACGTAACATCAGAATATCGGGACGAACGAAATTTAGGTTATTTTTGGGAGAACAGATGTAAATGGATGAAATTTTAGATGTAATAGATGAATTAGATGTAATGGATGAATTTTTAGATGTAATAGATGAATTTTTGTATGTCATAGATGAATTAGATGTAATGGATGAATTTGTAAACATCAAATTTTATTTGTAATTGTTTTACTAAATAGTTCTGATGCAAAAAGTACATACAGTCTAATTATATATATATTTAATTAGTTGACAAGTTTTAATATAACTTGGCTTTAAAAAAAATTAAATTTCCAAATCCAAATAGAATAAATTGTGTTTATGTTTAAAAACGTTTGGCTTAAAAAATATATGAACTACATGTCTAAAAAAATGGATATTTGACCAATTGCTTGAACAAATTTGATGTCAACTGTCTAACTGTCTTTAGCTCAAATAGAGTTACATTTTAATAGTATTTTTTTTTGAAGCGATTATAATAAAATAATGTATTTCTTAGTGTAGAAAAGGAGAAACCTTATTCGCTCAAACGTTCTTTTTCTTCGATAAAAATATAAAATGAAATAATTTTAAAAACACACAACAGGCTCAAAATTTAATTTTTACAGCTCAAATAGAGTTACATTTTAATAGGCATTTTTTTTGAATCGATTATAATAAAATAATGTATTTCATAGTGTAGAAAAGGAGAAACCTTATTCGCTCAAACGTTCTTTTTTCTTCGATAAAAATATTAAAATGAAACAATTAAAAACACACACAACAGGTTCAAAATTTAATTTTTAAAGAACTAAATAAACATATACTTTATAAATCAAGAACAAGTGGTTTTCTGTGTTTGTTCAATAAAAAAAATTGGTAAAAAATGGGATTTTGTTACTTCTTTTTGATCTTATCCCCCGACATGTGGAAGCGACAGGAACCGTTGCGATTTCCGTCCGGGATACGGATTTTAAATCGTGGGAAAACGCATGTTCCGGGGGGTAATAAACGGGATGAAACATTGCCGTTTAATTGTTGTCACTTCTTCAGTCTCCGCTGAGAACTTTAACAGACTTTAATTGGAGCAAATTCGCTTTATCTATGTATCTATCTACTTTAAATGAGTGGCAATTTTTTAATTTCAAGCTGTCAGAATTAAAAATATATATATTATAGAGGAATATATTGGTGTGTTGAATTGCTGCTTTTAAATTTTTATTTTGACTATAATTATCGAAGAAAAAAATTAAAATGTAAAAATTGTCCCACGGTACAACACTCTCCCCTACTGGTTCCAATAATGGGAGTTTGATGATTCTTGTTTTCGGCAATTGTCAAATAAACATGGTGTTTGTAGTAGAAAAGAGGTCATTTTGGATGAAATAAAACAAGTTCAATTAGCGATAGGCCTCGTATTTTTGAACAGTGGTTAATATTTGAAAATAAGTTTAGGGTGGCCACATCAAAGACAATATTCGATGTGAAGACCGGATGGTTTGAAGATCCATCACTTAATATTTACTACATATAGGCTCTCACCGAAACCATATAGGTTTTCAGCTCCAAAGCATTATCATTATTATTTTTTGGAAACTCAAGATTTTAAAATTCACATTAAATAGTATTCAGATAACCTAACTTTTTATTTACTTTTATTAAAATTATTGCTTCGAATATTATTTGCCTTTCAATCTATAATAAAAAAGAATTGTCCTAAGATTAGGCATATAAGCAGAGAAGAAAACATTCCGTCAAATATTTGAAAAAACGTAATTTTCAACAAATTCATTTTCAAAAATAACGAATTTAGTCCAAACGATTGCAAAATCATGAAAAGTTTTATTCCCAACAACATTATTGGACTCTCTAATAGAACTATAATTACAACTTATTTTACTCTCCTAGAAAAGGGAATTTCTGCCAAATTGTAAATTCAGATCTCGCGTTACAGCCTAGAACTGCGAGAAGTCTTTTTTTTTTTAAATCACGCTATTTATAGAATAAAATTATGCGTTTTACATTGAACTAACATTTAGTGAGAAGTTTGGGCTTACTAATCTCCATGCCAACCTAACTTGCGTAAAAACAAAGAGTAAAAAGACAGAGGAAAAAGCGCGGTCGGTTCGTTAGTTGGAAACTATTGTAAGGAAATATTTACATACAAAATAATCTTAGAGAATTTAACCAAATACACTTTTCATTCTAATAAAATTGCCAAATTTTCTCAAATAATATTCAAATCTGTTAGACCTTTAACAAAATTAATGTTTTAAACCTGTTTTCTGGATGGATTCACAAATAATTTATGGAACTCTTTACATCAGTGGAAGGATCTTCTCTACAAAGCATTTTCATACACTCCTTACCAACCTAAGTTGGGTAAACAGAAATATGCTGTGGAGAAGATCCTTCCACGGATGTAAAGATAACCATAAATTTTTTTGTAAATCCATCCAGAAAATATGTTTAACACGTTAATTTTGTTTAAGGTCTAACATATTTGAATATTATTTGAGAAAAAATTGTCAATTTTATCAGAATAAAAAGTGTATTTTGTTTAAATTGTTTTCATATCATATGTAAATATAACCATACAAAAATATCCAACTAACGGATCAACCACGCTTTTCCCTCTGCCTTTTTACTCGTTGTTTTTACCCAAGCTAGGTTGGTAAGGAGTTTAGGGTTGGCTACTTTCTAACGGCTTCCCTGTGTTTTCGCGCCAAGAATCTCCATCTTCTCTATGCTTTATTCCAAGGAAGGCATCAATAAAACCGGGCCGAGCTGAGGGGCCCTTTGACCCTCTCATTGCTCGCAAATGGATGCAGCGGCCGCATGAACTACTGTCACGAAATACCTCGTGAGTTTGGGGTCACTTTACTGCTTCGAATTCTTCGAGTTTCGGGATTGCTAATGAGCCGCCGAAAAGATGGTGGAATTCCGAGAAAATATTATAGATATAAGAAATTCTGATGGTACTCCTGCCGCAAGGAATTTGCCACCATCATTTGACAGAATAGATCCATATCAAGCTAGTTGCAAATCCATTTTTAATTATTTTATTATACATGGAATTATTTTTATCGTGTTACCATTAGGGCGTTTTAATTTGTTTGAATTACAAGGATCTGGAATGTATACAAAATAACAAAATGTAACCAAGTTGTGTTGTTTCTTATTCCACTTCGCCTACACTCCTTGCCAAACCTAAGTTAGGTAAATAGAAATATGCTATGGATAAGATCCTTCCGCGGGTGTAAAGAGTTCCATAAATTATTTGTGAATCCATCCAGAAAACATGTTTAAAACATTAATTTCGTTTATGGCCTAACATATTTGAAAATAATTTGAGAAAATTTGGCAATTTTATATCAGAATGAAAAGTGTATTTTGTTTAAATTGTATTTAGATCATTTTGTATGTAAATATTACCTTACAAGAGCTTAAAACTAACGGATCAATCGCGCTTTTCCCTCTACCTTTTTACTCATGGTTTTATCCAAGTTAGGTTTGGCACGGAGTACGGAGTGTAGTATAGATATAAGAAATTCTGATGGCACTCCCGAAGGAAGGAATTTTACACCATCATTTGACCGAATAGACCCATATGAAACTAGTTGCAAATCCATATCTAATTATTTTATTATATATGAGAGGATTTTTATCGTGTGAAAGAAATCCATTGGGGCGTTTTAATTTGCTTGAATAAGAACTATCTGGAATGAATGCAAAATTACAAAATGTAACCAAATTTGATATTCATTATTTCACTTGGTCTAGATCGAGTCCAAAAGACCGTTCGCTCACAGAAAGTATCAAATTGTGTAAATTAGTTATGTATTACCTTTAATTTGAAGAAGGGTAGTTCACTTATTCAACTACTAGCTTATAAACATTAGTCGTTTCTATGTATATCACATAATACAAATTAACTAACTTTAATAATAGGCAACAAATAAAATAGTTCCCTAAAAAACTGCTCGTTCTTAAAATAAAAGATAAAGGAATAATACTTCACCTTCTCTTTCTCTTACTTTCAGATCTTTATTTTTAAAGAAAACCTTAACCAATTGCCATTGCTCTAACTGCAATTTTTAAATATAGCATTTGACGTTTATCAACACTGTGAAAAATCCTTCTATTTTCCATATGCAGTAATTTCCATTGAATTTCCTGAAGCAAAAATATAATTATTTTTGTTATTGAAAAACTTATTGCTTCATCTCTTATCACAAACCTGTGTGAACCTCTTCCTTTGTTAAGGCCCTATAAACCTTTTTCAGGGCATTCAACGGAGTAAGAAGAGGCCGGTTGTGAAAAAGTTTCAAAACCAGAAAGATGGCGAAAGAGCTCCTTCAAAGCAATGGTTTTCCAATTAATCTCGATAAAGGAAATTAAACTTTAATTGATGCTTGCCAACTTAATGGGAGATGCTCATAAGGAACTTATTATAGAAAATTGACGGATCCATTGTGAAGAGGTAAAAACATACTAGTCGAAATAATTTCAATTAGAATTGAATTAAATAATTATTGTCTTAATGAAAGTAGAACTTTTATTTTATAATACTTTTGTAGAGCTCGAATAAAAAGTTTTGGGTTAAAGCCTTATCAACAAAAGCTTCTTAGTTTAATTGAAATTTGAAGTTGGTGGAACTGTGGCATCCACAATGCCAGGATATACAAAATCTCAAAATATGGCCAATTTGATTTAAAATTAGTATAAGTCTTGTGCATTTAAATTGCCAATTAATAAGACGAAAGTGACCCAAAACCACTTAATTACGCATAATGAATTTCTGGAAAGAATTTAAAATCTCAAATCAGTATCGAATAAAGTTCTGAATTCTGAATATTATTTGTAAAGCATCACGTCACGGTCATGTATTATTGTAATACTTTTTAACATTTCCTTTCTAAAAGATTTACACAATATAATTACATTACATAAAAGTATTTCCTTACACAAGAGACATATCCTAATGATTTAAATTTTTTATCGTTGAAGATTTTAAATGCTCTTGTTTTTGGGTGGGTCGATAAAATGGGTACCAAGCTTGCTTGGGAACTAAACACTGGGTGTTCCATGTGAGGCTGACCATCTTACCGGGACTTATACATAGCACCCCAGAGCCCTAGGTCACGAAAGCTGAAATGGGCACGGCAGGCCTTGACCCAGTATTGGGCTGTTGCGCCGAGGAGTTTAGTTGTCTTTTAATCATTTGTATACAGTTACTTCATAAATATGATGTAACGCTGAATCTAATAAAGCTAACACAACACATTTTTACAGTACCATCGATCTCAACACCAAAACACCGTCACCTACAGACGACATTGAAGGAGGGTGGGACCGACACGCAGCAATAACTAACTCCCAAACCACCTTGCACTTGAAGCCCCTCTGTGAGTTTCAGTGGGGAAAGCCCCAAAACTCCTATTCCCAAAAAATAAGAAGTTCGGCAACAAGTGCTGTCCCACCCGTGAGAGAGGAAGTGGTGGTTGGTGTCTAGAGGAAGTGGAAAGTTCCGATGAGAGGAGAGATCTTTAAAAATATGGGATTTTTCCAGGCTCTACTTTCACCGGATTGACAGGGGGGTGCTTTAAGTTGGCGGAGTATCTCCATATTTGGGGAATTGTTTATTCATCCGAATAATTCGGAATCGAAATACATATTCTCCCCCAAAACTGAATTAATAAGACAGCAGTCGTACTCTTACGGAAAACCTGTGTTTATTTTTAATTAAAAAAATTATGTTTTCCTTGTTAATACAAATTGTGTTTAAACAGCACAAAAATTAGGGGGTGTTTTACCCAGTTATTCAAGTTGGTGTCAAAACAACCAAAAATTGTGTAATGGATCAAAAATTATGCATGCTGTTATAATTTTGTTGCACACATTTTCGAAACCAAATAGTTAACTTTTGTTTCTTTGTGTGTGTGTGTGTTTTGTGAATATTATCGCGATCAACAGATGTGTTGGTGCAACGTAAATTTGTGTTCTTTTGTCATCAACACAATTCTATTGAAGTAACACAATATTATATTTTTGTCAGTTTAGCACAATACTTGTGTTCCTCTTGTGCTGTTTGAAAGCAGGTTATTTCTGAGTGTAAAACTTTTGTTTATTACCTATTTTGTTTATTATTTATGTTATATTTTATTTGTATTATTATTGTTGTTTGTGTAAACAGTTTTGTTTATTACCTATAGGGATAAAAAAACATGCAAATACAAAATAGTACAAACTCGGTAAAATCCGATTCAGAAGTTAATTAAAGGTTCTCTCTTTAATATAATGTTAATGTTTAAAATAAGGAGTAATATATTTGCGTGCTCACTGCATATGCTTATAGAAGTTATCTATAGCATCATGTTGCTCACATCACTTACGCGTACCACCTGAAATGCTCCCACGTACCACGTACCACCAGTGGTACACGTACCACCGGTTGGGAACCCCTGATCTAGCAAGGATTACTGAATTTGTACACAATTACGCTTCTCACTGAATGTAAGTGATCTTAGCAATTTCAAAATATTCTAAAATGCATTGATTTTTGTGTTCTTAATAGTAATAATAATAATATACTTTTAATTATTATAGTAATTGTTATAATTTTGTTTTATTTATTTGGAAAATATCATTATTGTGGGGCGATCAAATAAATTAAGAAAAAACATTAAAATTTGCAATTTTCAAATCACAAGACTTACTTATAAGTATTACTATAAGTAAAAATTTAATCGAGTAGAAAAATACTAATAAAGTTTTACTCTTGGAAAGCTACCTTCCTTAAGAGTCTAAATTGCGTTAGTGGTAAAACAACAACAAAAGAAGCAAAACTGCAATAAGTCTGCTAAATGAACTTCAATAACATTTTAGAAAATAAATTCTAGTGAAGTGTGAAGGACCAAGTGGAAACATTTAATTTTTCCGATCTTTGGCGAACTTTTTTTACACTTGGCGGTAACGAACAATTCAATTTGACAGCCCTAGTATTTCTCTTTCTCATCATTCCCACATTATGTTAGCTCACTGGAAATGGCCCGTTACACAATTGATCCGCTACGGTGCAATGATGTGGGATAGTAACACACACACACACACACCATAACTCCTATGAGAGAAAGCACCAACCAAATAAAATGGGGGGGGGGGGGTATTTTGTTTTGGAACCACAGTTCCACTTATGTATGGGAATGACTGTGTACTCAATAAGAAGGTGGGGAAAAAACTGTTGTAAAAATGCGAAGTTTTCCAGAGGAGAAATCGTGAGTGAAAAACTTTAGCTATGGGTAGGTAATAAAAATAATATGGGAGGAATAAATTGGGAACTCCCAATATTTTATGATTTTCATCCTAATAAAAGTTTAAGTGATTTTTTAAAAAATGGGGCAGCAAATATGTATTATAATATAAGTTCCTTATGAAACCATTTGAAAGTAAAATTGCTAAATTTCCTATTTAAAAGATAAATAGACGTTTTTTTTTAAATAAAACGTTGAAGGTAAGATTTTTTTTTTTTTTTTTGAGGAGTGAAGTGGTTAGGAAAAAATGAATCAACTTCGTAAAGAATAACTTAGAATATATTGTAATGAAACTTCCTTCGTTGTAGCAAAGATTTTTTTTAAAAAAAAAGAAGGAAGGAATATATACGTGAAAAATTTTGATCTTAAAAATTAAACTCAAGCCAGCGTATCGCTTTCAACAATCGAATTTTTTCCTCTGGAAACTGAGAGCTTCCTCAAGTAATGAGTTGAAG
The DNA here is from genome assembly GCA_023701765.1 of Hylyphantes graminicola. Lineage (NCBI taxonomy): Eukaryota > Metazoa > Arthropoda > Arachnida > Araneae > Linyphiidae > Hylyphantes > Hylyphantes graminicola. The sequence continues at coordinate 50,786,567 of CM043116.1, forward strand.
CCTGTGAAGGACCATTACTATGGTCATTTACGAGTTCCATTTTGGAAGAATCAAACAAAAGAAATTTGTATTAGTCAGCTAACCCAGAGTTTTTGTTATTATGTGTTTTTAAGTATGTCACGGCATGGGCACGGCAGGTCTTGGCCCAGTAATGGGCTGTTGCGAAGAGGAGTTTAGTTTAAGTATATGCGTGTTCTAAAATATATGGTCTATTTTTAAAATTACAGACACAACTTTGGTGGAAAAACGCAAAAAAAAACCTTCAGAGCAAAAAATACGTTATTGAATTCGTACCACTTATTTCAAAAAGTGTCTTCTCCGCCCCCATAAAAAAATAATAAAACTTGACGAAATCAACTTTCACCAGTGAAACATTTTTATCTGCTCTGTTGGATTCTCACTCATCTCCCAAAAAATCGTGCGAAATAACTCTCTTAAGAAGAGGGGCACACAAAAAAAAATCGAGAAGACGCTTTCCCACGAACATTGTTTATTTCCAAAGACCCTCTGTCAAAATCCCGTCCACATTCGGTGGTCGTCAATCAGCCAAGTAGAGGAGGGGGGAGAGGGGGGGGGAGAGAAACCACTTGCTGGATTCCGACGGATCTTGGCGAGGGGATTGGGATGCCAAGGACGAATTTTGGCGGCATAAATGATGCGGTGTTGGATTTTATTAATGTGTGCATGTTTCAGGTATTGAGTGGCAACAGCGATGCTAATAAAAGTAATTCCATTTTCGGGCCCCTCGGTGGCCGAGAGGTTTAAGCGACGAGCCTCACATCGAGAAAGTTCTTGGTTCTGTCCTTGTCCTAGCCATACTATAGACGTATTCGTGCTGGTCGAAAAATTCCTCTAAAATTCAACGGGGTGCCCAAGTATACGTGCTCGTTAAATCTGTGGAGTCGAAAGTCCCGACGGCGTTAGCGTACGATGTCGTTCGAAGTTCCGTTGGGTGCCCGCTCAGCTGTCGACTTCGTCACTTGACCAGGGTTCTAAAATACGAAGCGTAATTGGCTGTGTTAAAGCTCCTTAAAAGGAGGTTAGAAATAGGCAGTCAGAATCGATTACATTACATTAAATCCATTTTCGAGTCTCGATTGGAGAATTAATCGTCACTTGGGAACAGAGGACTAATCAGAGAACCGATTGCAAGAAGGCCAAGAATGAAACTGGAAGAAATTTCGTTACCTGAAACAACCCAATTAACACATGAATTGATGTTGGATTTTGTGTTGAACAAGTAGCTAACGTTAAGGGTTCAATGCTCAGACAAACGGATGAGCATGGAAATTTTACGAATTCTGAATTACTTTGTATTGATATAATTTGTTCCAAAACATCATAACCTAGTTTATTTTATTGTGCGGTTTCTGGTAAAAGAAGATTTGATATTTAAAATTTGTATATGTTTTAGACTTTTCGATTTGAATTTTTTATGCATCAGAAATTTGTTAAGAGCCGAAGTAATCAAAATAATTGCACTAAATAGTACTGTAGTAATATAAGTATTAATAGCTATTAGTTAGATTGATATTTGATGCTCTATACTACCATTTCAATCTTGTAAAAAAGTTATTTTTAAACGTAAATGATTAATAGCAAAATGATTATTAAATGAATTTCCAAAATTCAAATTTAGATTTTTACTTAATACCAATGTTTTAAATGTCAAATAAATATTATTCAACATTTCTCTCTAAATTAAAAAGTGAAAGCACTTTTCGTGACAAGATGCTTTTTGTTGCGTACGGTAATAATAATATCTGTGTTGAAAAATAAAAATATATTTGGTTTTAAATACTATCTATAGATCATTCATGAAACACAATCGCACATTGAAAGGTTTTAAACATTACACCGTTTTATCTATCTTGAATTAATAACTCGAGGTAAAAAAAGAGAAAACACAGATTTAAAAAAAAAAAAACTTCTTGGCGACCAAAACCGGATTGAGAGAGGGAGAAAGTGAGGATGCGCAAGAGCAATAGACTTCAATATTTCCCATCTACTCTTTCAAATGATCAAGAATGGGATGGTCTTAAATTTATGTATTTATTCTTTTATAACAAAATAACAAAAATTGTATTCTCAATTTTCTTTTTTTAAATATTACACAAAAGTGGTGATTTTTTTAATATTTTTTAACATAACTTATTTTACTGAATTTGTACACAATTATGCTTCTCACTGAATGTAAATGATGTAGGACAGAGGTTAGGTTCCCAACCATTTTGCACCTGCGTACCACTTGACTTTTTGAGGCATTTTGGCGTACCACCAGACCTAAATATTTTAATAAAAGTATAATATTTACTCTTCTTAAAAGTGTTCAAAGGCTTTTTTTTTGAGTAAAATTTCTGAAAGAACTTCGTATTTAATGGTTAGATATTTGTTTATTTATGACATGCTTATAATAAAAGAGAAATAAAAATAATAAAATGGTATTAATTTCCAGTTTTGTGTATTACCTATAGGGATAGAAACATGCAAATACAAAATAGTACACTCTGCAAAATCCGATTCAGAAGTTAATTAAAGGTTCCCTCTTTAATATAATGTTAATGTTTAAAATAAGGAGTAATATATTTGCGTGTTCACTGCCTATGCTTACAGAAGTTATTTATAGCATCATGTTGCTCACATCACTTACGCGTACCACCTGAAATGCTCCCGCGCACCGCCAGTGGTACACGTACCACCGGTGTTGGGAACCCCTGATCTAGAAATTTCAAAATATTTTAAAAATGCATTGATTTTTGTGTTCTTAGTAAGTAGTAATAATAATATACTTTTAATTATTATAGTTATTGTTATAATTTTGTTTAATTTATTTGTAAACTATCGTTATTGTGGGCTGTGGGGCGATCAAATAAATTAAGAAAAAACATTAAAATTAGCAATTTTCAAATCATCCATAAAAACTTGAATCTTCTATATTTAAAATTGGTGTTTAAAATTACATCTGAAGACTTAAAACATAACAGCAAATTGTAAAAAAAGGGTTTTGAGTACAATAATCTTTTAGATAAACTAACCAAAATAACTGCTATGCTGGCTGTTTTAATATACATTCATCAAGACGATAGCAAAAACAAATGCTCCGTAAAAATAACGCACGTGATTAGAACAAAAATTCAGCAACCCTAAACCCACCTCGTCATTGGCCAGAGGGAAGCATCGCGGGAAACGATTAATCTCCTCTTCCATTCCATCGGACGAAAAGAAGGAACACAACTCTCATCGTCCTCAATCCGGCCGGGTCGTCCTACCAAACCCCTCCGTGCCACATCTAGTCCCATAGACAACACACAGGACAAAACATGAGCCAGGCCGACGTGTACGCCAACCAGGAGGACTTTATCCAGGCTGTGAGGGACGGCGACGCCATAGAACTGCAAAAGATCCTGCAGAGGTGGGACGGGATGGTGAACATCAACTACTTCGACAAGGAGGGACAGACGGCGTTGCACTTGAGCTGCCTCGACGGGAATCTCGAGTTGGTCAAGTTGTTGGTGAAGTTCGGGGCCGACATCAGGCTGGCCAACAGGGATGGTTGGAGTGCACTTCACATTGCGTGCTATGGTGGACATAATGACATTGCGCTCTACCTCATTGCCAACCAGACGAGAAGGTAACGATGCAATATGTGACTTTAGTGTGAATAGACGATTTTTTTTAAATATAATTTTCATCCATGGTGTAGTGACTGGCGTTAAAGAGCACCTGTTGCTGAACTTTTCCTCTCCAGTGTCTCTAAGTGTGGCCACTTAAAATAAATATCTATCAATTGAAGAGTTGAAACCAGGACAAAAATCGCATATCCTTAACGATGGTGTGTTCTCTAGCCACATTAACCACTTCAATAATCCTTTGAGAAGAAGACATTTAAATCCAGGTGAAAAGTGACATTTTCAAGATGGTTGAGAACTACAATAGTTTAACAATTGGCATTTAAAATATTTCAGTTTTTTTTAAAGTCCTATACTGATTCAAATTTTCATTAAATTGCACTGTATAACAAACTACAATATTTTTCGAAAACATTACTTTTTCATCTTACTTTGTAAGCATATATCTTGGAATATTTTAGAAGCAAACGCTGTATTCTTCTTCAAGTGTGATTCTGTAGATGTTCCACAATCTTGTTCGACGGCCTGAGTTCTTAAATATTGAAAGGAATAATAATTGCGTGAACTTTCTTTACCTACACCATTAGCTATTTTTTATATTCAGTGTTGAGTTGCAATAGTGGATGTACATAGTGTATATAGTTACCGTTGTGGGTGTGATGTGTGGATTGTATTGTATTTATTTCAAGAAGTACTTTTCAACCATGCTATGCAATCGACATGGATTTTTACAATGATATTAGTGTGAATGTAAGATGTATACTTCAGCCATTTCACCTCAAAAAGCCAAAGAAATAGTGGACGTGTGTTTGAGAGCCGTTCGGAATTGAGTGCTCAGTAATATTAAGAACTAAATTGAATGTCGTTTTTTTTTTATTTCAATACTTTATTTAATAATCTTCCAAATATTCCCCAGGTATTGAAGCCATTCATATACACACAGGTGTTTTTATTTAATATACATTTATTTAACTTATTATTATCACCAATTACAATTTAATTTTTTTACAATACAAAATTTGGATATTTTTCTTTCTTTCCCAATTCTTAATTTAATATTAATAATATATAAGTCTTAAATTTATTTTAAACTTACTTAAAAAGAATTAATTAGGTTTCAATTTTGAATTTATTTAATGTTTATACACATCATTATTATGTTTGAATAGATTCTTAAGGTGCGAAAGTTAATTTTTAAAATAATATCGTTTTGGAAAACTATAAATTATAAACAGTAGTTATTTTCAAGCATACTTTAGGAAATTAAAGAATATGAAGGAAAATAATAAATACTCATAACTGTTTAAATTATCATATTATATAAATTTTAAATCAATTTACTTTAAGATTTATTGTATATTATTTTCCAATCATATACTTTATTTGTATGTATAATTTTTTCAGTAGTACCTAATGCTTATTGACACAAACTTTTTCCTAGTCTTAATATATATTTTTTACGTAAGCTCAATTTTCTCTCTTAGAAATAAGCAAACAACAAACTTTTAGCAGTGTTTTATTTATTTGACAAACACGATTTAAAGCATTAACAAAATGTTAATTCATAATATTTTGTAATATTAAAACTACCTCTACTTGCATATTTGTAACATAGTATGAAAGGTCCAATATTCATTGTTATTAAACAAGTTACACCATAATCTGTTTTACGTAAGTGCAAATATATCAATTTTCATGATTTTTGTGTATTGTATTTTAACATATCACGTGCCATAAAATGTCCTGTTTACAAGGAGGAAACCCTTGTTTTGTAAAGTATAATTTTATATTTATTAAATGAATTATTTTTCTGAACCAAGCTTGACTTTAATTTCAGTATAATAATGGTAATCTTGATATATTAATAACATTGACAAATATTAAATATAGAAGTTTCTTAAAGGTAAATAGTATACTTACTTAAAATACTTTTTGAATCTTCATATTATCATATGATGCAACATATTTTTAATTTTAATAATTAATTTTTTTCTTTTGTGATTAATAATAACTTAAAATATTTTATATTAATTTCGATGAAATAGTAATTGTGCATGGTAGAATTAAAATGAATAAGAAAAAAATGAATGAAAAAAGAATAAATGAATAAGTATTTAATTCAAATATTATTTTAATAATATTGTCACATTTATGTTGTTTATCAAAAATAATGAACATGCAATTTAAAGTACACATATAATTTTTAGGCATATTATAATATCCAAAATCTAATTACCGCCATTAGAGATTTGATTTTTAATTCTATCTATCGGAAAACAATAAGACCTTTTTAAAAAAGATCATTCTATTACTTTTCGATTTTACCTTTTGCTTATATGTTTTTTTTCCAAAACAATAAAAACTGTTTTTCTTTTTAACTTTTATCCTATTACTTTTTTATTTTATGTATTCTTATTTGGTTTTTTTTTTCTTTTAACCTCTGTTTTCATTTAGTTTATTACAACATATCTATGATTACAGCAATTATTTTTGTTCGAATCTCATGATAACTTTAGAACAAAAATTTAATTTATTAATTATTTTGTAACTTAGCAATTCTTTTGACTGTTAGTAGTTTGAAAAATACTGAAGATCATTTAATCTATTTTAAAAAAGAAATAAGAAATTATCAAGATATAGCAAGAAAGCGAAGATTTCTTTTTTTTTTGTTTAATTTTAAAAACTAAAATTTTCTTATTATATTTTTTATTAAATTTTTCTTCCAAACAAGACGCACTTGTTCGATTCGACAGCCTGTACGAAGTTCCAATTATTTTAGAAAAAAAAAACCCTAGGAGTTCAACAAAGAACAAAAACAGCCTACTTTCCTGTTAATTTTGAATAAATTGAATTTTCTATAGAAAAACAAGCAATTTATAACAGTAACTGGCACCTAGAACAGTTTTCACACAAGATTTATTCACCTAAGAAAAAAATATCCAAGCACAGCTTTAGTTGTAGTACGTCTGACAGGGATTAGGAACTCGCGTATCAAAATTGAAATCTACAGCTCTTTTAGTTCCAGCTGTAGAGTGGCTCGGCTCTACGGACAGACAGCATAACTGACAGACCCAATGTTCAAAACTACTTTTTCAGAATCAGCACACTTCAAAACGTGTAAAACATAAAATCTTTATTTTGGATTTTCGACTGTATTGTAATACTTTCATTACTTATATTTCATATTAGGTAATTAAAAACAATAAAATTTAAAGTTACTTATCGAATTGGGTTTGGGAAAAAAATAACTTAATTTTCATTAATGATAAAGTTAATTAATTTAATTGTTATTAATTAAAAAGTCTTAAGTCAGTTTTTTTAATTGGTTTTGTGTTATTAATATTAGCTCAAGGTCCTTTTAAAGTTGAGAGGCCCTGCGCGAAGGCCCTGCGAATCAGCCCTGCCTTATGATCTTTATAATTAAACTATTCAAAATTACTTCACCAAGAACTTAAATTCAGTTCAATCTGTTGGCATACATTTCTTTCCATCGGGATTACTAGAAGAAGTATCAGAAAAAAGACCCCCGTTCGTTGGCGGGTTAAAAGGGCCCTTTTGTGAGGACGGCCTAACCTCTGATCACCTCGTTCCCAAGCGCACAATGGTCAACGTAATTGGCCCGCCGCCAGCCCGAATTCCAGCTGCAGTGGCCTGAGATGCGGTTATTGTTCACCGAGGAGATGATCTCTGCTCCTGTTTATCCTTCATCCCAATCATAAATAGATGGAATTAAAGGAGAGACAGAGACGCAGTAATCCTGCTCCGTAGTTGCCAAAATAAACCCATTTTGTCTGGATATCGGAAGCATTTGAAGATAGAATTTTCACCTCATGAATTGAACTAGACTATTTAGTTTGTTGTTGTTTTCTATACTATCACTTTTCATTTCAAAGTAACGTTATAATATTAATTTTGCAATAATGTTCAAACCTAATCGAAAATTTTACTTAAAAACTGGTAGCTTTGTTTCGAAAGCAGGTGCTAAGTTTACCAAGTATAACACTCTTTTTTTATGATCCAAACAATATGTTAAGTGGCTCGTATGTCTATCAAACGATATTAGCAGATGCGAGGCGTTGTGCGTAAGTAACCACAAGAAATATATAATTCTCTTTTTCAAAATAATAGATTAATTAACTTCACACAAAACTAATTTTAAAGCCTACTTTTTTTGTTATGCGTCATATTTTTTAAGTTATAACCTTGTATTTAGGGAATGTATGCGAAAATAAAATCTGACTTTAAAATTCTGCTATTAGTGAGATGCATAGAGCTTTGTAACAACAAAAGGCGACCGTGATGGGATCTATTAATAGTTAACAATACATTCCAAAAAATCAAGAACTTTTAAAATTGAAGAATGGGCTTATCGAATCAAAAGAACAGTTAATACAAAAATAATTGGTATCTGTTTCTCATCCGTACGGCAATCAGCTGTCTCTAATTGAATTTTAGTTAGTAGGTTCCCACTGAGTATGTTTGTTTCTTTAACATGGAGGGGCCATTGTCTTAAGATGCGATGACTATCTCACCAAGGAAAAAAAATGGCTGGGGGATAGAAGTGTGAAAGATCGTGTAATGATTAAGTGATATTTGTGTTCAAAGGGTTCGTTGTACAATGTCGACTTGAATTATGGAGAGAATTTATGGCAGAAAAAAAGACACTCTCAATGTCTAAATCAAATTATTCTAGGGTTTCAGGATTGGATTGACAATGTACGGAAAGAAGTCCAAGCCCAAATTGTTTTTGAGAAATTTCTAGGTATGTCCTAAAAATTATACTGGGGTCAAAATTATTCATTTTGTATTGTTTTTGTTCAGTTTTAGAGCATACAGTAGATTGCAAAGGGGTCAAACTCAAGAACGTTTGTTTATATGACGTTTTTTTTTTTTTTTTTTTAATATTAACCCTTTATTGATCGGATTATTTTCACGAAAACGGTCATAAAATTGCCAATTTTTTTTAATCTTTGGAAATGATATAAAATAATGAATGGAAATGATATAAAGTATGAACAATGCATACATTCTAATTTTTCATTTTTTTTTATCTTTGATATAAAAAAAGTAAGTTAATATTATTGGCATTTTAATTGGTGGTTTTACGTTCATTTTAATCTTATTGGCACGTTACAAAACCTCCGTGGAAATATTACTGGAGTATGAGATAGGGGGGCGAAATATCACCTCGTCATTTTCACGGGAAGGAGAATTAAGGGGTTAAACTGCGACAAAAACATATCTATCAACAAAAGGTTATAAAAGAAAACCCTTTGGAATGAAATAGGCAAATTTATCGCTGTCGCTCGTGATCGTATGTAAGATGGCGCATACAGAAAATGAAATCACTTTGACATTTTAAATAAAATATTTCCCTTAATCTTACTAACACATTTCAAATATAATTTACGCTTCACTCTCTTCCTTCTCGGAAATCCTTTGGTTTCAAGGATTTCCGCAGCCTCCTTGACCCCCCCCCCTCCCCCCTACATTATGCACCCTCCCGTGAATAGCCCATTTGTAGTTACCCGCCTCAAATCAAATGCCCCGGAAACAGTTGGGTTATATATAGATACTTTGTAAAGATTTTTTTAGTACGGGAAATTCGTTCAAGGATGATCCCCTTCTCCTAAATTTAAAGATATATGCCCTAAGTTTTATTGTTCATTTGGGTGAATAATTACACTATTGCTAGTTTAGTGAATATTATAAAGTTGGGAGATTAAAACCTGATAAAGTGTTTTTCTATTCATTTATACTGCAAACTGTGAAACATGTCATTTTTAATAATATTCCTACATTTATTTTAGAGAAAGTATAAGGACCACAGCAAAAATTCATATCAAGCCAAGTTATTTAAAATACACTTCACCGTTAAAATTTATAATAAATGAGGATCACGTAATAAAATTTATTTTAACAATTTAAATTTACCGAAAAAGAAACCGAACGTATAAAATATAAAGTTTTAAATAAATAACTTATGAAAATTTGTGTTTCAAAAAGGTAAGGAAATATACACAGCTTTTTTTCCATAAATATAACTTCCAAGTACATTTAATTTTTTTTTATAATTAACCTCGTACTTCCCATATGTTCTAAACTTTTCATAATTTTCATCGTTGTAATAATCCAAGTACACCTGATATTCCATTTAGTTAGGTTTTCACCATGACACAATACGCCGCTGTTTCGCAACCTGTTCTTCATTCACAATTGAATTAACATAGTACCGAAGTTATACAAAAGTATTACACTAGTTCCTTTTCCCCTTTTCTTTCAAGTAATTTTTTTATATGATTAACTTTGTGTATATACTTCCCATATGTTCTAAACTCTTTTCATAATTTGCATCATTGTAATAATCCAACTATACCTGATATTCCATTTGGTTAAGCCTTTACCATGGCACAATGCGCAACTGTTTCGCAACCTGTTCTTCTTTCACAATTGAATTAACAGTACCGAAGTTATACAAAAGTATTACACAAGTTGCTTTTCTCCCCTTTATGATTCCATTGACACCTTCTGTCAGTAGCCATATTTATTTCCATATGTCACAGGATGATTTTAAAATCGAAGCAGCTGCTGTTTGCACCTGATTCGATTTCATAGAGTTAAAAAGGGTTTGTCACCCACTATCGATTTATCCCCTGGTTTGATGGATAGTGGGTGGAGTGTGTAATTAAATACCACTTGAAATTTTTGGGGGAATATCGCCTTTTTTTTAAATCGAAAATATGGTTTTCAATGCTTTACCTTATTCGGAAAACGGCATGGATACAAAATCATCTGTCTTTTTTCTAATTGGTGAAAAATGTTTTTTTTTTTTTCAATTGTAAAAAATATATATTCAATAGCAAACCAGTATTGTATATTTTCTCATTGCATAAGCTGTTACATTATGCAAAACCATTAGTATTTTCCTCTCAACCAGCCTATCCGATTGCAAAAAGAAATGTCTTTTTTTTTAATTCTTAACTTTTTTAATTCTTCTCATTTTTAATGCTTGACTATTTATAAAATGCCTAACTGAACGACAAATACACAGATTGTCCAAATCAGTGTAAATAATGAAATTAACCGATCAATTTGTTTAATTGTAAAATAGTAAGTTTACATTATTTCGATAAAATCTGTATAACGCGTTTGGTTCGAATAATTAGCGCCTATCTAAGTAAAAAAAATACTTATATCTTTTCCCATTATTCACTTAATTTTGTAAACGCGACCAGTCGACCATAAGTTGATACCAAAATTGCATTTTATTTTTAGTCCTTTTTTAATGCACTAGTTTAATGTAAAAAATGAATTCACTCTATTTTAAACAATCAAAAAGCCAAGTCAAAAGTATAAAAAAAAAGAGCATGTTGATTTAATGCACACAGTTTCAGTTTAATGTGTGAAAGTGCCTCTTTTTTTTTTGACACTTTAAAAATACATTTAAACCTATCTATCTTTTCGTAAATCTCAATTTATCAAATTCAATGCTTTACATTCCAAATGTGATCAGTTACACTTGTCAAAGTGTACGTATCAGTGATAAATTAGTTTATACAACTTTGATAAATTGAACAAAAGTATTCCTGCTTTTCAAACACCATACGGGCGTTAAAAGTATAAAAAATTCCAAACAGATGTTTTCCTAGTTTTGAATTTAGCGGAGATCTGGCGACATCTGGATGCTATTTTAAAAGTACCGGTAACTATATCTGCTTAACAACAATACAGTACTACGCTAGGGGGATGGGGGAATGAATAATATGCAGTGGCTTTATACGTCCTTCTACCATTTTCGAAGCCAAATCTATAAATGAATACACAGACAAAAAAAAAAGTGATATTGTGCTTTTTAATCTAAAATAAATTCAATTTAAATTATTATCTAAATGTTAGAAGAATACTAAATTATATTAGAAATTTTTCTCCATAGTTGCATTCATTAGCAATATCAAAAATGAAGAGAAGTAATGAAAAAGTAAATATCTATACGACTGAAGATGAAATTACTAGAAGATAAAGATGGGCTGGCGAATTCAGGATGACGAAAGAGAAGCTACTGAACATATAATACTACTATTAATACCTGATATGGGAAAATTAAAAGAAGAAAGCTCAGTATCATTTGGCAGAGTCAACTAAAAATTTCTTCACGGATCTGGAAGATGACAGAGCCTAGGCTAAGAACGGATATGGAGAGTTAGGTTGAATTATTGTCGCGCAAGAGCTACTCGAATTGTTGTTATTAACTCAAATGGCGATGGATGTTTTAATTCTAGAACCTCATTCAAGTGACGAGCTGACATTTGAGTAAATACTCAAAGCAACCTTATAGTGACATCGTACGACGCGTCAGGACTTTGGACATCAACAGACTTAACGTGCACCAGTCCCATATATACAATACAGCCTGTTGGTGTGTTTTTAATGAATCCCGGAATTTATCCTCGGTGGTAAAATGCCTTAACCCAACATATGCTGCGTCCGCGCGCAGTAGCCTTATGGTAAATTATCGCCGCACTAGAGCTATTGGCATCGTAATTTAGAACCACAGTCAAGTGAAGAGCCGACACCTGACTAGGCATCCAACGCAACTTTTAAAGGCGCGCTGCGTCGAGACTTTTGAAGCAAATTTTTCGTGCACTCTCTCTCTCTCTCTCCTACACGAAGTATTATTTGTTGGATTTTTTTGGCTGCACAGAAAGATGCCAGGTCAGCAGTTAATTTGGCAATACCCAACCTGGGACCTTTCACATGCACCTTACCGACTGGGCTCCGGCGTGGAGTAGGCTGGGCGTCTTAGGTTAAGTACAGGATAACAAAATTTGGAACTTCAAATAAAAGTATTTTTAAATTGAAAACTTATTCTACTGTGCAAGTTTCTTTGAAATTTTAAACTTTGCATTTTTAAATCTTAATTTAAAAAAAAAATCAGAAAAATTTCAAAAAAAAAAGTTACAATAAGAATAGAAAGTGTCTAATTGAAAGGGAATTCAAAAGAATTTGATATAAAACGCTAACGCGTTTAAAAGTAATTAAATTTAATTTTAAAAAAAATATATATCTTAAACTCTGTCAGTCCCAATGATGCCAAATGGCAAATGGGGTCATTTGCCATTTGGGATTAATAAAAAATATTTTTTTGAAGATTCGAATGATGAGTTTTTTGATATCATAAATGGCTATAGACGATCAGAAAAGTATTTCTCAAATGGTGATGCCAAATTGTCATTGGGACTGAAAGGGTTAATTATTTTGATTTACATTTTACATCAAATTAAAGCTAACATGTATATTTTTTCAAACATCATTATGAAAGGAATTGATAGATATATTTTTTTCAGGAAAATTTATCTAGGAAAATTTATTTAAGATATTCAATTAAATTACACATAAAAATTAAATTTAAATTTTCTTATTAAAAAGAACTCTGTAAACCTTGTAGAATTAATGTTAGTGGTGAACCGCTTTTTTTTTTAAACCTCATTTAGGTACATAATTAAAAACTAAATATAATGAAATATAATTTATTCATAAACAAAAAAAAACTATCTTTATAAAGATTTTATTTACCGCAAATACATAACAAGAAAATAGTATAATATAAATTATTTTAATACAGTCAGAAAATTCAGGAAATTATTTCTACTGTGACATAAAATATATATAAAATTAAAACTACACAACTCTTTTATCCAACTAGGTAGGATATGACACTAATAAAGGTTCAAGAAAAAAACAATGAAAAAATTGTGACGCCTTAAGTAAAGCAAAATCTTGGTTAAACAAAACATATTCCTTACAATGTTTGCCTCAAGCAAATGCATGTACTATGCAGATAATGTACAAGAAATAAGTAACTTCCTTCAACTTATGAATAAACAATTGCAGTACATTCAGTAAAATACTGCTTTATTTGTATTTTAAAAACTTAAAAAATGAGCAAATAAATAAAACAATAAAACCAAATGTGTAAAATTTTGATAGTTAACATGTTAAAAACTATAAAAGTAACTTAAAAGAAAATAACACATTAAAAACAAACTGTCAATGCTTAACATTAACTTAAAGGACACAATACAAATAACTAATTTATCTAAAAACTCATCAAATATACTTCATCTGTGAAGGAACTTTAAAGACAAAAATACTTCATATAAAAAATGTGCATACTTCATTTTAAATTTGCATGTAATATAATTTGAACATGGATTATGCTTAGTTTTATAGTATATTTATGTGAAGAAACAACTACTTGTATTATATACACTTATTTTAAAAGTTTTTTTTATAAGTATAATTTTTTTTCCAAATTCATCACATTATAAATATAAATTGACTTCCAATTACTAGACAATAATTTTTACAAAGCAATACATTCTATGTCCCTTTCCATATATCCTACATCCCAATTAACATCCTTTTGTGACCCATAAGATTGAATAAAACTAAACAGTTAGTACAAATAGTTTGAATATATAAGAAAAAAAAATGTTAAGTTCCCAGAAATCAAATAAATAAGAAATAATAAAAATATACCACATGCAAAATAATACGAGGAAAACTAAAGTAGTTACTACACCGCTTAAAAGTGGATAGAATAAAAAAAATATAAAAACTTATTTGAAAAACTAAGTGTGCAATGCGAACAAAATCAGATCATTTGTGTAAAAAAGTATTTATATGATGGGAGTTTAATAATTACTAAGAGAGTAGTTTAAGTTATCTTGTTATAGGCAAGCGAGTAGAGTTACAGCTGCAAGAATTTAAAAGTTTTATATTGATTACAAATTTCATATTAACTACATTAAATATTCTATTGGAGTTTATTTAGTTAATAACAACAGTTCCAGCTATATTTTTCTTTACAATTCGTTAGTAAAGTCAAAATAATAATTACAAAATTTTCAAAAATGTTAGATACCTATTTTAAAAAAAATTATTTTAAGAAAAAGAAAATTAAAAAAAAAGGCATGCATATTTTTCGATAAAGAAACTTTTAAGGGACTTTTTAAAAATTTTAATAAATAAGGAATTATTTATGAATAAACATTACAAAAATTGTAGAGGTTAAATGGATTTTAAACTTTGTATACATTAATCATGATATAATTATAATATGAAGAACATTATGAATAAGAACAAGCACTTTTCAGTATAATTGTAATGTAACTAAAGCATTTTAAGAGATCAAATAAGTTTTTTAATGCAGTTTCATCAATATTTTCTGTTAATGCATATTCAATATCAAATTGAATGTTTTAAAACATAAATTATAAGCTGAAGGTTCTAAAAAACTAATTGTTCAAATATATTTTTCATTTTTTAGAGACTATTAACACTGGTTAAATATGAAGTTACTACTACTAAACTGAAGTTTAAACTGGTTGTAAACAGTTGACTCAGATTTTAGTAATAATCAGGGGACTCAGTATATTTAGTGAACTGTAGCTTCAGTAGTAAGTGAATTCTCCCCACGGAATTCTGTATACGGACCTTGACTATTGGACATGGAGTTAGCAGTTCGTAAACTGTTTTGTGAAGATGTGATGTTGATATGGTTTTCAATGCCATAAAACTCCTTATTGTTTAGAGTAAATTCCTCTGAGAGAAAATGAATCTAAAAAGGAAAGTTTTTGATGAATATAAAACAGAAAATATGGGAAACTGATTATTTGGTTTAATGAACTGGTGATTGCTTTACGAGAAGAAGTTCAACCTTTGATTTTTGTTGACAATTTAAAACTTCTATACTGGAAATTCACAGACTTTTTGAAGTTAGTACTTTTGTGTAGGTGCAAACAAATTGACTAAAGAATACTAGCTTTTATGACTTTTTCCGGTTAATATAGGAATTACTTCATGGGAATTTTTTATAAAAAGGTTAAGTTTAGAATATGTCACAAAATCAAAAAAAGATATTTGCAATCATTTACGTTTATTTTTTGCTCTTAAAGTATAATGTATTTAAAATATTCTTAAGGTTACTTCTTTTGTTTCGACCAAATGTTTTTAATTTAAGGAGTTATAATAAATAAACAGATAATTACACTATTTTTCTCACAAGCAAACACTGAATACATAAGGGCTTTACCAATTTTAAATCGAAAGATTATAAATACCTTGGGAGATGAGACTGAAATATTCTGCATCTCTCTTGCATAAGTAAGAATAAAGAAGTCAAAGGCCATTACCAATGTCCATTCTGCAGCTGTGCTAATCACATGGGCAATGAAACCCTACAATAAAAATTTAAGTACAGTTGAGAAAACAATATGAAGCACGTAAGTATAAAGTTTGCTTGATGACACATACTAAAATGAAATTGATTCTAATATAATATGAATTTTTTAGCAAGATAAAGTATAAATTGAACATGCATCCACACATACATATAAAGCTAAGTGTCCACGTGCAAAAAAAATTGCCCAAGTTTCGTGCAAGAAACTTGCTTGAGTGTTTACATGGAGCTTGCAATTTTTCTTGCGGCAAGACGCTGAAAGATATTTATAGCTTTGTTGCACATTAAATTGCAAAGTAGTGTCCACGACAGTACTCTGCAACCCTGGTTTGTGTCAGTTATAAACATAACAGTGATCGGGATCATCCATTCAAGCGCAGTTTGTCATGAATAAAACGAAAAACTTCGCTTTAATATTAATTGCTTTTACAATTAAAAATCAAAATGCCCGTAAAACTATGTATGTGTTGGTGAAGAATTGGGTGATAATTATAAAGTTGTAATTAAAATTAATTTTAATTGAAATATTTTTTTTTGTTTTAAATAGTTATTTTTGTTAAAACAATTTTTAATTAAATAATTTTTAATTAAAA
Source organism: Hylyphantes graminicola (assembly GCA_023701765.1). Taxonomy (NCBI): domain Eukaryota; kingdom Metazoa; phylum Arthropoda; class Arachnida; order Araneae; family Linyphiidae; genus Hylyphantes; species Hylyphantes graminicola. Next base: position 50,803,030 of record CM043116.1, read on the forward strand.
AAAATTTTAATTAAAAAGTTGTCATCAAAATTGATCTTAATTTAAATATTTTTTTAAAGGAAATGAACTAGGATGTTTTAGAAATTTATTTCAGGAATTAGCTATAGGACCCTCAGCAATTAAAAAAAATGTATGTCGGCATCCGATTTGGAAACTTTTTACTGAAAATAAAGACCAAACTTTTGGCCAGTAGGAGAATCTATCGAAACCATCCCCAAAAAAGATGTAGAAGCCATTATCACACACATGTGTATACCGAAAATCAAGAGCAAGCAAAACAAAATCAATCCTGCACCTGGCAACACAATTTGCAATAAGCGTGCAAGAATTTCCAATCTGTTGAAACCGAGCAAGTTGAGTTGCACAAACCGGTTACACTTCTTCAATATCTTCTCGCTGCAATATTGCTGAGAGTTCCTGCTAAGTGACTTGCTGTGGTGTATACATGTGCAAGTCGGGTCAGAAACTTTAAGTTGCAAGCAACTTACGCAAGTTTTCTTGCTCGTGGACACTAATCTTAAATTTCTATATTTTTAAACATTGCAGATTGAGATAATTTCAAATTTAGCACTTACACCATCATCTTCATGCCATTTGGTAGGATCTTTGCCATGAAAGTTACTGTGCGCTATTATACCAGCTATTGTAGCTGAGAAATTGTTAAGGAAAATATTTTGTACATCTTCATACTAAAAGTTTTAAATGTAAAGAAACTTTTGTCACGTAGTTAAAAACTAAAAATTTTATAAACAAAGCAGAATACATATACCAAATTTTTTAAAAAAAAGTTATTAAAAAATAAGGTTGTATACAAACAAAAGTGTTATGTGTTTCAGTGTTATGTAAAAAAATACATATATTTTTTATATAACACTGAAAAATTCTTTGTTTAAATTCTTAATGCCAATGTTAATCTTAAAATCAAAGTAATATATCAATGACAAACAAGAACAATCAACGTTCACCCATTTTTTTTGGACAGAATTTGGAAAGTTTAAAAATTATAAATTCCTACTTTATATAAATGTGAAAATGTACACAATTTCCAATCACCATTAAATATACAAAGTTTGAACAGATTTAAAGTAGTAAAAATGACATTAATAAAATTAGCAATATCACACAAAAAGCTAAAATTGAATAAAAATAATAGTAAAACATTGCATAGTGCTGTATGTTTTGAAAGAATACATATTTAAAGTATCATTGGGCAGTGGGTATCATTTGGGCTTTAGTAACAGAAATAAAATTTATCATTAACTATGGAGCTGTGATAAAATCCATTCAGATAGACGAATTTTACTGGCTTTACGTTTTAAAACAGATACTATGAAGTCACTAAGGAGAAAGATGAAAAATTAAGCCTGCTAGTTATTCTATCCTAAGAGTCAGTCCTATAGACATAATGCATTAGTTTTGAAATCTTAACTTCTGTTAAAGCATTGCTACGTAATTAAAAAAAAAACTATAAAAATGGTAATAGTTTTTTTAAACAGTAATAACAGCAAAATAAAACAAACGTGAAAGGAAAATTTTATAATATTATTATTAAATAATTAAAATTTTAAACAAGCGTCACTATCTGTCAACAATTATCTGTTATTTTATAACTTCACAATATAATCATGAAACTAGATAATATATATATATTTTTTATCAAATTTGTTTTATTTTGGTGTTAGTATCACAATTACATGCATGTTAAAAATTGCTCACATAGCAAAACAATACTATAATAGATTTTAGGTTTTCAAAAAAAAATTATTTGCCTGAAACAACTTATAATTTCCACAATGCAAACAAAATACAAAATATTTTTTTTATACATTTTCAACGATGCCAAAATACACATCTTAATTTTCTACATAAACTTGAAAGGATACTAATTCCACAGGTAGCAGTGAGTATCAAGCACAAAAATACTCTTAATCTGGTAACGAAAACCGAATTTAACAGAGGACACAGATAGTGAGATATTATAGTCAGCATCCAACTATATAAAGTAGCACATCCAAATGCACAGAGTGCTCCAGACATATGGACAATTATGACAGCAGTTTCCTGTAATGGTTTCACAAAGTATTTGTCTTTAGTGAGTAAAAACTTATTGAACCTTAAAAATTAGTTTTGAACAAATAAGATTATTTTCTTTTTATGAAGAATATGATAATTTAATCATTTTTACAATTATTTAAAGGATATTAACAACCATACACCAATAATGTACAATTGAATATAATTTTTATACAATTAGTACTTTTTTTAACATTGATAGTTGGACTAACTTAAATTTCCAACAAGACAAATAAATTAGTTTAAAAAAAACATGGACTGATTCATAAAACAAACAATGACAGAATAATGTTAAGTTATAGCAGTTAATTGATACACAATTCTTTTTTAAAAATTGAGTACTTTAACCCTTTCCTTACTGAAGCGCCCCAAAACGCCTGAACAACTAAGGATTCGATAATGTTATTCCTATCAAATATTACGAGGATGCAAAAAGCGAAAGGGTTAAATGTAAAAACTATTTTATTGAAGCTATTCAAATGCTGACTTTTAATTGTTGATGGTACTTAAAAGTATCACACTAACACAAACACAATATTGTTAAATTAATTATACCTGAAAGTTGGCTAAAACACTGACACCAAAACAGCCCAGCCACCCAATAAATAAGGCCCAACGATTCAATCTTAACACTATAGTGAACTCTGAGGAGAGGAAATCTCTATAATGTTGTTCAATATGTTTGTACTGCAAATACATAAAAGCAGCCACTGTGGAAGAGAAAACACATTTAAATGTTGAAATATGGAAAATAATGGTTTTGTAAAATAAAATATCTCTTTAGAGTAAAATTTAAGCTATGATATGTAAACTTTTGAACTAAGTGCAGAAATATTTTTCATATAATTAACTTCAAATCATTATATTCAACATGTGCACAGTTAAAATAATAATAATTAACTACAGCTTATATTAAACAACAATATCACTACATTACAATACTTTACATTTTATTCTTTAAAAAGTTACATTTCAAACTTAATTCTAATAGTGATCTTTTTTTTTTAAACAACAGTCAGTTCCATAGAAGTAATGCATTAGTTTTGAAATCACAGCTTTTGTAAAATAATTGCTTTGCCATGTTATCCCCCATTCGACGGGTATGGGAATCATCATAACATCAATTTCAAACAAAATTGAAAAAGAAAATAACATCCGGCTATAGAATTATTTATATAAAAAGTTTTTAAATAATGTCACCATTTGCAGTATATTTTTGGCAGCTTAAAACTTCAAAATTACATAATTAAATAACTAGATAACATTTTCATTTCAAATTCGTTTCATTTCGATGTTATGTTGATTCCAATACCTGAGGAAAAGGGTTAACATGGCAAAGCAATGCTACGGTGGAAGTTATGATTGAAAAACTATGCATTTGCTATATGGTACTGACAATCCCTCTTAAGTTCTGCAAGCTTTTATCTAGAGTAAATATGGTCAGTTGAATCAGTAGGCAATAATCCAATGCTTAATAGGACTGGCAAATACTACTTTTTTCTCTTTTTTGTCAAAAATTTTTCTGTTTAAAGATTACAGTAAAAAGTTCAAATTGTACACATGGTATGGTAGTGCCAAATTTAAGTATTTTTAATAGTTAGTTATGTTTTAAAAAAAAAGATTATAAGCATTTTATATTAGAAATTATTTAAATTACTTACACAAAAAAGCAACAATATTTATAGCTAAACTAAAAATGCATCTTTCAGGAACATATGTCCCTGTATCACTGATGTATGGAAAACCAACTTCAACATGATTGAGATATATTGCTATGCAATACCTTAAAATAAAGAAATAACATTTTTATTTTAAATTCGAAAATAAATCAGGCAAGCTATTTCAATTACATTAATTTTTATCAACAGCATTTCTGTAACACATTTAATTAAAACCTTTATAAATTAAACAATAATTTGTATACATCACATTGAAATCTAAGTTGATGCATTATTTATTTAATTACTTTGAATAGTTAAAATAATAAATATGTTTTTTAATTTATCAATGACTAACTTGATGAATAGACATCATGAAAAGCTTGTTGGAACCTACAATATGGCCTTTTAGATACAGTATAATTATTTAAACATCTAAAAATGTTTTTTTCATTTATATATGTTGGTAGATTATATTAAAATTAAATGATAATGGCCCTTATACTTACGTCAGTAAAAATGAGCTAGGAATCAAAACAAATATAAAAACAGGTAGCAGATGAATTTTTGTCAGGACCATAGTAAGAGGTCTAAGAAAAAAAAAGGAAAAAAATTAGCGAAAACAACAACAAAAAAATGATTAATTTAGTAAAGCATCTTTATAACTATTAAAAACACCTTTATTCTGAAAATATATTACTTAGTGCTAGAGTTTGTATGATCACTTGATAGTTATGAAAGGTCATTTTTAAATCGAAATGACAAAAAAAAAAAAAAAAAAATTGTGCGCATGCATCAAGAACCAAAACAAAAGATTATTATGCATCTAACAAAAGATTTAAGTTGATATCAGCTTATTATTTCATGCTAACTAGCTCTTAATAGTTTTTCTTCCAATTTGTTTTTAATTTTCATCCCTATAATTAAAGGTCTTTCTGTTGCTGTTCCTATTTTTTTTCGTATCAAGAAGTTTTGTTGTCACTCAGAAAAATGACAGTAAAACGCCCTTTGACTGTTTACTGAATGTTAAAACTCTATTAATAGATTTCATGACTGGGTTGTAGAACAAGAGCGATGGATGTTATTTTAAAATATTCGACAAACCCCTACACTATTCTTTCCTATACCTTGTCTATCTAGAATGCGAGCCTCGAAAGCATTTTTCTCCCCCATCCCCGAATGTGGTTTCCATCGAAACTGCGTGAGCGTGTTTCCCACCACCCTACTTGGGTTTGAACTGCTTGGATTGTTAACCTTCACAACATAACCTCAAACGCGTTAGGTCTAGAAAAGCGATGCTTTCCCCGTTTCCTAGAAAACCAAGCGAAGGGATGGGGGGAAGAAAGTCTTTTCAAGGCTTGCATAGTAAATAGACAGACTATAGGCAACACATAAAACCGTAAGTAAGCTACTTCGCTGAGCGTTGTAGTTGCAAGCAGTGGATGCAATAGCAGCGAGTGAGCAACCATTGATAAGCACAGGTTGGTTGGAATCAGAAGGAGTGGGTGACAATCAAGGTAGAAATTTACTGTACGGTAACTATTGGCGAACTTTCCGAAATCGCGCCAAAAGTCCGTATTCTGGCGACTTTTGACGTCATGCTCTCTTTGCAAGGATGACGTTTTCCGGTAACCCTATCTGACCGTTATGGTTTCGGTCGAAGTCTGACAGGTTGCCACAAAAAATTACTTATAGCCAAATCTGAAAATCGCGCCAATAGTTACCGTACAGTGAGGGTGATCCGGAGACAAAGTTGCTTTAGCTTAAATACTACAATATTCATTAAAAAACTAGATGAAAGTAAAAGTAGTAATGCAGTATAGGAAAGCATCACCATTTAGTGTTCGATGTTAAGGTTGCATGTATGGCCAGCTGATACAGTTTAAAATCATGTATATCACAAAATTAATTTATGTTAGCTAGCAAATAACAAACATAGTTCTAAATTATTGAAACAGTGGAGAAAAGAAATCTGAAGATATAGGTCATGATATGCTAAAACAAAAATAATAATTTATAATACCACTTGAATGAAATTGAAAATTTTATGTTTTTAAATCATATAAATGATTCAAGTACCAATATCAAACAATATTAAACAATAAAATTAATTAATTGAAGACGTTTACCTACTTAGTATTAACTACTTGTTACTTCATACTAAATTTTACTTTTACAATATTTAAAAACTTCCAATTTTTATTTAGTTAAAGCATAGGAAAAGATAAAATTGTGAAACTAAACGAGCGGTTCATTTTTTGATAATGATGCATCATACTCAAACATTACATGAGAATGATGTCATTTCGCTCTCTTTTTATCTGTCAGATTTTTGACAAAGGATCGAAAGGTTGTAATAAAAACATGTATACTTACACTAAATATGTCTTTAATATTTAAACACTGCACTGAAATGAATTCAAATGTTTATTAAAAGCTTGATAACTCATGCTTCGACTTAGAATATTAATAATATTAAAATCGTTAAGTTTTGTTTCATAATAACTTCATTAGAATTTTGCAATAATTTTGTTTCGTTTTTTATTTTCGTTATTTCATATCACTTCGCTCACACAGTTGCTAAAACAATAACTCTATTTAAGCTTTGTAAAAGATCAATATGCCTTTTTTTGTTTTTAATATTGGATATATTTACTTTTATTTCAAAGCAAACCTCTTTTTAAACTTTTTTGTTGATGTTGGGTCACCTCCCTGGAACAAGCTAACTACATCAAAACACTGTTTTCAAGCCTCAGTACTTAGTGACTCATGGTCATCTTTCGTTGTTTACAAGCTGCGTGGCTTTATAATTTTTTTGTTTGTTGGGCTGGTTTCGATTTTGTGATTTGTCCAAAGATGATCGTATAAAAGTTTATTTTCATGTAATAATGCATTTGTAAAGTTTTTCTTTGTAGTTTGATTCTGTTTTAAAGCTAACATTCAAACCCAAATCATTTGCACTTATTTCAAACCTGTATTTATGGTAGGTCCTTAAGAAATACTAACTCAAGTTTGACAGTTTAAAAACTGGAAATTCAACTTTACCATTTGAAGAATTTTTTGTTACTCCGAATTTTCTTCTCTTAAAGAGTACAATTCGCAAAACTAAATTTTTTAAACACTTTTATAATGGTGATTGAATTTTTAAAAATTTATTCTTACTAAATTTCAATGAAAATAAACTGTAGTGGCACTGGATAAGTGTATATAAAATGTAAAATGTTTTACTTCTAAATAGATTGTAATAAGCTTGTAGTATTAATTTTATTTCGTTAATTTCCCCTTGAACTAAAGAAAAAGATTTAATTTTAAAGTTAGTTTCTGAGAAATTAAATTGTGACGTTTTTACCGTATCCTGCTTAGTTGACTGTAGATTATACCACAATTGTTTGTTATGACAATTACATTTTATAAATGTGTAAAGTTGTTGATCTTATATTATAAAATCGGATGGTAATTTTATTTTCCACGCAAATTTTCATGTTCTCAAGCAATAATTAGACATGGTAACCTGAGTTTTTAGAAAAATATATTTCTATTAATTGTGTTTCAGTTTGCTTGCTTTGGTTCATCCTTTACAGCTACTGACTCAAAAATATTTTAGAAGACTTACTAATCCTAGATATGTTTCATTAGAGAAGAATTTGCAACAGACAAATAAAAAACTAGTTAATTACTTTTACACTTGTAAAATAGTAACCTCTCTTTTATTTAATCAATTTACAATATTATTTTGATTGTAATATATCTTAATTCAAATAGTGCCTTGAATGTTGCCATAAAAAGATTTTACTGGTTTTTGATGAATTTAAGTGGATAAGTGTCCCCCCCCCCCCCATTTTTTTTTCAGGTGTGTAGATATGAAGGATAGGCATTAATGGCTAACATAGAAAATAAAGATCCTAAAAAAGGTAACTTTAAGTTCTTTATGTATTTGGTAGGTATGTCTAGCTGCCTACATTTAGCCATTGTGTCTTGCAAAATATTGTCTGTGGTAGATTTTCTTTCAAGTGTCCACATTCGTTGATTTACAACCTATCATGTTATATAAACTAAATAATTTAGTTTATATAACATTATATGTTGTAAATCTACGAATGCGAATCTACATTTAGTCTAAATGTAGTTCATGCTTAACAATTTCACACAAAGCAAATGCTTTAACCTATAGTTATTCTTAACTGTATAAGTATGATAAAATATTCTTATTTTGGTTCATCTTTGAAAAAAGAATTCACTTTAAGTAAAGTTATGCTAACAAAATTCAAATGAAATATAACTGAATTATATGCTTACAGGTAACTAACACATATATATATCGACAGGCTGTAAAAAGATATTATCTGTTTAACTATTTGGAATGCCCTTAAAACTGCCTGTCTCGTATAACTTCAAAATAAATAAAAAAAATTGCCTTAACCTCATAATTATAACCCTTACTAAAATAATAAATAGTGGTTAGTTTGATTTACAATTTTTTTTGCATGATTCATACATTTTTTTTAAAAAAGTTAATTTTTATCAAAATTAAGACTATATTGCAATTTTTTAAAAACATTTTTCTTATTTTTTCCACGCAAATTGAAAAGATAAAAAAACTTTGCATAAGGTAGGTGAAAGAGACAATTGATTTTTGATGCAAATAGTAAAGTTGTTTTTTGTGTCGATTTGAGCCAAGAATTATCTATAAATTGTCGCTGTTGTGTATTTTGAAAAATAATGGTGTTTAATAAACCACCACTCTAAATACTTATACAACATCTGTTGACACTTTCAGACATCAAGAAACGCATGGTAAAAGCCCTCTTCAGCTACACCCCTGTGAATGTCGATGAGCTTCAGCTGAAAGTCAATGACATTTTGGAGGTCATTGAGGAGACGGAAGAGGGGTGGTGGAAAGGGGTTCTGGATGGGAACGTCGGAATGTTCCCTTCCAATTTCGTGATTGAGCTAGACAGGTTTCCTGAAGAGCTCAATAATAAGTTCATGAACGAGCTGAGTCCTTCTAAGCAGATATCAAAAGCCAAAACAGTGCCACAGCAGGAGCCAAGGCATGGTAAGGAGTTTGACTCTTTGATGGTCCTTCCAATCACAGCGTAAGCTTCGAAGGCAATTTATTCCACTATTCCTTTTTGTGGTTAGCTGGGTTCGAAATTAAGGTTCGCTATTGTCGAATTGTGTGCAAATCCTACAACTAAATAAGTTTATTCACAGTTATTGCAACTAGCTTTTTAAAATGTTGCTATTAACTTTTTAAAGTGATTTCTAAAAACCTTGCCAAAAACAATCATCTTAACCCTTTCAGTCTCAGTGATGCTATTTGACATCATCATGTTTCTGATCATAATTAAAAAAGTAATATGGCGGACATCTATTGGGTTTGATAACAAATATTTTCCGATTGAAAAAGTTTAAAGAATCGAATGATGTGTTTTTTGATATCATAAATGGCTATAGAGGATCAGAAAAAAACTTTCTAAAATAATGATGCCAAATTGTCATTGAGACTGAAAGGTGAAAATTACAATTTTTCTGTGCTCCTAAATTTGTCAAAATTTTCTGCATGGAGGTCCTTAAACTGCAAAATTCTTATGACGTATAAAATGTGACACTCTGACTATCATCAATACTAGAGACTTCAGTAGTCACGTATTATGATTCCTACAATTTAGGAACTCCATATCTCCTGAAGTTGGGGAACTCAGTAGAGTCGTATGGATTGGATTGGGAGTTGGATTCTGTATGGGCGCACCTATAGCAATAAGGAGAGAGAGAGTTTGCACATAAATTACATGAAACTAAATTTTTTTCCATAAATATTTTCTCAAAAATGCTCTTAGACAATGTGCATTTACTCCTATTTTTTAAAGTTGGAAACATAAATTGTTTCTGAAGTTTTACATCCATTTTCTAACACTGGTGGTTTGGCAGGTTTGGAACAGCGACTCTCAGGCCGTTTCTTTGAAAACCACACGAGGGGTTATGGGAAGAAAGTGTTTTTGAAGCTTGTGTTGTAATCAGAAAGAGTATACTGACTGTAAAACATAAGAGTAATTGTTAGCTTTTAATCAAGGTAAAATTCGGGAAAGAAAATCTTTTTATTCTTCAAAGTAGGGGAAGGTGTTTTATATTGGACATATTTTCAGTTTTTTTTTTTTTAAACATCTAAATCATTTTATAAAAGTAAAAATTGGATTAAACGTTCTTATATTTTATCTCCGTGCAATTTATATTTTTTCAGAGATAAATGTGCATTTATTGTTTACTGTGGATATGAAATGTGCAAAATTTTAAAATTGTTATCTTTTTATGGAGTAAGATTAATTTTCTAATAAGAGCTATTCAAATTAAAAATGAATCTATATTTTTAAAAGGAGGAATTGTACAAAAAATTGAATTTATTATTTAATTAAATATTTATTTTGTAGCCTCTTTAATTTTATATTTTTCTCACACATTTTTATTTATTTAATTTCAAGTTTTATAGGTAATTTAAGATATTTTGATATACTCTTTACTTTAACACAAGACAAAGCACAACTGTTTCTCTACTCTTAATTTAATAACTGTATCTTTTGAAATATTGTTCTAGGTAACAACCTATTTCAAAGTAAGCAAGGCACGATGAATTCTGCAAATTTAGATAGTGTTGATGGTTCATGTTCATCCAAGGTCCCTTCTGATTCCACTCCAAAGGTAGGTTTTATTTTCTGTTTCTCTTTGATTTATACTTCATCAATGAGAAAAAATCACATATTAGGGGACGTACAAAAATTATGTCACACAAAATTTTGACTTTTTTTACCCCTCCCTACTCCTATGTCACGCTGCGTCATGTTTGGTCCAACCCCTCCCCCTGAAATTACATCACGTTTGTTCCCCCCCCCCCCCTATTTTTCAAAAAAGTTGATTTTAATATTTTCCTTTGTTTTTTGAAATTTGAAAAAAATGCATAAATTGATATTTGTTTAAAAATTGGAAAGAAGTAAAAGCTGTATTGATTAAATAATTTATTCAACATTGTGGCATAAAATAATCTTCCCCCATCTTCTTTCTGTAATTAAGTATTTGTTATGATGATCTTATGATAAAAAACTTTTCAGATTTCGTTCTGAAAAACTTTATTTTATGTAAAACAGATTTTCCTTGCAAAATTGGAAATTTTGAATCGTTACGTCACGCAAGCGATTACCCCTACCCCCTCCATGTCAAGGTCCGTCATATTGGCGCATACTCCTCCCTCCCCCCTCTGAGCGTGAATGAATTTATGTACGTCCCCTTAGTAGATAAAAATACTTTTTAGATTTGACATGTTAAGAATATGAAAGTTGCATTGTTATTTATGAGTGTGTGCAGCATTTGTCCTTTCTACAGTAAAGTTAAATAAGAACGCAAGAATATACTATCAATATTAATTATTAAAATAGCCAACACAAGTAAAACCGACATAACTTTATAATGATAGACATTTGATTCAATATTAATTACTATTTTTAAATATTTAGTTACAAAAATATAGGCTGGTTATGACTGTTCTACTTTACTTAAAATCTCTAAGGATGAAGGCAATACTAGAATCTTGTCAGCAACTCAAAGGAAAGAATTAAAATTTTGATATACTTAAAATTTATATAAATCAAGTGTTAGTTAAGGAAAAAAGTTTTGAAAACTTTTTTCTTTAAACATTAAATTATTAGGGCATGTAACAACCTTTTAATAAGATTATCATTCATTGAAGTAACGATTATTTTTTTTAGCTAATAGCAATGAAAAAACCTTCAGGAGATTCTGTTGCACCCAGATTGCCTCCAAAGCCAGGTGAGTCGAAATAATACTATATATTATTAGATTATTATTAAAGCAAATTGTTGTGCATATGTATACTGTCTATGAGAATAACTTGACACTACAAAGTAAGTGCTGAAGTACATAGCAAATTTATACAATCAAAATCAATCTAACTTATCTATATAGCCTTGCCTTGAGACTTGTCACGCCTTAGGCGCATGAGGTTGCAATTGTTGAAATCCAGTTCCTCCAGTTCTGTGAGGCCTCCCTGGCAACTGCCCAGCTCAGCCAACCAGGATGGTATCTCACCTTCAAAATGTTTTGTTGTCTGTCAGGTGACTTACTGTCAGGTGACCAAATTAAAGTGATCTGTTCGTTAGAATCAGGGCTCCTTCTCTTAGCACATGACTGACCTAATGCCATCTTTTTATCATTATATCATTTGTAAAGGGTTTGTCTGCTGTTTTTATGTATAGATTATGGTTTGAAATTTTTTCTGGTCAATAATATTGTATCTTTCTTAAACATTTAGTATATGAATTGTGTTAAGTTTATTTACCTGTTTTGTGATTTTCTGAGTTTCACAGCCATAAAGTAGTATAGATTTTATAATTGCATCATATATAGAATAATTTTTTTTAAACTTCTGGATAGCTTTTACTTTGTATGGTTAAATGATGTTTTATAAAAGATTTTGATCCTATCAATGGACATCAGTTACAAGGAAAATTTGTATTTAGTGGGTGCATATTTATTTTTAGTTCGTGAACATGCGAGAGTCCTTTTTCCCTATGAAGCACTCAATGAGGATGAATTGACTTTGAAAGAAGGCGATATCATAACCATTCTTTCAAAAGAGATTGAAGATAAGGGCTGGTGGAAAGGGGAGTTGAACAACAAGATTGGAGTGTTCCCGGACAATTTTGTCAAGTTAATTAAAGCTGAAGAAGTATGTGTTTCAGTTTGGGGGTTATACTTGCCATATTTATTGCTAGTTTTTTCTTATTTTTTTTTAACTGGCTTATAAAATGTGTGTTTAATCTGAAAGTTTAAGTGCAAGAATACATATCTTTATATTGACGAAAACTTATTAAAATCCTTAAGTCCACTGCAATTCTTGTCAATTAAAATAATGTAAAATATTTACTCATTACAAACTGTTTTAGAATAAGACTCGTCTATTTATACTGCCGTAGGTGGGTTAACTGCCGTAACTAGATAAATGACTTGGACTATTGTTGGAACCACTGAATTACTCTAACCTATAAGAAAAAAAATTATTTCGGGGCAAAAATTGTCCAATTCATTGTTGCATTACTACGTTTTACCCGCCCACGGCACAATAACTAGTTAATCTCAAATTTTTACTTGGTTATTATTATATGTTAAATGTCTTTTTACTGATTTTTCAGCAAAAGAAACCAGAGAGGCCTGATAAGCCAGCCACTGTATTAGCATCAAAGAATAGCTTCAAAGCCGTCGGAAGTGACAAAACTTCAGAATCTTCTCCAAAAGTGGATAAAAAAGTTATTAAAGTACCACCCGCCAAACCTCCACCACCTGAAATCATTAAAAAGGGTATTTTACACACTCATAACAAATTTATATTTTGTGCAGTAACCTTTAAAATGTTTGGAAATTTACTATTTTTGCTTACACACATAACAATTTTTGAAATCAACCAATTTTTTACTAAGTATAAATGGAATGAAGTTTAACTATGTTTCCTAATGAATTGTTTTTCTACCAAACAGGCAATTTTTTGTCTTTTATACTATGTACGCACTTTTAATTACAATTTAAAACTTAAAGTATGGAAAGACATATTTCTGAAGGGAGGTTTGATTTTGTGGAGAAATTGGTAGTAGAATAAATGTTCATAAACATTTTGAGCCAACTAACCTTGTTTACTACAGTCAGGGTATTTGACTTGCAAGCAAAAGGTCAGAAGTTCGTGTCCAAGCATCTCCAAAATAACTGCTGACCCATAAACAGCCTTTGTGCAGCCAAAAAGTAATACCCTGTGTAGTGGTTGTGCATGTTAAAAGTGATCCAAAGTCCTGATGCTGTGTACAATTTCGCTCCTTTTAAGATGAGGGCTGGGGAGCCCAGTCAGTTAAGCACTCGCTTAGCATGCGGAAGGTCCCAGGTTCGGGTCCGGGCATCGCCAAAATAGCTGCCGACCTATAAACGGCCCATGCAGCCAAAAATGTCCGACGAATAATACCCCGTGTAAGGGAGTGCACGTTAAATATCCTTCAAAGTCGTAGCGCTGCATACGATGTCGCCCTTAACGGTTGCGTTTGGTCCCTATTCAGGTGTGGCTCGTCACCTGACTGTGGTTCTAAAATATGACGCCCGTCGCCTATAGCCCTCGTGTAGCTCTAGTGCGACGATAATTCAAACCGAACCTTTTAAGATGCGTTGGGTGCCTACTCGGGTGTCAACTCATGTAGCTAGTGCAACGATAGTTCAACTCATCCAACCCAAAATATCTTTTAGAATCTGATCGTCCACCTCCGCCCTGCCCCTCTAAAAAGCCACAAGCCATGCAACCAGTGAAGAAACCTATGCGCTCTTCCTTGGGACCAAAATCCTCATCTGTGAAAAGCCCAACCTCTGAAACCATTCCATCCACATTTCCACCTGCTTTGGAAAAGCCCGAAACATCGGAAGTCGTACTCCGGAAAGATAGCAAAAAGAAATGTACGTTACTGTGCAGGTTTTTGCACTGATTTTTTTTTTCCTAAAGCCTGTACATATGTTATTTACTTCCATTTAAATTGTATTGGAAATTTTGATCAATTGCAAATACAGGTAATTTCTTATTATTCAGTTATACTTTTTTGTGGCATTTACATTTCTAGTAAAAGTATTAAGTAGATTTACTGAATCAGTAATAAGTGACCGAATCAGACTTGAGTCACTGAAAGAAAGTAAAACTCTCCAAAATTAGGGTCAAGTGGGGTAAGTGTGATAGGGTTTCTGCATTTTTCATTAAGAAAATTCGTTCTCTGCTTCAAGTAAATTCCAAATCCTAAAATTGGTAGTGAATTATTATAAGAAACATACATATGTAGAAAAAAATTATATGTTTGAATTCCAATTTTAAGTGTAGAAAATTTGCATTTCAAAATCCATTGCTGTTTTATCACACTTACCCCACATAGGGGAAGACAAAGAAAAAGAAGACAGTTGCACTTAAATTCAAAAGCTCAAAACTTTCTTTAAACAAAAAATAAGGTCAATACTTTCTTTTAGTTTAATTATAAGTGGTCTAATGTTATATATTGCAAACTTTCAGATTTTTAGAAAGATTTCCAAAGTTACAAGAGCTGTTTATCAAACTTACCCCCAATCACACTTACCCCACTTGACCCTAATTGCTCATTTGATTGAGGAATAATCTACACTGTTTGCAGAAGTGATTAAACTTCAGTAGAAATTTATTGAATAATAGTAGCAGTACATTTTTAAAATTAATTTTTTAAGTATTGTTTATACCAGTGATTCCAACCTTTTCTGGACCATCGCCCCTTTTTGTAGGTTGACTAGCATCTATTGCCCAATTTTACTTTTCATGTTATGTCTAACTATAATTTGAGTTATAGTGTAACTAGAGCAGTTTTATAATTTGAAACCCTTAAAATATATAAAAAACAACCAAAGTAGTTTTAACCGGTCACTCTTAAATAAAGCAGTAAAAAAAAAAACATTAAATAGTTAACTTTAATTTAACTTAAAGATTAAACTGGATTCTGGAAAATTTAAGAGTGTCGGCAGTGAAAATTAGTTGGTTTGGGTTTACTGTACTACAGCACAATATTATTTTAGTTTCTTCTCTTTGAATACTCTTCACCCCCGACTATTAATTGCTTCCTTGATAACCAAAATCGCCCACTTGCGAGTGATGCCCTCAGGTTGGGAACCACTGGTTTAGACATTAAAAAATTGTGTATACAAATAATATTTATGAAACCAAAAACTATACATCATCTGTTTATTTTATTAGTTTGAATGTCTCTTTGTAAAATAACAATAAAAGTAATAAAAATGACATAAAAAAATATATTTGCTCTATAGTCGAGATGGAATTTGATGCAATTGAATCTACTGGAAAGAAACTTGAGCACATGACGGCTAACCGTGCTAAAGCACCTAGCCGTAGACCGCCATCTTATATCTTCTTGAAAGATGCCGTAAGTACTTGCTCAAAAAAATTAGTTTAGAAATAATTATCTTTTGGAAGTTGCATGCTTATATAAAAGCAGTCCCTATTCCATTAGATATTTTGTTATGTATAGAAAAGTGATGTTTAAAAAAAAGCTTGTTTAATTAAAAAAATTTCTGTTGGTTATCCTTTTCATCCCATTTATTGTAGAAAATAAAAGAATCTGCTAACTGTATTCTATGATTTGATTTTTTGGCAAGATATTAAAATTTCGAATATTATAGCATTTTTAACTCAAAAAGTCATATTTGTGTTTCATAACTTTTCTGTGCACAGAGTGTAATGAGTGAATCAAATTTTAAAATCCAACTCTTAAAGTGTCCAAATCTGTAGTAAACTGACTAATTCTAATATAAAAATTAAACTTTAAAATGTATATATTATTAATAGGCATAATAAGCTTTTATTTTAAAAATTGGCAGGAGCTTTACAAAAATTATTTTAAAAACACAACTTGGAAGATTTTTTTAATGCAAATTATGCCCCATGCTCTCTAATAAAATTAAGCATGCTTTGTAAAAGTTCATCTTTTGTAGAACATTATATTAGAAATATTCTTGTTAAAAACTGAGTTTAATACATATTTTCAGGAAAAAGATCTCAGGAGCCATACCGTTACTGATTCTAGAAGGCTCAGTGAGCCTTCACTTGCTGATATTGAACAATTATTGCCACTTTCTGATACTAAAAAGGTTAGTACTTTTTAGCGGTTCACAAATGTAGAAACGCCCTTACATGTGTGAATTTATTGTGTTTTCTTTGACGCTTATTTTAATGATACATTTATAACAGTGGTTCCCAACCAGGGGGCGATCGCCCCCAAGTGGGCGATTTGTGTAATCAAGGGGGCAATAAATAGTTTGGGGGCGATAGGGGGGCGATGAGTATTCAAGGGGGGGGGGGGGTTAAAATATACTGTACGATATATATGCATACAGTAAAACCATTCTGATTTTTTTTATCACCTTGACGAGTTTCCAACTGATATTCTTACAAGATTAGAAGATTTGATCAAGTTACAAATACCTGATTCTATTGCCGATCCATACCCTTTTGAATCTGTGGGTTGTGGAAAACCTTGATAACTCTTTGCAGACGGAGTTTGTTGATCTGAAGTATGACAGGTTATGAGTTATGGTTATGAGTTAGCCTGCGTGAAACTTATTTACACTGATCCTTAACTGTGGTAAAAAGCTTAACTACTTTGCATCTCGTTCCGTCAATATATTTAGTTTTAAAAAAAGGGTTCGTTCTGTTATCCAGTTCGTTCTGTTATCCATCCATCTCACCAAACAAAGAAATCGATTGGACATTTGCCTCAAAGACTTGTGTATGAGCTTGAACAAATAATAATTGATATAAAAAAGTGAAAAAATGAATAGAAAAGTTTTCAACATTCATTTTTCTTTGATTTTAATTGTCATTTCTCTTAAATTTTCCAGAATTGAGTTAAAAGATCTTAGTTAATTATTTCACTTTCAATCTGTGAAAAAATCTATAAGTAAAAAAAATCGATTTTATTTAAGAGTAACCGGATGAAGCTACTTTGTTTGTTTTTATATATGGGAGTGAGTGTTTAAAATTATAAATTTGCTTTATTAGTTACACTTTAACTCAAATTATAGTTGGACAAATTGTAAAAATTAAAGGGGGGCGATATGTGTAAGTCAACTTAAAGAAAAGGGCGATGTTACAGAAAAGGTTGGGAACCACTGTTTTATAACAATGCAATATAGAACTTAATAATTAAAAACCTTTAACTTCTATATTAACTCAGCAGTCTGGGGTTGACCTTGCCTTATCAAACAATGATTCTTCTTGGGGTATTTGTTATTTTACTATCACTTGTAATTTTTTTATTGTATCTTAGTAAACCATTTGTTCCTTTTAGTTTGGATCTGCCTTTTTTTCTGAAATTCATTAGTTCAGCTTAGAAAGTTATTATTTTTGCTTCTTCCTTTGTGAATTCTAACAGCATAAAAGCCTGTTTAAATTGGATTTTTTCACAGTGCTTTAGGCTTCAATTCTTTATTATTATAAAATTAATAGCTTTTCTTAGTTATGTATATAAATTATTTAAAAAAAAGTTTATTTGGATATAATATATGTTATTTGTATTTTACTTGCTTTCAACACCATTAAAACATATTTGTCAAAGCCTCTTTTAAATGATTATTAAATTTATTACAAATAAAAACCAGCTTACACTATTCCCTTAACAGTTAAATGGCTAAAAATGAGCCCATGTTAATTAGCAAGATTATTTGAATGTTATTTATTTAGTATTATTAATATCTTAGCTTTAAATCTGTTTAATTATATTATTTCAATTCCTAAAAATGCATTTTCCACAGTATCAAAATTACTTATTTAACTCAATGAAAAGATTTCAGTTACTACCTATTTTCAGAATAATTTTGAATGTTGCAAGTTATAGTAAAATTATACTTATTAAAAACGTTGTTTTGTTTCCTGTTAGAGTAATGCCGTTTCCACTTCTAATGTTGAAATGAAACCCAAAGTCCCTCCCCAAAGACCCTGTTTCCCAGTCATGAAAAGTAACAGCATTGGAAAACAAGGTAAGTTTGATATTTAAAATTTGTTTCATTGATTGCTAATTTTTCTTGAGGATTAAACAAAGTGAAGTCACATTTGGTGTATGTATTTTGTTGGGGAATGTTTAATAAAACATGCACAAGAAAATGCAAAACTGTCTGGCTTAGTTATTTTACCTCAAATATTTATATAATGTGCTTAATTTAAAGTGATCATACAGTTTTTTACTGAAACTGTCCTCAATTATTTTTTTAATTCCTCTAATATCTGCTGATTAAAGATTTTTATTATTTTATTATTCTAGAGCTGTGTGTAGTTATATCTATAATCTGTAATCTGTGATTCTATATACTGTAATCTGTGATTCTATATACTGTATCTATATACTGTAATCTGTGATTACCCAGCAATATTGTTGTAAAACATAGTTCACATTTGTATAAAGATTATATTAAATATTTCCTTCTTACTGCTTTAAGTATAAACAACAATTGTAAATCTTCTAACTAATTAATTTTTAACTCTTTATAATGCATTAAACTCTGAAACTCTGGTAATTGGTAACTCTTTACATGCTTCAAAGTTGTTTTTTATGATTAAACTTGCCTTTTGCAAGGTTTTTGCTTTTGCGAGTTTTTTTTAATGCATACTTATTGTAACTTTAAAAAAAAAATTCTATCCTTGTTAACTGTACATTAATATTAAACTTTAGTATAATGCTATAAGCTTAATGCTTAAGGATATTTTCGTCATGTAAACAAATTACAATGCACTAAACTGCACCTTTTACAATGTTTTTAGCAATTTTTTTTTCATTCAAAAATATATAGAATAAAGCTTTAGAAAATTTCTTTAATCTAGACTTTTCCTGAACACTTTTTAACAAACATTAACTATATCATATGTTTAGTATTTGTTATGTTTATTGAAAATACTATTAAAAAGTGTTTAATCATTTTAGAATGGTAACTAACTTTTTGGATGAACTAAGGATAAAAAATAATTTTATTATTATTTACAGACAGCATAGTCAACAGTAGCAGTGGTGTTAGCGAGGAATCCAACGTTAAGCCTCAAGATATCAGAAAGAAAGACACAATATCAGACAAAGTCTCCGTTTTAATGAAAGAAGCTCTGCAGCCGAAGGTACCGGAGCCTAACCCCCATGCGTCTTCAAATCGGTCCTCTGGTATATCAGTGCGACTTCAAAACCAGTTGGCCAAGGTTTTACCAGACGTCACAAAAGCCTCGCCAGATGTCACTAAAGTAACTCCAGAAGTTTCCAAAGTTCCACCCGATCTTACATTTAACGGAGCACCGCCAGATGTCACTACTGTCCCTCCGGATGTCGCTGCTAAGGTTCCACCAGATGTCGCCACAAAAACGTCCACAAAAGTAACGATGAATGCCTCGGTAAAGTCTTCGAACTCGCATTCCAATGTGCAGTCCATAGAGGTTATACCAAGCGTGCCTGCCAAGATGCCTGCTAATTCAGTTCAGACATCTAATTCAAGCAATGAAATTATTCTTAAACCGGATACTTCCTTGGAAGCTGAGATTCGTGGTTTGAAGGAGGATTTGAAGATGGCAATGGTTAATATGGTTAGTAAGAATGAATACAATGCTCTGCTAAAAGAGGTTAGTATGATATATTTACAGTAAGTAGTTGTGTTTATTAAATTTGGTTTCAAACAAACTTGAATGTAGTACTTAAAACTTTTTACTATAAAGTATATATTTCAGAGGAATTGTTCAGAATTTTACTTCAGTTTGATGGCCACATCTTTGATTTTCGTACTTAGTGACAATTGCTTCTGCTCTCAAAATGCGGTTCTAATAAAATTACTTTCATTTAAACATTTAAGAAATTATTGCCGGGTCTTTCAATCCTTGTCTTAAGTTTGATAACACTGTTTGATTTAAAAATAATGTAGTGTAAACTTCTGTAGTTTTTTTTGCTGCAGTTATAATGCTTTATTCAAAATCTGTATACCAACTTAAAATGAACATCATCAAGTAATGTCATAATTGCCATAATATTCTAGGTGTTTCGCCTTTAAACCTCTTTACAGCTTATTTTCACGACAGTCATAACATGTATGTTCTCAGGCTGTTTAAGATAACAGAATGGAATGTCTACTGATTTTAGTCTTGTCAAAGTTTTAGAACAAGCTTACTTTGCTTTGAGTGAGTCCTCAATAACCAAAACTGTTTATGAAATCCCTTGTTTACAACATCAAAATTACTAATGTTTCTTAATCTTAATAATCCCTCTTAAGGAGATTGCCAATCTAACTAATATTAATTATGTTTTACCAAACTCAACGTTATGCAGAAATATTGCTTCGAAAATTTTATTGTGAGACAATGAGTGGTTAGAATTCAATAAGTTGGCTGAAAAATAACTTGCAGTTTGTTCTAATTATTATTTAAAAGTATATATTTTAAAAGTTTAAGAATATGTCCGAGGGCCACAAACTATCCTATTTTTAAAGCAATATTTCTGCACTATATGTTATTTTCAGTAAAATATAGTATTAATTCTAATCACCCAATAAAGGCTAAAGATCACCCTGAAATTTAACCTGAATCATGTTAAAAAGTGAAACCTGTTAGTTCACTGTTAATCTTCTATTACAGGTTGATGAATTAAGGGGAAGTCTTGATAAACTTAATACCAGACATATTAAAGCCATTGACAAATTAAAGGAAGAACTAGAAGAAGAGAGACAACTAAGACAAGCAGTCGAACTGGAGCTTCAACAACTCAAGATATCCCTAAAGACCTAGCATTTAAGATAAGAAAATAATAATTCAGTCACATTCTATATAGTGATGATATATTTTAGTATTATTTTTGCATAAAGTGAAATTCTATTGTGGATAATTAGTTCCCAGTGATTATTTATTATACTTACAATTTTTGACTTATAATAATCTGCATTTATATTGAATAGCTTTGGTGCTGGATGCATTTAATTCAATTTGTAGAAATATTTTTGACTGATTTTGCTTATAGGTATGTTGAAAGCTTTTGCATTTGTTTAACTATTTTCAAGATTACTGATTAAGCACATTATTTTTACTTTGAGCAGTGCTTAAGTCGTATAAGTGATTTTATGGTGATCATTACTTTAGTGTTTTACTTTTTTTGTATCGACTAGGAAGTAATTGTTTTTTAATGTATTTTTATATGCCTTCAACAATTAAAAGTTGCCATTTTTCATTTCAAAGTATATGCTTATACTTCAGTATTTTCTCATAAACATCAAAATGAATTAAATATGAGAAAACACTTAATATTTTAAAGTTTAGTTATAGATAGTTGCATGCCTTAAGGATATTATTTTTTGAAATTTTTTAGTTTTATATATTTATTAACTTTTTTTGTAAATCGTAAATTATTTTTAGTTTTTATTAGCTCTAAACATATGATGTTTTCTATTTAAAATGAATTGATATTAATATTTATTTTGAATATCATGCTTTTCACAAAAGATAATTGTATTTAAATTAACCAATTAAAAGAATGATTTTAAGCATTTTTAATACAATTAATATAATGAGTTACATCATGAGACCAAACCGATTTGTATTTTTATATTTTAATATTTAGTATGTAGAAATACCTCAAATTTTATGTCATACCTGATAGTTTTAGTATGAAATGTTGTTTTACTAAATTTTATATACAACACCTGTTGACCTAGAGCATGAAATTAAAATATAACTAAAAAAATTATTATAACATTTTAATTCAGTTAAGAACAGATTAAAAAGAGTGAAAGTAAAATGTTTATAAAGTAGTTGATATGCCAATAAACATACTATGAAAGTAGTTAGTTTTTGGAAAGTTTGGCATAAACACTGTAAAAATTGTATTTGAAGCACTTCATTAGATTCATTGCACAATCATTGTCAAGCCTTTGTGTGTGATTTTAATATAAACTCAATCTGTCCTTTATTTTTGCATACATAATTAATGTTTGTTTCTAAAGTTTAGTTCTACTTCAAAAATATCCTTACTTTTTGACCTAAATATGAATTTGGCACAATCCCTTTTATAGATAACTCTATCCAGTTTTTCACTGACACTTGCGTAACACTGATAAAAGCATTAAATTACTCAGATATTATTTCCCTTACACTAAAACTTTTATATTAATACATAAAAACATTGGTTTTGAAAATAAGATTCGATTTATTTTCATACATTTCATTTGAAAATAACTTTTAAAATTGCTTGATCTAAAAATTGTTGTAGTAGGAAAACTCAAATAATTCTTTATCGCCAATATTTACTAGTATTTAAATTAATAACTACGTTTTTTTAATAACTGAATACATGATGTACTTATTTATTCAGGGTGGCTACAGGATCAGGGAATCATGGAAAAGTCAGGGAATTTAATCAATCTGGAAAAGTCAGGGAAATTGGTGATTTTTAAAAAAAAATCCGGTAAAAGTGCCATTTTAACCGGTAAAAGAAAGGATCAAAAAAGTTTAATCCTGAAAAGGCTTTCACTTAAGTGGTTGAGTTACTGCTTATTAATCTTTCGTTTTAACTGCCTTGCCCTTCTCCAAGCTCTAGTGCAACGATATTCAACTTCACCATTCTCGGCCCATATCAATTAAAACTAAACTTAAATTTCAGTTAACAAAAAGTTTAAATGATAATTAAGATAATTTAAGATATGAGAAATCTAATTAAAATTTGAAGATTAATTAAGATTTTAATTGCATTACGATCTCTTCAAATATTGACCCACTGACTTCTAGTGCAATCCAACAATGCTTCCTCATTGAACTTATTTTTTTTAAAATCCACCAATGACATCGAACACCTAATAATAATACTTTACTTTTATATCATAGCTTGATAATCTTAATTTATAAGTCTCATCATAGCTAAAAAAATTTATTGTATGGGCTTTAACACTTGCTTTTTTATATAGATTTGTTTTAAAAAGCTCATTGTATATTAATTAATTAAATTTCTTTTTAAAAAAAATCTTTTTTAGTTTTAAATTTACTAGAAAGTGGTTTTACTAATACCAGGAGGAAACCAGCATTCTAATATAGTTCATTGCCGCTAATCACAGAATTTTTTTACATTTAGCCTGGAAAATCAGGGAAAAGTCGGGGAATTTGTTTTCACAGATTCTGTAGCCACCCTGTTATTTAACAGGCATTTTTTTTTTACTTATGCAAAGTAAAGCATATTTTTGTTAATAATAAAATACATTTCCATTTTTTTAACCCAAAAAAATACAAAATGATTTTTTTAGCTTTTAAACTACAAACTAGGTTAAATATGAACCCCTATGGATTTTGTCTGGAAATAATTCTGAGAGCAGAAAATTCACTCATTTGTTTCTATGCTGAGGAGAATATTTGAGGAGCACATTAAGTTTTATTAACGTTTAGTTTGTGTTAAAAAAAATTAACTCCTCGGCGCAACAGCCCATTACTGGGTCAAAGCCTGCCGTGCCCATTTCAGCTTACTTGACCTAGGACTCTGGGGTGCAAGACTTATGCTCCGGTAAGGTAGTCAGTCTCACGTGGTACCCCCAGTGTTTAGTTCTCAAGCATGCTTGGTACCCATTTTATCAACCCACTCAAGGGATGAAAGGATGTGGGTCAACCTCGCCCAATCCTTGATTCAATCCGCGGACCTGTGGCGTGGCAATGCGAAGCACTACCACTAAGCCACTGGGCTCTATTTTACACCTCTAGTTTGTGTAAAATAGATTTGAATAATTAGTTTATAATGTCTTTAAACAGCTTAGAAACTTAGTACAGAGTTTACCTGGGGTAAATATCCACCCTGGTTTGTAGTTATAGAGTTAATAGACTAAAATGTAACATAGGGCTTCCACCAATTCTTTTAGTTCTATTGAGACAATCAATTTCCTATAAAATTCTGCCCTCCAATTCTTCTCCTATGTTAAATTAAATGTAATGTATGCATACGTTTTTTATGCTAATTTGCTATTAATGCATGCTTATTTACCCTGAATATACAGAACATGATGTCTCTCCAATTTACTAAATTAATTTAATTGTTTAAATTATAAAAAGAAATCATAATTATAAAAGTTATGCTTAGATAAAAATTACTTAAACCAACTTACAACAACCGCTTTTTGCTCATTTGTTACATTCCATCTCCAGCCTTAGATCTTGTACCGTCCATTGCAATTTTCAAACCTTATACTCTTTTAGTATGTATGCTTTATTACACCACCAATAAAGGGCTTCACTATGCATTTAAATGAGGTATTTGTTAGAAGTAGGTAGGAAATACGATTAACATTTAAATGTAAGTTACTGTAATTGAGCAGTAACCTAACATAAATGACTTAGTAAATACATAATACTGTATAATATAAAAAAATTTTAAATAAAAATATAAGTTAATTTTTAAAGGTAAATTAATATGATAGTAACAAATTGGATATGTGTTAAAATAATTTGTTGGTTAAATAATGATTACTTTTGGGTCTTTTTTTTTCTAAAGAGCTTTTTGTATTCTCAGTCTGTTTGTGGTTTAATTAAAGGAAAATTTTCTTTTTCTTAAGTAAGAGCTTTATTGGATTTCAAATGTATGCTTAAAATTTTAAATTATGATAAGATCATTTTAAGTTTTTATTTAATTTTGAAATTTTTTTACAATGCACTCTGTAAATATTGGTCAAAAACTATTAATTAAATATCCAAGTAATTTTATGATTTTTAGTACGAAGGCCAATGTTTTCCTTAAAATGTTCTATGTATGTTGCTATAGCCTACATTGCCAAATTGCCATTTTTGAGCTTTGGTTATGTTTGTGAAGCTCGTGGACATACAATGAGGCATTTGAAAATGAATTCTTTTGGTTATTATATTATCATCACGTTGTTTATGCAAAAATGTATAAGTATCTGATAAACTCTACCAAAATCAATGATATAACATACTGAATATTAATATATTAATTAGATCATATTCCAGAATAGCTTACAATCATGTTTTAGCTTGTATAAAAATATTATAGTGTCTAATAGCCTAAAAATATTTTTATAATAATGTGTATTGCTATACAAATTGTTAATTTATTACAGACATTTTTGTTACTAAAATTCAATTGCAATAAAACTTTTGATATTTTTACACATACAATAGTATTTTTTAATTCCAATTTTGAGTATTTCAGTTGGAATTTAGTGCAATGGTTAAAATACTGCTTAGGATGCTTGTATTAAAAGTATACAAAATTATACTGAAATTATTATGTTTTTATGGTCACTCTGCAACGTAAAAGTGTTCTTCGTTACAAAGAGGGATAATTTGATGAAATTTAGCTTTTTGCAGTAGAAGTTGGTTCAACTTAGTTTTTGATTTTTATTAACTTGACATTTGATATGCAGTTTTATACCTTATAAAATGTCTTTTCCTACCTACCTAATAACAATGAGCAATGTTTCAAAACTATAGAATTTTATTTTTTAAAGTGAAATATTTTTAAACTGTACTTTTTTTTCTAATTCGAAATTTATGACCCAGGGGTCTTCATATTAACCAGAATTTAATTAAACATAGCTATGATAATAATGATATAAAGTGTAAAGTAGTGTGTAAAGAAAATTTTAATGAAGTTATGTAGAAGGGGAAGAATCTAATTTATTAGTCTGACATCTTTGAATGTATTAAAGTATAATGTATTATTTAATAATATATGGAAGTAATTATTATGCATAAACTATATATATTTATTGTTAATAAAAAATATATGATTTAATATGCACAATCAGAACACTTAAAGCCTTCAAAAGGCTATTTTAAAAAAAAATATTTATTGACTTGTTTATTGTTCAGAAGTGTAAGGCTTGTTAATTAAATGGTATTATAATGCTGAGGAATATTCGAATTTTTGTTAATGTGCATGATGTGGAATCTAAATGTACAAGTCTGTTTATCAAACACATAGAATGAAAAATTGTAGTGTGTAACATGAGAGAGTAATGCTGAATATTAAAATTTTAATAAAATCCAAGAAATTGAGATTTTTACTTACAAGAAAAAAAATAATCATTACATTTAAACAAGATTTATTATAAATTGATATTCAATGAAAATAACAAGTTTTATTTAAGAATGTGTGTCATGCAATGATATGTTTCTCTATATTAATTGCTTGATAGAAGTATTTCATGTTAGAATTTTTCATAAATATTTGTACATTTATATTGAATTACATTCCATTTTTTAAGTATAAATTTCACTTAAAGTACCACTATTATTGTCACTTTTTAAGAGCACATATTTCATTATAAATATGTATGATTGTTTAAAAGATAAATAAATATTTTATTATAACATGTGCGGTGCGTGTCTAATAACTACTGTTGTCAAATATTTTTAATCACATTTATTAATAAATATAAAATTACAAAATAATACAACATTCATATTTTTTTTGTTCCCAATAATAAAAAGTTTGATACAATCCTTAGCTAAAGCTATTACTCATTGATTAAAAACTCCTGCAGTGCCTGAAATAAATTATAAAAATTTGATAATATATGTATGGCAGAATTGGGTAAGTTAACACGAAATAAATTACGTTTCTACACTCTTGAAAAAAAAACTTCAACTGTATAGGGTCAGGTGGGCAAAATAGATTTAAAAAAAAAAACAGCGTATACAGTGGTGTCCAAAAGTGTGGACATTTTTTTTAAAGCTTCATGTGTTTTAACTGTTACCTGTGTGCTTGCATCTATTAAATTGTGGTTAAATATACAGACATTTAAATAATAATTTAAAGGTAATTCTTTTTTTTAATGAAATTCTACATTAAAGTATCTTTTTTACAAATAAAGTTATGCTCATTTTAGTTGAACAAACAAGCACAATCAATGGATTCTCTTATGCTGAAATTGCAATACAAGTTGGTGATTCAATGACTTGCAAAACTAAGACAAATCATACTATTAGTTGCATAACTTATTTGTAATACAAATATTGTAATACTGTATTTATTTTTAATTCGACATCAAATTACTTTGATGTTGTGTCCATGGATATAGATTATATGGGACTAAAGGTATCATAGACTGCTTCAGCGATCTGCAGACAGTGGTCCTCATAAAGATTTAATTACTTTTAATTGATATACAATTGTTTAATTTGATATACAATTAATATATTCTGTAATCACACAAAGTTGACAAACATGAAACTTTAAAAAAAAAACGTCTCCAATTTTGGCCACCACTGTATCTACTTAATAATCATCTTAATATAATGCACTGAATCTATCTAATCTATTAATGATAATCTTTTATCTATTAATATAATGCACTAAATCTATCTAATCTATTAATAATAATCTCTAATCTATTAATATAATGCACTGAAATCTAAAATAGTACCACAATGCGGTTTCACACAACACTAATTAAATTATTAAATGTGAGCATCATGCATATATTATCTTTGCATCTAACTGCATTTAAGCTGCTAACCTTGTTTGCTTTTTCCATTTCACTGATCAAGGATTTTAACTCTTCTTTGGACAGATCAAGACTCAAAGATTTGTCTCTGTCTCCAGAGATATTAAGGTCGAGAAGAAGGCGGGGCTCATTGATCTGCGCCATCTTGTCACTTGCAAGAGCCAGCTGGAAATAAATATTTTTATACCAAAAATTAAATCAGATTTTGTGAGGAAATACTTAACGCAATAAAAACAAAAGATAAGGCCCAAATAATTGCTAACCTTTTTAAAAACATTCTTTATTAGTTAAATGAGGAACCGTGGAGCCTGGAATATTCCCCAAAACTTAAAGATATTTCAACTTTATAAGCATGGAAAATTTAATATTGTAAGTAAATCCAAAGATCTTGACAACATAATATTTCTCATTCATTTAAAATCGCACAGACTATTATTAAAGCATGCAGATATAAATTAAAGAATCATATTTTATGACATGTTGGAGTGGATCTCTTACAATGAAAAAGTGATCAGCTGATCCCCTTAGCAGCGAATTGCATCACATATGTTAAAGGTGTGTGCATACAATTATGCATGAACACATAGTCCCCAAAAAATAGTACGCTCACCAAAGGAATTAACAAGTATCTACTATCAGAATAACAATCAGCTTTATATTAATAAAATATAAATACTGATTATTATAAATAACCAATGTTTAATTGTATAATTTATAGCCTATTATAAATAATATTTAATTCAAGATATTACACTTAGTTTTAACCAACTTCCTAAAACTAATCTTTTGTAAAAATACTAAACATTGCTTCCTATCGTATCAGACTGAATTGAATAGTTAACATTAGTAGTACATATTGATATTGTCTAAAACTTACCTTTAGTTTCCAGTCAAAATCATGAAGAAAAGCTGGGGATATTTCATGTGTCTTTTCTATAAGTCTGGTCCTCATATCATTGCTTCTAACATTTAAGATCTCTTTTAAAATTATTTGATAGTCTTGAGGAAGGGCTGAAAGGTCAGGCTCCTAAAAGATTGAATTTTAAAAAACTTAAAAATCAGTTTTTAATTTCCCATTAAAAAGAAGGAACTCTGCTCCTTTCTGGTAACTTTGTTCCCTATTTTTCTATATAATAACCCTTCCTTAAATACTTTTTATTAATTTTTCTTTAGATTTGTTTTTATCTGATGGAAACTATATGCTGACTATGAGGAAAAAATGTGCTAATGGAATATTGGTACAGTAACTGCCACTCTTTAGGATCAGTACCTATGTAAATGAGCCAACTGCTTAATTGTATTTAATTACATTTAACAGGACAAAATATCTTAACAAAACAAAAAATGACAAAATATATAACTCTGGAAATTCGCTGCATATATGGATTAAACTAACATTGTACAGGCTCAAAAATGGTCAGAATTTCAATTTTCTCTGGATTGATATTTTTTTAATGTTTTATTCCAATGACCTTGATACATAAAAAAAATTATCTTGCAATATTATTTAAAAAAAAAAAAAAACATATTTGTCAAAGAGAATAGAAAAGTATGGAGGAAGTAGTAAGGAATTGGTAATCAGCGGACACATGCAGTTGGTGACTTTATTTTGATATTTGATCTGTTAAGGCTGCTCATCACCCCCATACCCCGTCCTCTCTCGATCGGGCTTGCTAATGTTAAGTCTATGGGGGGGGGGGGGGAATGGTTTTTGTTCCAAAAAAAAGTCAAGAAATTATAGGATATTTTGATGCGGTTTTTTTTAATTCATAAAACTCCAATAAAGTAGTGCTTTTAGAGGTTATTTTTTTAAAAACTTTACTTGCCTTTTTTTAATCGAAAAAAAGTAAATGACGTTTTTAAAAAAATAACCTCGAAAAGCACTACTTTATTGGATTTTTATGAATAAAAAAAACGCATCAAAAATTCCTATAATTTCTTGACTTTTTTTGGAACAAAAACCATTTTTCCCCCATAGACTTAACGTTAGCAAGCCCGATCGAAGGAGGACGGGGAATGGGGGTGATGAGCAGCCTTAAATTTAGTGATCTGGTGTTCAAGATAACAAAATTGAAGGATTTTAGTGCATAAAATGTACGTGTATAAAGTTAAATATTTATATTCATAGGCTTAAACACCAAATACTTCATAGTGATGTTATTGATACTATGCTCTTTTTGAGAACCAGGTCTTATAACCTTACCATTTCAAGAGCCACTTTTTCCCCTCAGAAAAAATATACTACTTAAAGTATGGTATAGGTACAACAAAAACATGCTAAAATAATTGTTAGAAAAATAACTCTTAGCATTTAAAAACAAAATATAATAAAAGGGAATTGAAGAAAAAGAAAATTTCCCTTCAAACTTACTTCAGTAGAACTTTGATAATGCCTGAAAAACTTATCACTGGCAGCTGATAAATCCCACCATTCTAATAGACCATACGTTTCGGAATGATTTTCATAATTGTTCCTTTGTCCACAAAATACATCCACAAGATGATGAAGTAACTGAAAATGAAATATAAGACACATTTTTAACATTAATAAAATAGTATATAGCGGTAAAAACGAAAGAAATGCGCGATGCTTCTTTTACTTTTGGTAAATTCGTAGATGGACATTTCTTTATTAATTTGAAGAAAAGATCTTCGCTGATTGAGGAATCCTGTGCCATTGTTCCTGGCGTTTAAATACTAATTTAGGAAACACTAATATTGAAAGAAACCCACTTGAAGCAAACAAAACCAAAAATCAGAAACGTAAATAAACAGAAAGCAAAACTTGCAACTGCCAACTTTCTTAGAAATTATCACAATAAACGATTATTTGATTTTTACTATTAAAAAATAACGATTACACAAAAATTTGAGAGGCTTATTCAAAATAAAACCCTTAGTCCAGGCAACGAAGAGTTCTAGAGGGAAAGTTTTGGAACACAATTTTCGACTTTATAACTTTGTTTAGACTAGTTAGGAGGTAAACATATCAAAAGTCCCCGCCCCTAGCCCCTGTGCTAAAGGGGGGAGGGGGGGTTGAATGTCCCATTTTTCGGTTTTTCGCTTATATCTCGAAAACTATGAGTTCTAGCTATATAATTGTAATACACAAAATGAAAGCTGATTAAATTTGCTACAAGCTGCACCCCTCAAGTGTTTTAATATCTTGTATAGTTTTCGAGATATCCGCTCTTGAAAGTCAGTAATTTTGGAGAAAACACTTCTCCCCCCTCATTTTTCCTCTTTTTTGACCGGATAACTCTTCAATAATGCAACGAATCACTAAATTTTGGCACTAGAGCGGTAGAGAATTTAATTTTTTTCAATAATATATCTTATTTTACGATTTTATCTATTTTCCTTCACATTTTAAAGCGGTTTCAGTATTATTAAGTGAAGAGGGTACTGGCAGTCCCATAGAGCTAATGCATAAGTTTTGAAATCGCAACTTTTGGAAAACAATTAATTTGCCATATTATTCCATTTTCACAAGGTATTATAATCATCATAACATCAATTTAACACAAAATTGAAAAGAAAATAACATCCGGTTATTTAATTATTAATTAATAAAGTTTTAAAATAGTGGCGCCATCTGCTGTATATGTTCGTCATTTTAACATTTCAAAAATATATAATTAAATAACTAGATAATATTTTCGTTTAAAATTTGTTTCATTTCGATGTTATGTTGATTCCCGTACCTGGGCAAAAAGGGCTAACATGGCAAAGCAATACATCTGTGGAAGTTGTTATTCCAAAACTGATGCATTAGCTCTATCGGACTGACAACCCTTCTTATGTACACTTGTTCTATACTGAACGTCTAAATAACACTGATACTCATTTTGTAGGCACGTTGTTATTTTAATATTTTATCTATTTCATTTCATTCCTCGAACCCCAGTGGGAAAACGGTCAGATGATCCCCCTGTTCTTCTTCATCTTCGGAGTCAACTTGAGAGACCCTTTTGAGGCTAGTCCCCTGAGAATTTTGGCATTCTGAGGAACATTTGAGACTTGATTTTTTATAGCTACAGTTTGAGCTAGCACAGACTTTCATGTATATGCAGAAAAATATTTTCAGAATATCGTCAGGTGCTGCTTGCTAATTCACTGTGCACTTTGACCATCAGGCAGTTATTCTCAATCTTCCAATCATACACAAGTTGGAGGCAGGTCATTTCCCAGCCACAGCTCATCTTGGCGTAATATTCGGAGGAAATACTGTTTTACTGCTTCCTCGGTGGGAAGAAGACGATAATCAGGCTTGATGGTGGCTCGTCCAGGCTTTATGAAACCGATGTCCTTATGCACATCAGCTGTAGCCATCAAGAGGACTATGAGGACGCCACAAAATATTAAAGTATAACAACGTGCCTGTTAAATAAATATCTGTGTTGTTTCCGACATTATCACAGCCGTATGCCGTATCCACTATCAGAACTTAAATTGTTCGACAGAAAATCATCTTGTTTGACGTTTATCTTGGGGTCTTCAGTGAAAAGGATATCAACCGACTGCGACTTCTTGAGTCTATAGCGCTTCTGCTGGTCCCAGTGCACAGTGAGTTAGCAGCAGCACCTGACGATGTTCTGAAAATTATGTTCGGATGATGCTAGAAAGAAAGACTGTGCCAGCTCAAGTGTAGCAGCAAAAATAGCAAGCCTCAAAGGTCCTAGAGCATGCCAAACTTACCATTGGAACAGTCCCTCAAATTGACTCCGAGGATAAAGAACAGGAATAGCATCTGACAGTTTTCCCACTAGGGTTTGACGAATGAAATAAAATAGATAAAATATTAAAGTAACAACGTGCCTACAAAATGAGTATCAGTGTTATTGTTCAGTGTAGAATAAGTGCACATAAGAGGGGTTGTCAGTCCGATTGAGCTAATGCATCAGTTTTCGAATAACAACTTCCACAGATGTATTGCTTTGCCATGTTAGCCCTTTTTGCCCAGGTACGGGAATCAACATAACATCGAAATGAAACAAATTTTAAACGAAAATATTATCTAGTAATTTAATTATATATTTTTGAAATGTTAAAATGTCAAACATATACAGCAGATGGCGCCACTATTTTAAAACTTTATTAATTAATAATTAAATAACCGGATGTTATTTTCTTTTCAATTTTGTGCTAAATTGATGTTATGATGATTATAATACCTTGTAAAAATGGAATAACATGGAAAAGCAATTGTTTTCCAAAAGTTGCGATTTCAAAACTTGTGCATTAGCTCTATGGGACTGCCAGTACCCTCGTCACTCAACACTGAAATCGCTTTAAAATGTGAAGGAAAATAGATAAAATAGTAAAATAAGATATATTATTGAAAAGAATTAAATTCTCTATCACTCTAGGGCCAAAATTTAGTGTTTCGGTGCATTATTGAAGAGTTATCCGGTCAAAAAAGAGGAAAAATGAGGGGGGAGAAGTGTTTTCTCCAAAATTACTGACTTTCAAGAGCGGATATCTCGAAAACTATACAAGATATTAAAACACTTGAGGGGTGCAGCTTGTAGCAAATTTAATCAGCTTTCATTTTGTGTATTACAATTATATAGCTAGAACTCATAGTTTTCGAGATATAAGCGAAAAACCGAAAAATGGGACATTCAACCCCCCCTCCCCCCTTTAGCACAGGGGATAGGGGCGGGGACTTTTGATATGTTTACCTCCTAACTAGTCTAAACAAAGTTATGAAGTCAAAAATTGTGTTCCAAAACTTTCCCTCTAGACCCTTTTTTCAGCCTTCGTTGCCTGGACTACCTATGATGATGTTATTGAATAATCTTGAGGTCCTAGACGGTCATATCTGGACCATGATGTGCCCCCACAAATTGAAGTTGAAGCTGATGACAAATGAAGAAGACAAAACCTGAGCTGGGTTGGTTCTTAATTAATTACGGCACCCTTCGCCCTCGTGTAGCTCTAGTGCGACGATTTTAAAACTATATTAAAAAAAAAATAACTTCTAAATTTTAACTTGCGAAGCGTTAACAAAACGTCTATGTTTGTTGGAAAACTTCAGCTTAGTAGAGCTTTAAGGGGTCTAAGGAGTCTTAAAAATGTGCAAAGAAGATACGTACAATGCATAGTTTGATCTTACATGTCATTTTTTATCTACTCAATGTATAAGTATAATTTTTTTATATGTAATTCTACAAGATTTATTTATTATAAAACAAGTTTTAAAATTTATGAAACTTTAGCCAAAACTAAAATAAATGATATTAAACATGAAGGTACTTGAACACACTGTGATTAGGCTTGCGCGGCAAATTGTGAGGTCAAAATTGAAAAAATTACCAAGAAAATGACTTAATATTGTTCAAATATGTACAAACAAAGACTTATACCTAAATTCTCAGCTCAATTTTAATTAGAAATTATTTTTAAAAAAATTTAAAATCAAAATTTTTATTAATGTTTTTAGAAAAAAGTTCTTAAAATAATTTCTAATTAAACTGAGCTGAGAATTTAGGTATAAGTCCTAGTTTGTACATATTTGTACAATATAAAGTCATTTCGTTGGTCATTTTTTCAATTTTGACCTCACAATTTGCCGCGCAAGCCTAATCACAGTGTGTTCAAGTACCTTCATGTTTAATATCATTTATTTTAGTTTTGGCTAAAGTTTCATAAATTTTAAAACTTGTTTTATAATAAATAAATCCTGTAGAATTACATATAAAAAAATTATACTCATTTATTGAGTAGTTAAGACGCTACTCAATTTACTAGTTGCTAAGCTACTCAATTTGAGTAGTTGTTGGACGAGACAGCAATTTACGTGTTTCACGAATTGAGAAAATGCTTTGAAAACTCAACTGAAAGAAAAGTTTGAACACTACTCACTTTCAATAATATACAATCAAATGTAATTAATGCTGGTACTAGCCTTTGGAGCTGCTGGGGTCGGGTTCGAATCCCGGTCAGGCATGGATGTTTGTGACAGTCAATAAATGTTGTTATTTGTCTTTGTGTTATTCATTTCTTTGTGACTGTAAAATTTCTTTCTGTGTCTGTCCCACTTGACGAAAGCTTATATAAAGCGGTTCTCTGAACAAGCACACAAGTTGGAATATATTATATATGTATCATACCATGCCAATTAATGCTGTACTAAGATTGAAAACAATATAATTGAAGTTGTTGCCACTCATCTCTTTGCTCATAACATGAAACATGCTCATTGGCAAATGATCTCACAATTTAAAGGTTACAGATTTGGCTAGAAATCACTATTTGACTCAAATAAGTTAAAACTCTAGTTTGAAGAGATTACTTTATCTGATTTTAAAATAACTGTCATCATCAATAGCTTGACAGTCCTGGGAGGCTCCCCAAAGAGGTGGACCCGGGATTTCTCAAGGAGATTTGGCCAGTCTCTACTGCGCAACAGCTTTCCAGTCTCTGATCTTAATTGAAACAAAGTCCTTTTGGAGGCAGTCCACCCACCTCAGTCTGGGTCTGCCTCTTTTTCTAGCTCCAATTGGTTTAGCTAAAAGAATTTTTGTTGTTGTTGTTCTGTCATCATTCATTCTTATGATGTGTCCAGCCCATTTCATGCGTTGATTCTTATAATTAAAAGAACTGTACCAAACTTATATTTGCCCCCATGCACTGCACTGCTTCGGTAAAAGCTGCTACGTCGCCTGGTATAACTGAATGAGTTGGATTTAGATCCCGATTTGATAAGCGGCGAAATATGAAGGACAATTTCGTACTAAATATGCTCTTAAAGTCTAAACACTCATTCGGGGATCCATGCAATTCTGTTTTATCTAAAAGACGTCAGTATCCAGAAGGCAAACTGTATCGGTTTAAGATTTTTTCTAGCTATCATTCTCCTAATTTCTATGATCGGCTCTATCTTCACATGAAATAGATTCATCAATCAAGGCTTTAAAAAGAATTTTTTCCCATTTTTTAAATTTCTGTTAGCAATCAAGACCTGAAACAAGCCCAATGCAAGCCTAAACACACGTCTAGGGCTCCAGAATTTTTTTTTTTATAAAAACCAGACCAGACCTCAATAAAACATCAATTTGAGCCCTTTAATAAATGTTCAAAAAATGAAAATTTAAAAATTCATGACACTTCAAAAATTCATACAAAATAGTAAGGAACTATATAATTCTGAAAATGCTATGATCTATCAAGCTAAAATAAAATTATAGTTTTTAATCGAGAGCAGCAATCAAACTAAGGATCATTTAAACCAGAGCAGCTTACTCTAGTACTGAGCTATAAAGCTCTAGAAAGAATCGATTTTGACCTATAATAATAAATGTGTCTATGTTCTCTTGATCGATTACCAAAAGCAGCCAAAATTGGAGAATATAGATTATTATACGAGTACACAAAAGAGTTAATAAATATTAAATACAGAAAAAATTTACAACCGTTTGCTTTGAAAACAGAACTAAAAATATTATCTTAGCTAACAAAATATATTGCTTAAAATAGTAACTTTCAATCCGACCAATTATGAGAATCTGAAGTTAAGAACATAAACATTCTTAATCAGGATGAAACTGACCAATGGCACCTGTCTTCATTGATGATTTTGCTGATTGGTAATACACATCACATGAATACTTTGATAGCATGGTTTTCTTTGCAGAAATTGAACAAAGTTAGTTTTAAACAAAAATAAGTTAAAAGTCTTAATTAAATTTCTTAATATGTTTTTTTTAACAACCTACTAATTATTAAAAGTGAATAAATATAACCATAATTTATAATGTATCAGTGGAAATTTATTAAATGTATTTTTAAAGATTAATTTCAAAAGTTATATTTAAAATTTTATCTTCTAACATATTCTAATTACTACAAAAAAAATAATCCAAAATTAAACATAAAATGCATCAAAAGACAGTTAAATACACAGCTTAGATTTTATTAATTTTTTCTCAATAATATCCCAGTTTAAAACGTAGTTAAACTACAAATTTTAAATTGTTTTACAATGTATTGGACATCAAAAGAATAATAAAACATGCAAATAAATACAACATGTCTTCTGTGATATAAGTTTCCAATTAGTTAATAGAGTAGAGGTTCCAGAATTTAAAAAAAGATACAACCTTCATCATATAAATTTTGTACATCATATACAGGTAAAATTAAATAAATGTAATGAAATAAAGCATCAAACATCAAGAAATGCTGTTTTTTGAACCAAAATTATGTCTTCAATTGAACAAATATCATTTCACGAGGAAACAAATCTACTTCTTTGAGAGACTTCCATAAATCTAGTTGGCACAGATTGCGACGAGGGTAATTTGTTACAAGTTCATATTTTTCTGGGTCATATCCTATCTCTCCTATGTACAGCAGTAACGACTTAACCTTGGTTGTGCATGGCCATGAAATCTGTTGCCTATTGCCATCAGGCAGTCTAAGAACAAGGTCTGACTTGGGATCATCATCAGCCCCTAGAAAATCCTTCCAGTTTTGGACTTCGATTTTTTTCTCCGAGTTGTTTCTTTTAGCCTCGGAAACACCCACAACATCAATAGAATCGTTGGATTGCTCAGAGGCCTCACTCACTTTGCCAGTATCGTTATTCTTGACCCCTTCGACACTCTCCGAGTCAGATTCGAAGGTCTCCACATCGCTGTCGTCATCAATGTTCACAAGGTTGGTCTCTTTCATGGAAGCGGCAAGGGCAGCTCGCAGCTGTTCCTCTTCACTCTGGTCCAGAAGGCTGCAAGCCATGATCTCGGAAGAAGTCTTGGTCGACGAAGATCCTTCTGCTGCGTGGCTGTCCTTCTCCTGTGGGGAGGTGTGCTCAAGGAGAAAGGAATCGATGTGCTCGCAAATGCTCATGGCATCGACGTTGTTCCACACCACAAGCTTCTCCCCCGTTCTCGGATCCAGAATGGCAATGTACGGAAAGACGACAGGGGTGTAGAACTGCATGTAACGCTGGCCGTCGATGCTGTCACTGTACACCTGCCAGAAGACAAAATGTTGCGAGATGAGGCTCTTGACGGCCGGGTTGCTCCAGACGTCTCGATTCAGCACCTGACAGGAGAACTCTTGGGAATCCTGCAGATTGACCATCAGCCACTTGTTGGACATCTGTCCGAAATCCCTCGCTGACTCGAAGTTGCCTCTGTACATCATGTCCAAGGGGGGTCTGAAGAGGTCCTCCAAGGTGCGTCTCTTTTTGAGGTCGCTGATGACTGAGGTCGCCTCGGCGGCGCTCTCGGACTGTTGTTCCTGCATCTCGGCTTCGGCCTGGAAATCCCTGAAGCCGTCGAACACGGAATGGGGCCTTCGTTTCCTGCTCCTCAAGCCATACTGGAAGTTGTGGTCCTCTTCGACGAGCACGGCTCGCGACTGCGGAATCGGAGCTCTGACCCCTTCTGGGTCGACGCTGGCAACTGCTTCAACGGATCCATTGTCTTGGTAGTCAGAATCCACATGCATGTTGACGGCCATCTCAAGATTCCAGTTGCATATCTCCAGCATTTTCTTTGCTTTTTCGACGTCAGATCCTGTCACTGAGCAGAATTGCTCGATTAGGGTTCCATTTAACTCGGAAGGTATCAGGGCATCGGAAGTGGAGGCCATTGTAATTTAAATTGGTGGAACAAAAATAATAAGATAATGTTTTATTTTGCTTTTCTTATAATTTAGAATAAAATGTGTTTAATACCAGTAAACTGCACTTCCATGGTCGCCATCTTTATTCTTTGTTGATGTTGGCTGGAACCAATCAGAAATTAAGAAGAAATTTCTACAGCAGTTACAGTTTATTTTTTTATGTTGTAATTGTTTGTCTACACTAAAACAACTGAAAAGGAACTATTAAGCCAAAATACCGTGCGCTGTATTTGAGAGAAGTTGAAAGGCATGCAACCGCAACGTTTTCGCCCAGCAGAAGCGAGTGAGCATGCCACAAGATGATGGACGCATGACGTAACACAATGTTTTAAGAGCAAAGCTTGTTCTTGTTAAACTCTTAAATTGTAAATTTGCTTGATCGCAATCACATGTGCTGTTTAAATTTAACAGCCCAAAATTTTAAGTAATGAATAAAATATGTATAAATGCAGAAAGCTTTTTATCATCCAGTTTTATAAATCCAGCTTTCTTTTATAAAATGCGTAAATAGCCCATAAAAATGCTTGTATGTTTGTCTTTTGAATTTATAAGAAAGGTATAATTCTTAATATATATGTCTTATGTATGAGAAATATATAATTTTTATAAATATTCTATATTTTCAGTGCTTTTGGTTTTGTACACTTTTAATTTCTCCACTTCCATCGGGGGTGTAGCTCAGTGGTAGAGCGTTCGCTTTGCATGTGAAAGGCCCCGGGTTCGATCCCCGGCACCTCCAATTCTTTTTTAACCTTTGATTTTTTTTAAAGTTCAGTGATTTTCGATGGTATCTTGTTAAATTTTTCTCAACAACAAAATTTAATAGAAAGACCTCTAAAAAAATATATATTGTGTTACAAAAAAATTTGCTTACAAAGCTGTCCATTTAAATTTAATCTGTAGAAGCTTTTTTCAATTGCATTTTGGAAAATAATATATATTAGTTAAATTTATTGTAAATCATATTTCATTGTTATATAAATAAAATATTGCTTATCATTATTTTGTTAGAACCAGCTGTCAGTGGGGGTGTAGCTCAGTGGTAGAGCGTTCGCTTCGCATGTGAAAGGCCCCGGGTTCGAACCCCGGCACCTCCATGTGGATATTTTTTCGCGATTGTATAGTAAATCATTTTTGTGTTTTTAATTAACTCGTCGATATAAATTATTGGTACTCATAATTTTTTTTTTCTGTAGAATTTCATACGTTTTTCTCCATCACAAGTTTTATGTTTTTCATGCATTGCATTTCTTTAAAACTTCAATTATTATATTTTTATTTTGTAGATAAAACATAATTTTCCACTTTGATCGTACTGGGTGGGTACTGACACTTTTCGTTATTTGATTTCCGAAAGTTTCATGCGTTTTCTTTCCTTGATGCTTTGGTGTGCGGCATGCAGCCCTTTTTACAGTGATAGTGAATTCACCGCAATATTGTGCTGCCATCTACAGAATATTTTTTTGTATGTATAGTTGCATACTTGGTAAACAATCAAAAATATAAACAAATACCTTGTGCTGCTCTGTAAAGTTGTTTCTAGTATATGTTTGTTTGGTATGACTGGTATGAGTAAATGAGAATAAAGTTATAACACGAAACTTAAAAGGTAACTTTAATTCTTATTTGAAATCAATGAATTTAAAAAGTATGAAAATAACGTTATTAAATATGATACTTCCCCCCGTCCATCTATATATTATCTTCTTCAAAACTAAATGAACTGTGTATACCAATGTAAGTAATTCAAAATTATGTT
The DNA here is from genome assembly GCA_023701765.1 of Hylyphantes graminicola. NCBI lineage: Eukaryota > Metazoa > Arthropoda > Arachnida > Araneae > Linyphiidae > Hylyphantes > Hylyphantes graminicola. The sequence goes on from CM043116.1 coordinate 50,843,224, forward strand.
AGCAAACTACAAATAACTTTTTGGTATTTAAATTATTAAACCTGTTTTTTTTTATTGTCATCCCAAATACATTACTATATGCTTTATAAGTAAGTAAAGTCCTACCTTGAGGTTCGTTAATTTTTTAAGCTTGTTTGCATCTGAAAATCAAGTGATTTATGAAAGCTGCTGCTTCTTACATATTTTATCGAAACACCTAAAACTGCAGGGCTATACATGCAATCGTAGTTTTAAATTCATATCTTTTAATTGATGTACATGGTTCCCATAAATAATTATTTATTGCTCTTTGAATAGTTAATTTTATGACAAGGTTAATCTTGTTTTGTTACTTAGTTCCCTTTGCTAACATTACTCCACTGTTTATTGCAAGAACCGTTCCTGTGATGTGAATACATTAGTTTATTAATGTTGAAAACCAACCGCCAAATGGTTGTGGTAATAAACTGTATGCTCTTGTGTTTAGTTATTATATATTTACAGTCAGCTATACCTTCTCCACAACATAATTAGCATGGTAATCGTAAAAGACCAATGTGAGGTTTCCCAATTGCAACTGTTGGCAGGTCTCAATTGTTTTCTCCATATTTTATGATGGTTACAAAAAGAGTTTGATGCAGGAACTTGTTTATTCTTGGCTGTTAAGGCAACATTCTAGCCAGTCTTGAGCTTATGCTACATTGCTGGCGTAGAAAGACATAATTCATAATCAATCTACTCTTGGTTTTAAGACAATTCCGGTCACTACTGGTATCTGGGACTGGTCTATTTTAATTGTTCACCTATGGAATAGGTAAACATGAAATTTAAATTTAGGGCAAATTGTTTCAGGATGTCAATTAATATTAAAAAAAAATCAGTTTATTTGCAACGCTACTATATCTGTATATGATTGTATATTTTACAAAAAAATTTACTCAATTTACATGTTTTTTTCTTTTCCTTCTATTACTATATAACATACATTTAGTAATCTATTAATTTTTTTTTAATTTTCTCAACTATTTTTCAAATAGATGTCTGATGAAGATGATTACATGTCCAGTTCTTTTCTGGAGGTGAAAGAAGACATTCGTCCAGGCTTGCTACCCAAAGCCGCCAAGCGAAAGCTGGATATCGAAAAGAAACGTATCGAATCGAACAAGATCTTCAAAGTGAAGTCAAGAAAGGAACTGGAGGAAGAATCTCGGAACATAGGCCTAGACTCTGCCATCGGCTCTGACAACATAGGTTTCGCTATGCTTCAGAAAATGGGTTACCAACCCGGAATGAAACTGGGATCGCAGAAAAGTACCACATCTGACCGAGGTTTGATAGAACCAATCAGAGTGACGGTGAAGAACGATAGAGGGGGACTTGGAAGGGAAGAAGAGATTCGGAAGAGGATCGAGAAACGAGAAACAAAACGGCAGAAGATTAAGTTTTATCGCGAGAAGGAAACAGAAATCTTGACCGAAGAGTTCCGTGAAAGAATGCGGAACAAGTGTGGGGACAGACAAGCTATGAGGGACCTTGTCAAATGTCAAAAAGTCTGTCGGCAGTTGGATGAGGAAAGTGGCGTTGAAGAACCGATGAGGCCTTGGTTTTGGTATCAGCCAGAAAAAGAAGTTGAGAACAAGGAAGATGATGATGAGGAGGAAGATGAAGAAGAGACTGTGGACGATCTTTCGCCGGAAGAGAAGATAGGTTTCATCACTGAATATATTCATCCGAAGTACTTCTATTGTGTTTGGTGTTGTATTAAGTTTGACAATGAAGAAGACCTGCAATCAAATTGTCCTGGGCCAGAAAAGTTTAATCATGAAGATTTGTCTGATTAATTATATAAACATTCACTCAAACAATGATAGAGTAATTGTATATAAATGAATATTATACAAGTCTAAAACTAAACCTAAAAGCTATCAAGGGGTTTAACTCCCTCCAAATACAGAAGTTATGGTAATTTTTTGTTATGCTTTTCATATAAATCATGAACCAATAATTTTTTTTAAGCCCCTGACTTGTTAAATCAGACAAGTTTCTTAATAACTCTTCTCCATGATAGGTTTCAGAAGTAGGTAAGCAGACTGTATTTGTAAAAAATATTCATTAAGTTTAAGCGATAGAAAAGAAATGGACTTTTTAATAGAAAATAATTAGTTCAAATCAATAAGCGTTGCAAATTGCAGTAACGAATGCCTCCCTAACTGCACATTTATTAACTCTGTATCTCTGGTTAGTCATGAAACTTTTGTTTGATTCGATCAAGTAATTTCTTATGTGGGTTCTTATACTTATAAATTTAATGTTTGACCTTGCTATTATTAAGTTATGAAAGGTAGTGCAAACTTGCAGTAACAAATTCCTTCCTAACTGCACATTTGTTACATCTTTTGTAATGATTTTTGTAAATATTGTTTTGGGAATATTGAAAGTATATTGCTCAAGCAGCATTTATTTTATGTTTTATGCTACTTATCCAAATATAACTTAAAAATATTAACTGAAGTAGAAAATATTTTGAAGGTGTATCTATAACATAGTAAATTTGTTTTATAAGATATTTAGAGGTTTCTTCATGTAATTTTTAAAGTATGTTAATGCATTTGTAATATAAACTCACAATTGACAAATATTTTATTACTCTAAAAATTAATACACTACACAACAAGAATAAAATTGAAAAAATAATCATTTGACATGTTCAATCTAAAAAAAATTACAAATTTCAACACACATGGACTTTTAGCTTTGTAAAAGTTTTATAAAATGCTTAACTATTTAAAATTTCCTTCTGGGCCCAGAGTATGCATTTATTTATAAATACTACACTAAAATTCATTAAACAAATTGAAAAATACTTTTTCTGTTTTTATTAAGTTTATTGAAGAGATAGAAAATTTTATAATTTCCTGCACACTACAGTATGAAGTAGAATTTCGCTTCTTTAAAATTTAGATATATGTATGCCGATTTGTATTTTTATGATTTCATTGTGTAGAGCAACTCATAATTGCAAAAAGTGTAGAATAGTTTAAATTCTTTTAAACACATTTACAAATGTGCGAAATAACTATTGCTAAATTGTAATTAGAAAATTTATGCTAAAATGGCACGCTTTTTATGGCACTGATACATTTTGATTTAGTGCATTTATATAAAGATACCAATACAAGTTAACGCTGTCATCTTTATTTTTAAAAAATAAATATTTCTAATTTCAAATGGTAATTTGTAAATGGAACGACTTTTGAAATAAAATTTTGTTTAAACCTTTTAAATTTAATAAGAAAGAGTGAAAAAACATGCAATTTAATATTTCTTTGACATTATAATAACTGTCACTATAATGGATATAACAAATAAAAGAAAAAATAAATAATAAAAAAGTCATGGATTTCACACACAGCCTTTGAAAGATTAAACTAAAGGTTTTCTAAAACTAGATGTTAAGATTGTTTACTGATCTAACACCTTTACTATCCTGGCCAGTCCTATTCCTATCTTTGACACATTTCTTACTGCAGTTTAATAAGTTGAAATCCAAACTACACCTCTACGGTTGTTCCTGCTCTACACAGTCTTCAACTTTCTGCTACCAATATCTCTAATTTACCTTTCCACATCTGCAAATCCAATCTTAATCATTAAACTATGAGATAGGAGGGGAACATAGTACAAGCTGATCAAAATAAAAAGAAATATTCTTACAAATTCAGATCATATGGGATTTTGTAACTTTCACACTACATAAAATATAAAATACTGTATAGGTGCAAAAATAATATATAAGATAAACGAAAAAAGGATTTTCAAAATAATTTCATAACTATAAAAAATAAATAAAAACATAACAGATATCTGGACCCTAGAATCTTAAACACATATTTACACTTTCAAATTACAGGCATTGAAAGAAAGGAATTGCACAAAGCTGACATATAAATAATGGCAATAGACTAGATTGTAAATAGCAGTGGTGTATACCGAATATAGTAATGCCACAAGATAAGAGTAATATCTAACATAAAAAGCGGGAGGGATTACTGAATTTATTTAGCATTTAATATTTCCTTGCAGTACTCAATTTTTTGTATCTTTTATTTTTTCTATTAAAAAAACTGATAGTTTAACTAAAATTATAAATTGCATTTCTGGATGAAAAATAGAAGTATAATAATAATATTTAATAATTAATGAAATATTTGAGGATGTTGAACTTAAGATATCTATATACATAAAAGGCGACTTCTGTTTGTGTGTTTGTCTGTATAGGACGCAAAAACTTAATAACCACGCAACAGATCGTCACGAAATTTGGCACAAAAATTCATCTCATCTCCAGAACAAACATAGGCTAAGAATTTTTCGAATAGGACCATTCCTTCTATCGTTTTCGAACGTTTTAAGGGAAAAAATACACCACTTTCGCTCAAATCCGATCATTTTTTCTCTTTCGTGATGCCATCAGGCATAAATATTTAAATAAAACTTTTTAGAAAACAATTGAAATTGAAAATGTTTAATTTATTTAATATTTGTTCATTGCCTTCAGAAACAAAATTAATAATTTGAAAAAATAGTTGGATATGTTTCAAGTTACGTAATCCTACCAGTCTCCATTCTATTATTTTATTGTGTAAATATGATTTTAATTATGAATTTTTTAAAAGCGTAGTTAAGCTTTTACTGAACTATGTTGGTTTTTTAGAGACCGTTGCACTACAGATGCATATTAGGATTTCATGTCTTCCTTTTTTCGCCAATTACTTTGCCAAACTCGCCAAATTATTACAAAGAACGTGCAAAAGAGCATTTTTTTAAATAGCTGGTTGGTTGTGCGATGGTCTTTGCGCCAGAGCTGAATGGGTGTAATGGTAGCTATATATTTTCCTCGCCAAATTTTTCAAACACGCCAAATAAGCTCAAATGTTTTTATTCGGGAAATAACTATGACATTATCTGTTAATTTTATAGCATTTTTTAAATTTTGAATTTTTAAGGTAATATAAGTAAAGGGATTCTGTACTTTATAATGAACGGTAACAGCAACATAAGCTTATTTTTCTGTAACGGATTAAATGATGGATGAATTGAACTGACCTACATAAAAATGGAAATCGTTTGTTGTTTGCTGGAGTAGCTTATTTTTAATTATTACTGATTATTTTTTACTTAAATATGTATTCTTTTTAATTTGAGCTTCTTATAAAAGGTATTATTTTGAAATTAATATTAATCATTACTATATCCAGGAAGGGTAATAAAAGGGAAAATTACTAGGTAATCTTCATATCTTATGTAACTCAAATGAAAGGAAAAAAAATGGTTAAATTGACTATTAGATTATTTTTTCACCTCTACCCGTGCAACGTCGGGTATAACAGCTAGTGTTTTAATAAAAAGAATACTAAATTGGTGTATGCTTCAAGTTCATAAATCGAACAATAGTAATTTGAATATATTCTACAGAAAAAAAAACCCTCATCATTCATTTAACAGGATATACTCCATTAGAAATGGAATTTTTTTTCATCTAGTTAATCTGCACGATCGTTTTATGCCGTCCGGAACGATCATAAACTTCTGGCCATGTTTTCTACACAAAATTGTCTTCAAATTGATGATGCAAAATGCTTTTGGGAACCAAATAACTCACTCATATGCACGAGTTTAAATTTCTGATCAGACTAATCCGAAAAAAGTGTCAACCTTTCTTCTTAAAAAAGATACTAGTATAATGAATGAAAGTTTGTATCTATATCCTCCGTGCACACCACTGCTACCTGTATATATTGATCACACATACAGTTTCCATATCGAAATCGGTTGTCTATAAATACCAGGAGCTCCCTGCTCCCGACCACCAAACATATACATGCATAGCTGCCAATCGTGATGCTCCGGCCTCATCCTTGCGCATCCAGGACTCGGAGTCCAATGCGATGTGGAACTTGGCGAGAGCACCTCTTCTTTTTTCACGGGGAGATTCACGGAATCGGGCCGCTTCGGCTGGACCCGCTTCTCGATGCGGGACACAAAACTGTCTTCCACGATGCTGGTGGACATGAGGACTGTAGGGGTGATGCTGCCTCCAGAAGGGTAGCTCCTGATGAGCTTCCTCTGGGAGGTCCTGTCCAGAGATCTGGCCCTCTGCTTGCAAGGCGGGGGCGGCAGGAGGATGTCGCCATTGCTGTCTCCATTCTGCTGGGAGCATTCATTCGGGGTGAAGGTCTTCAGCTCCAGGTCACGGCCCTTCAGCATCTTTTTACGGGCAGAGGACGAGTTCAGGCACCCGGCAAACTCGCGGTGGCACTCGAAGCCGTTGTCTTCCTCGGTCAGGGAGTGGTAGCCGGAGCTGTGGGAGACGGAGTGTGGAAGCCCGCGATTCTCAATGTTCGGGGTGAATGTCTGCGACGCCAGGTCGGCGATGGTCTGGCTTGACCTGAACTGGATGTTGCAGTACGTGTGGTTGTCTTTGGGATCGTCTAAATCGATTAGGAGATCTTCTGTTGGATCGGGACAGTTGGGATTCTTGTTTTCGTTGTTCTGAATGCTCAGCATCATGTTTGGCTCGTCCGCATTCTCGCTGTTCTCTTCGATCACGTCTCGAACGGTGGAAAGTGCACCGTCGAAGATCAACTTGCTCATCCTTGAAGTCGGGGTCGTGCAGGTGTTGTGACCTGTGCCGTTTGTTAGGGTGGAAGATACAGGCATGGAGTGCCTCTTGTTTTGGTAAGAGCTCTCGGACCATGAGGCCCGCAGCAAGGTATTCGGGTTTTCGACCCAAAGAGGTGGCGAGTCCCTCACGTCAGAGTACTTGGACTTGTCTTGTTTGTGTTGGGGTGTGTTTTCCCCGTCTGATTCCAAGACAGCGTCTGAACTCTGGGATTTTTGAATTTTAAGACGAGGCCGGTGCTGTAGGTGGGGAGTGCTTTCCTCCACCAATTTCTCAAGTTCGTCTTTGCGGGCATCGTTTGCTGCTGAATTGTGGAGGATGGAATAACTGCCGCTTGATATGCTTCGTACTAACTTGCTGCTGTGGAATTTATCACGTAGCGTTCTGTAGATGAAAAAACAAAATTATAATTTAATTGCAATTTAATCATCAATGTATTGCAATATGTACTTTTTGGTAACAGATTATTTATGTAACGCATTTTTATGCATGACATTTATAAAGAACAAAAATAACTATGCTACAACATACTACACAAATACATAGTAGAAATCTTCTTACTTCAAATTAACTTGGGCGGATGTTGGATTATAGCTGACATTGTATTCTACATCATCATCCTCATCGGAACTAGTGTTCTTGCTGCAGAACCTGGATACTGGATGGACTTTGAACTTGAAGTGCTTTCTTCCTTCAGCCGATTCGACCACAGGGGTCTGTCCAAAGCACATGGAGATGGACTTGGGCGGATTGCACGCTCGGTTGGGAACTCCATTGGTGCTGCCAGTTTCGCTGGTCGGTCCCCACGTTGTCATCTTGATGTCGGCATTGAAGATGGCTGGATTGGGGACCGCAACATGGCGACAACGGGGAGGGGGTACTATCCCTTCTGCAGTGATGCGCTCCCAGGTGGCAGTCACTGCATAAGAAGAATACCATAACGATCAATATATAAATAACTATTCATAAATATAGAACTGTATTGTCCATACAGTTCTGCTTTTTTAAGTTGTGAAGCATAGGCGTATATTTGCATGCCCCGGTTAATTTTTGGAGATTCAAAATCTTGAACAGCATTTATTTAACAAACTTAATTTTAAAGCACTATAATACCTTCGGGAAAACTTCATAAGTACTTTTTTTCATGTCATTTAAAATTTAATTTTGATGCTATATTTATAAATGTAAGTAACTAATACGCACAAAATAAGTAAAATCAAGATCCTTTACCCTCTGAAAATAGCCTAAATTTGAATAAAAAAATGAAAAACAATATACAATATACTATGAATAAAATTCAAGAAAAATGCTCACTGAAATGGAACCTCCACAGTTCATTGATGGCGATGCCCGACCTTTCTCCACCAAAGAGGTACATGAATCCCACACCTTTCACAGCCACATGACTATGCAACTCTCCGGGACCTCGCTGAGTCTTGATTCGGGACCAGCGATGAGCAGCTGAAAATGTAACCAAAGGATGTCAAACAATAACTTATTCCATAAACTCATTATATTAAAACTTCATTATTATTACTCACTAGCAAATTTATACCCGTACTTCGCACGGATTAAAAAAATATCAAATCGATCCAAGTATGTGTACCATATAACCTGTTATGGAAACATAAACGTACATTATTATTCCCCCTCTTTATCAAGTATAAAATCCCGATTCATCGACCTAATATTCTAAAATCAAAAATATGATGCACTCATAAATGTCATTACAAATACATAAAACCTTTTACCTCTTTTGGCACGTTTTGGGAAATAATTTGGCGAAAAAATAGATATAGCTACAAACACACTCATTATACAGCTCTAACACGATGACCCTCGCACAACCAACCAGCTTATAAATTATTTTAAAAAAACATTTTGCCCATTTGGCAAGCTTTAATAAATAATTTGGCGAGATTGGCTACATATTTAGCATAAATATAAAGACATAAAACCCTCAAATGCAGCTCTAGTGTGATGGCCTTTATTAACCATCATAGTTCAGAAAACGCTGAACAAACATTTTGCCCATTTGGCGAGTTTTAATTAATAACTTGGCGAGATAGGCAACATATTTGGCAAAAAATTAAAGAAATAAAACCCTAAACCCTAATATTTAGTGGGATAGCCTTTATTAAACATCATCGTTCAGTAATAGCTTAACTTCAGTAATAACTATACATAATATGCATATTTGCAATCAACAGAACCATCAATGAAAGAATCATTAACTGAACCACAATAATTCCTGGAATGAAGACTGTACAGAAATACGTCACTTGAAACATATAATTTATTTTAAAAAATGAATTTAGTTTCTGAAAGTAATGGCAACACAATAAAATAAACATTTTCAATTTTAATTATCTTCGTTGAAAGTTTTATTTAATCTTTTCCAGCAGATGGCATCAGGAAAGAAAAAAAATGATCGGATTTGAGCCAAAGTGGTGTAGTTTTTCCAGAAAATTCGAATTTTCTCTAAAAATAGAACATTTTGAGCTCTGAAAGTTCTTATATTGCAACTCAAGTATGAACTACGCATTTGTGCCAAGTTACAAGGCAAACAAATGTCTAGTTTGTGAGTTTGGAAGAGACATACACACACACACACACAAAACTTCATTTTTATTATTATAGATTATAATTTTCCATTACTCATAAGTCCATACGAAACATAGATTTCGAAAATTTGAAAGAAAAAAAAACTGTTTTAACAACGGGTTTATTCCCGTAATGCTTTATTCGTTTCCGTTTGCTTCCCATAGATGTACAACTCATTGGATGAGCAGGATTTCTGCACAATGTCTGTTTATACAGGATAAATTTATAAACATCAAAACTCAATTTTGATAAATTTGGTACTGATTGGATTTCTGAAAAAAAATCATTCAGTATTGTAAAAAAATGGCTTTCCCAATTAATGCTCGCATCTATTTATTGACTTATTAAGAAGGAATTAGTTAGGAAGTTATAGTTAAATAGAAACTTAGAATACACTAAAGTTTGGTTGCTTAATATGAAGGAAATCCACAGATATGTACCGAAATCCCACTTCCAGAAATCTCCCCGGGGCTGCAAGTCAGTGAGGCCGCCGTAAATCCACATGGCATCGTCGTGTATGACACAAGAATGGTTGTGCCTGGGAGGAGGTTGTTCGAAGTAACTTGGGGTCATCAGCAAACTCCACCTCTCGGTTCCTGGACAGAAGAAAAAGAATTAAAATTCATTATTCATTGCTTTATCCAGTGTTTTCTTCTCAATTCTTTGAAATGGATTTTTATTTGTACAACTTTTATAGGTGAAAATGCAAATAGACAATAGAATGCTGAAACACGAAATAATGAGGAACAATCGTAGTAAGACACGCTTTCGACATTCAGAGGATAGAGGAAAACAATGATTGATGCAGGAAAAAAAAGGGGAGAAACAGAGACGGAAATACTAGACTTTTAACAGTATAAATTTGACGATTTTTGATTTAAGTAATTTCTTAATTTAATAATAAATAAGTAAATGAAGCGCGTCTGAAAATTAGTGATTCCATGGTCATATGGTGGGAAACGGGACTCTAATCATTTGTTGGCTGACATTCTGAAGTTTTTTTGTAAGCATTAGCAGTAATTTTAAACACCCTACGTTTGAAATTGAACCGCCCCTCGAGTCATAGTTCCCTCATTTAAATAGGGAGTATTCATGAGGACTTCGAATGTTTAATTTCATTAAATAATTCACTAATAACCTCACTTCCCAAAAAATATTTATGTATAATTAAACCCATTTTTTATAAGTTAGTTTTATCCTTCTAACAAATCTCGTAGGCAAACCATTTTAAGTTTAGCCCATCTTATATATTAACTAAACTATTACAAACTTTTCTTTTGAAAAGAACGAAATAAATAAAAAAAAAGTAGAACTTCATTTATAAAAAGCATATTTGAGCAATAATTTGAGCAAATGAAAAATAGTTTATACCTAATAACACATAAAAGCTAAAAGAAGTAAATATTATGGAACTACGTGAGCTTAAATCTAACGAGCTATTGTTAGTATTCATTTGGTCCCCTTTGAACGTTTAACTTTATTCTAGTCCGCTTAATGATCTTATTCAGCTGCATCAAATGCATCGTTTAATTTATCTTTCTTTCTTGAACATAAACGAAATAATTGTGGTACAATTTTCTAAGTCTTCTACTTTACACTTAAAACGTTTACAAGAGTATATGCCGTTTTATTAAAAACCTATATGCAGCAAAAGTTTGTAATAATGAATATAATAATAAGAATTACATCCATTTTCATATAAAGTTCAGCTATAAAATGTATGCATACTAAGTATAACAAAAAAAAAATAGCCTTTAAATTACTTTAATAAAACTTGCAAGCAACTTTTTCTTTTTGGAGAAACCCATTACCAATAGCGACTGTCTTTTTTTTTTTTTTGGTTTGTTAAAGGTCCTCAAAGCATTTTTTTTATCGTAGTAAAACGACGTTGAATATGTTTTTATACATATCCATTTTGGTCAATGACTTGCACAGTAACTGTAAACTGACGATTTTTTTAAAGTTTTTTTTTATTGTTTATTTTTGTTTCTGCAATAACTTTTTTCCTCAAAGAAACTGTACACAGGACACATAGTAGAAATAGCACATGTGACGTAATTTATGCCAAAAAATTATACATATATTTTTTTAATTCTCGGGAACGCTCTCCAGAACCCCTTTGAGCATCTTTTCATCTTGCTGCTCCGTTACTGTGGCGACGGATGAGTCATCAAGCAGCCCTCTCAAAGCAATCTCTTCCGCCCTCGGATGGAGGGATGAGGAAAAGAGCCTCCCGTTCGATTGCACACGTTAATAATAACTTATTAGTAGTATTTGTTTTCCAATCATTCCCTCATAATAAGAATAAGATGGTTGGTTTTAAATAGGGTTGAATCATTATGATCGCAATAAAAAAAAACTTCGAAATTGAGAAACTGTAAATGAACTGATGTAAATGAGCGTTATCAAACCGAAACTGATATAGCATAGTGCTTCAAATTTTAAATACTACATAAATGAGTCGATCTGTATTTGATAAGCTTTTTTTAATAATATATGAAACATTACAACTTGATGATTTTCCTATAAATAGTAATCAGTTTGTTTAAAAAAAATCTGATATCTAATCTAGAAAACTAAAAAATATGCACTTTTGTACTCGTACGCACTTTCGTACTCACACTTTGTATCTGTACGCCAGCAAAGACGGATCAACAATCTATAAAATGATACTCTTTTTACCTATGCAGCAAACAAAACAGTATAGGTTTATTCCAAGATAGTATAAATTTGGTTGGTATATGTACTAGGCTTTGTAATCAAAAAATCTTGTAAAATATTTTCGAATTCTTTTTAATTTAAGAATTTTAACTAAGTTGAATAAATGTTTTAAAAGAGCATAATTTTATTTTATTTAAAAAAAAAAGACTGAGATAAAAGAAACAATATATAAACTACATAACAGTATTAACAAATCGCAGGGCTGGAATAAAACAACAGGATAAAAATATATTAATTGAGCTTGCCATTCTAGAATAATTTCAGTGAAGTTTAAGATTTTATACGACTTAAGGGGTCTAAGGAGTCTTAAAAATGTGCAAAGAAGGCACTACAAAACATAGTTTGATCTTTCATGTCATTTTTGAACTACTCAATGTATGAGTATAATTTTTTTATATGTAATTCTACAAGATTTATTTATTATGAAACAAGTTTTAAAATTTATGAAACTTTAGCCAAAACTAAAATAAATGATATTAAACATGAAGCTATTTGAACACAGTGTGATTAGTCTTGCGCGGCAAATTGTGAGGTCAAAATTGAAAAAATGACCAAGAAAATGGATTTATATTGTACAAATATGTACAAACTAGGACTTATACCTAAATTCTCAGCTCAATTTTAATTAGAATTTATTTTAATAACTTTTTTCTAAAAAAAATTTTAAAAATTTAAAAATTTTGATTTTAAATTATTTTTAAAATAATTTCTAATTAAAATTGAGCTGAGAATTTAGGTATAAGTCTTTGTTTGTACATATTTGTACAATGTAAATCCATTTTCTTGGTCATTTTTTCAATTTTGACCTCACAATTTGCCGCGCAAGACTAATCACACTGTGTTCAAATAGCTTCATGTTTAATATCATTTATTTTAGTTTTGGCTAAAGTTTCATAAATTTTAAAACTTGTTTCATAATAAATAAATCTTGTAGAATTACATATAAAAAAATTATACTTATTTATTGAGTAGTTCAAAAATGACATGAAAGATCAAACTATGTTTTGTAGTGCCTTCTTTGCACATTTTTAAGACTCCTTAGACCCCTTAATTCGGAAACGGTTTACAGATTTTTTGTTTCGGGTGACATTCCTGACATTTTAACACTTTACCTACGGGCGTCGACTGACCCATAGACTAAGAACACTCTAAGTTTCAAACTCTCATTGGAGAATTTCTACATTGAAATTGACATAGAAACTAGCGCGCCCCCTTTGTGTCTAAGGGAATTAATGTAATGGTTTCTGGCTGCCTATTTGCAGTCACCTTTAGGAAATTTAACAGAGCCAATGACATCTCGTAATTTGGAACCCTTATCAAGTGACGATAGGGATCTATTTTTTAACCACAACTTATTTTCGACTTTATTTTTGAATATATACAGCTACTCATTGACTTTTATATCCCTCGTAGGCCCATCCTCAAGATATTTGACCTTGTGCTTCTTTTTCTCCATTAATAAACCTACAGACTGACTACGCTTGTCATTTTAGACATGGTCCCCCAAAGATCCACAAGTGATTCGATTGAATAACTCGTTAAATATTCATCCAAATGTAACAAAAACTTAGATTTAGGGGTTTTCGAGGGTTTTTCACATTTCTAAGTAATTAAAATTGGGTGTTGCTATTGAAAATTTTAAAGTTCGTAACATTTTTAATATTAAGACGGACCCTTATGCAAATTTTGTGTCATGCAATTAACTCAAAATGTTATTTGTTCACATAGTCAAAAAGGTCCGATGTAAAAGGATGACTAACGGTTGAAATAATCACTAGTGGGTAACTTTTTTTTAACAGAGAACATTACGAAGAAACAGTAGCCTTACAATTGAAAGTACAATTATGCCAATCAACAAATCAACCTTTAATAGTGTTTTAGTTGCATTCGACACGTTAGAAGAGCTGGCATTAGATTAAGTTGCTGGTCTAGAAGATTTTTAGTCTACGGGTCAGTCGACGCCCGGAGGTAAAGTGTTAAATTCATTAATTTGTAAAGCCTTTTATGTGTGCCATCACAAGGTTATCACAGCCAGCTTATTATAATATATTAAAGCAATTTCATTATTTTGTCATAATTTAAATCTAAGTAGATTTGTCATTATTTTCTGAATTTTTACATATGAAACATAAAACGCTGGCTTTTTTTTTCAAGTTTTGTAAATAAAAATGAGGTAGGAGCAGGTCCTCATTGTAAAACCCGCTAAAACCACAACTGACTTCATATAAATAATAGAGCTGTGAAATTCAATTCTTCTGAATACATTGTGTTTTCATTAAAACGACATAGCGGCTCAGTGGCTGAGAGGTTAAACGTGTTCCCCTCGTAAGCCCAAGATCGCGGGTTAGAGCCACGGCTGAGTCGTTGGATTTTCTGGATGGGAAAATCTTGGGCACGCATGTCATATCATTATGTGGCATGTAAAAGATCCCTAGAGGACCAATATGGCTTGGGTTCTCTCAGCAAAATTAAAATCTCAGCATATTTTAACATGCACAGATTCATGTAATCTGCGCGTCAAAATTGGTAGCGAGGGTCGCCTAAATGGTGCCACAAAAAAATGGCTCTCAGTTCTGGGGAAAATGCTGAGTCTGCAAAGGCTTTACCGCCAATGTTGCATCCCTATGAGAGAGAAAAAAATCATAGTGACAATTTGAGATGATTAACATAAATCGTGGATATTGCATCTTTCGCATATATACCTAACCTTTTTTAAACTACATTTTGCTTAATTAACTCGAACAAAGCGGCACATTTTATTTAGTTCTTTTACTTTATAATAAAAAAAACCAATAATACACATCAACCACCCTCAAAAAAGAACGCGCTTTCAAGATCCCTCCAGTGGGGAGGACCTTCTATACGCTTCGTTTTAAGTGTTGGTGTGTTCACGGAACCAGAGGGGAGTGTTTGCTCGCATCGATTTTGGCTCCCTGGATTCTTTTTTGGCCTATTCCTAATGTTCTCCCCCCTCCTAGGATTGAAACCCCCAAAAATGCGAGAGGAAATTAGATTTTCCAGTATACGGCCTTTGAGTGACAACGGAATTTTTCCGGAGTTTGCGGGGAAGGAAGTTTATGGGGAGGCTTCATTTTAATCGATGTTCAACTGTCGTTATTTTATTATTATTTTTAATTAGTTTTATATTTTGAGAATTTTTTAATTTATATTTTTGTTATTCAACGTTTTAGCGTTATGTTGATACATTGTAACGCAGAACTTAGATTAATCAAATCTTTAAGACCACAAGCAATTCTTTTTTTTTCTTCTTAAAAAATATTATTCCTATATTTTGCAAATTTTCGAATTTATATATTTGATATTCAGAGTTTTAGAGTTATCATAGGGTAATTATGAACGAAATAAGTTCAGTTTTTCCTAGGGAAAATGCGCGCCTTCTGCGAAATGTCGATTCAAAGATTAAAACGAACACAAAAGGTTTAAAGACAATTAAATATGAAGAGTACACGGGAATAACCGATTGATTTATTAGACGGACGCCCGCAACTGTCTGCTTGGCGGCAGAAAACCGGTTTCTCTCTTTTTTCTTCGCTTGGTCCAAGCGTTGAGATCGCCAATCGCCTGAACCTTGGTAGCTAGGAACCAAAGAGATCGTAGTTGAAGTATTATCGTGGCATATCACGTGACCTACAACACTGACTTCATTGGGACTCTTCTGGGAGCTCCTTGCGCGTCCCGTCGTTAGCATTGGAGGTCACGTGATCTGCCACTCTATTACTTTAACTATGGTATCTATGGTAGGAACTGGTGTCTTTAACAAGTTTAGGCGATCACTCGTTATCATCGCCAAAGTGGCCTACTAAGGAAACTTCTCTGCAAAATCAATCGGTTTTTCCCGTGTACTCTTCATATGGTTTTATACTGATATGAAAACTTTTGTTATAAATCGTTGCACACTACAAATAAGATTTTAGAAATTCCCCCTCCTCCCTCTCCCAAGAACATTTGCAGATTCTCCTTTTACGATTAATTATGTTTTTTTATTTAAAAAAAATCGAAGTGTTTTTCCAGATGAGTAGTCTTGATAATGTTTTGAAGAAATTACGAAATTTAATATTGATACTGATTTTCTTTAATAAAAATTAAGAACATTAGCTAATACATTACAAGCCTATCTCAGATACTCTTAAATCCCAATAAGTTTTAAAAAGCAATTACCAAACAGCGATAGAAAACTACAATTACAATTCTGTTAAATAGTTGCATTTTGCAGTTCACATTCAATATTTCTTCCGATTGAAGAAAAACCCCAAAAGGTCTTCAATATTTTGAATGAAAGTCAATATCGCAATGGAAAATATTAAACGCTAGAAGGAAAACGCAAAAGTTTAATTAAAGTGTTTTCAGGATTCTGAGTAAGGAATCACGCATGTTTTGTGGTTAAACCAGAATTAGAAGAAATGATTATAAAGTTCACAGTTCAGAGAGTTGCGAAATTTCGTGACGAAAAGCATCTGCATTGAACACATTGATGCCCGAGGAAATGTTAAAAAGAATATATTGGAGATATAATTGTTTTTAGATAAACTCTTAAAATAAAAATAAGTGTTGAATCGTTAAAATATTTTTGGTTGATTACAATTTCTGAATGCGTATAACCATTTCTACAGAAAATTTATTTTTAATTCTTTACATGGATAACTGAACTAAAGAATCTAAATTAAAAGCCAGATAGTCCTATAAGATGAAAGTGAGTTATAACGGCTTTTATTGAACTGTTTTGACTTATTTAGAAGAATGAGCTCAAATGAAATTCCCAATAATGTTTAACTGACAACACTCTTATTTGTAAATAAGTCTTGAATAGTTGAAAGGTTTGGTTGATTAAAATTTCTGAATACGTATAATTATGGTTACAGTAAAATGTAATTATTTTCAAGTCTTAGTATTGACAGTTTAGAACTGAACTTAAAAAAATACATGAAAATTAAGCCATATATTCATGCTAGAAGGCATACTGAAAGGGAGCTATAATGGATTTTATAGAGAAGCTCATTTAGCTCAATAAGCTAAAATGAAACACCCAACAAGGACCAACTGAATGCACCTAATTTTAGTAGAAATACTAAGGTTTGCGTGTTCAATAGACATAAATTAAGCTTGTTGCATGTACCACCCATTTATCTTTGTTTCTCTCCGTAATGTTTTAACAGGGCTTTTAAGCTTATTTGATCTAGACTGAGTTTTATACGGACATTATAAATGATTTTAATTTTATAGATAGAAGTAGTTTAGTTAGTAATTTCTTTAACTTTGCATTTTCGATCATTTTTACAAGATAGTTTGTCATGAGTAATGAATATATTAAGTTTTGGTAGATTTGGTTAGGCTAGTAGGAGTTATCGTCGCACTAGAGCTACACGAGGGCTATTGGCGACTGGCGTCATAATTTAGAACCACAGTCAAGTGACGAGCCGACACCAGAGTAGACAACCTAACGCAACCGCTGTCTTATTATATTGACCAAAATTATTGATTGCAATTGATCTGGATACAGCGACCTATTCGAATAAAAATAATACATTTCAATGATAATTAAAAGGGGAAACCGTTGACAGGTCTGTTTGGACGTACCGACAGACGGACCAAAGTATTAAAGATAGGGGTTTCAGATATTATTCCTTCCCATAAAAAAAATAAAACGAAATGGAAATATAAACGAATTTGAAAAAAAGGGGGGGGGGGGGCGGACAGACAACATTCAGCAATACCTACTTTCATTTTACTGACGATATTACGATAAGAATACAGCTGCCAATATCAAAATTTTGAACACAAAATAACACCATTCACTCTACGAAGTAAATAAAATGGAAGATCCTGAACTAAAACAAAGACAAACACAACACTATATTCCTCCATGAAAAAATACCCGAAGATCATTCACGAAGTCACGGAGCCTCGTTTAAACTGAACTCCTCCCCAGGGTAAAAAGGAAAACGAAAAGTGCAACATCGTATCTCAAAACCCCCTATCATCGTTACTCAAACGTCACATCTTTTATACGTAACAACCACGTTTTTTTTATAGGTATGGGGGGGGCGACTGAAAATGGTGGGGTTCGGATGACGAATCTTGACTTATTCATGAAGAGGCGAGGAAGACACGTGTAAGGGAATTAGGTGTGAATGGGAGGAGGCTTTTCCCGCTTGTTGCTTTCTGGTGTGCGGAGATCGATCAAGAGTGGTTGGGGTACAAAAAGTTTGGCTTGAGGGTGGACTTTCTACCATTTAAAAGAAACTAAAACTCTTACAATAGCTTTAAATTGTATTTAGTCACAAAGTTATTTTTCTTAGGTAGATTAATTTGCTGTATTAATGTAGTTAGTAATACTGTAATATACTAGTGGTTAGGTTCTTTGAGGTTAGGTTGAACTATCGTCCCACTATAGCTACACGAGGGTTATTGGCTTTTGATGTCATAATTTTTAACCACAGTCAAGTGACAAGCAGAGACCTGAGTAGGCAAACAATTCAAATTTTTAAAAGCGACATCGTACGCAGCTTCGGGATTTCAACGTGCACTATCTCCACACGGGGTATTATTCATTTCTACACGGGGTATTATTCATTATTCGTTTTGGATGCAAGATCGTTTATATAGTTTGGCAGTTATTATGGCAATGCCAGGGCCCGAACATGGGACCTTTCGCATGCAAGGTAAGCGTCGTATCGACTGGGCTCTGCAGCCCCGTTAAGCGTTAAGCCCCGTTAAGCGAAATAATGAGAACCTTCGACATTCCGACATTGTCCGTATTTTTATAAACTAGCCGTGGATCTGCTTTTTTGAAACCGTTGGTTGGTTAAATTATAGATATGCACTGCAAAACCATTTTTATAGATTTATGATTTCGAACTTATTACATTATTTTTAAGTTTTATATGATAACGGAAAAAGATATTGTGTTTTAGGCTATACATCAAGAAGCAATGCGAAAAACTTTAGCAAATCTACACTCCGAACATATGATTTTGAGAATCGTTTAATAAGAAAACAAAAATAACAATTAAAGAATCTTTCAATACCTTACAAAATCGAAGTATCCCTGAATGGTATTCAAAAGTCAGTTATAATGTATCCAAGACTCACCATTATACGGAGCATCAAAAATAACCTTGAAGTTGGCTTCGGTGCAACTAAACAAAGGTGAAGGTAAAACAACTTTTACAGATATGTTCAAGACCTAATTTTCATGTAGTTCTCGGAACGGAGAAACAATTGTGTTGTCACTGTGGAAAGCTAGACTATATCGAGCATAAAATAATAGTGGTCGTAAAAAAGGCGCTTCAACACTGAGCCTTCATATATAAAACAGAGGGAGAAAAAAGTTAAAAAATAAAGACATATAAATGTACTGTTGAGGAAACTATTTTAGTCCTTAAAAAAGCTAGTATTTTAAATATCTCTTATTTCAGTTGCGTTTTAACTTTATTGTTTTATTTTAAACTAGCAACATGGACCCGCCTTACTGGGAACCCGTTAACTTCGCACTGCTTCCTTTTAGAGGCATGCTTACTTGTGAAAATACACTCAAAATAAAAATAATAAAATTCGTGTTGGCGCATGCGCACTTAAAAAAAGCAAACACTAATAGAGGATGAAGCAGCCTTAGGGCGAGGGCATATCTCAACCAAACTCAATCAATCAAACTAATAGAGGATGGCGTCAAGCTCCCGTTTAGGCCCGGTCCATGTATTTTCAAGCCCTGTTATGGTCCCGCAATCCCACGTGGATGACGTCTTTTTTTTAAAAACTAATTATATTAATTAAAAATCACAACCAAATATGAAAAAACTAAGCCTCAGGTGCAGTGCACACGTAGGTATTAAAAGGAATCTATATTAAAAATTTCGAATTTTTTAGAGCAGTCTAAGTAGGTCTTTTGCGATCCACAGACATACACAGACAGACTCTTTCTTTCATTATTATAGATGATAGTGGTTGCTTGAAAGTCGCAGAAGATGTTCACATGAACTATTGGTGAAGAGCAGTCAAAATGGCCGCATGTGCTCATTTTTTAGTTTACCCTTGTTTGAAAATTGAGCATTGTGATTAATTGCGGATTTTTTTTTACTATTTTTCAGTACATATGCGAATTATAGTATAACTAGTAGTAGGTGAGATATGAACACCTGCCTCTCAGAGACAATTCTACCTTGAGTCCAATAAGACAATCATTCGGCCAACTACATTTTATAAATGAAACTTACTAAATTTAACGAATGAGAAGCAATTTTGTTTGCAACTGAGTATGTCTGATATTTCAGAATATGAGAATTTGGTTTATATATAGGATGACAGAGTCAATGATCAGATGTAATCCAATAACTCCCTTAAAATGCCACAGAAGATTACTTGAAATCTTAGCTAAAGCTTGATGATTAAACGGATTTAGAAAAACACCATTATGTTATAAATGGCGGCCAGATACCTGTTAGCAATACATTCTGCCTTCAAAGAATGCAATCAACAGAAATTGGCACGTTTCAAGTCTAGAGAAGCAACAGTTCCACAAGAATGAAAATAAAGTATCGATTTGGTAATCAATATAATCGGCGGAGTTTACCGCGCAAAGAGATCAATCACCAAACCAGCATCGAAATCCACCAGGAATGATTACATCAAGTGAAGCAAGCTAATTGTGTAGGGTAGGCAATGGATCAGTAATAAAGAGTAGCATTTCCGTAAAGCAGACATTATGTATTAGAAGTTTTAGAAAATCTTAATTAAGTTCAGAACTACACATTTTTGTGTCTATACAAGCACGGCATTTCAAGGAAGAGACTATTACTACATCACAGGGACATTACAACATACGTACAGGAGGGCGGTACCGTCTCGTAGGACGGGCCCATTAGATGAAAAGGTAAAAGGGGTGAGATCGACTTACACCAATATGATTACATCACGTGAAGCAAGCTAATCGTAATGTTACCTAGATCGAATATCCACAGTTCTGAAGATGATCCTCTGAGGTCCTGGTACCCCCCGAAAACGTGCATGAATCCGTCGAACATGACCGCAGAGTGACCTCTGCGCCCGGAGGGCTGGTGGACGGTGGAGCCCCTGACATGGTGCTTCCTCCACGCAAGGGTACCTGAAAAAAGCATCTTAGTTTGAGCGAGGATACACTCTTAAAACAAAAGAGTGAAATCCACTCTTGTAGGAGAAGTGCTTTGTCGACACTGGAAAGGGGTGAATATTAACTCAGACTGAGTTAAAATCACTCGTTTGGAGTGATGCTGTGGGAGAATTAAAAAACAAAGGATCCACTCCTATAGGGGAAGTGCATTTTCGACACTGGATGAGCGAAAATTAACTCAGACTGAATTAAAATCGCTCGTTTGTTTTAAGAGTGTATATACACAGCTGAGTATATAGGGCTGTAGTGTAGTAAAGATGGAAGATGATTTCAATGTAACTTTATTACCAGCTTCAAATTAGCCTCTAGGTACGCATTCCACGTAACACTTGAGCTCTTTAACATTTTTTTTTTAGAAGCTTGGTGGCTCACTATGTTGAGTCGACATACTATAAACAACAGCAAAGAAATTTTCAGTCTTCCATGTGTAAAATCGAAATAAAAAGGAAAATGTGTGTAAATGGAGAAAATCGGTTTTCGAATAATGGCATTTGAAGCAGACAACAAAGTATGCTTGAATATGATTACTAACAATCAAACGATAACTATATGTCAAACCTAAAATGTTCGCTCATGATGAAAAAAGTTTAAGCAGCTAATTTCACACGTAGAAGTCTGTTACAACCCTACTTTTTTTATTTGATAGAAAAATCTTAGTAGTAAACCAAATATTATTAGAAAATATATAAAGAAGATATAAAGAAAGTTGTTCTAAGTACTTACTTAAATCAAGAATCCAAAGTGGAGTTTCCCCTGTAGAAGCAAAACCAATTTCTCCACCAAAAACGTAAATGTTGTTCTATAATAAAGAATTATATGCCAATTAATTAATATGTTATCACTCTTAAATAGATAAATTTGGTTGAAAGTTGATTCCAAAGGGAATTACGAACCTTCCAACAAACCATCGAGTGTTCTTGAAGACAAGGCGGACGGCTACCACGGCATTTTAGTTCTTCCCATACACTTTGTACTGTAAGTAAATAATATATATTTAAAAAATTTAGTGGAATAAATAACAAGATTCGAATAAATTTTTAATGCATTTTTAATAGTTTTGTTTGATATGAAAATGCAAACTATTAAATTCCTTATACATTTATTATTTTCTAGTATATATGTCTTTCGGTATTGTCAACAGAAAAATATATTAATTTTTGCAGAAAATCAAAATTTTGAATTGCCAAATTGGTGAAGTTAATAAAAGGTCAATTTTAATGAAGTATGGCTATCAAAAAAGGGTTTTTAAACCTTTATATGTTTAACAAAATTGTTATTATTGATTAACATAACATTTTAAGAATTAAAGGTTTTAATAAAAACTCCTGAAAATCAGAAGACGACAGACCACTATCAAACAGTATTGACGTGTTTTCATAAAAATCATTAAAGATTAAATAATTTATAAGGGCTTTATTGGCCTATTCTCATGTTATGCACGGGAATACATATCCTAAAATCAGGGAATATTATTAAATGAAAATTATTTTGCTGGTTTATCAAAAATATGAATCAGGGTTATTTAATTAGTAAAATGTACCACTAAGTTTAAAATGTTATTGTATGTTATGTATTATTGGTGAGAATTATAATATTATACAGCACCCCCTCCCCCTTTTTCCGACAATAGTCGTTGAAGTTAGTTACTATTTGACAAAATGACCTTTTTAAATACAATCGGCCAGATCTTTATATTTTATCATGATCTTTATATTTTATCAACAAAAAATTAAAATAAAAACACAAGAAACATACAGGTAAGTTTATTAAAAAGCTACAAAGACAACCGTAACCATACGAGTCAACTCCCAAACACTTTTTTATTTCCCCAAAAATCGATTACCTAACGGTTGGTTAGATAGAGAAGCCTAATTCTTCAATATCATATTAAACAAGAGACTCATAAAAGTCTGAACGACGGATCTGGAAAACTTAATGGCCTGAACGTGCCTGCCAAAACCACTCAGGCACCCTACACCTCAACTCCCCTTTGTATTCGAGCGAGATCTCGTTCTCCTCATCCTCGGCATCTCCATCCGGTGTTGCTATGGCAACCAGACAAGGATGGAAGTCAGTGACGTGGGATGGAGAAGAAAAAGGCAGCGTGTTATTTTTGAATAGAAAATAATAGGATTTATCGATGGATGTCTTATGTAGAAAATCGTGTTTTAAAATGATTTTTGGCGTCAAATTAATTGATTAATTATTATTGTATCAAAAAACTGCTTGTTTTCAAAAATTTTGAAGAATAGGAAGAATATATATTCACCACAATAAGTTCAAAGACCAACGAATTTAGATGCAAACAGTAACAAAAGCAAGCACCTTATAAATGCAAAGAGAAAAAAAAAAAGGTACTTTCAAACATTGTAAATAATTTTCGCTTGAAAAGCGTGTCACCATTTAAACTTTTAACTTTGGAATTTCTAGTATAAATTCTAAAAAGGACATCTAAGAGGAAATGATTCTAAAAGGAAAATTAACCCAGATATAATTCGGCATTTAATTAAACACTGTCTGAAAATCTTCATATATTTTCAAGTTTTGTTTCTTACTGCCTTACTAAAATAGTTATTTATGTAAATGCAAAATATTTGCTAATTATAATTTTTTTTAAAAATAAAGTCTCGTAAATGTTTAAAAAAACTTTTTACTAAAACAGTTCTTCGAAATAAAACTGTTCTTTAAAATAAACACTCCATTCATATCTAAAAGTAACACAATGTCTTCAAAATTTCTTTCGCTTTTTGGTGACGTTGAGAAGTCTTGAAGACCTCTTCAGAGAAGAATAAGCCTCAATGGCCAAATATCAGTAATAAAACCGACGGTTTGGAGCCAAGGAAGGTTTTGGGAAACAGTAAGCTATGTCTAGTCAACACTTCCAAGAATTTTAAATTCACCAGAATCAAGGTTAATCCGATTAAGAGAGTTTTCCGTTAGAAATGAAAGAGCAAATTTAGTTTCTCTATTCAAGATGATTGAAGATTACACATAAGACGATTTTTAACAAACGCGACCGTTTCTTGGTAAGCATTTAAGTAGGTACTAGTTTTATAAAAGCACTTTAATTATACTTTATGTTTCAGATCCTTAACTACATAATTATAAACGAATGCTTCCTATCTGAAGAAAGAACATTTTTTAATCGATGTGATATGTAAATATATAATTTTTTCGGCTAAAAGTTAAAAAAAGTAAAGAAAAAGTAAAAGTTAGAATACGAGAGACAAACATACAATAATCAAACAAAAAAATATTAGTACAATAAATACCATTTAATAATCTACACATATTTTGAACACTACGTTTTCAGAAAACGCTGAGCTGTGAAGGGCAACAACTCTTCAGCAATTCTTAAATACATAAAAAAAACATATGCTATTAAAATGATAAAAAATAGCTTTGCGAAGCACAAAAGTTAATGTGCTAATCCATCAAAAACAATGCATTTCAATTAAGAAAAAAAACTTTTCACTACGTTGAATAACTTTATTAAAATAACGCAGTAAGGTAAAAACTTAATTATGAAATTATGGAGTATGAAGTTATGTAGGAAAATAAAATTATGGAGTTAACTTACTTTATGTGCGACGTTAGCTTTAAATCATAAGTAACAAAAACCATGTTAAGACTAAACACACTATAGGTCACAAACAAAATTAGACGAAAGCGAATGTTTTTGCTTCGTAATCAGAAACAGCAATAAACATCAAAATTAAGGCACAAACTTCAGTCTAACGACGATAATTTTTAGCGTTTATTTTAAAAGATAAATTATAAGGTTTTCACGCGGTGTCAAAGTATTATTAAGTGTTAAAGTAATCAAATTAATTTCTTTAAACTGAGGTTTTCTGTTCTTATATTCCACCTATTTTTATACAAAAAAATAAATGTCAGCCATGAATGAAAGGGAAGACAATTTGAAATGTTCAAAGTATGACGTGCGTTTGTGTCACTTAAAAGAGAAAACTTTCTCTCTTTTAGATAAGAAGAATATGCTTCAATCAGAAACATTAACAATTGTTCTTGTTGATTTTGAGTGACATTTCTTTTTCTATGAAGATGCATATGATTTTAATGAATTGGATTTAAATGAGAAATTTTTGACAGAATTATGTAACCTTTAATTTTATTAATTTCTTTAAATGCTTTTCGGGTTAATAAATTTTGCAAGCAAGAGAGCCACAAATTCGCTCAGTCAGCATTTTGAAATTCTTTCTGTTCTTTTCTGAATTTTCTGAATTATTTTCGTTTATTACATGAACTTGTTCGATATATCTCCTCATGCCGCACAAAAAGTGCTTAACAACAACAACAAAAAACAAATGATAAAAATATCTTACTTCAAACATAGTGCAACTTTTACTAAAAATAACAGAAAAAAATCCCCATTATTAGCAACATAAAAAATACCATTACATACAATTAAAATAACAGAAAATTCCTCCATTTATTAGCTACATAAAAAAAATTACCATTACATAACAACAAGACAAAATAAATACTTTCTTGCAATGACAAAAAGCTAACAGCCATCAATTAGTTTTATAATCCTGAGGGTCTTACAAGTGCAGAAAATACGCTATATCTCTCGCAATCAATATCGAAAGGCGGCCGGATATCTGGGCCATAAAGAAGGTACCTTCGTAAATATTCGACGTCCTGTAAGGGCCGGATCGAATGGATACAGAAATCGATAGATTTCAGCTGGCGGGGATTTCGGGACTGTTAACGCCAGTTTTAATCTTGGGCCAGGATTTTTTTTTATTGTTGTTAAAGGGAGTAAAATAATTTTTTAATTTTATTAAAATTATATTCTACATTCATAAAAATTCAGATTTTAAACGCAGAAAAGTGTAAAATAATATTTTTTTAATTTGTAAGTCTGCATGAGGGGACTTGGTGATCTAAAATGGTTTTAAAAAAAAACACAAAAAAATATTAAGAAATTTTTAATAGATTTGGAGAAAAGTGTACTAATGTGTTGAAAATTATAGTTTTGAGGAAAACGCAAAAAAAATATTTACCTTTCTTTAATAATATTTACCTGTAGTATTTTTCTTAATAAACATCAACAAATACGATTTTAAGGAGTTAAAGTTTAAGTTAAAGATATTGGAGAGTTGAGAAACACTCTCTACTTAAAAAATAACTATGTTTATTAAATTAAACTGTATGTGTCAAAAGTTGTCCATTTAAGGGGTCGTGGCACATTTGTTTATTTTCATAATTTTGATACCAAATAATTAACCAATCGATACAAAATTGGTCTCGTTCGATAGATCGGGCTTCCATCTATCAGAAAATACTGGTTTCAAAAATTCTTTTTTTGTTGTTGTCATTTTTAACTATGATCTCCCCCTAAAGGATATTTTATGAAGAGGCATTTTAAGAAACGAAATCTGTGTTTGAAAATCAGATATTATTTAGTTTTTACTAGCAGTATGGTCCCGCCTTACAGGGAACCCGTTAACTTCGCATTGCTTCCTTTTAGAGGCATGCTTACTTGTGAAAATACACTCACAATCAAAACAAAATTAAATTCGTGTTGGCGCATGCACACTTAAAAAAGCAAACACTAATAGAGGATGAAGCAGCCTTAGGGCGAGCGCATATCTCAACCAAACTCAATCAATTAAACTAATAGAGGATGGCGTCAAGTCCCCGTTTCGGCCCGGTCCATGTATTTTCAAGCCCTGTTATGGTCCCGCAATTCCACGTGGATGACGTTTTTTTGAAACTAATTATATTAATTAAAAATCACAATCAAATATGAAAAAACTAAGCCTCAGGTGCACACGTAGGTTTTAAAAGGAACCTATATTAAAAATTTCGAATGTTTTAGAGCTGTCTAAGTAGGTCTTTTGCGATCCACAGACATACACACACACAGACAGACTCTTTCTTTTATTATTATAGATAAGGTAATCTAGTGAAGTGACGCTTTTGTTATTTTAAAACAAGTTATGTATGATGTGTAATCTGAAATTTTATGTAAATGTTAAATTGAAAAAAAATGAAGGTTAAAAGGCGGCAAATTATTATGGATTTTTTTATTAGTCTTTTAATAACTCGCCCTCGAACGAAAGGAGTACAAATCAAAGTTATTTTAATTAGGCTGAAAATGTCATACTCTAATATCGAATTAAGTAATAACGTCAAATTGTAGAACATTGTAGATTTTAAAATACATTGTAAATAATTTCAATATTTCTGGATATTTGCATTCAAAACGATTGAAGATAGCAACAATGGACTTTTAAATCAAATTATATAATTCTTTTGCAATTTCATTGTAAAAATTTAAGATAGTTTAAATTTCAAGTTGAAATTTTATTAAACTAATCACAATAGAAATAAATTGAGTACAAGTAATAAATAAAAAAACTATTTTTTTTTATTTTAAAAAAGTATTGTTATTTAATTCCAGACTCTACACCTAAGGCAGTTTAAGAAATATTTCATCGTCGTAAAAGGGTTTTGGTATTAAAAAAATAAACTTGAAAAAATCCAGTTTCACAGAAACTCTGCACAGAATTCATTCTACTTTTTTTTAAGAAATTAAAAAAAAAATTGTAATATCGGTGTAATACTGAAAACCAAAGACGAAAAATTCACTTAACGATATCTCCATCTAACCTTATTGTAAAAAGAATGATTAAATTTTCAAAGAAACTTAAATTTTAGCGATATCAGGCTCACAGAAATAGCATTAGTTATTTAACATGATATTTATAACCTTCGCTAACAAAATAATAAAATGTTATGAATAAGAACAGCTTGACAAGTTGACGGTGGTTACAGTTAAGTCCTAAAATCAATCATGTATGAATTTAAACCTTAACTGGAAAAAAAAAAGTTCTCAATTGCATGGTTTTCAAATATCCTTTAGCTTCCTGCTAATAAAATTAAAAAAGTCAAAGATTTAAAAATTCAATATTAAAATGTATTAATTTAAGGTAACCCGGAATCGAAAATTCATTAAAAAATCGATTTTGAGATTTTTAAATTTTCTAATAGCCCCATTTCTTCTTTTTAAAATGGTATATAACACTTTACAATCAGTGCATTAGAAGTAATATTTTTTGCGATTTCGCGGAAGTCACTTTATGATTAATGGATTCGATAATGTTATTTCTATAAAATATTACGAGGAAGCAAAAATCCTTCGTAGCGAAAGAGTTAAAGTAAAAAAAGTTTAACTTTGAAGCCAATTTTCTCAAAACTAAGTTTTGGAATGTTCGAATTCACTCTTCTCAGGAACTATAAGAGATATCAACAAAATTTTAAAAACGACATGTTCATAGATATGAGCCGAAATAGACATATGGTTTAAGCAAAATCTGTTTAACAAAAGAAGTTAAAGAGAAATTTAAAGGGAAAAAGTGTTGTTTTTGCAATTTTTGATACTTGCCATAGAAGTTTTTTTTTTCCCTCAGCAATTAAGAATTACTCTTACAAAATACCATGTTAAAGTCTTAAAAAGTTTTTAATGTACCACTGTTAAAAATATCACACCACTATTTCTCATAGATTCTCAGAAAAACCATTCTAAAAAAGGACTAACTTAACATTACAATCTATGGAAGCTCTGCGAGATTCCGGGTCGCCTTAAGTTAGTATAATTTGAAATAATTTAGTAATAAAAAAATACAAATTTAATACTATTCATTTCCACCAAGAATCAAGTCAATTGGACAAGAATTCAAATTGTAAAAATAGAAAAATTGTGATTAATGCCTTAAAACTTTCCGAGCAGTTAAACATCTGAGTTCCAAAATATAAGATACAAGAAATAACAGCCAAAACATTTTTAAAGATATTTCGCCAAGCATATCTGTTCGTATAACCCTGAAAGAGACAGCTGATACCGCTAGAAAAAGCAAAGAAAGAAGCAACAATAAAATAATAACAGAAAGGAAGTTGAAGGAAAAGTTCAGAAAGCGAAAAAGCCATGCAAAAATGAGTCCATGTTGCTTATTGTGCTGTTAAATTGTTTGCGAAATTGAAAAGCTAAAAATTAAAACGTGTTTGCATATAATTTTTAAAAAAATACATTTTTCAGAAAATTATGTTGAGAAACAAATTCTTTTTTCGTTTTGTTCTGATAATTTAAAAAAGTTTTGTTTAAATTTACTAAATGAATAATTAATAAAACTTGTTTAAAATTGTAAATCAAAGCGAAAAATTGGAAGAGTAGACCTCAATATTTTTTTATAAAGAAATGCAATTTTACTCGGATCACAATGTTAAAGATAGTTTAGATCAATTGAGATTAATAACAGTGTTGGCGAAAAACGAAAAAGATGAAACCAAACACCTTTTATGTTAACCAAGGAGTAATTCCTTCCTTAATTCCTCTCCAGCATCGTAAAACCACGTTATTTCTAATTTTGTAGCAAAAAATAGTCTGAGGTGTTTTAAAATCTACACTAAACAATATGCTTGAATATACAAATTAAACTTTTGTGTGAAAATCTGGGGAAATATTGCATTAAAATTTAAAGAATCCTTAATATTTTTGTAACTAAGGTTCTCTAGAAAAAGTTTAATAATATAGTAAATTTTGAACAGGGGCGAGTAATTTAACTGTTGAGTTTTAAATGTTAAAAGTAATTACAAGTAAGAATAAACACTATATTAAATTTATACAAAGTATAATAATTCCATGTGATATTTAGGTAAGTGCACAGGAAAAGAATTAAAGGTGAAGGTGCATATTCATAACTTCAATCTCTCCAAATTTACAATGTATAAAACTAAGTGTTTATATTAAAATCTGCCACTAAGAAATAAAAAAAAAAACACTGACCCTGTTGTAGGAATGACCAGGAATACAGAAAGAAAACAGGCTCCCAAAAAAGGTTTTTTGCTCCTAAAGTCTTTTTTTTAAACCTTACATTTATAAATTTCAGTGATTTTTTTATCTCAATTTTTTGGCACTTCATTATATTAGTTGAAAGCTGCCCCACCGTCAACTGGCAGATATATTCTTTCTAGGTTTACACTGATCGCGGATGTGGCAACTGGCGCAGTTTAGCGGTCCATTTTGAAAATAAATGCGAGTTAAAAATCTGCCCCATTAGAAAACTAACCTCGGTATAAGCTGCGCCTCATTCATGATTTTCCTTAGAAAAGAAAGAACCCACATTTAAATTCTAAGTTTAACTTTAACAAGTCTCTACTGCCAGTATTTGAGTCATCCTTATTTTCGTTCACTCGATGTTGTGTTCTTCTAGTTATTTTTCCAACTCAATTTAAATATAAAAAAATGAACTAAACTTAACTAAATCGGAACTGGTACAAACATAATCACATATAAAAGAAATATTACGTTGTGACAAAATATCAAAGCAATTGAAGAAATTTATGAAAATTATAATTAAAAGAAAACATATGAAAATTACATATATTTTACATACTTACTTCATTCGATATACTTGCATAGATTATTCTAGATACTATAGAAGTATAGAAATCACACACTATTACAAATCCAATCAAGCAAAACGATTTCATAAGCCAGTTTTCTTTTACACAAAGGAATAATTTGAGATAAAGCAGTACGAGGGTGCATGAATTACGTTTTGTGTAAGAGGAGGAGCGGAAAATAAATAATAATAATGAAAGGGCCGCGGTAAAGGAAGTCATTAATGATAATGCGAGTACAAAACGAATGCCCGCATTCGCCGTGGGAAATAACTCTAATGGGAGGGGAAATGCGAAAATTGTCTTGTTCGAAATGAAATAGTTACGAGATTTGGATATTAAAATCATTTCCACCATGTAAATTATAATAGCGAATGCTTTTATTGCTATAATGCAATAATGGAAATGAATTTGACATTTAACATAAACAACGTTCAACATTTTGCTTAGGTTATGTTTTTAAACATTTAAATGCCATATTAATGGTTTAACCATCAAAGTATCTTATTCATATAATTAAAAACAAAGTAGTCTGAAAATGCACTAAAGTGTCCTAATAACAAACTGAAACACTCTAAAAAAATATTTAGAAAGTTTCTTTACGATACTCAATGAAGTTTGCTTTTATATAATTGACAAAGAACGGATCAAAATCCTCTTATCAAAATTTTTTCAAACATTACACATAAGATAATCTTTCTTTAGTGTAGCGCTTATCAAAAAAAGATAATATTGTTAAACTTTTTCATTTATAAATATTAAATTAAAATATAAAACCAAGGCAAATAGGGATTTCGCCAAACGTGTTTTTGTAACTTGGAAGCTTAAATTCTAAGGTTTAAAAAATATATATCGTCTCGGTATCTCGTTTTACGGTTAAGATTTTTCGACCGCTTTTTAACGTAAAACTCAAAAGAATAGATGGTAATTATTTTGAACTTAGAGACAAAAATAAAGGTTAAATTATAACCCGCATAAATTTGGTACATGTTTGTTTCTTATTCTTGAAAAATGTTTTGTCCACATACGGTTATTAAATATAACTATTAAAATATAATAAAAATCCTAACAAATTTTATTATTATAAAAAAGAAATACTACTATGGCTAGAAAAGCAAATGTTTTTTGTTATATATAATTCATTAAGAAGACCATTAATTGCAGTATTTCAAATTTTAATTGTGTTAATTTTTTGTTTAATTGTGAAGGCTTTTTTGTTTAGTTGTTTAAAATTGATTTTTTTCCCATGAGTATCGCAAAGTTAATAAATGTAAAAATAACACAAGATTTTAAAACGTATAGTTCGATTAAGTTCTAAAGTTTTTATTTCATTTATCACACAAACATCAATATAAAACTGTTGATTCAATTCTCCCTAATCTCAGTTTGAAACAATATTAGGAAAAAACAATCTAATTCGCATTAAGGAAGGGGAACTGAGAGATTTAAAAAGAAAGGAAAGAATATCGGAAACAACTAATGTGAAGTCAATACTAGCATTAAAGCGGATTCAAGCGACTTCAATGGAGAAAAATAAATTTGCATAGCTCGAAAATTTTAACATTTCCTTTCTTAAATACATATTTGCAAATCCTAGATTACCGGTATATGCAAAGTACAAGTAAATTAAATTATTATAAAAAGTGAAAATTCAAAGCACAAAAAATTATTCAAAATGATTAAATGCAATGTGGTATTAAATATATTTTAAAGCTTAATATCTATTTTTAAGAAAAGTACGCTTTTTCCATATTGAAAAATATCGGTTTATCGAAACAAGTTTTTTTTTAAGCTTAATTTTTTATCGTCATAATTTATTAAGGAAATTTAAAAAAAGATAAAAACATTTTTTCCCCCAAGTGTTCATACCCGGTTTCATTTAAAAAAATTAAGACGTGTATGAAAAAAAAACTAATGAAATTTTAGTTTATGCGCTAAGCGAAATTCGTATACAATGATTCCTGTTAAGCAGGGAATGCTTTCAATTTATCTTAAGCAGAATTTCACGTTAACAAGGAAATCGATGCTTGACTATACATTAAAAAAAAATTACTAATGGAAAGTTTCTCGTTTGAACATTATTATCAGGTATTGCTTAAAATTATAAAGATCCAACTAAATAGTTGATCATATACTGTTTCCATAACAAACATTCTCATAATTATTTGGATAAAGGTGAAAAACCTTTGACTAAATTAACTGCATAATATTTCATTACTACCAGAAATAAGGATGTGAAACTGGTTTGCAACTTCCACTGAAGAAAAACTTTAAAGTATCGTATCCATCTGTCTTACAGTTTCAAGCGAGTCCGATATTTTAGTAAACAATACAGTGCTTTTAATTACCACGTGTAAGTTCAATAAGTTTCACGCAATTCGGAACATATGCAATTTAGAGATTCGACACATACAAAGTCAAATACATCTTTCAACACTTAAATATTACATTGTAAGCACGCAACTTACTTGTATGCTTCAATGGTACCTTTACTATATTAATGACGTCAAAGCGTCCATTATCGCTGCTAAAAATACTATTTTTCATAGAAGGTCAACTAAGTCACGGAAATTGACTCAGCTGTCTGTTTAGCAGCATGAGTCAGATATTTTTTTTGCATTTCATAATTTTTCCCAATCAAGTTATCGGATAAAGGCATAGCTTCACATTTTTATTTAAATTTTTTAATCGATTAAAATAGGCTTTTTTTTTGTATAAATTTATATAAAACTGTTAGATTGATTTTTTAAAAATTTGTCAATCATAATTACTTCCTCGTTTGTTACGAAAACCACGGGGGAAATGCCAAAGAGTGAAGTTTTTGACATTTGATAAAAAGATAGTAAACAAATCGGGACTGTCATGTCCGTTAGTAATATCGCAACAAATACATTTTAAATTTTATTTTTGTTTTGAATAACGAGGAAATGAACAAATTTATAAACCTATAAGAATAAAGAATTTTTTATTTATATTTTTATAACACTACTTTACTCGGACGGAAATATATTAAAAATTAGTTTTTTTTATATCATCATGCATAAATGAGTTGATACCACTAAACATTTTGCCACTAAATGATGAAACTCGTTTTAATAGGGAAGTAAACAATAGGGTAATAGGGCTTAATAGGGTACTCGTTTAATAGGGAATAAGCTTATATAGTATTTTTCTCAATCACGTTTGATACATTCTTTTATTTCATTCGAAAATTTGACGTTTAATTTTAAAACTTGGCAATAATCAAATCACCCGGCAGTAAATAATTATTTTCAATGACTTCATTAAAAAATAGTAAGACAATACTTTTCGAGGTGATGCACAACACCGTTTTCACTTATATAAGATATCTATTATTAAACAAAAGAAATTATCAATATAATAGTAGTTTTAATTAGTTATAAATGACAGTTTTAAAATTAACGAAGGAAAAAGCCTTATACACAGACATTCTTGAGTCTGCCATAAGCTCTTGCAAACAAAAGCATTTGACTCATACACCGAAACATACTAGTATATATTTATTTAAAAAGTAAGATATTTTTCTTAAATTATTCAATTTGGAGTCATGCATGACCATAACACTAACAAAACTTTTTATCTCTCTTCAAAATGCAAAATAAATAGCATAAAACTGCCCTCAAACATTTTAAATAGTTTAAAATCGATTCCATTTCTTACCTGGGTCGAATTTCCAAAGGTCCTTCAAAGGCAGATTAGCGCTCCGACCGCCGAGCAGGTAAATAAAGCCCATATGAGACACGCACATGGCATGTTTGGATCTCGAACTGGGCGCAGGACAGCCGTCGGTAGCCTGAATACTGGACCACATTCCTCTGGAACACACAAAAAAAATGCATTTTATCCCATGAAATTGATGGAATAGTTAAATTTACTGGAAGTTGGTTAATATTTTCATCAAATATTGTATTAATAGCCCTAAAAATGGAAATGGAAAAATTGATAAATATCCATGGTAAAAACATAAACGTGAAGGTAAAATTTTACCCATAATATGTGTGTAACATAATTACGCACAGTTGCAACAGAGTCAGAACAGTTGGTTACATTAGCATAATGGAGTCAGTTGGGACCACAAAATATTTAACAAACAACTTTTAAAAGTTTCGAATATAAAAAATAACACATTTTTTTAAAAACCTGGACAAATAATAAAAATGACACTTGCATAATTTTTTTATTCGGATATTTTCGTGACCTTGTTTACAGCTTTGCTGCTGAAAAATTAATGATGTAGTGAAACTAGTTTTACAGGAGTAAAAATAATAGCCAGATGCGACTGTAGCTTTACTGCTCGTAGAGTAATGCCAAAGTGAAACTAGTTTTACAGGGGCAAATTACAGCGTACTTACGCTTTCTTTTTTACCGCATTTATTCTCATTTTCATTGGATATTTCATTTACAACTCGACTATAAAAGATAAATTAATTTATCGTATGAAACTGATTTCAAGAGCGAGTAGTACTATAAAATAAGATAAAATTCGTAAATACATTATTTTTAATAGCATTATTTAAACAAACAATATTTAAACTTTTGTGGCCTGCAAAAATATATACGATTTATGGTTTTTCCGAACTAAAATATGAAATAATTATGGCGAAATCAAATATTTAACTGGTCTCTTATACCTGCAAGTTTAGGCCCAAAGGGTGGAGATTGTGGGAATGCTGCCAAATAAAAGTGATAAATACCACAGTATAAAAGAAAAATGGTCATTCACTCATATCAATGCGTACATTCAGTAAGGCGTTATAAATAGAAAAATATGAAGGAAAAAGTTAGGCAGGAAGGGAAAAGATAAGATTTATCAAACAAGTTATCTCTATATGCAAATATTCAAATACCACACTTTGTATGTAAACAGTTATTTTTAAAACATTAATTTTTTTTCAAATAAGGCATTTATGTTTAACATGTGAAGATATAGCATTCTACGATATATATTAAAAAAACTTGCACTAGAAAACCAAACGAAATGCTTAGATATAAAATGATATCTTAACAGCCATTTTAAATTGTAAAGAGAGCTTCGCCTCAAGCTTAGGCCCTTTTATATTGGAAAAAGTAGTTTATCTAGTATCAAGGTTTTATTCAAAAACTTTACAGTTAACATGGTATAAAGTTTATATGCCGAATTTAGAAAAAATTTCTTGTTATTTAATTCATCAAATACACCTCACATAATACGAGTAAATAGTAAAATAATATAATTAAATATGTATCTTAGTAGTAAAAAGGCTTTTAGCTAACATGAAAACAAAAATTTCTTCCTACTAACGTTCAAAAAATGCATTTTGCTACATTTTTTAAATTGTATATTAAATAACTTTACTTCAAATTTACTTGGTATTGTATTATTTGATTTTCAAATTGTATTTAAGTATATATTTTAATAAATGTATTTTTTATATTTATAGAAGATTTTAAAGAGTTATGCAAGATGAGGTTAAAAAATTACATTTTCATTAAAAAAATATGCTCAAACAAAACATTTATAAGCCATTTATATATTCAAATCTGCCAAATTTTATTATAATTAAATGTTCAATGCTGTAAGATAGGCCAGTCATTTGGTAATTTTAAAAAGAAAACCTTTGTTTTTTTGGAGGGGGTGGAGGGGGATAGATGCTCATATTAGGAATATAAATGAGATGTTTGCATAAAAAACATTGGACAACAAAATAAATAAAATATAAGTTTTCCATTCTATACTATCAATTTTTAATTTTTAATTTTTTAAAAACAATTCTGGCACAGTTAAAATAACTTTGAAGTTTCTTTTTAAGCTCAAAGTAAAAACAATTAAACTAACAATAATTGTACCAAAATATGTACAAACCTACTTTTCAAAAGTTTGAAAAAAATTAGATTCAATTGTAACATAAGTTAATTAGTAACATGTATATTTTTACATTACATTACAATTAGCAATTAGTGTATTAAATATTTAATATTTAACTTAAAATTTTCATTAGTCGATTTTAAATATAAAATTGGTGTTCAGTATACATCTGGTAATATAAAGGGAAAGCTTTAAAAAAATGACTTGACCATTTCTTAAGAAAGTAATTTAATAGCAAAACTCTATAATTTATTTATTAAATCTATTTGTTTATTTTTCTTTCATAAACACCTGTTGAACTGACACAGCACGAACTTCTTATATATAAATACTAATAGATAAATAAATTTAAATTATAGTAAATTTTGGTACAAATTATTAGTAGAAGTATTGTTTTAAAAAATGTCATTTCTTTACCAATACTTAATAACATAGTTAGGCGATTAAAATATGCAATTTTCAAATACTATGGACAGAAATTTTCAGATAAAAACAATAACCCCGATTCCGAAACTAACATAAAACACAACGATAAACCAAGTAAATCATTTCAATATAAGTGTAACGACTTACGTAATATTATTTATGTCTCCAACAGAAACTTTTCTTCTTCGTTTTCTTTTAAGTATTCCCCAATCGTCCAGTCTCCGACGTAAGCTAGATCGCCGAGCTTTAGATCCCGCCAACTTTATCGGATGGTAATACAATCCAAAGAAAAGCTTTGGGCCATTTCTTGGCTAAATATGCTACAAACTACTTAGAAAAGTTTCTAAGATTATGTAATTTGTAAAAAATGGTTCGAAATAAGACGGAGGGATTTCATAGTTTGTAAATATCCTGGAGATAGTTCCGCTTGCGACATCTGTCAAAATCAGCCAGGAATGGTAAATTAAAGAAAACGATGCGATGAAGGGAGCGGGGTGGCTCGAGCTACATGACGCACGTAGCTGGCAGGCCCCTCACCGACAGCCTTTCTAATAAAATAGCGGGGGATTTTTAAGTCTGATTCATCATACCCCCAATTCGACTCCCAACTCTGATGGACTTTTAAATCCCGATGATCCAGGATCGATCTATCAAAACACAAATTAGCAACAACGTTGCCAAACTGATGACGAGAATGTGGTTGCAGTGTGTGGCCTACTTTTTGCTAAAATAAACAAAATATGAAACATTCAAAAATAATGCTTAAGAAGTACTATCAATTGATTATATTTTTTTTATTGTTATAAACACTTTAAATAGCATTTCGCTGCATTATACCAAAATTTATTATTAGAAGTTTTTTTTAGTAAAATAACTGAAACCGAAACTTTTACATCTGAAAGTGTTTGTTTGTATTTTGATGTTTTCGTCATTGGTTTGGTTTCGTATTTAACATAAAATGTTTTTTTAGTTATATTATTTGTGTGTTCCCAGAATTTTCAAAATGAGTTTTAGTTCACTAAAAGCGAAGGTTAAATCAAGCTTTTAGACGCTAAACAAATGAATTCCAGCGAATGAATGGATAACGAATGAAATCTTCCTCCTATCCTGTATCAATATTTCTAAAATTATGTCAGAAGATTTCAGGAAATCGGAAGCTGATGCCGTTGAATTTGCTAATCGCGCCATAGAGTTTGATCAGCAGAATAACTTTGATGCCGCTATATACTATTATCGGGTAAGCTTATAAGAATGATACGCCTACGATATAATGGCCGGTCTGTTCTTCGGTAAATGTTGACGAACTTGAAAATTTAAAGTGGTGTTGATTTAACTACTTGAGTTGTACGAAATATTAACTTTGAGGTTTACCACATTTAGGCTTTTTCGTTGCTTGGCAACGTAACAGAAATCGTCTAATCGAGAGCAGCCATTATAACATAGCTCTCTCTTTAAATACCCTTAGAAGGGTTTGAAACAGCTATGAGACATAGCATATTTTTGAAACATTGTTCAGAAAAGCGAAGCAAACACGAAATAAGCTATCAATAAACATGGTTCTGTATATTTTGTATATTAGATTAGTATTTCACTCGCAAGTATTAGCTTTTAAATTTTACAGTTAAGCTTAATCGGAAGAGGGGATATGGGGATACCCCCCCCCCCCCTTTCATTCTCTGAAATTCTTAACATTTACTGAAAATATCTACATTTTCTAAATTGTTTTAAAAATTGTGTATCCGGACTATATAATTATGTGGCTACGTTTCTGAATTTTGAACAAATTTTTTCTTTCAGGTTGCAGCACAAACTCTACATTCTGCATACCTGCAAGGATCTCAAATTGCTGGCATCAAAGAAAAGGCTGATGAATATATAAATAGAGCTGATGCTCTCTGCAAAATAAGTAAATGGGCAAATTATATCTTTAGTTTCAATAAAATTGTAGACACAAAATAGATTGTTGTAATTTAAACCTAGCTATGTAAAACACCGCCACTTTTAATTACCACTGAATAAGTCAATAACTTTAAAGATAATATATACCATATAAGGTAATTTCAATACTTTTAAAATCTTAAAAGTTGTATAGCAGCTACCCATTGCACATGCACAATTTTTCTCAAAAACCTTATTATGATGGTCCGACAGATGCTATGGAATTCTGTACTATATTTGAAGTCTGTAGCTCTTTTGTTTAAATTACAAAAATAACTTCAAAAACCTTATTATGATGTTCAGCAGGTTCTTGGAACTCGTGTACCAAATTTGAAGTCTTAACCACTCTATTGCTTATTTAGTTCAAGTTATAGAATGGTTTCAGACAGTCTAACAGATGGACCAATTATCAAAAACCACTTTCGTCCATAAGCTAAGATTCATGAAGGTAAAAGTTTGCAGTTTCCAGACGTCAGGTGACAACTAAAATTCTTTAATTCGGTTAGCAGTCTCACTTTTTTAAATACCAAAAATTTGTTTGTCAAGAATGATTTTTTTTTGTGGAACGGTCACAACACCCAGCCAATACCATACAACTTTTGTTTTTCTCCATCTAAAACTAGAAAGACGGGTCAAGTGACCTTTTAATTTCACGACTTGCAGGAATAATTTGATGAGTCAAGGGAGGGATCTAACCAATCCAGTTTTTGTGTCTGTG
Organism: Hylyphantes graminicola; assembly: GCA_023701765.1. Taxonomy (NCBI): domain Eukaryota; kingdom Metazoa; phylum Arthropoda; class Arachnida; order Araneae; family Linyphiidae; genus Hylyphantes; species Hylyphantes graminicola. The sequence goes on from CM043116.1 coordinate 50,882,750, forward strand.
TGATCCAATTACTTATCTCTTGAAGATTTAAATTTGGATTGTTATTAAAATCAATTTGGACCAGGGGGAGTAAGTTTTAAAAAGGATACATTATGATGTCCTGTAAAACAGAATAGCTAAATATTATAAATTTATAACTTTAAAATTATAGCGCAGATTATACAAGTTTTGCTTCCAATATGAAATAATGCTGAGATTGAGAGTGTTTGGAACAGTCAGAAAAAAATTTTCAATACAACAAATTACAAAAGTTTGTCACTGTGAAAAGAAGGGATTAATAATCGTTGGATTATTAAGAATTCTTTAGTTAAATAGAATATTTAACAATTTAACTTAATAGAAGACCGAATTTTGCTAATAAATAAAAGTGTGATCATTTAATTTTAAAGTTAATTGCTTTTGACTATTTTTTATTTAATATTTCTAACCTTATATATAAGCAATTAATCTAGTTATGATTAAAAAACTTATAGAGTACAGACAAAAAAATTAATTTCTTGGTTTGCCAGTGGATGTTACGTCTAGTGGCCACTGTTAAAATTTCTTACTTTTCACTTTTACACCAATAGCTTTAGTTCAACCAAACCAATCTGTTTGACAAACACTTATCCTTAAGCCTAAAATTGAAAAAGTGGGCAACTTTACTGACTGCAAAAATTTGATGGCAATTAACAGTTTGCATATAGAAATAATGTTTTGGTTTTTTAGAGTCTGAATTCTCCAAAAGAAAGCCAGAGAAGAATGAAGACAAACTTCAGCTGGACAGAGCAAAGTTTCTTCTTCTCCAAGGATTAGAAGCCGACGAAGCTGGGAATGATGAAGAAGCTACAGAACTCTATTTGCAAGCAGCAGAACTGTGTTTAAAATCAGTAATTATATTAAGATTTGTTTTGCAAAGTTTGTATTGTCTGTTCAAAATAACTTACTTGTCTCTATTATCCCATTTTTGAGATTAGTTCAAATTTAAAAAAATCCAATAAATAATTTGTACAAAATATTCAAGTAGGAGGATTTCCGAGACTTGTAAATCAGCTTCATTTATCGTATAAACAAAACGGGTTGTAAAAATAATCAAAATATGCGGAGAAATGTGGCTTATAAAATAAGTTTTTCTTTTAGATTAACACCGAGAAACTTGGGTTTGGTGACTCGGGGTCACTTGGGCTCATTCCTCCTTATATTTAATTTGCATTGAAATTAATTTGGCAAAGTTTTTTTTTTGGGTTTACTATAAAATGTCAATGAATAAATGTACTGTTTTTCATTTTTAGAGAAAGCTAACTAAAGACAAAAATTTGCAAAGCGAGTTATCAAGTTTAGCAGAAAATGCTTTAGATAGGTAATTATATTTGATACTTTTTAATCTATACAATAAAGTTGTTGATAAATGTTATAACTTACCATGCAACACACATAGCACATGTTACAAAACCTACAACAGTTTATTGCATGTCATTTTGTTTGATTTCAATATTTGTCATACTTAAGATTTCTAATTGATCATATATTTCTTCACAAACTGTTAATATTAATACATACATCGACAGTAAGGAAATTATATTAAATGCATAATGCTATAACCTTTATGTGTTTGAAATTTGCAAAAGATATATGTATAAAATACTTCTTCATACATAACTACATAAGATTTCTTACTATATATGTATGTGCTTTATATTGTCAAACATCATTTATATTTAAACTTTTTTGGTCATTTTGAAATTTCATACAAATACAAAAATTGTTGACCAACAACAGGCCAGAGGCCCAGCAAGATTGGTCCAAAATATATTTAATTCCTTACCAGTTTCCAGTAACTATCGAGATTTTTCTTAAAATCTTAAACTCTCTTCGAATACACAACATATTCTGGCACTTATTGACGACTCTATTGCAAAAATAATGTTTTCTTACCTCCTTTCTAAAGCATGATTTATTCAATGTTTGACCATGTCCTCTGGTCCGGCTATATAAGGTAAAACCTAAGCCCTCCATGTCACCCGGTTTTATGAACTCGAAAATCTGAATTAAATCACCCCTTGTTCTCCTATTTTCCAGGAAATACATATTTAGAGAAAGTTATCTTATCTAAAGTTAGAGAAAGTAATCGTTTCATATTTCACAAACACAGAAAATTTTACTATTCTATTTAATTACATAAATTTTGTTTAAAAAAATATTTTGACACAATTCATATCATTACAGAGCAGAAACACTAAAGAAGAAAAATGCTTCTGGGGACAGTAAAGCAACAGCAGGTCCTTCGATTCCATCTCCTCCTCCTTCCCCTGTTCCAGAAATCTCCAATCTGAGCCTAAATGAACCGTCCAGCCAAAGGCAAGTGCTAGTGAATAAACGAGCAAGTTCTCCAGCACCCAAGCATCATGTAACTGGTAGTGGAACATACACAAAAGAGGAAATTGCTGTCTTAAGGTATGCTGTACCTACGCACTAGTAAAAAATTTGTTCATCTGTGATTTAATAGAAAATTTTATGAATTGTTTGGACTATTTCATTCATTTGATCCTTGAAGGTAACTAATCCTTGTGATTAAGCATATATGTTCTTGTTTTAACTTTTGTAAAGTTTTGATGTAGTCATAAAGTACTTTTAATACTAATACATTAAATAACTTTTATGAACAAGCCAACACACTACTAGTGGAGGTGGATTAGGATTTTTTGAATTCATACTGTTTAAGTGTTATTTTTTGGTTTTAGGGGTTTTTTCTTTTGTTATTTAGTTATAAAAAAAAGTATATCATCTCTGTTTATTTTTGATGTTTTTGTAATAATTATTTTTTTTTCATTGTATTCAAAATAGTTGAGTCTTGTCTTATTTTTGTTATTATTTCAGAACGACTTCAGTTGTCAATGGCAGAGAATATGTTCCATTTATGTCCATCGACTTAAAAGAAAGATTTGCATATCCCTTGCCGTTCAGTGACAAAGATGGAAAACTGGCCTTGAGTCCAAAACAAAGAACTTCCTTTTCTAAATGGGTTCGTTTAGAAGATATTTCAGCTAAGCCTGTACTTATTGAAGTGATAGACTGCTTCAGTATAAGACAAGTAAGCTTGCATCTTATTAACTGTAACCTCTTATTGTATCCAGTTTTCAGGGCTGTATTTCTAAATGTTCTTAAAGGGAGTTCTTTTGAATTGAATTTAATAATTTATAAAAAACTACAACTTATATTTATTTTGTAATGTCAACTACTGACATTGTAGTTTTATCTCAACTAAATAAACCATGTGTTTAAAAAAAAATTTAATGCCGGCGAACTCTATCTTCCTATTGTGTAATATAAATATATTAAGAAAATATCAACTAAAGAAGGGTTGATTAATAAAAGTAAGCTTATAGGTGACATGCCCTTAAATAAAGCTTTTTTTTTAACAAATGACACACACTATATAATCTATTGCACTTGAGGAATTCAGTAATTAAATAATAAATATCTAAGAGTTATTGCTGGCTTTTTCGAATGTTACACTAAATAAACGCTGTCTCATGCCGCCACAATATATACCAGATTTTGTGATTGTTAATACAAGAATAACATAGTTTACATGTGTTTTTTTACAGACGATTGTTTCTGATTGCTCCTTCATATCCTCATTGGCTGTCAGTGCTCTCTATGAAAAACGATTTAGAAAGAAGATAATAACAAGGTAATAAACCATTAACTGGGACCAACTTAATTTTGTATGATTTTGCTTGTATTTTTCATAATAAATCAATTTAAATTACATTTTTAAAGCAACGCTTTTAATATAAAAAGTTCTCTCAATTCATACAAACTAATGTATACATTTTTAAGTACTCAAAATATTGTATTTGAAAGTTTTCTTTAATGCTCTGAAGTTAAGTAGTAATGTGTATTGGTTTACAAATGTTTTAAATTATTATATATATACATAAGTATTTGACATAATTCTCTAAATAAAAAAGTTTTTTGTTTACCTTAATTAATGTTTTTTCCTCTTCAGTATAATATATCCACAAAATAGAGCAGGAGAACCTGTATACAATCCTTGTGGCAAATACATGATTAAAATGCATTTTAATGGTGTACAAAGAAAGGTAAATATAACTTTTTACGTTTTTATTTATATTAAAGCAATCATTTAATCTATTAAGCCTGTTTCAGTTAATCAAAATGATCAAAATTATGCTCAAAGCAAATATTATTAGAAATTTTCATTTATTAATTAATTTCGTAATTAAATAAGGTTTCTTAGATTTTCAGTGTTTAATGGGTATACATTTTACTTTAAAAAACAATTATTGATAAGTTTCAAATATAATTCAAATATAATTTTATCAATTTCAGATATTAATAGATGACTATCTTCCTTTGGGATCTCACGGAGAACTTTTGTGCTCTTTTTCTAGCAACAAAAATGAATTTTGGATATCTCTCTTGGAAAAAGCCTACATGAAAGTAATGGGAGGGTATGATTTCCCTGGTTCCAATTCTGTAAGCGTTCATTTTCTTATTACATTTTTTTAGTTTTTCATGCTTACCAGATCGTTCTATAGCATTGTTTTACATTCCATTCTTAATTTCAATGAAGCTTTATAAATCATTGACAAAAGTACAATCAGGATGATCTACCTCTGACTATCAAAGCAACAATAGAGGTTTTCTTGTTAGCTGGCTGGTAACCTGAACCAAATCCTGACGTGACTATCTTTTAGTTTTATTTCATGCATGTTTAACTATTTTCATATTTTTCAATTTACGATCTTGGTTTGTAATAAGCATTATAAAACTCAATAAATTAACAAAAAAATCTTGCATATCTATCACACCTGCTCTTATAAATAAATAGAAAGCAAAAGTTTATTATTACTTTTCAAACAAAAAAGAGTTGAACAACGAAAAGTTTTAATTTTTTTTATTCAAAGCCGTTTAAACTTAAAGAGCACATTATTATTATTATTTTTTTTAAAGTAAGTTTCTTCACAGAATTTGTTACATTTCCTGAATGTGTTTATGCATTATCTACGAATTTATCCGTTACATACTATATTATTCAATTGTGGATGAAATTTATGCGAAGTATTCTGTTTATAGCTTGATTAAAAAATAATTTCAGAGTATTGATCTGCATGCTTTAACTGGCTGGATTCCAGATAGGATCTCCATCGACGTTTCAGACCCAACTTTTGCGAAAGATAAAATCTTCAACATGCTGGTGGAGAAGCACAGCAAAGGAGATGTATTGATGACTGTTGCAACAGGAGAACTCAGTACTGAAGAAGCTGATAGGGCTGGATTGGTGCCTACCCATGCCTATGCTATGCTCGATATTAGAGAAGTGATGGTGAGCAATAGCATTGTTTTAATAAAAAGTACAAGGGGAAAAACTTTTCATTGCCGAGGTCTGGGTCAAGCCTCTTTAGTGACGATAGCATCAAGTTATCGCTTAAACTTTTGCAAGATAACTGGTTTCTCACTTGGTTCTTCTCAAGCCGCAACCCTGATTAATGCGAGACATTAGCCCCACACTTGCACTGCGAGAAAAGAACCAAGAGAGAAACCGGTTACCTGTTGCCAATGTCCCACCAGCAGACCAGAATACGGGAAGATTCCTAATCAATCAAGGTGTTCTTCCCCTACTTTTTATTAAGGATGTAGAGCAGTGGTTCTCAACCTTTTGTAGGTGACGACCCCCTAATGCCACAAAATAATTTCGCGCCCCCCCCCCCTCGTCCTACACATGCTGTACTCTTTATTAACTATTATATTTAGGGTAATTTTTTTTTATTTTACTATGGCTCTCCCGTGGGAAGGTTTTGAACAAGTTATTTGAGCTGCAATCTGAATTGCTGATATTTTTACAAGATGCTAACCCGGATTGGGCGGATGTTTTTTAGCTCCCCATCTTGGTTGCTTAAACTTAGCGGATATATTTATGTACCTAAATGAGCAAAGCTACAAGGTAGAAATATAACAATAATCAAAACCCAAGACAACGTAGCTTGTTGCAACGTTACATACTAGAATTAAAATTATGCAGTAATAATAACATAAAAAAGTTGAAATGTAAATTAACCAAGATGTAAAATAATGTATGGTGATTTTTTTCTTCCATTCTAGTTGTAAAATTATTTAATAAAACGTTACTTAAATATATGTATTTTAAAAAAAAACTTGTTGTGACCCCCCTAGGATCCCTTCGCGACCCCCCAGGGGGTCGCGACCCACCGGTTGAGAACCACTGATCTAGAGCATGACATTTTTATGTCCCCATCAGTGCACTGTGAAAAAAATAAACTTACAAGTTCATCTGCACTTTCTATGACAATAAGTAGCAGTGATGAATATTGTATGACATCCTCATAGTGTTTATAGTCTACTTAAGCATCATAGCCTAAAGAAGCCATCAGTTAGTTAAACTGTAAAGTAAACAAAGTGTATCATCACTTTTTTACTGCAGGTCAGTACAGTTATTTCTAAAGTATTTTCTAAAAGTAAAGTGTATCAGCTCAATGAGTAAACTTATTTGTAGGATGCAAAAAAAAAAATAACTACTCTGAGGAACCTGTGATTTTTTTTCAACTTTAGGGCAAAAGATTGTGCCTTTTAAAAAATCCCTGGAGTCATCTGAGATGGAAAGGTCGCTATTCTGAACACGACACAAAAAATTGGACTCCACAACTAAAAGAAGCCTTAAAATATGATCCTCGAAATGCCCAGATGTTTGATAATGGTAAATGTTTATTTGTCTTGCGTTTTATTTGCATTTCATATTTATTAAAATCCCCTGCTGACCCAGGTCAAAGGTTTCATTCAAGCCAAAATAAATTCATTATTATATTAATGCTAATTTAATTAAAAAAAACACAAAAACACTTTCATTGCTAAAATAAGCAGTCAAATTAGTTTAAACTTTGAAAAGTGCACTAGGTATTTCTCTTTTACTAACTTTTTAAATTAGAACTTTCCAATTTGCAAAAAGTAGCTTACAAGCTGTCTCTTGTTTTGTTTAAAGGTTGAAATGTATTAAATATTTAAAAAAAAATTGGCTCAAAACCTTACATTTGTATTGGGGGCATATGTAAAAAATAATTGAAATAAAATAATAATAATAAGCTATGTTGAAAAATGTAGTCATTTGATATACTGTCAGTGTGCACTTATTTTTTACTAAACAATTAATCTTTCATCACAAAGTACTTTGTTTCTCTATCATTTGTAGCTTTTCAATAGCTGTTTCATCCCTTTATTTTAGGTGTATTCTGGATTGATTACGAATCTTTGCTTCATTTTTTCCGTGTTATTTATGTGAATTGGAATCCAGAAATTTTCAAGTACACTTATTGTTTGCATCAGTAAGTTTAAAAGTAGTTTTTACAGTATTTTTTTTACTTGAAATGATGGTGATTTAAACTTGGTGATTTAGATAAATAAACAAATGTGAAACTGTAGAAAAAGTGGAGTAAAAAAATTGGAGTAAAAAAATATATTAACCCAAAATATACATATTGCTGATTTAGAAGTTGATTAACACTAAAATATGTATATATTTTCTCTGGATACTTTGGTAATAATTATTTATCCACTGTTATACTTACAGTTATTTGTTAGTAATTTTACCTGATAAAACATGTTACCGTGATATGAATATACATTTACATTTAATTAAAAAATCCTTATTTTAATTGTTTATTTATAATTTTGAATTAACATTTAATATTGTTTATCTTTGTAAAGGTCCTGGAAAGCTGGTGTTGGTCCTGTTAAAGATTTATATAATATTTGTGAAAATCCTCAATTTTGCCTAGATTTAAAATCTAGTGGATGTGCTGTATGGATTTTATTGAGTCGCCATATAGTTGACAAAGTTAGTATTAACTTGCCAACAAACTTGTGAAATGTTTTAAGGTTATTTAGATGTATTGATGTATCTGAAATTAATTTTTTTCTCTTTGTTGTTCAATTTTTAAAACATTTGCAACTCCGAAACAAAAATCATTTGTTTGTGAATTTCTATTATTTTTTCTCAAATACCTTATTTCACTAGCTTTTGAAACTCTTTTAAATTTAAAAACTCAGCGTCAGCCATATATTTATATTCTTTAATTCCTGAAACTTCAATAACTGTTAATTTAATTTTATACCTATATGTCTCTAATATCACTTGTGTTTTTATGAAAAATTGTTCTTTTGATAAATAGTTTTTTTCGATATTTCCAGGACGATTTCGCTGAAAATAAAGAGTTTATTGCTGTAGTTGTTTATAAAAATGATGGACGTAAAGTTTATGTGCCTAGTAAGTGCCAATAATTCATCTATCACTAGAAGGTATAATTTTGGGCAAAACATGGTTTGCATTTCAATGATTTTACCCAAAACAATGTTTGAAAACTTTTAAAATTTTAACTGCATGTTTTTTTTAAAAAATATTTAAACTATATAAATTTATATAACAAATCTTATTTTAAAATCTAAGATTGTAGAATAGATCATTTAAAAAAACCCAAGAAATTTGTTTAGTGTTAATTGGCTATGCTAAGTGTTAAATACAGCTTATTAATTATTATAGCTTAACATTACATCTGAATTATATTAGCATCAACTAGTTTTTTTTATCTGCTGTTTATTACTTATTTTAACCTAAGTATTTGTTAGTTGTTACAATGCATACATATATGGCAGATCAAATATTTGTTTTCTGTTTTGTAATCTTGTTGTAAAATTTAAAATTTTCTGATTAAAGTATATTAATATTATTTTAAGTATAAAATAAATGTAATTTGAAAAAGTAAATTGGAAATTGTAGTTACAAAACTTAATTCTCCATAGAATAACATAAGATAAAACATACAACATAGAAAATAGTGCCCAAAAGGGAAAGGCGTAGGCTATATAGCCCGTTACCCTATACGCGTAGAATGACAGATGTATGAAGGAAAATAAAAGAAAAATTTTACTAAACCATTTACTCGACTATTGGGTCAGGGAAAGGTGAGAATGATATAGGGAGGTATCATGTACGCATTGCATGCCACCCCCTATATAAAATGAAATGGTGTAGTTTCAGATGAGCCACTACCCGTCACACTCCTCTGCAATTCCACTGGGCAGGAAAACATCGCTCTGCCGCAGTGGACATTTAGGTAATTAAGGACCTTATTCCGAAGAGGTGTCCTGCAAAGTAACACAAAATTCAAATTAAAATTGTATAAAGAGCATATTAGCACAAAGTAAGAAAATGACCCCTGTAGAAGCGAGCCCAACAGGTAGCCATAGAAACAATGTAACCATCATGCAAATTAAGAGACGAGGTGTCTTGTGTTGTTTAAGTTCCCAATAAGACCAGAGAGACCTTTTTACGCGAGAACTTGATCAAAGCTTATAATGGGTAGCCCAAAAAACTCAGACCGAGGGGAAGAGAAAATCGGGCATTTCCCTATAAAATGCAAAGGAGTTTCATCCTCTTCTCCACAAACAGGACAAATGGGCAAGTCAACGTAACCGCAAGTGGTAAGATGCTTTGCCAAGTTGGCGTGACCGGTAACAACTTGAACAATCTGTTGTAGAATAAATCTATTGAGGTGAATGAGTTTGCCTCCCAAATCCATCAATTTAAGAACCATTTTAGTATGCTTGCAATCAGCGCGGCTGTGCCAAGCAAGATCATGCTTTTTCTTAACCCATATCCTGACATCATTCTTAATAGACTGATATGACAAGGATAGCATAAGATAGATTATTATTAGAATATTCTCCATTCTGGTATTCTCTTATTCTGGTTTGTTCATTGACAACTTTTGATAATACATTTGAGCAAAGTCTTCAATGAATAGACCAGACAAAGCAATTTTGCAATGAAATGGCTGATGAGTTGGCTGGATTGGGTTCCAATGCCCCCTTTGCTGGTACCAGCCCTGGGCATCTCCTGTGAGAGCATTAGAGGGACTGTCTACTCTATCTTTAGAGATATTCAGTTCAACGAGTGGCTCAACTCGACTAATCAACGACAGACAGGCGAGAAAGCTTAATTCTGGCTGTCCAAGCTCTCGCCATAAGGAACTTCTTGGGCTTAATCACAATGGTATTCGTAGAGCTGTTGGTCTTCTTACGGGCCATTGTAATCTTAGAAGGCATTTTTCTATTATAAGGGTTTCTGAGGATCCTTTATGCAGGGGCTGTAGTTTCAAGGAAGAAACTGCTGCTCATATTCTTTGCGAGTGTGAATACTTCTCTGCTTATAGATTTGAACACCTCGGTCGTCATTTACTTGAACCCTGGGAGCTTCAAGACATTCCAATTCGGTCCTTGCTGAATTTTGCTTCAGCTACAGGCCTCTTTTCATAAAGAAGCAGGGATTTATTCTTATTTCCAGGGGATAGTACAATAGACCTCTGGTCGCAGTGCTCGGCTTATTTTGCCCCCCTGCAAATATCATAAGTCATAGACCAGACCTATATAAAAGTTATGCTTTGAAGAATTTTAGTTTTGTACTTAGCTTAATGTTTTAATGTTAATAACCTAAACTCTCATGTTTTGTATGGATGTAGCAAAATATTTTCATTATTTGTTTCTAGATGATCCTGAACCTTACATTGACGGGGTTAGAATCAACAGCCCACATTATTTGTGTAAAATTGTTGTACCACAAGGAGGAACAACACGTTATACTTTGGTTATTTCCCAGTACCAAAAAAGTCAAACTATTTATTACACTCTAAGAGCTTTTTCTACTTGTCCGTTTACTCTGTCAAACATTGTGAATGTTTTCAAATATAAACATGAGGTAAGTTAGTTTTTAATTTTGATATTTAAAAATTTAGTCAGTTTCTTAACCATGAACATAATTTTAAACTTTGTTTATTTATTTTTTATTTACTGTACTACAATTTTTTAATTGTAAAATTCGGAGATAATTTTACGTGTTGAACAATGTAATGTGTTTTAAAATGTACCACCTCAACAAATAATTACAACGAAGTATCTAATTTAAAGTAATACCAATTTTTCAAGTTTACTTACAGGTAAATTTAAATTTTATAAATATTTATATTTTAATGTAATGTTTTTTTTGTGTCTTGAACCAATTTTTAAAGCTATAAGCAATTAGCTGCTCATGATTTTTCAAAATCTGTTTTTTACTTATAGATTTTTATACAAATTACACAGCAGGTTTACAATTTATGTGTTCAAGTAATTATTTTGGAGTGTTAAACCAATTATTAGGGCCAGAAATCGTCTTTTAAGTTCCCACATGTGCTATCTAACTTTGCAAAAAGGTAGAAATTTACTTAACAGTAACCCTTGGCGAACTTTCCAAAATCGCACCAAAAGTCAGCCGATAACCCAACCGAAATGATAGGTTAGGATAGGTTTGAAATATCGTCCCATTAGAGCTACACGAGAGAAAGCCGAAAAACATGTTTATTTAACCCCGGCTGTTTGGACTTTCTTGTTATATATCTCAGCATTACATTATGTAGACCGATATTATGTAACAAGAAAGTCTGAATAGCCAATGTTAAATGAACAAACACGTTTTTCGGTTCTCCCTCGTGTAGTTCTAATGTGACGGTAATTCAAACCTATCCTATCATTTCGGTTGGGTTATCGGCCGACTTTTGGCGGGATTGTGGAAAGTTCGCCAAGGGTTACCTTTCAGTAAATTTCTACTGTTTTGCAAAGTTAGATAGCACATGTGGGAACTTAAATGACAAAATATTTATTTGTACTGTCTTAAAAGTTTTAAACATTGAATTCAAATTACCTTTTGTAGCAGTTGAGCACGTTTGTTGAAATATTCATATTTAGTTCTGAAACGAATGCAAAAGTTAAAATTCGCAGAATATTTGTAAAGAAACTTAGTTTTCTTCTTATTTTATATCTTTTATTTTAAAGATAAAGAATGGGGAATGGACAACTGAATTAAGTGGTGGTTGCTCGAACAATCCTCAGACTTGCCATAATAATCCTGTGTACCAAGTTACATTACAATCATCAACTGACAACAATAATGTTTTAGTTGACCTCAAAGGTCCAAAGTAAGTATTCAATATTGATTGAAAATTTAATAGTTTCCTTTAGTTTTTTGTTTTTAATTTAATAATATTATGTGTGCTAGGGAACTTGTGTGCTTTTAATCCCTGGCAGTATGATTTTTGAATTAAGCTTGAACTTTCAACTAAGTTAAAGTTAATTTATATGGTGTATTTAAGTATGCTTTGTATTTTATTATGTGGGGCAGTTAAGATTTGTGGAGAAAAGTGGAAAAGAAATCTTCAAAAAGAATGAACTATTGGATTTTAACTATTGTTATCATTGTTTTGATTTTAGTTTCGGTTTGGTTTGGTGTATTTTTATGAAAATTCCGTTTTCCAAGAAAAGTTTAAGTAAACTCAGACATTAAAAATTTATTTTAGTATTATTACTCTTTTATAAAATTTATAATTATTTTAGAACTTAAAACACTAAATTTCAAAAGTTTTTGATGGAAATAAAAAACAATCAAAAAATGTTTTATACTTTAACCTGGTCTATTTGAAAATTGATTTTTTTTCCATTGCTAAAATTGGTAGACGCAAGAATATATTTAGAAATTATAACTTTTTGAAGGAGGCATTAATGTCTTTTTCATTATTTTATATTATAAATGAAAAGATCTAAAAAGGGCATGCTTTTGCACAAATTTATTTAGATTACTTTTTTAGGTTAACTATGTTTTATTATATTTTTGATTGGCTTGCATTTTCAGGCAATTTTATGTGGGTTTTGAAATTGTTACTATAACTGTAAGCAACTCAAATAGTCCCGGGTATTTCTCAAGAAAAGCATCAGGATCTTACAGGTAATTACAGTTACTTACTTTAGGTAACTTACTCATGCATTACTTAATAAACTTAAGTAATACTTGAGCTTATTGTTACTTAATCTATTTTTGTAGAACGTTTTACTACATTCATTATTTTTTCAACACAAGCTTGATGTTCTTAGCTATAAGAGTTAATATGTGATATTTAAATTTTAAAAGATGTAAAGTGTCTTAAATTGTAAAGGCAGGGCAGTGCAGCAAATTGTATGCTTAAAATTTTCAGACGAAGCATCTGAGCAGTATTTTTACTATTATTTGCTTACAGTATGTATTACTTTATTAATATTTAGGATTCCAATTTGTCATCTGTCACTGCAAACAATATTATTTTTGCATGAGAAATATATTTATTTAAAAATTGTGAAAAGTGAAAGAATGCTTGGAAATCTGCACTAATATTCCTACCTATATATTAAACTATTTAGGTGTAGCATTTTTCTATGTTCACGATATTCTTGTTATGAAAAACGACATTTTGCTAAAATTGTGTGTAAAACTTATGCTATTTTTTTTATAGATTATTAAAACAAAGTATAAATGAAAATGTAAAATTTATCTGTGTAATTTTTAATAGAAATTTATGAATTTTAAATCTGCATCTTTGTAAAATAATAACTCATGTTCTATGATATTATTGGCTTTTAACAAAAAACCTAAATACAGCATTAATAAAGATGTTCTTAAGCTCAAGTTTTTTTTATGATGTACAATTTTTTTGTTGGTGCATTTACTGCTCTTTTGTTTAGATCAATCTTTTTTTTTCTTTCTAGGCCTGGATTTTCTATTTTAGAAGTGCAAAATGTTCCTGCTGGAACTTATAACATCATTCCGAGTACTTTTTCACCTGGGCAAAAAGGCCCTTTCTTCCTCACAGTACAGGCTTCTTGTCCAATTAAAGTGTCTCGCTTAAAATGAAATGTTGTTCTTAATTTAAATGCTCTAGAATCTGTTATTGATTGTTTGTAAATAAAATGTTACTATTTCATAAAAAAGTTATTTGCTTTATTTTGAACACACAAATTTAGAAAAGTACATACTGTGACAAAAAAAGTTCATATATATGGTGACTTTGAGAATGTACGGAAAGAGTCAAGAGATAATAATAATAATAATAAAAACTTTTGTTGAAATCTAATTTATGATAATTCAATTTAATAAATTTTGTCGAGTAGCTTTTATATTTCAACGCTGCAATTTCTCTATTGCTTTTGAATTGAACTATTTGTAAATTTTATTTGCAATCGCTTTAAATTTGTTTGAAATTGGTTAGGCTACTTATTACAAGCATACAGATCTCTATGCAAAGTTCTATTTAAAAAAAAAAAACTTTTATAGATTTACTGCAATCTGAATAAATTTTGAGCTGAACATTAATTTTTTAATATCAATTATGTTTTTAAATTTTTGCGGTAAATAAGTGAAGAAATATTTTCACATTATATCAGCCAGTCTTAGCGGATGTATGTAGAAAGATATTTTTGCTTTACATTTTTTTTTTCGAGATATATATTTGTTTATGATGGATTTTTCCCTCTGTGATTTGAGTGCAAGAAAGTAAGATAACAGCATTCCATGATTGAAAAATAGTTACTTTATTGTGACATATTACAATTACATTAAAATAATGCATCATTTTGAAAATGGCATATGCATTTTAAAATGAAACCTTGGTTTTTCATAAAGCATTTTTGAACTATTTTGAAAATTTTTCGTTTTTTAAACAGGAGAGCTATTTCCCCTAGATACCCCTTTGTTTATGGTTTTACATACATTTCGCAGTGTTGGGTTTCAGAGTTCGTTTCTCAATGGCTCTACAGTCCATCGATTTATAAATCGAGCACCGTGACCCCTGTGAAAAATTTCCATAAATCGAAAACGACCTTTCCCCTCTCCCTCCCTTCCCTTCCCATGAGTGACGTCATTCTCTTCTCCTCCGAAAAATAAAATGTCCCCTTTTTTTTTTTCAGGGATGAGGGATACATTTAAAACGATGCTTCATATGTTTCGATGTGGCCAAAATGGCTCGATATCTGTGACATTCCCGGTCGCACTCGTGACACACGCCAATGTCCAAGTCAAAGTCGTTGAGGATCAAACATTCTATATCGTGCAGCACGTGACTGAGCGTCGTCGTTTGAATAGCCGATTTCAACACTTGATACGTGTGCTTGTCGGTACAAATCACCTTCCCCACATCCAAGGAGAGCAGCACGTATTTAAGTCTCTTGTGAATGTCCGCACAAAAGTCTCTGCTGTAATGCGCGAATCCGTTGGTCAGCGTGAAACCTTGTTCACGAACACACAGTATGAACAAACATCGGGTCGACAGAGTCAGTAAACCCAACTGCTGCTGCTCGTCGACCCTGATGGTGCGACGCTGTAGCAGAGTAAGGGGTCTCGTCGTCCCACCACCGAAGGTTTTGGAACGTCTGGACTCTCCTCTCTTTGTGTCGTCGACCGTCTCCGATCTTGGCGTCGTCCACTCCAACGGAGGAGTTTGCCGAGACACTGGTTCACGATGCCACTGGTACGGACGCCGCGAACGAAAATTGCCACCCGACGACGACGATGGACGAGATGACCATGGCTGTTGTTGTTGTTGTAGAGAACGCGACGCATCTTCGTTCGTCGAGACGTACGGAGAACGACGTCCCCTGTGGCGACTGTCATGATGGTGGGAGGAACAGTGACCCGAGTCGACAGAAGACGGCGGATCACGACTACTACTGCTGCGTGAGGAGGAAACCTGTCGAACAACATCCTTGACTGGCAGGGGAGAGGAGGAGGCATCTGTCCCCTCTTGCGCACACTCTGTCACCTTGGGCGGCGGCGGCGGCGGCGGCACCACCACAGATCGAGGCGAGGGTGTCGCAACCTCAGAGGGAGATGAGATGACAGACTCGGGCGGTGACTGCACCACCACACAATCTGGAAGAGGAGGTGGCGGAGATGATGGAGCGAGGAGTGGCAATGAGCCGTTCGACTTTTCCTCGTCGTCACTCTCCCAGTAGGGTGACACGTCACTCACGTTTGCCTCCATCACGTTGTCTCCATCACCACTGGGGGAGGGTCTTCTTAGCCTGCTTACACTACATAACCCATTGAAAAAAAAAAAAAAAAAAAAAAAAAATTTTTTTTTTTTTTTTTTTTTTAATATTATTCCATGTTTAGATCACATCTCAAACACAATTCTTTTGCACAGTCATTGACTGAACAACGCAAGGCCCGTGCTGCTACGCGGGTTATTGCAAAATGAGTAAGGTGTCCTCCTGCGAGCATGTGGAATGTGAAATGTGTTGGCGGAGGTCTTGCTCTTTTTGCTTAACATTCGTTTAAATCGGATAACGGGAGAGATAATCTTTCCCCTTCCCCCCGACTACACCATCGTGTAAAGCGGGACAAAAGGTAAGTTTATGTTATCATTTCAAATGAATTGGGTTTACTTGCCTCACGATTTCTTTCGAGAGTCATTCCTCCTTTATTCGTTAAAAAGCCCGAGAGTGGAACACCTATTTTTTTTTCTTTCAACTGGTGGTATGGTGATGTGTACACCCCCACCCCTTCTGAATTTTTCAATGTCATTTGGAATGCCGCGTTCAATAAGTGAGTAGCGTGAGGTTGCAATGCAATAGCCGCGTCTCTATACCGATCTCTAGGATACATGAGCTGCGTTTACACAGCAAGAATCTTACCCAGGTCGTTTTCACCCAACAGTAGGGATAACCACGATAATTAGGGATACCAAACAACCTAAGAAAATGCGTTTACACACGTCTTTGATGTTTACCCGGGTATTCGGCAGTGCAGTAAGAATATAATGGAATTTAAAATAACTATTTCAACAAATTTCTGTCTTTTTAATTATTATCATGCTTCTTTTAAAAAAAAATTTCCGGCATAATTATTATACCCTGACACGATTTCTTCAATAATATCCTAACACATTTGAAGTTTTCTGAAATCATTGTATCTAAGTTTATAATTTTATTTAACTGCTCAGTTGCATGTACCATTCATACACAACTTTTTTAAAATTTTATTCTTACTGAGAAACCAAAATAATAATAATAAAATAGCTAACAAAGAAATATTTATTTTGATTTAGAGCATCGATACCAAAGCAATCGTGCTGCCATCTATTGTTTAGTTATTTAGAATATTTATATTGTCTATTTATACTATGGCATTTTAATTAACAAACAGTTATGCAATCAATAACTAAAACATTAAAGTAAAGTACATGAAAACTTAAAAAAAAACATTAAAATATCTGTTTCTTAGCAATTACAATTGAGCCATGCCATACTCTTGGTTTCTACATGCTACACAGCGACATTAATGGCGGCCATCGGTTTTCGCTACGGATCACTGATCATACCCGGGTAGGATCTCGCTTACCCACCTCTCGACCAGGGTGATATGAAACCCACGTATCACCCAGCATTTTTCCCTATCCCATGGTGTTTGGGGATTTTTCGCCGTCTTACCTAGGTAAAACCCACCAATTTTGCCTCGTGTAAACGCGGCCATGGTGAGAGAATAAATGCTTCAGTGTTGGTGTTTCTCGCTTTTATATATATGCTTGAGGACGGTGGTTTTTTCCCCCACACACACTTTCCCAACTTTGATGTGGTCAACATGCCATTCATATGGTAAAAGAACACACAATCAAATTTGATAGAGTAGGTATTCAAGTTTGATAGAGTAGGCATTCCAGTTGGATGAATACACTTTCAAGTTTGAAATGACCCACCTTCCACTTTGGTCGAGTCCATTTTCAACATTGACATGGCATCCATTCAAGTTTGGTAGAGTCCACATTCGACTTTGAAATGACCCACCTTCCACTTTGGTAGAGTTCATTTTCAACATTGACATGGCACCTATTCGAGTTTGGTAGAGTACACACTTTCAACATTGACTTGCCACGCATCCTGTTGTCACACAGCCATCCTCCAATCACAAAGGTTTCCCCGCCCTTTCCCACCCCCCAATGCATCGTATAAAAGGAAGAGTCTCAGAGTCCCGAACATATTAGTTCGTTGTTTCTCTTTGAAGAACAATGAATGCGCACACACTCGTTTGCGATCCTTTGCGGGACCAGGCTCTCATGGCTTATCAATTTCAATCGTCTGCTGACTTGTTTGGATTTACGGATTACATGATAATGTGTTCGGAAATTTTACAAGCAGTCGACATTGACGACGGTTCCGAAATGAGGGAACCGCAAACTGTCGTCGATTTTTTCGAAATTTTCTGGGATTTCGGCTTAAGCTCAGAAAATGTATTTGCACGCCAAAGCCTGATCTGGAACCCGTTTCAAGACCTCGCAGTCGACCTGATCGAGGTTTTTGCTCAAAAATACGCCACCAGTTCCAGGGTCCCCGTCATCCATTGGCTTTGGAAGGATTTCATACTTCCCAAACTGTACAATTTGTTGCGGTTGTCTTGGCCCGACACCCGCCTGACAGCCGAACGAATGACTTCTGTGGCCTCTGAATTGAAAGAGGCCCTCTATCGCCACACTTGGCCGGATTCATACTTTGATTCGGCCGAAGTGTGCATGATATGCAGAAGTTTGTGCATCACGACAAAGCATGGAATGGTGTGCGGGCACTGGGGCTGCCACGAGTGTGTCATGAGGTGGTTGGAGCAAGTGAACTCGTGTCCCTTTTGTAGAGGTGTCATCTATTGGGATCTCGATAGGGGCACAGAGTGATTGGTGCTTTTCGACTACCTCCCAAAAAAAAAAGAGGGGAAGAGTGGTTGAGAAAAGCAAACGATTCGATGAAAAGAATCCTTTGCTTTTCTCGACTTCTCTTCCCCTCTTTTTTTTTTGGTCACTCGTTGAAAACCAACCTTGGAAAAGGGTTGATACTATTGACTTTCAAAACCCATTCTTGATTATCGGGTAGTGGACATTACTTTTTTTTTTCAAAAAAAACTCATTCTTGATAGTGGGGATAGTGGTTTTCATTTCAAAGACATTACTTTTTAAAAACACTGAGTGGTGATTTTTTTTTCCCCTCCCCCAAAAAAAAAGACATTTGTATATAAAAAAAGAACTTTGAAGCAGATTTTGAAAACAAACATGGATTGACATCCTTTTGAAATGATACCGGTTGGTTTTTAAAAGAATAGCGAATTGGTTTAGCCGGTAACCAATTTTGACAAAAAGACAAACGCTTTCAACGTTGAGAGGGTGTCAGTATTCCACTTTGAAATGACATCCTTTTTCAACGTTGACCTGATACACTTTCCACTTTGACATGACACCCCTTTCCACTTTGACCTGGTACACTTTTCATTTTGACATGAGACCCTTTCAACGTGGACATGACACCATTTCAAAGTTGATTCAATGCACTTTCACCGTGGACATGACACCATTTCAAAGTTGATTCAATGCACTTTCACCGTGGACATGACACCATTTCAAAGTTGATTCAATGCACTTTCAACGTTGACATGACACCTTTTCACCGTGGACATGACACCATTTCAAAGTTGATTCAATGCACTTTCAACGTTGACATGACACCTTTTCAACGTGGACATGACACCATTTCAAAGTTGATTCAATGCACTTTCAACGTTGACATGACACCTTTTCAACGTGGACATGACACCATTTCAATGTTGATTCAATGCACTTTCAACGTTGACATGACACCATTTCAAAGTTGATTCAATGCACTTTCAACGTGGACATGACACCATTTCAAAGTTGATTCAATGCACTTTCAACGTTGACATGACACCTTTTCAACGTTGACATGACACCTTTTCAAAGTTGATTCAATGCACTTTCAACGTGGACATGACACCCTTTCAACGTTGACATGACAACCTTTCTCAACGTGGACGTGGCCACACACACATCCTCTCAACAAGCAACCAATCCCAAAAGCGCAGATATCCTTCCCCCCACCCTCCACATTTTCCAAAACATATAAAAGGAAGCGCTTCAGAGTCGAACGCCATCTATTCGTTGTTACTCTTTAGCAGAACAATGAATGCTTCTCGTGCACTCGTTTGCGACCGTTTACGCGACCAGGCTCTTTCGGCCCATTCATTTCAATCTCGAGCCGACTTGTATGGATTCACGGATTACATGATCATGTGTTCCGAAGTCCTGCGAGCGGTGGACTTTGACGACGGTCCCGACTTGGTGGAGCCGCGGCCCGTCGACAATTTTTTCGACATTTTCTTTCTCAAAATTCATTGGACGCGTGAAAATTTTCACGCTTTTTACGACCTGGTCTGGAGTCCCTTCAGGGACCTTGCTTTAGACCTCATTGAGGTTTTCGCAAGGGAACATGCCACCAGCTCCCGTGTCCCTGCCCTTCATTGGTTATGGGAGGATGCCATCCTTCCCAAAGTGTACAATCTGTTGCGATTGTCGTGGCCTCGAGATCGCCTGACACGTCAACAGATGACAGAGGTGGCGACGCAATTGAAAGATGCCCTCTATCTTCGCGCCTGGCCCGATTCATTCTTTGAGTCGGCCGAGACGTGCATGATATGCAGGGGTGTCTGCATCACGACGAAACATCCAATGGTGTGCGGGCACTGGGGCTGTGACGAGTGCGTCATGAGGTGGGTAGGGGACGAGGGTCGGAACTCGTGTCCCTTTTGCAGAGGTGTCCTCTTTTGGGACCTCGACAGGAACACAGAGTAAACGACCTTTTCCCGTTGACTACCTCCCAAAAAAAAGAGAGGGAAAGAGGCTGAGAAGTAAGGGATTCGATCAAAGAATCCTTTACTTCTCAGCCTCTTTCCCTCTCTTTTTTTTGGTAACTCATCCACGACAACCTTGGAAAGGAGACTGACATGTTTGCCGTTGAAACCTCAACCTTGCTACTGAGACACTCAACCTTGCTACTGAGACTCTCAACCTTGCTACTGAAACACTCAACCTTGCTACTGAAACACTCAACCTCGCTACTGAAACACTCAACCTCGCCGTTGAAACACTCAACCTCGCTACTGAAACACTCAACCTCGCCGTTGAAAACCTTGCTATCAGCAAAAGCGACCAAGTCCAACACCTGAACGCGAAGCCAATATCCCGATACATGGGATATTGTTTAACGTGACAACGACTCTATGAAAACACGAATTAGGAAAAAAAAACTTGCATGGCTGCTATTGTTCATGAAGCGGATGATTAAGCATTCTTCGTCCCGATGGGACCTATCGACGAAACCTGGCAAAGCGCACATCCCACTGCGCTAGAACTGAATCCATCGACAACATACTAGCAGCAGGAGATGAACACCTTGCTACGCCCGCGTCTACCGGCACAGGGGTAGCGTTCTGCAAATAAAAATAAAAGACTGTCAGACGATTGACTGTACTACATGATATATTTAAAAAAAAAAAAAAAAAAAAAAAATTTTTTTTTTCTTTTTTTTTTGACTAATTTTATAATCATTAATTATAATTATAAGCTGAGCTGTAACTATAATTATTACTTTTCAGGCTGAGAATTTCTCAGCCCAGAAATATTCTCGGCCCAGAAATATTCTCAGCCCAGAAATATTCTCGGCCCAGAAATATTCTCAGCCCAGAAATATTCTCAGCCCAGAAATATTCTCGGCCCAGAAATATTCTCAGCCCAGAAATATTCTCGGCCCAGAAATATTCTCAGCCCAGAAATATTCTCGGCCCAGAAATATTCTCAGCCCAGAAATATTCTCGGCCCAGAAATATTCTCAGCCCAGAAATATTCTCGGCCCAGAAATATTCTCGACCCAGAAATATTCTCAGCCCAGAACTTTGACTGGATTCGGGTTTCAATTTGGAACTTTGACTGGATTCGGATTTCAATTTGGAACTTTAACTGGATTCGGATTTCAATTTGGAACTTTCACTGGATTCGGATTTCAATTTGGAAATTTGACTGGATTCGGATT
The DNA here is from genome assembly GCA_023701765.1 of Hylyphantes graminicola. NCBI lineage: Eukaryota > Metazoa > Arthropoda > Arachnida > Araneae > Linyphiidae > Hylyphantes > Hylyphantes graminicola. The sequence continues at coordinate 50,904,521 of CM043116.1, forward strand.
TCAATTTGGAACTTTGACTGGATTCGGTTTCAATTTGGAACTTTGACTGGATTCGGATTTCAATTTGGAACTTTGACTGGATTCGGATTTCAATTTGGAACTTTGACTGGATTCGGATTTCAATTTGGAACTTTGACTGGATTCGGATTTCAATTTGGAACTTTGACTGGATTCGAATTTCAATTTGGAACTTTGACTGGATTCGGATTTCAATTTGGAACTTTGACTGGAATCGGATTTCAATTTGGAACTTTGACTGGATTCGGATTTCAATTTGGAACTTTGACTGGATTCAGATTTCAATTTGAAACTTTGACTGGATTCGGATTTCAATTTGAAACTTTGACTGGATTCGGATTGAATATTTCGGATTGAATATTGGCTGAGAATATTTCTGGGCTGAGAATATATCTGGGCTCAGAAATATTCTCAGCTCAGCTGATTAATAATAATAATTAATAATTATAACATTAAAAAAAAAAAAAAAAATTTTTTTTTTTTTTTTTTTATTATTATTATTATTATTATTATTATTAATATTATAATCATTAATTATAATTATAAGCTGGGCTGTAACTATAATTATTACTTTTCAGGCTGAGAATTTCTCAGCCCAGAAATATTCTCGGCCCAGAAATATTCTCGGCCCAGAAATATTCTCGGCCCAGAAATATTCTCGGCCCAGAAATATTCTCGGCCCAGAAATATTCTCGGCCCAGAAATATTCTCGGCCCAGAAATATTCTCGGCCCAGAAATATTCTCGGCCCAGAAATATTCTCGGCCCAGAAATATTCTCGGCCCAGAAATATTCTCAGCCCAGAACTTTGACTGGATTCGGGTTTCAATTTGGAACTTTGACTGGATTCGGGTTTCAATTTGGAACTTTGACTGGATTCGGTTTTTTTTTTTTTTTTTTTTTTTTTTTTTAATATTCTCAGCTCACGTTTAATGCGGGTGTCGCGAGGTCTTTGCCATCATTGAGATAAAAAAAAAGACTTGTGCTGCCGCAGAATGAATGCGGCCGAGACTCTGTTGCGTCACGTGGAGACGACCCGGCCCGACACGTACAGGGACATTTTGAACGCGATTCGACCCCATTCGCTGGCAGGCATCGCGCGTTTCTTGCAGCAACACCTGCGTCAGAGCGTGCCGGACCTGCGCGTGTTCAACGACCGGCCGGAAAAAATTCCGGAATTTTGTCTGCGATTCGTGCAGGCGATCCGCCGTCAGTTCCCATCGCCCGGCGACGCGTTCGGCATCCAACTGACGTGTCGCATCACAAAGTCGGACACGCAATGCACGCTGGACAGCAAGCACTTGCTCTCGGCGGATGACCGCGGCGGCGGTGGCGAGTCGCGACGCTACAACGTGAGCAAAGACCTGCGCTACGAGCTCGACCTCTTCACCAACCACACGCAAGTCTTTGAGCTGGCCAACACGCACGGGTACGCCAGCGTGTTTACGAAAAATTATAGCGTGCGCGAACTGATGGAGTGCGTCCCGGAAGGCTGCCTCCTGGAGAAGGGGAACCCGCTCAACAAGGGCAGGAACTTGCGAGGCGAGTACAAGTACCTGAAGGATTTCCCCTTTGTGATCGTCACCGACCGGGTGCTGTACAAGTCGTTCAAGAATCTGCAGACGCTGCTGCAGCGCCTGGACGTCGAGAACGTGGTGGCCTTCAGCGACGTGCGCTACGTCTTCCAGAAATGCGGTCTTTCGAGTTTCTACTTTAACATGGTGCGCGTCGTGGAGAGGCAGCTGCTGCTGCACGACACGACTTCAGTATACGCGAGCGATGTGCTGAATGTGGTCAAGTACCAGTGCATCACGGGCCAGCCGCTGCCCCTGACGCGCGACGGCCTGGTGAAGAACGAGCAGCGATCCCCTCTCGAAATCCTGAGTTTCGAGGCGCCCAAAAAGAATTATGCTCGCATGTGCACGGCGCCCGAGCAGACGTTTCCGGTCCAGACGTCGGCCGACAAGATTTTTTTCGGCGAGCAGTTTAACGAGGGGACTGGCTACCGGTTCGACGTGATGCCCACCGTTTCAGGAGACCGTTTTGTAGGTTTCAATCTTGAAACGAAACAAGATTGAAACCGATCAATGTTGAATTGGCAAATCAAGGAATTTTTTTTTACGAGAATGTATCAATTACAAGCTCTTCCTCAAAGTTGTAGGTGTTTTCCCTCGGGTCGCTCATATTTCAAATGTTTATTTCTTTATTTGATCATTAAAATAGAAGTTTGATTACCTTGTTCATCTCGCTTTTGGTATCTCATGCTGAATCTTTTGTTCTGTTGACAGAGTTGTAACTTTAATTATGTCAATTCTATTGGAAATTCAATATTATAACTTGAAATAAAAAGTGTACCTCATGTGACAATAAATACAATTATATTAGTTTGTGATATGACTTTTATTTTCAGTCGTGATTTTACATATATGTATACAATTTCAGGTGTCCAGTATCTTCATAATGTCTGCGTTGATTTTAGTGACTTCTCCAGGGAATATGCTTGGAATTATTCATTGAGGTAGTGAAGTTGTACGTAATCAAAGTCTATTTGATGACATCTTTTCTTTTGCTTTTGCAGGTCATGATTTGCTTGTATTTCTGCAAAGGGAAAATATATTAAGTAATGCGTATTGTTTTATTTTTTTGTTTTGATTGAAGAATTATTTTAAATGTTATTTACCTTCAGTTGTTTTTGTAATCGTTTGTCTGGTGGGTAGTAGAACGTCAGGATATTGTTTCCAGTTGTTTGGGAAAAATATATGGTTGAACACTTGCATGTATGTGCAGTGCATATCCCAGGTCTCTTTATTCATATATTTACGTATACAGTTGAAGAAACAACTGGTACCTGTGTGATTTAAACTAAGTAAACATTTTGTGTCCGGATCTATTTCGTTATTGATTAACAATTGCCTTAAACATAAAACGTAATGTGTGCAATTCGTGAAATTTATAAAATTAGTGCTATTGATTTGCTTTGGTTTTCGAATGTTTCTGAAGACGCAGTATGCACATACATGGTAAGTGTCAATTTCAGGATGTTTATGTGTTAGGTGATAAGAAATTCTATTTAGTTTAATTTTTTTGTTTGTGGAGGGGCAAATTGGGCATTGAATTGATGTTTGGCGGAATTCCCACCAGATGGCCATAAGTACAGCAAACATTTTCTAAAAAAAATCAAATGAAAAATTTCTTAAGTTTTGTTACAAGTAACATTTTTTTTAATTTATACCACAGATAAAGTACACATAGGCCAACTATTTTATACAAATGAAGCAAATAATTACATTCTTCAAAAAATCAATTTCAAGTGACTAGAAGACCCTAAATTTGATTACTTTTATAGAAAAAAATTACAAATCAAAAACTAAGCTATGGATTTTAATAATATTGGTATCATCAGAAAGTTAATTAAACAAACCCTATTATAAAGAAATAAAGCAAAATTAAATAGTTATTTTTCACTTTCTGTAAAGTGTACATATACCTTAAAAAAAGGGGGGGGAAGAGTATTCAAAAAGGGTTATTTTATCGTTTTAGCATTTTATGGAATACCTGTTAAAGAGAAAAAAAAAATCCAGCGTTACATCATGTATCCAAAAAGTATAACCAGAGAGCAATAATTCCATGTAAAGAACATAGTTTTACATACATAACTAAAAAAAAGTAGAGAAATAAGGAGTAAAAGGTAAGAGATGGCAAAGACTTACCCCGATCGACGACCAAGCCAATAGAGGACCAGACGAGAAGTGACACTGTGTTACCGCCAGCATCTCCTTTTTATAGGAAATGGGGAAGAGCTATTATGCAATCCTCTCTGCGTTCCACCACCATAGCAGCAGCAGTCAAGATAAAAAAAAAGTCCCAATAGTCAACCTTTGCAACAGCATCGCCAAAGCCTCTGCAACATTAAAATAGCTAAACATTCAAAGTTGACATTAAATCTTTGCAACGTTGGAAAGAGCGGACAACCAGGAATGGTTTGACAGCTAGTCAACTTCGGGAACAGGTAGATTGAGGTTGGATTCCAGCAAAATCGAGGTTGAGTTACAGCAAAAACGAGGTTGAGTTACAGCAAAAACGAGGTTGAGTTACAGCAAAAACGAGGTTGAGTTACAGCAAAAACGAGGTTGAGTTACAGCAAAAACGAGGTTGAGTTACAGCAAAAACGAGGTTGAGTTACAGCAAAAACGAGGTTGAGTTACAGCAAAAACGAGGTTGAGTTACAGCAAAAACGAGGTTGAGTTACAGCAAAAACGAGGTTGAGTTACAGCAATGATCAAAGTTGGGTTACAGCAATGATCAAAGTTGGGTTAACATCAGATCAAAGTTGGGTTAACAGCAAATCGAGGTTGAGCAGAGCGAAGTTGGGTATAGCCGCCACGATAATGGAAATAAGGAATGCAAGACCTGCTTTTTTTTTTTTTTTTTTTTTTTTTTTTTTTTTTTTCAAATAAACATACAGTCTGGCATTCACGCACACAGCTCTCGCACACATGGAAATGGCAAGCGGTAGTGGCGCTCAGCAGCCCCAGGCGGAGGTCCCTCGTCTCTATCTCGTCGAGGTGCCCGCCGGCCCGTGTCCCTCTTCGGCCCCTAATCCTCCTCCGCCCACCTTCGAGTCGCTCGCTCGCATGCTGTTGGAGCGCATCATTTTCGAAGAAGAGGAAGACGGCAGTCCCAGAAACGCCCTCACCCTCTACGAGACGTACGTCATCCGCCTCATTCGTCGCGCGTGCGAAGCGTTCCGGGTGTCGTGGAACTCGATCCTCGAGACGATTCGCATGGGGTGTTGCGTGATGGACGCGAGATTGCATACCCTGTTGGCCGACATCTGGGAGACGCGCCTCACACAAAGCGTGTCGCTGGACGATCAAAACTGCTACGAGCGCGTCATGGGGCGCGATCACGTGCGCCACAGCGACCTCCTGAAATTGGCGGGGACGCTGGCCCGGGTCGCCGAACCGAAACGCGTGTGGACGTTTTTCGCGGTGGACGGATATCTGGGCGACGACCCGAAGCGATACGTAGAAAACCTCCGGTATTCCGTCGACACATGGCGAGGGAAGCACGTGATCGCGGTCCGCGTCCTGTATCGGTATCTGGACCATCCCTACATGGTTCACGATGCCCTCGAGAGTATTTTCACCCCTGAGAAAAAGGAAGGGGGAGGAGGAGGAGGTGGACTACTGAGCAACGCAGCGAGGGACGAGTACGTGAGAACGGTCGGGGGACTCGACGTCGTGAGACAGATTGGCGAATGGCGAAACGAGCAGCAGAAGGATAAGAGAAAGAGGAACAGCGGGGGAGGGGGGGACGACCGCTCCTCCAAGCGACATCTGAAAGAGGACACAGGAGGAGAAAACATGGACGGAGGAGAGGTGACGACTCGCCACCCCAAGAAGAGGGGAAAGGCAGACGAGGAAGAAGAGGACGACGACGACGACGACGAAGAAGAAGTGGTGGTGACGACTCGCCACGCCAAGAAGAGGGGAAAGCAAGACGGGGAAGAAGAGACCCACCACCACCACCACGGAGAGGCGAAACGCCCCAAGACGTTACTGCTCATCGAAGACGATGACGAGCAGTTAGTACCTCGTTCACCACCAGATGTACCACCCACCCCAACGGGCGACCCACCCACTTTCTCCTTTAGTGCAGGGGGTTCATTACCCACCCTGTTCGGTTGTCGTGCACCACCCACCCCCAAGTCGACCCCACGCAAACGGAAATCAAATGTGCCCTCTAAAGGGAATGCATCATCATCCCAACTCTTCTAACTGTCGCCTGAACCTCCAGATGTAAAAAAAAAAAAAAAAAAAAAAAAAAAATTTTTTTTTTTTTTTTTTTTTCAATCTTAAAGTTGGTTAAATAGAAACGTCAACGTTGCAGAAAATTGAGTGTTGCAAAATGATAATTTCTACTGGCTAGCCATGTGAGATTCTTATTCCATGCTGGCGGTAGCGATTTTCATTTTGATTTGGTAATCTGACCAACATCGTTCCCGTTCGGAAGCCTTACTTCACGGTGCCCACAGAAAGAGTATCCATTCCCCTGGTCATCGAGATATAGAAATCAATAAAAACTATTCGTTTTCAGAGATGCATCTCCAAAAGTAACATCGTTCCCGTTCGGAAGCCTTACTTCACGGTGCCCACAGAAAGAGTATCCATTCCCTGGTCATCGTCATCGAGAAATATAGAAATTGGAATCAATAAAAAAACTATTCGTTTTCAGAGATGCATCTCCAAAAGTAAAACGAATTTTCAGTTTCCAAGTTCTGATTTCAACAAGCCATTTCGTCCCCTTTAGGATCATCTCATCAGGTGGGCTCAGGCCTTTTTTATTTCCAAATCCAAAAACATACATTTCACAATTGTCATTTCTAAATAAAATATACACTTGACAAGGGTCATTTCTAAATAAAATATACACTTGACAAGGGTCATTTCTAAATAAAATATACACTTGACAAGGGTCATTTCTAAATAAAATATACACTTGACAAGGGTCATTTCTAAATAAAATATACACTTGACAAGGGTCATTTCAAAATAAAACATACGCGTGACACAGTGGTCATTTCAAAATAAAATATACAAGTTATTTAAAAAAAAATGTTAATGAAACATTCACTACCTCTTTTGGAGGGGGAGGGGGGGAAGGAATCTCATCGTTGTCGTGTTTCAATCCGAGGGCAGCAACGCGTACAGGCTGCCAATCACAGGCGGCGGGTCGACGAGTCTAAGGTATCCGGACACGCTCGCTTGCTTCACCCTCATGTCCAGTTCAAAAGTTTTGACGTCTTTGCAGGACACGAGACAACTCGTCGCGAATCCGTTTCGTGAGAACACGACGGTCGGGTAGCTGGTGCCATGCGACACCAGACGGTTCGCCTTGTACACGATCAAGTCTCGGAGTTCTCTCTCGGAAAACTCCAGTTTTCCAAAGACACCTTCACTGTTGAGGTAGAGTTCTCTCGTGAAATCCTTTTCCAGATGCGCGTTCAGCACAAACGCGTTACTGCCCGAGTCCAGTTGACCTTCTCCATAAATGAACCGACTCGCTTCATAACACGGCGAAGGGTGATCCTGTATAACCCATATGTTCCCCTTTCGGAAAAAGAGAACGGACAGTTGTGTCTTGAAATTCCAAATCAATTCCACGACGGTAGCAGCTCTCTCGTCGAGCACGTACTTGTCCAGCACTTCTGGATATCGAGTGGGACACACGTTAACGTAATACGCGTGCATCTCTCCATCGTATTCGTAGAACACTGGAATCATGCTCATGTTTTTCACCTTCTCTCTCCCCTCAGAGTGAATGCCAGTTTCTTCTACCGTAACACACCGACGGTTGACAACCAAACACGGAAACAGCAAGCCGAAAAAAAAAAAAAAAAAAAAAAATGGTGCGTTGGGTCCTATGCAGAGAGCTGTGAAACGCGTTTTAAAGCTCTCTGCATAGGAAGTCACGTTAAAGTTGAAGCCAACAATAAATGTACGAAAAAATTGTGGGAAATGGCGTCGGACTCTATCACAGGGTGTTACAGCCTCTGAGTTTAAGCTCGTTTCTTTTCATTTCTAAATGACGCAAGACACCTGACTTTTCGAATCCATCTGGGGTGGTAGTGGCAAATGAATTCGAAAAAAAAAGCCCTCATCGCGATTCAAAACGCTTAACCTCTTTTTTTTTTACCATAAACTTGTTAAACGTGAAAGCGGACACAGATGGATATCCAACGGAAATAACACTTACCAGACTGGTATCTTCTTTCGCGACGACACGGGAAATTTCGTGGTGGTCTTGAAATCTCAATGTTGCAATTTTAAACATCTCATTTGATACAGCGAAAAGGAAATAGTGACCGCAAGCAAAATAGAAACAGTTCTTGCTTGCAGGTAACAATCCCCATCTCGCAAGACTTGCACCAAGAGGAACAAGTGTCGCGTTGCTTCAATTATTCAATGGAAAAACTCTCTGCTCAGGAACTCTCTGCTCAGAAATTATAAACTAAAAAAAAAAAAAAAAAAAAAAAAATTTTTTTTTTTTTTTTTTTTTTTTTTTTTTCAACCTTGACTTTGAAGTTTTTTTTGAAGTTTTGCTTCAATGTATTAGCATGACAATCTTGGGGTAACTGCTGCCAGGAATGTCGAATTTCGTTGGACTTCTTCTAAAATTTTCCAAGCTGGCTCCTTGCACGTGCTTTTATCTTCAATAACGCTCGCCATCAGTCGTAGATATTCCTTGCTTCTAGCATCTTCAGCTCTGTTTTCAGCTTCTCTTTCGGCGTGTTGAAACAGTGCATCACAGTCTTTCAGGGCAATCTTGGCAGCATGTTCGGCAACTTCTAGATCAATCTCTATCCTCCTAGCTTTGTTCGCTGCTTCCTTTCGCTCTCTTTCAAGGCGTTCCACCTCGGCCTTAAACTCGTTCCATTCTTCTTCAGATGCTCGTATCCGCGCTTGCTCCTCTGGCGAAACGGTAGGCCAAACTCCATAAAATGCTTCAGTCTCTGAGGTTGGAACGGCCTGGCCGGTGGCTATGACGGCAGACGCAACAATCAAACAGCAAAGAAGGGAAGATGGCAAGAGAAACTTGTGCTGATCCATTGCAAGTAGATGCCCGGGAGTCAGTGGTGCCTTTCTCATTGCCCGACCCGGATACTTATTGAAAAAAAAAAAAAAAAAAAAATATTTTTTTTTTTTTTTTTTTCGTCACTTGTAATTAAAGAAAAAAGTTGTTACAAGCGACAGTCTCGGAGTATCCGTTCCTCCAGCATGACATATCCTATCAGCATATATCGAGACGACTCTGAAATCCACATTTCCCCTTCTCGTGAACTCTACCCGTCGGTAGTGCGGGACTTTATCTTACCCCATCTGGATTTCTTTACAAAGCTGTGGGTGATAGCCGGCGACACAGAGTATGGAGTCGACCAACTGACCGAGATCGAATTTCGCCTCGTTCAAAAGAACCGTCCCTGTTTGCCATCACAAGCTGTGACGATTATGATTTCTTACACTATTACATGGTGAAAAACAATCTCGTGTCGAATCGGGCTCAACGCGACGAGGTAGGTAGAGAGCTTTTTGTGGCAGGATTTCCAACTCTACGGAATCTTGCTGCAAGAGAAAAGTAGCTTGGTGACAATTTCTCGTGATGGATTTGATAATCGGATTGTGCTCACCGATTGGGATAATCAAGATTTTGATCCAGAAGTCCACACGGTGATCGCGCATCTCGGCCGAGGACCGGACACATACGTAATCCCTTGGCCTTGCTTCTCGAGCCGGAATACGTAATCCCTGGGCCTTTGCTTCTCGAGCAATGAGGTGAGATATCTTTTTCTTTTCCCCTCTTAAATGTTTTGTTGTGTATGCATCAGGTCCATGACTGTGCCAGCGGAGACCAGGGAAGAGGGTTGGCACCTGGGTCACGAGAAATAAACCCCTGGTCGAGGATACTGGCACGAGAGACCCCCAGGTGTCAGGCATTTGTTTGCCGATAAAAACCCGACCTTATTTTTTTGCAAATATTTATTTCATTTCTCGATCTGGAGGATGTGTGTCATATTATGTCGTTTTAGATCAGATTTATCTGAAAATGACCAATGACAAGTGTCACAGGTATAGGGTTTGATATTAGCATGTACAGCTCTTATATGTCGGTCTAAATGATCTTTTTTTTTAAATGCGGTTGAGCAAAAACAGCAGACGTGAGGCTTTTCTTCGTTATGCACTAGATCGTGATTTCTCAGTGCACCTTTGGTGTTGAAAGAAGAATTGCACAATTCGCATTTAAACATTTTTTGGTCGTGAGAAACCCGAACTTGTTCAAGACAAGTCAGACTGTGGCATTTTAGTTCGTATTTGGTCACAAACTTTTTTTTACAAACTTCACACTCGTACGGTTTTAAATCGGTATGCAGTCTAACTATGTGAAGATTTAAAACATCTTTGAATTTAAACGATTTCGAACAAAAACAACAGCAGTGTGGTCTGTCTGCGTTATGACATTTTTTATGCCGAACCAAGTAACTTGATGTAGAAAAAGCTTTCTTGCAAACGGTACATTCGAAGGGTTTTTCGCCAGTATGAATTCTGTTATGCCGAACCAAGTGACTAGATGTAGAAAAAGTTTTCTCGCAAACGGTACATTCGAAGAGTTTTTCGCCAGTATGAATTCTGTTATGCCGAACCAAGTGACTAGATTGAGAAAAAGTTTTCTCGCAAACACATTCGAAGGGTTTTTCGCCAGTATGAATTCTGTTATGCCGAACCAAGTTACTAGATTGAGAAAAAGTTTTCTCGCAAACGTTACATTCGAAGGGTTTTTCGCCAGTATGAATTCTCTTATGCCGAACCAAGTTACTAGATTGAGAAAAAGTTTTCTCGCAAACGTTACATTCGAAGGGTTTTTCGACAGTATGAATTCTCTTATGCCGAACCAAGTTACTAGATTGAGAAAAAGTTTTCTCGCAAACGTTACATTCGAAGGGTTTTTCGACAGTATGAATTCTCTTATGCCGAACCAAGTTACTAGATTGAGAAAAAGTTTTCTCGCAAACGTTACATTCGAAGGGTTTTTCGACAGTATGAATTCTCTTATGTCGAACCGAACAACTAAATCTAGAAAAAGTTTTCTCGCAAACGTTACATTCGAAGGGTTTTTCGCCAGTATGAATTCTGTTATGCCGAACCAAGTGACTAGATTGAGAAAAAGTTTTCTCGCAAACGTTACATTCGAAGGGTTTTTCGCCAGTATGAATTCTCTTATGTCGAACCAAATGACTAGATTGAGAAAAAGTTTTCTTGCAAACGTTACATTCGAAGGGTTTTTCGCCAGTATGAATGCGTAAGTGAATTTTCAATTGACTTGGGCTAGAACATGTTGTTTCGCATTCAGTACAGCTGTATTGGCTGCCATGAGGTTTCATTCTACCTAAACTAACAAAATGAAACGCTCACACCAGTTACGCTAACGGCGTACCGTTAATAACTTTATTTTCCGTATGATCGAACGTTTGCAGGCGTTCCGTCGTTCCTTTCACAGCTTTTTTTTAACCCTACATTTCACATTTTAAATCAGCAGAGTTTCAATCCCATTTGACCCTCCTGACCAAAAGACACAAGAAACACAAACACATACCATTTCACCATAATCTTTAATAAAATACTCGAGAAAAAAAGGGTTACAACTTTAGATTCACTAAAAGCTAGTCTATTGCACACATACAGTTCAAAGGTTCACCTCGGTTGGCACGTCAGTCGAGTCCGCGTCCTTGTCCTCATCAGGGATTTTTCCATTATCGTTCGCTGCTGCAGGCTGGACGCGTTGCTTGTTCTTCCAATCGACGTTGTTGCTCAGGGACGTTGAGGCACGAATGGCGTTGACCACCTTACCGTTCCTCGAGTCTTTCGGCAGACACTGGAAAGCTGCGTTCACCTCGCGATCTTTTCTCACCACGCAATATAACTGTAGCAGTTGTAGGTGACTAGAAAGGTGGGGCGTCCATCCGACATCCATGAGCACGGCGTGACGCGAAAATTTCAAGGGGCCACTCAAGTAGCCGTACGTCGAGCGACAATTGGTGCCTAAACGCGTCGCCGATCCAAGCACGAATGGGCGAAAGAAATTGACAAAGAAGGAAACGAGTCCTCCAGAAAGAGGAACGACGTACGCGTCTTTCGGAATTTCGAAGGCCCGCTGATTCTCTTGCAAGAAAAGAGTCTCTCTTTGGGTGACGACGACGAGCGATCGCATGGTGTCGTTCGTACACATGGCATGAAACAGGAGAGGTTCTGTGGCCACTAACGTGCCGTCCGTATCCAGGATGCGCTTGAAATACATCTTGACAACATAGTCGACGAAATGGTACGGTCCGGGCGTGGGCACGAAACCACCGTTCAGGGATGAGACACTCATGATGACACGGAAGAGAGGAGCCGAACAACAACTCTCGAATTGAAAGAGAAGAACCTCTGGCAACGACTCTTGTTTGCAAAATGACTCAGTCACCAAACACCCATCCTTTTATTTAAAAAAAAAAAAAAAAAAAAAAAAATTTTTTTTTTTTTTTTTTTTTTTTTTTGGACAATGTTGAGTTATTAATGAAATGACGTGACACAATTCCAATATTGTAACAGAGGTTCTGGTCTGGTGGTTCATTTTTTTCAATTCAGCCGGGGTATGGTCTGGTGGTTCATTTTTCAATTCGGCCGGCATAAAAAAACCACGTTAAAGTTGAAGCAAAAAAAATGTAAGAAAAAATTGTGGGAAATTGCGTTGGGTCCTATGCAGAGAGCTGTGAAACGCGTTTTACAGCTCTCTACATAGGAAGTCACGTTAAAGTTGAAGCCAACAATAAATGTACGAAAAAATTGTGGGAAATGGCGTCGGACTCTATCACAGGGTGTTACAGCCTCTGAGTTTAAGCTCGCTTCTTTTCATTTCTCAATTCAAAATGACGCAAGACACCTGACTTTTCGAATCCATCTGGGGTAGTAGTGGCAAATGAATTCGAAAAAAAAAGCCCTCATCGCGATTCAAAACGCTTAACCTCTTTTTTTACCATAAACTTGTTAAACGTGAAAGCGGACACAGATGGATATCCAACGGAAATAACACTTACCAGACTGGTATCTTCTTTCGCGACGACACGGGAAATTTCGTGGTGGTCTTGAAATCTCAATGGTACTCTTGAAATTTTAAACATCTCATTTGATACAGCGAAAAGGAAATAATGACCGCAAGCAAAATAGAAACAGTTCTTGCTTGCAGGTAACAATCCCCATTTCGCAAGACTTGCACCAAGAGGAACAAGTGTCGCGTTGTTTCAATTATTCAATGGAGCCGCGTTCCGAGTCGGAGCAAACAGACAGACTGGGTAGTGATTCTACCTCTAAGCATTATGGAGGAGAAAAAGAAAAAAAAAAAAAAAAAATTTTTTTTTTTTTTTTTTTTTTTCAGGAGCAGATAATTTCTCGGTTGAAATTTCTTGGTTAAAATGTCTCAGTTGAAATTTCTCGGTTAAAATGTCTCAGTTGAAATTTCTCGGTTGAAATGTCTCGGTTAAAATGTCTCAGTTGAAATTTCTCGGTTGAAATGTCTCGGTTAAAATGTCTCAGTTGAAATTTCTCGGTTGAAATTTCTCGGTTAAAATGTCTCAGTTGAAATTTCTCGGTTGAAATTTCTCGGTTAAAATGTCTCAGTTGAAATGTCTCGGTTGAAATGTCTCGGTTGAAATTTCTCAGTTGAAATTTCTCGGTTGAAATTTCTCGGTTAAAATGTCTCAGTTGAAATGTCTCGGTTGAAATAGGAGCAGATAATTTCGGAGCAGAGAATATCTCGGTTGAAATTTCTCTTTTAAAATGTCTCAGTTGAAATGTCTCGGTTGAAATGTCTCGGTTGAAATAGGAGCAGATAATTTCGGAGCAGAGAATATCTCGGTTGAAATTTCTCTTTTAAAATGTCTCAGTTGAAATGTCTCGGTTGAAATGTCTCGGTTGAAATAGGAGCAGATAATTTCGGAGCAGAGAATGTCTCGGTTGAAATTTCTCTTTTAAAATGTCTCAGTTGAAATGTCTCGGTTGAAATGTCTCGGTTGAAATAGGAGCAGATAATTTCGGAGCAGAGAATATCTCGGTTGAAATTTCTCTTTTAAAATGTCTCAGTTGAAATGTCTCGGTTGAAATGTCTCGGTTGAAATAGGAGCAGAGAATATCTCGGTTGAAATGTCTCGGTTGAAATGTCTCGGTTGAAATTTCTCAGCTCAGGGGGATTTCATTTCTCCGTTGAAATTTCTCGGTTGAAATTTCTCGGTTGAAATTTCTCAGTTGAAATGTCTCGGTTGAAATGTCTCAGCTCAGGGGGATTTCATTTCTCCGTTGAATTTTCTCGGTTGAATTTTCTCGGTTGAATTTTCTCGGTTGAAATTTTTCGGTTGAAATTTCTCGGTTGAAATTTCTCAGCTCAGGGGGATTTCATTTCTCAGTTGAAATTTCTCAGTTTAGAAAATTCTCATGCTCAAGAGGGATTTCAATTCTCAGTTTAGAAAATTCTCAAGCTCAAGAGGGATTTCAATTCTCAGTTTAGAAAATTCTCAAGCTCAAGAGGGATTTCAATTCTCAGTTTAGAAAATTCTCAAGCTCAAGAGGGATTTCAATTCTCAGTTTAGAAAATTCTCAAGCTCAAGAGGGATTTCAATTCTCAGTTTAGAAAATTCTCAAGCTCAAGAGGGATTTCAATTCTCAGTTTAGAAAATTCTCAAGCTCAAGAGGGATTTCAATTCTCAGCAAGCCAAAGTGCTTTGAACATTCACTAGCTATTCACCAATTCAACATGCTTTTTGAACAATACGGGCGAAACACTTCTCGCATGTCATATAAACTATACACAATTTTCACGGACAACAGCATTGGGATACAGGTGAAGGAAAAAAAATGTTGAGCTATCCCGTTTCCTTTACCCCCCCCCACCCCCCTCTGGAAAAACACACAATCAAGAGGTAAACATGGCACCTTTGCGAGAAGTAATCCTGGACACCGAAACGACAGGAATCGACCCGAAACAGGGTCACCGGATCATCGAAATAGGTGCCATCGAAATGATTGACAAGCGAATCACTGGGAAAACGTTTCACGTGTATCTCAACCCACAGAGAGACATCTCACCCCAAGCTTATCGAGTCCATGGCATCTCGAGGGATTTCCTGAAACACAAACCGCTCTTCGGGACCATCGCGGACGACTTTTTGGCATTTGTCGGAAACAGCCCCATGGTCATCCACAACGCTCCGTTTGACCTCAAGTTTCTGAACCACGAACTCGCGTTGTCGAAAAGGGAACCGCCGCTCCGAAACCACGTCGTCGACACGCTTGTCATGGCAAGGCAGAGGTTCCCGAGGGTCCCCAATAACCTGGACGCGCTCTGCCAACGATTTCACATCGACACGTCGGGCAGGACACTTCACGGAGCTCTCAAAGACGCCGTGCTCCTGGCCAAGATGTACAGGAAAATGACGGAAACAAACCCTATCATCTCAGCAGTCAGTCCATCATCGGGTAACGGCGATCCGTGTCGGACCCCGACGACCCGTGGCGGCGGCAAACCCCCCGCCAACCCTATCTCGGTCAAGGGTTGACATCCCTTTCCCCCCCCAATCGACACATGAGAAATGAGGAGAAAAAACTTACCCACCACCGGAGGGGGAAAAAAGGGGAAAATAAAAGCGGGAAACGAATTCTTTCTCCTTGGTGGAGGATAAATGCAAAAGTCTTGATCGATGATGCCAAGACTGAAATGAACGCCACACAGCTTTGGTCACATCGAGCAAGACTTTTGCGACACCCGAGGGAGCTCCCGAGCATCGCATCTCCTGTTGCTTGTATATGGGATGTTCAATCACCGTTGATGTACACCCAAAATATGTATGTGAAAAAAAAAAAAAAAAAAAAATTTTTTTTTTTTTTTTTTCACATACATATTTTGGGTGTACATCAACGGTGATACAATATTCTCAGCTCAGAAGTATTCTCATAATTAAAAAAAAAAAAAAAAAAAAATTTTTTTTTTTTTTTTTTTTTTTTTTTTAATTATGAGAATACTTCTGAGCTGAGAATATTTCTTCGGGGAATTTTTGGGCTGAGAATTAAACCCACGTTAAAGTTGAAGCACAAAAAAAATGTAAGAAAAAATTGTGGGAAATTGCGTTGGGTCCTATGCAGAAAGCTGTAAAACGCGTTTTACATTCCAAACGAATTTTACATTCCGAATGGCTAGTATGCTATTTTGTTATACGAGTACTGGCGTTTTTAGAATGTGTACTTTGCCTTTTTCCTAGAGTGAACTAATTTAACTGATATCAGTGAAAACAGATTTTCAATTTGCGAAAGCAATGGATCGGTGCTAGCTATTTACCGTTCCATTGCTTTTGCATTCCAATTCTTCTCCTTTGGAGGTGTGTGGAGAAAAAGAGGTAAGTTTGCTTTTTCGATTCTTTGACAATTGAGTTCAATACCAGCTCATGAGGTCATTGACCCCAGGCATCTGTGCAACTCGAAAAAGGGGTCACTACAACTCGAGTCTTTTTTTCAATGGGATGTAGTCATGAAATGAATGTACTGATGAGGTCATGGACCCCAAGCAAAGGTCATTGACCCCAGGCATCTGTGCACCTCGAAAAAGGGGTCACTACAACTCGAGTCTTTTTTTCAATGGGATGTAGTCATGAAATGAATGTACTGATGAGGTCATTGACCCCAAGCAAAGGTCATTGACCCCAGGCATCTGTGCAACTCGGAAAAGGGGTCACTACAACTCGGAAAAGGGGTCACTACAACTCGGAAAAGGGGTCACTACAACTCGGAAAAGGGGTCACTACAACTCGGAAAAGGGGTCACTACAACTCGGAAAAGGGGTCACTACAACTCGGAAAAGGGGTCACTACAACTCGGAAAAGGGGTCACTACAACTCGGAAAAGGGGTCACTACAACTCGGAAAAGGGGTCACTACAACTCGGAAAAGGGGTCACTACAACTCGGAAAAGGGGTCACTACAACTCGGAAAAGGGGTCACTACAACTCGGAAAAGGGGTCACTACAACTCGGAAAAGGGGTCACTACAACTCGGAAAAGGGGTCACTACAACTCGGAAAAGGGGTCACTACAACTCGGAAAAGGGGTCACTACAACTCGGAAAAGGGGTCACTACAACTCGGAAAAGGGGTCACTACAACTCGGAAAAGGGGTCACTACAACTCGGAAAAGGGGTCACTACAACTCGAAAAAGGGATCACTACAACTCGAGTCTTTTTTTTCAATGGGATGTAGTCATGAAATGAATGTACTGATGAGGTCATTGACCCCAAGCAAAGGTCATTGACCCCAGGCATCTGTGCACCTCGAAAAAAAAAGGGTGGTCACTTGCACCTCGAAACCGAGACAAACTCTTTTTTTTTCCAGTAACAAGACACAAGAGACACGCAACTCACACACAGAGCAGATGGCAGAGTCGAACGAAAGACCCACCGCCATCACGGTAACAGCCGCCCTCACGGCAGCAGCAGCAGAAGTGGCTGCTCTGAAGGCGCAACTCAAAGACGCGCAAGAGGCACTCCTCCGGCAATACGATGCCCGTCTCCGCCAGTACGAGGAACGCATCGAGACGGAACACGTGTGGCGCACCGATATGACGACCGAACTGACATCGCTGAGGCTACAACTGCAGACGGCTCGACAGGAGCACGACCAGTATTACAAGACGCGTCTCTCGGAACTACAGACCGAATTGCAACGGCAAAAACGAACGGGACGCGACGAAAACATTCTCGCGATGGGTCTCCTCGACAACAACAACAACAGCAGCAGCAAAAATTCTAGCTATCTATGTCAACGTTGCGGATTCATGCCATGCGGATCGGACAAAGACTTTACTGATGACTCATTTTCGGACGACGATGAGGGAGGAGCCCCCCTGCTACCACCGAAAACCTAATATGGCTACATGGAATCCCTCTGAGCTGGAAGTAATGAAATCGAGAACTGAAATTTCACTCTGAGCTGAAGAAATGATATCGAAAACTGAAATTCATCTGAGCTGGAAAAAAAAAAAAAAAAAAAAAAAAAAAAAAAAAAAAAAACAATTTTTTTTTTTTTTTTTTTTTTTTCAAGCTTTGGTTCAAGTCTTTGGGTCTTTTCAAGGTTTCGCGTCATTTTGGATTGGCTCATTTTGGATTCATGGTTCCGGAAATTCACGAATTCGGTGAGAGAGGTGCGCGCTATTTCGCTCCCTGGCCTGTCACATTCTGGTACAGGAGCGTCAGGACCATCAGAATTGAACTAGGCAGTTTTCTTGCACGCGTTTCAGTTCAGCCTCCAACTGACGGATGCGGACCAGATGCCTCTTTTCCCGTTCCTGATACTCTACGATGCGTTTCTTGGCTTCGGTCAATTCCCATTGGGTGGACTGCAAATCCCCCTGAGCCACACCCAACTGACGCAAGACGTCCGCGCAGGAGGCCGAATGGTGATTCACTTCGCGTTTCAACTGTCCTATCGTGCACTGCATGCGAACTTCCTCGCGGTCGAAAGCATTTTTCATTCCTTCCACCACTTGGTTCATCGCGTTCATGCACCTCGTCTGGTATTGCTCAAGAACGTAGTACTCGTCACCCAAGCAACGCCAAAAGGTGTTACCCGTCGCGATCTGATGTCGCAGCCACGCGTCGTACCCCAGTTGGCTCAGTTTGGGTACGCGTCTCAAGTACTTGGCGCGACCGTACAAGTAGACCACGGGTCGGTCGGCAGCCCACTCGTCGCACAACTCGAATCCCCTGGCGAACGGGAGCACGCATGTGTCCTCTTTCATGGTCAGGTAGGCGAGTCGAACTTGCCACTTGTTGTTGTTGCCTCGCTCCACGTGCTCGTAGTACTCATAGAGGTTCGACTCCCTGTGTCTCTTGGACACCAGGGTAGCGTGCCCGTGTTCCCATAAAGCTGCCAGGGACAATTTGGCACAAGGACTTAGCTCGCGAAAGATCCAGTAATGAGACCCCGAAGCTGTCTCGCTCTTGTTTCCGTAGCCGTCGCACGTGGCCCACGGACGACTGGTGTACACCATCACGTACATCAAGTGGCTGGCATCGTTGATAGAAACGCATAATTTATTGCGGACGCGACGCACCAGACCCCCCAAGTCCACGGGTCGACGTGGAAGTCTGCGATTCGCGACGGCTCTCCACTGTCGTTTGAAAGTCTCGACGTTGTCGCGTCTCATCGCCACGATCATGTGACGATGGTGAATGAGGCCCTCGTCCCTTTCACCTTCTTCCCCGTCCATTATGTGAAACCCGTCACATAATGTCGAATACGGTAGGAAGTGGACACCAGGCCACTGGCGCATCGTGAAATCCCACCACACGTGTGCCCGTACCATCAAGTGGTAGAATGCGTATTCGCCCGACAGAAAGCATTGGAAAATGTTGTAGGCGCAAAGACCCAGGCCACTCTCCTTACTGAACCGGACGTGCTTCGGACCGCAATCTCGGAAGAAGAGAGGATCTTCCGGAAACGGCTCGTAAAACGAAGACCGCCACTCCTCGTGCCTCACGCGTCCGTCCATGTGTTGCGTGACCCCATCTTTGTGGTGGTCGTAACATGTCGGACAAAATTCGTACGCGTCGGGTATCTGCTCGGTGTACGGGTGTATCTTCGGGTAGGGTCGCGGGGGTGCCATCAACGTTTCACCCCCTTCGTAGACGGGTGAGGTCGCCACGTCGGAAGGCGATACGATTCGTGGAGCCTGACGGTGAGTCTTGAGAAACGTCTGCAGGCACTGTTTACGGTGCTCCGTTAAGGAGACATTCACGCTCAAGTCCCCTTTTTGCCATTTGATCTTGGCGTAGCAAAATGGACAGGCTGTTGCGCAATCCAGAGCGTGTCGTTGCTTCAAATGATTCGGGAAACTACCCACCGTCACCTCGTCACCGCATTGACGACAATATATCAGTTTTTCTCGGTGGGAACTCAGTTGACTGGTGTAGTTGTTCAGGAGTCGTTTGATCTGTGTTGCCTCAGACGACGCCATCGGTTGCTCCCCAAGTGCCTCAGATCCTTTTTTGACAGCTGAAACCAGACACTTATGGAAAAAAAAAAAAAAAAAAAAAAAAAATTTTTTTTTTTTTTTTTTTTTCATGATTAGACAGTTGAGGTTGGAGGTTCGATGAATGTCATCCAGTGGCCCATACCATTCGAGGGTCGCGACACTCGGACCTCTCGGGTGTTGCGAGGCATGGATCGGTATTGCTAGCATGTTACACTATGCGTCGGTGCAAGCAATACCGATCCATGGCTTTGCAGCATTCTCTTTACATTCTTCCCGTGGACACTCGTCATTGCTCACAGCATTCAGGATTCCGGAAATGGATGTCACTTCTTCAGCTCAGTCAACTTCGCTTCACTGTTCTCCACTGTCTTTCCCCCTGCAGGTCGTCCTTCTGCTCGGCGATTCGTTTACCCCACTCGTCCTTCTGCTCAGTGAAACGCATCTCAAACTGGTCCTTCTGCTCAGTTAAACGCGACTCGTACTCTGCCTTCTGCTCAGTGAAACGCGACTCGTACTCGGCCTTCTGCTCAGTGAAACGCGACTCGTACTCGGCCTTCTGCTCAGTGAAACGCATCTCAAACTCGCCCTTCTGCTCAGTGAAACGCGACTCGTACTCGGCCTTCTGCTCAGTGAAACGCATCTCAAACTCGCCCTTCTGCTCAGCCAAGCGGTCCTTCTGCTCGGCCAAGCGCCCCCTCAGCTCCTCGAGCCGCGACTCGTAATGCGCAATGCGAGCCGTTTGCGCCTCTCGCACCTGCGTCTTCGCCTCCTTCAGCGCGCCCAACAGCTGATCGCGTTCCCGCTCGTACACTTGGAGGCGCGCGTGCTCGGCCGCGTGCAGCCGCTTCTTCAAGTCCACGATCTCGGACGACAGGTCGTTGTGGTCCCTCTCCTGCTGACGGATTCGCTCCTCGTACTGCGCTTTCTGGACAGAGTCGGCCCACCGACCTTTGCTCTCCAGATCGCGTCGCAACCGATCATTCTCTTCCGCCAAGCGACGACGCTCCCGATCCACGGCCATGGCCGTCTCGGTTTCGGATCGCTGCAAACGCTCGCGCATCGCGTCCAACTCCTCGTACATCTCGGTCACGACGTTCGCCTCGTTGCCCGCTTGGAACAGACGCATCTGTTTCTTGGCTTCTTCGAACCGAGCCGTCATCTCTTGTCTCAACCATTGCAGGTCGTTCACCGATTTGCGATGCCGCAGACCCAGCACGTATTTTTCGTCGTGGATCGCGTTCAGAAAACAGTTGCGCCGATTCAGCTGGTGCAAGTACCAATCGTTGGGGGGAATGTCGCCGAGGGCCGGGTTACTGCGTAATACCATCACCTGGTCCAGTTGATACATCCACAGGAAGGGAACGTCGTCGGGAGGCGTCTTCACCCACATCCAATGGGACGGCTCCAGATGGGCGGCGAACGGCAAGGCGCACCCTTCCACAGGAATGCGCAGCAACCCGACCGGAATGGAACGATCGGCGCCTTTGCCCCGCACCTCGTCAAACCAACCCCGAGCCGATCGCGGCTTTCCACGCGCATCCACGTATTGCTGCAGCCCTCCCCTGTACAACATGTGCATGGCCAGCTTCGCGTGAGGGTACAGTCGGCGGTGCAGATAGTAGTGCGACTTGCCCTCCTCGTCGCACAGCGTTTCCACGTGGCCATCGCATCGCGCGTGAGGGTTACTCACGTAGAACAGCGCGTTGATCAGGTGGTCGATCGTGTCGATGCGCAGCTTCAACTTGGCGGCTTTATTGGGCATTTTCATGAGGGTACGCCACTCGCGATCCATGTCCACGCCTCGCTCCAACACCAGGATCATGTGGCGGTGGTGACGGGTAGAGGCAAGCACGGGGCGACCCGGTCGCTCCTTCAGGCCGTCGCACAAGCACCAGTACGGCAGAACGTACACGCCTTTTTTACGCAAAACGTGAATGTCAAACTCTTTCCATACGGCGACCCGCACGCTCACGTGGTACCAGTTGTGCGTATGCTGCAGGAACTGGTGCACGATCGGCCACATCGCATCGCCGAGTCCACTCTCCTGGCTGAACGACACGTGCGTCGCAGGAAACGGACCTTTCAGGAAAGGCGGCTCCTGACCCACGTCGCGGTAGAAGGATCCCCACTGCTTGACTCGAGATCGGCCCGACAACACGTCGGACGTCGATCCGCGCGAGGGACTCAGCGCAGACATACAGGTCGCACAGGGACCCGACACCGTCTCGTACTGGGTGGGCATTTCCGGCAACGTGTGGGGACTCTTGAAGCCGGGAAACAACTCGGGAAAGTTCTTTTTGGCGCACTCCATGCGATGGCGGTTGACCATGTCCGACGTGAGGTCCTTGCGCGTCCATCGAAATTTTCCCAGACAAAACGGACATTCGAGCAAGGTCTTCAGCTTGTGGACCTCTTTCACGTGTTCCCTCCCATAGTTGCTGAAGGTCATCTCTTCGCCACCGACCTGACAGTGGGGACACGTCACCTTTCGCGTTTTCTTGCGGTTGCACATACTGAGGAAGGCAATGTACTGCTTACTGGAAGCCATCTTAAAAGTCCTCTTGTCTTGTCTTGTCTTGAACAATTGTACAGATTCCGTCCAGTTTCTTTAAAAATAACTCTGTTAAAATATTTGTGTGGTTTCCGAGGTTCCAATCCCTGAAAACGCGACTCTTGGCAATGATTTTGACCCTTCTAGGTAGTCGTTTGACTCCTTCTTGTACTATCCTTTTTTTTGAAATGCACCTGGTGGCCTGTCTATGGAGACGAACTCCCTGTGGTGCTTGGCTCCCCCTATGTACACATGACATCGTGTTAACCATGTTGAACCGTATAGGGAGTCGTTTTGGCGCTTTCTTTACGCTTTCTGGACTCATTTTTCGAAATATAGTATACAATTTCTTTCGTCGAAACGCTTCGTCGTTTTAATAGTTGGTTGGTTGAGGTCAAAATCATCGTCATGGTAAAATAATGGTAAATACTGGTAAAATGTAGTGTTTTAAGCACTAAAATAAAAGAAACAAGGGAATTTCTGAGCAAACGAGTTGGAAATTGAAGCACTTGGATTCCATTTCATTATTTTCAGAAAAAAGTAAATCCATCCTGAACAAGGTACACTTTTTGAAAGATGACATTTTACGAAAATAGCGAAGAATGAAGGAATTTATCAAAAAATAACGTCACCCTTTTGCTGAACCCATTTCATGGCCCAACAAAATCGAATTCCCATTCGAAACGGAAACAAACACCTTTCCCCGGTGGTGGAATCGTTTTCAAAAGTGACGTGGGAAAGTGACGTGGGCTCGAGAAGCTGATCCAAAGTGACGTGGAAAAGTGACTTGGACTCGAGAAGCTGATCCAAAGTGACGTAGAAAAGTGACTTGGACTCGAGAAGCTGATCCAAAGTGACGTGGACTCGAGAAGCTGATCCAAAGTGACGTGGGCTCGAGAAGCGGATCCAAAGTGACGTGGTTTTTATGGCGTTGGGACTTTGAAATCATATCCCTCGACCCCCATCACATATCAACGGGAAAGTGTAAAAAAAAATGATTCAATGTGTACGATTGTTCAAGACAAGAGAGCCAAAAAATGGTTTCCAGTAAGCAGTACAACGCCTACCAAACCATGTGCAATCGCAAGAAAATGCGAAAGGTGACGTGTCCCTTCCCCCACTGTCTGGCCGGCGAGATGACTTTCAGCCAGTATTTGAAGGAACACGCGAGAGACGCCCACAAGATAAAGACCTTGTTCGAATGTCCCTTTTGTCAGGGAAAATTTCATTGGATGCGCAAGGATCTCACGTCGGACACGGTCAACCGCCATCGGATGGAGTGCGCCAAAGAATGCTTTCCCGAACTGTTTCCCGGCTTCAAGAGTCCGCACCATCTCCCGGAAATGCCCACCCTGCGCGACACTGTGTCGGGTCCATGTGCTGGATGCATGTCCGCGTTGCATCCGTCTCGAGAATCGACGGCCGACAGGTTTTCTGGCAGGGCTCGAGTCAAACAATGGGGTTCCTTCTACCGAGAAGCGGGTGTAGAACCCCCTTTTCTGGGAGGTCCCTTTCCTGCCGCACACGTGTCGTTCAGCGAAGAGAGCGGACTCGGTGACGCGATCTGGCCCATCGTGCATCAGTTTCGGAAATGCTCGAATACGTGGTTTCACGTGATCGTGCGCGTCGCCGTCTGGAAAGATTTTGAAACTCACATTTTGCAAAAGCGAGGCGTGTACGTGCTTCCCTACTGGTGCTTGTGTGACGGACTCAAGGAGCGACCGAGTCGTCCCGTGCCCGCGTCCATCCGCCACCACCGCCACATGATCCTGGTGTTGGAGAAGGGCGTGGACATGGGTCGCGAGTGGCGCACCCTCATGAAAATTCCCAACCGGATAGCCAAAGTGAAACTGCGCATCGACACGATCGATCACCTGATCCACGCGCTATTCTACGTGAGCAACCCTCACGCGCAATGCGACGGACACATGGAAACGCTGTGCGACGAAGAGGGTAAGTCGCACTATTACCTGAACCGCCGGATGTACCCCCATGCCAAACTGGCCATGTACATGTTGTGTCGAGGGGGACTGCAGAGCTATGTCGCTACGCGTGGAAAGCTGCGCTCGGCTCGTGGTTGGTACCAAGAAGTCCGCGGAAAGGGCCTGAATCGTTCCATTTCGGTCGGGAAACTCGGCATTCCCTTGGAAGGGTGCGCGTTACCGTTCGCCACCCACCTGGAACCTTTCCACTTGATGTGGGTGGCTTCCGATGGGCTACCACCCCCCGATGATGTTCCGTTTGTATGGATGTACCAGCCGGACCAGGTGATGGTGCTGCGTTCGAACCCGGCTCTCTGCGCGTTGCCATTCCACGAGTGGTATGTGCACCAGCTGAATCGGAGCAATTGCTTCCTGAATGCGATCCACGACGAAAAATACGTGTTGGGCGAACGGCAGCGTAAATCGGTGAACGACATGTTGTGGGTCAGACGACAGGTGATGCGTGAGGTGCAAAAGACGGATGTCTCGGGCATGCTCGAGGAGAGTGTCTCGGACACTGGCGTGCTCGAGGAGAGTGTCTCGGACACTAGCGTGCTCGAGGAGAGTGTCTCGGACAGCGAGCTCGAGGAGAGTGTCTCGGACTCGGACACAGGCGTGCTCGAGGAGAGTGTCTCGGACAGCGTGCTCGAGGAGAGTGTCTCGGACAGCGTGCTCGAGGAGAGTGTCTCGGACAGCGTGCTCAAAGTTCCAAATTGAAATCCGAATCCAGTCAAAGTTCCAAATTGAAATCCGAATCCAGTCAAAGTTCCAAATTGAAATCCGAATCCAGTCAAAGTTCCAAATTGAAATCCGAATCCAGTCAAAGTTCCAAATTGAAATCCGAATCCAGTTAAAGTTCCAAATTGAAATCCGAATTCAGTTAAAGTTCCAAATTGAAATCCGAATCCAGTTAAAGTTCCAAATTCAAATCCGAATCCAGTTAAAGTTCCAAATTGAAATCCGAATCCAGTTAAAGTTCCAAATTGAAATCCGAATCCAGTTAAAGTTCCAAATTGAAATCCGAATCCAGTTAAAGTTCCAAATTGAAATCCGAATCCAGTTAAAGTTCCAAATTGAAATCCGAATCCAGTTAAAGTTCCAACTCAACCCAACTTAACTTAACTTAACTCAATTCAAGTTAACTCAATTCAATTCAACTCAACTCAATTCAACTCAACTCAATTCAACTCAACTCAATTCAACTCAACTCAATTCAACTCAACTCAATTCAACTCAACTCAATTCAACTCAACTCAATTCAACTCAACTCAATTCAACTCAACTCAATTCAACTCAACTCAATTCAACTCAACTCAATTCAACTCAACTCAATTCAACTCAACTCAATTCAACTCAACTCAATTCAACTCAACTCAATTCAACTCAACTCAATTCAACTCAACTCAATTCAACTCAACTCAATTCAACTCAACTCAATTCAACTCAACTCAATTCAACTCAACTCAATTCAACTCAACTCAATTCAACTCAACTCAATTCAACTCAACTCAATTCAACTCAACTCAATTCAACTCAACTCAATTCAACTCAACTCAATTCAACTCAACTCAATTCAACTCAACTCAATTCAACTCAACTCAATTCAACTCAACTCAATTCAACTCAACTCAATTCAACTCAACTCAATTCAACTCAACTCAATTCAACTCAACTCAATTCAACTCAACTCAATTCAACTCAACTCAATTCAACTCAACTCAATTCAACTCAACTCAATTCAACTCAACTCAATTCAACTCAACAAATTCAACTCAACTCATTTCAACTCAACTCAATTCAACTCAACTCAATTCAACTCAACTCAATTCAACTCAACTCAATTCAACTCAACTCAACTCAATTCAACTCAACTCAACTCAACTCAACTCAACTCAACTCAACTCAACCCAACTTAACTTAACTTAACTCAATTCAATTTAACTCAATTCAATTCAACTCAACTCAATTCAACTCAACTCAACTCAACTCAACTCAACTCTTCTGAGTCCAGAAATATTCTCAGCCCAGAAATATTTTCAGCCCAGAAATATTCTCAGCCCAGAAATATTTTCAGCCCAGAAATATTTTCAGCCCAGAAATATTCTCAGCCCAGAAATAATAATTATAATTAATAATTATAATATTAATCAAAAAAAAAAAAAAAAAAAAAAAAAAATTTTTTTTTTTTTTTTTTTTTTTTTTTTTTAAATTATAATTATTATTATTATTACTGAGCTGCGCTGAGAATATTTCTGAGCTGAGCTGAGCTGAGAATATTTCTGAGCGGAGAAATATTCTCAGCCCAGAAATATTCTCAGCCAATATTCAATCCGAAATATTCAATCCGAATCCAGTTAAAGTTCCAAATTGAAATCCGAATCCAGTTAAAGTTCCAAATTGAAATCCGAATCCAGTTAAAGTTCCAAATTGAAATCCGAATCCAGTTAAAGTTCCAAATTGAAATCCGAATCCAGTTAAAGTTCCAAATTCAAATCCGAATCCAGTTAAAGTTCCAAATTCAAATCCGAATCCAGTTAAAGTTCCAAATTCAAATCCGAATCCAGTTAAAGTTCCAAATTCAAATCCGAATCCAGTTAAAGTTCCAAATTCAAATCCGAATCCAGTTAAAGTTCCAAATTCAAATCCGAATCCAGTTAAAGTTCCAAATTGAAATCCGAATCCAGTTAAAGTTCCAAATTGAAATCCGAATCCAGTTAAAGTTCCAAATTCAAATCCGAATCCAGTTAAAGTTCCAAATTCAAATCCGAATCCAGTTAAAGTTCCAAATTCAAATCCGAATCCAGTTAAAGTTCCAAATTCAAATCCGAATCCAGTTAAAGTTCCAAATTCAAATCCGAATCCAGTTAAAGTTCCAAATTCAAATCCGAATCCAGTTAAAGTTCCAAATTCAAATCCGAATCCAGTTAAAGTTCCAAATTGAAATCCGAATCCAGTTAAAGTTCCAAATTGAAATCCGAATCCAGTTAAAGTTCCAAATTGAAATTCGAATCCAGTTAAAGTTCCAAATTCAAATCCGAATCCAGTTAAAGTTCCAAATTCAAATCCGAATCCAGTTAAAGTTCCAAATTGAAATCCGAATCCAGTTAAAGTTCCAAATTGAAATCCGAATCCAGTTAAAGTTCCAAATTGAAATCCGAATCCAGTTAAAGTTCCAAATTGAAATCCGAATCCAGTTAAAGTTCCAACTCAACCCAACTTAACTTAACTTAACTCAATTCAATTTAACTCAATTCAATTCAACTCAACTCAATTCAACTCAACTCAATTCAACTCAACTCAATTCAACTCAACTCAATTCAACTCAACTCAATTCAACTCAACTCAATTCAACTCAACTCAATTCAACTCAACTCAATTCAACTCAACTCAATTCAACTCAACTCAATTCAACTCAACTCAATTCAACTCAATTCAACTCAACTCAATTCAACTCAACTCAACTCAACTCAACTCAACCCAACTCAACTCAACCCAACTCAACTCAACCCAACTCAACTCAACTCAACTCAACTCAACTCAACTCAACTCAACCCAACTCAACTCAACTCAACTCAACTCAACTCAACTCAACCCAACTCAACTCAACTCAACTCAACTCAACTCAACTCAACTCAACCCAACTCAACTCAACTCAACTCAACTCAACCCAACTCAACTCAACCCAACTTAACTTAACTTAACTCAATTCAATTCAATTCAACTCAACTCAATTCAACTCAACTCAATTCAACTCAACTCAACTCAACTCTTCTGAGCCCAGAAATATTCTCAGCCCAGAAATATTTTCAGCCCAGAAATATTCTCAGCCCAGAAATAATAATTATAATTAATAATTATAATATTAATCAATGAAAAAAAAAAAAAAAAAATTTTTTTTTTTTTTTTTTTTAATATAATTATTATTAAATTACTGAGCTGTGCTGAGAATATTTCTGAGCTGAGCTGAGCTGAGAATATTTCTGAGCGGAGAAATATTCTCAGCCCAGAAATATTCTCAGCCAATATTCAATCCGAAATATTCAATCCGAATCCAGTTAAAGTTCCAAATTGAAATCCGAATCCAGTTAAAGTTCCAAATTGAAATCCGAATCCAGTTAAAGTTCCAAAATCAAATCCGAATCCAGTTAAAGTTCCAAATTGAAATCCGAATCCAGTTAAAGTTCCAAATTGAAATCCGAATCCAGTTAAAGTTCCAAATTGAAATCCGAATCCAGTCAAAGTTCTAAACTGATGCTGAGAATATTTCTGGGCTGAGATTTTTTTTTTTTCAAGCATTGAATTGTGCACGGACTGATGGACTAAGTCATCATTACCCTGGTGACTCTCAGAGTGTCGAGAGGTGTTGTGTTTGTCCTACCCGTTCAGCGTGAGCGGCGCATATCATCATGAGTTCCCCGGCGACGCTCTCCTATCAATGTCTGGAGAACATTTGTAACCTCCTACCAGAACTGAGTTGCATTTACGCGTTACCGTTACCGCTCCTGCTGCAAGAGCGTTGCGTCACGTTTTTCAATCGTTCCCGAAAGCATCAATTTGCCGAGACGCTTGTGCCCGACACCCCTGAACGCCAGCGTGCGCGAGCCCTCTACGTGACCCAGTACGATTGGGCCAACGCGAGTGGTGGACCTGTGCCCCGGGATATATACGCCTTTATCATGCATTTGCCAGTGATACCCTTTTACGACATTTTTTCGGACATCTCGTATCATTTCATACGACGCTGTTATGTCAAGGCGTGTCCCGACTGTCCCCTGCTCCATCTGTGCGAGTCGTGCTTCCTTCGAGACAGATGCTACCGTCATGCTGCGTTCCTGTTGGAAAGGACACACGAAGTCAGAGTCATTCTCATTTCCGCTTTCATACAAGACACTTGGAATTGGTGTTCGAATTGTGTGACCACTCCCCTCTTTAGCATATTTAGTGAGTCGACCTGCACGCAAGGCGACTATTTGAAAGACTATGCACGAAACCCCATGCTTGACGCTGATGACTTTTCGGATGACACGTATGACGGGCTCATCGTGAAACACCCGTTCGCCTGTTGACGTTCTTTTCTGGCGTAACGTTTGGAATGTGGTACTGTGTGAGTGAGACTCGGAGAATGTGTGTGGAACTCTGGAAGAAAGGACGAGCTGATTCCACAAACCACGACCTATTTGGGACAACAAGGACGGGTCGTGGGTTGTTGACACAAGTAATTGTAAAAAGAAAAACTCTCGCGTAGTTATGGTACACTTTGAACAAGAAAACCTCTCGCGTAGTATGGGACACTTTGAAAAAGAAAAACTCTCACGTACACTTTGAAAAAAAACTCTCACGTTTTACGAAACACTTTGAAAAAAAAAACAATGTCACCAGCATAATGTAAACTTTCTTTGAAACATGTCCTTACTATTGAAATATGGAATAAAATAAATAATGTATACTTAAAATGGTGTCATTTTATTGTTCAGAGAAAACGTTTCATGAGATTTTCAAAAAAAAAAAGTCAGAAAGGAAAGTATTAACTCACCCCCTTATGTCAGGAACAAATTCTCGAGTGAATGGTGTAAAGTGACTATCTTTCATCATGATGTCCATTTAAAAAAACAACACAATAAATGAGGTCCACACGATGACGCAGGAAAGTCGACATTGTGAAACTCCTTGTCATTGTCGTTGAGAGAAACACAACAACAGAGGAGACGCACAAGGTCGACCCAACTGAGAAAATGCTGACCCAGATGTGCATCTCATCAGATGTCGTCAGGTCCCTGTGTGAGCTCAGCCCAGCTCGTGCCAACGGTAAAACGAACAGAGCAAAGACTCGATCGGAAAAGTGCCAGCACCGAAAACAGTAACACACAGTGCTAGCACAATCTATCGAGACCTTGCGACACCCCGCAGTGAAACGTACGTGTAAACCTCCCCTGAACTAGTATCGGAAAAAAAAAAAAAAAAAAAAAATTTTTTTTTTTTTTTTTCATCCACTACGGCGAGCTGAGAAATTCTCAGCTTGAAGTCACATGGGGAAATGGGGAAATGACATCGAGAAGTGACATTGATTTTCGGTGTTACTGTAACCATGTACATTTCAATACAGAACACATCTCTCGTACACCTTTATCGCCACGAGGGAGGCGAGTAGGCCCAGGCAACCGGCACGTGTTTTCGTGGAAGAGAGACATTTCCTCCAAAGACTCGGATCTCGGGTTTTTTGCACCCGAAGAGAGTCTACTGTCACGACTACCAAGTGGGCTACCATGCTCCCCGGTTCGAACGTGTAGGGAGACTCGCCGTGATGGATGAGATGCAATCGACCCCCGTGCATGGGCGTTTCGACATGAATACCCTGACTCTGTAGCAGGTGATCCGCGAACACGTACGCTACTTTTCCGTAGGGGAGACAACATGTGGCTCGTGTTCTGATGTGAGTTCTCTGCCCAGGTTGTAGGGTGAGCGGTCTCTTCCCGAGATATTTGAGATGGATGCTATCGTAACCTTGTAAACTGTGCACTTCAGGTATGTATAGGTCATCCTCCTCTTCGTCGTGTGTAAAGGAGATTTTTGTCACTACCATCTTTAAAATGAACCATCTACTTGTCTTGGGATTTGAAACTTTTTTTCATTATCAATTTGAGAGGAAAACCAGATCACGTTACATTTGTATTTTTTCATGGGGGGGGACATTTACCATGAGGAGGGAACACTTTCTTCAAAAAATTCCATCTTCAAATTATTCCATTCCAGAGGGGTCTGGAATATTGTCTCTCGGAGACGATACCGTTGAAGGGGGGTAAACACACACTCGTTGCAACTGTCAGGGTATGGGCAGTTGCAACGAGTGTGTGTTTACACCGGAACTTGCAAGTTGACTCACGGTAAAATACCCTTGTACATCTGGTACGATCCAGGTGAATCGTGAGGGAGGGAAAAAAGGCATGGGACTCGATACCGTTGAAGGGGGGTGAACACACACTCTTTGCAACTGCCATACCCTGACAGTTGCAACGACTACACCGGAACTTGCAAGTCGACTCACGGCAGGTGAATTGGGAAGGGGGGGAAAGTAAAGCAAAATGAACTCACCTTCACGAATCTCCTTTCCCAAGTAGAAAGGACACCTCTGAAGAAAAATGGCAAAGGGAGAGCACCTTCCCACACCAGTACTCTTGTTGCATCGACTGTACAAGGTATGTGGTGCTCTCTCTTCGCGACTCCCTGCTCATAGACAGCAAATAGCGTCTTGTAGGATTGCTTATCACACTATCGACCTTATGCTTCTCGAGGTGGTAACTGAAATGAAATCGACTCAACACAATTGAGAAAATGAAATCGACTCAACACAATTGAGAAAATGAAATCGACTCAACACAATTGAGAAAATGAAATCGACTCAACACAATTGAGAAAATGAAATCGACTCAACACAATTGAGAAAATGAAATCGACTCAACACAATTGAGAAAATGAAATCGACTCAACACAATTGAGAAAATGAAATCGACTCAACACAATTGAGAAAATGAAATCGACTCAACACAATTGAGAAAATGAAATCGACTCAACACAATTGAGAAAATGAAATCGACTCAACACAATTGAGAAAATGAAATCGACTCAACACAATTGAGAAAATGAAATCGACTCAACACAATTGAGAAAATGAAATCGACTCAACACAATTGAGAAAATGAAATCGACTCAACACAATTGAGAAAATGAAATCGACTCAACACAATTGAGAAAATGAAATCGACTCAACACAATTGAGAAAATGAAATCGACTCAACACAATTGAGAAAATGAAATCGACTCAACACAATTGAGAAAATGAAATCGACTCAACACAATTGAGAAAATGAAATCGACTCAACACAATTGAGAAAATGAAATCGACTCAACACAATTGAGAAAATGAAATCGACTCAACACAATTGAGAAAATGAAATCGACTCAACACAATTGAGAAAATGAAATCGACTCAACACAATTGAGAAAATGAAATCGACTCAACACAATTGAGAAAATGAAATCGACTCAGCAACATTGAGAAAATGAAATCGACTCAACACAATTGAGAAAATGAAATCGACTCAACACAATTGAGAAAATGAAATCGACTCAACACAATTGAGAAAATGAAATCGACTCAACACAATTGAGAAAATGAAATCGACTCAACACAATTGAGAAAATGAAATCGACTCAACACAATTGAGAAAATGAAATCGACTCAACACAATTGAGAAAATGAAATCGACTCAACACAATTGAGAAAATGAAATCGACTCAACACAATTGAGAAAATGAAATCGACTCAACACAATTGAGAAAATGAAATCGACTCAACACAATTGAGAAAATGAAATCGACTCAACACAATTGAGAAAATGAAATCGACTCAACACAATTGAGAAAATGAAATCGACTCAACACAATTGAGAAAATGAAATCGACTCAACACAATTGAGAAAATGAAATCGACTCAACACAATTGAGAAAATGAAATCGACTCAACACAATTGAGAAAATGAAATCGACTCAACACAATTGAGAAAATGAAATCGACTCAACACAATTGAGAAAATGAAATCGACTCAACACAATTGAGAAAATGAAATCGACTCAACACAATTGAGAAAATGAAATCGACTCAGCAACATTGAGAAAATGAAATAGACTCAGCAACATTGAAAAAAAAAAAAATTTTTTTTTTTTCAATGTTCAAAAAAAAAATTTTTTTTTTTTTTTTTTTTTTTTTTTTCTCCTGAGCTTAGAATTCCTGAGCTGAGGATTTCTGAGCTGAGGCCTGTTGGTGGGGTGCCGCAAAGTGTCAGTGTTCTGTCGCTAGCATTGTGCCGATCTGAAAAATGTTGGTGCAGATCACTGGCATTTTGCCATTTCATTCTGCAGCAAGGAAAAGAAAAAGGTGGGAGCCCTCGTCATGTTCCTGTGGTATGTTGACTTTCTGAGCTGTATACATTGGGAGCTGGAATTAAATTCTAATTTCAAATTGGGAGTTGGAATCGTTTCTAAATTCTAGTTTCACAGGGAGTTGGAATCGTTTTTAAATTCTAGTTTCAAATGTAAAGTTGGAAGTGTTTCTAAATTCTAATTTCAAATTGGGAGTTGGAATCGTTTCTAAATTCTAGTTTCACATTGGGAGTTGGAATCGTTTTTAAATTCTAGTTTCAAATGTAAAGTTGGAATCATTTTTAAATTCTAATTTCAAATTGGGAGTTGGAATCGTTTCTAAATTCTAGTTTCACATTGGGAGTTGGAATCATTTTTAAATTCTAGTTTCAAATGTAAAGTTGGAATCATTTTTAAATTCTAGTTTCACATGTAAAGTTGGAATCATTTTTAAATTCTAGTTTCACATGTAAAGTTGGAATCATTTTTAAATTCTAGTTTCAAATGTAAAGTTGGAATCGCTTCTTAATTCTAGTTTCACATTGGGATCTGGAATCGTTTTAAATAAAAGTTTCACATTGGGATCTGGAATCGTTTTAAATAAAAATTTCACATTGGGATCTGGAATCGCTTCTTAATTCTAGTTTCACGTTGGGATCTGGAATCGTTTTTAATTTCTAATTTCAAATTGGGATCTGGAATCGTTTCTAAATTCTAGTTTCACATGGGGATCTGAAATCGTTTTTAATTTTTAATTTCAAATTGGGAGTTGGAATTGTTTCTAAATTCTAGTTTCACATTTGGGACCCGGAATCATTTTTAATTTCTAGTTTTACATTGGGATCTGGAATCGTTTTTAATTTCTAGTTTTAAATTGGGATCTGGAATCGTTTTTAGTTTCTAATTTCACATTGGGATCTGGAATCGTTTCTAAATTCTAATTTCAAATTGGGATCTGGAATCGTTTCTAAATTCTAGTTTCACATGGGGATCTGGAATCGTTTTTAATTTCTAATTTCAAATTGGGAGTTGGAATTGTTTCTAAATTCTAGTTTCACATTTGGGACCCGGAATCATTTTTAAATTCCAGTTTCTCATTGGGAGCTGGAATCATTTTTTTTAAAATTCTAGTTTCACATTGGGAGCTGGAATCATTTTTTTTAAAATTCTAGTTTCACATGGGGAGCAGGAATCATTTTTAAGTTCTAGTTTCACACGGGGAGCAGGAATCATTTTTAAGTTCCAGTTTTACATGGGGAGCTGGAACCATTTTTAAGTTCTAGTTTCACATGGGGAGCTGGGATCACTTTGAAACCCATTTCACGTTCAAAAGTTGGAATCACTTTGAAACCCATTTCACATTCAAAGTTGGGATCACTTTGAAACCCATTTCACATTCAAAGTTGGGATCACTTTGAAACCCATTTCACATTCAAAGTTGGGATCACTTTGAAACCCATTTCACATTCAAAGTTGGGATCACTTTGAAACCCATTTCACATTCAAAGTTGGGATCACTTTGAAACCCATTTCACGTTCAAAGTTGGGATCACTTTGAAACCCATTTCACGTTCAAAGTTGGGATCACTTTGAAACCCATTTCACGTTCAATGTTGGAATCACTTTGAAACCCATTTCACGTTCAATGTTGGAATCACTTTGAAACCCATTTCACGTTCAATGTTGGAATCACTTTGAAACCCATTTCACGTTCAAAGTTGGAATCATTTTTTTACAAATACCAGTTTCACATTTGGGAGTTGGAATCACTTTGAAACCCATTTCAAAGTCGAAACGACCACCAACACCTCTAACACAGTTCGAGTTCAGTTTGTGTGAATCCCTTATTCCGGTAGAGAGAGAGAGAGAGAGAGAGAGAGAAAAAGAACAAAACATGACCACACGACCATTGACCCGAGAAGAACGAGACGGGCGTGCGTTTCTGCGCGCAGTCCGAGAAGGAGTGCTTCGTTTGCACTCTCCCAAAAAAAAGTGGACCGATCTCGTACAAGCGTGTCGACTTTGCAGACACAGTTCCGAGACGGTCGGTCACGTTCTCAACAATTGCAGATGTCACGCGCGTTTGTGGCAATTGCGTCACGATGACATACAGAATCGGCTGATACAAGCGATCGCCGGTACCACCACGTCGAGTGTGGTGGTGTCGGTCAACCAGAGATTGCCCGACGTCGGTGGCTCTCCGCTGCGTCCCGACATTGTGATCGACCTGCGAGACGGATCGCGACTTCTCGTGGACGTCACTGTGCCCGTCGAACACGTGCACGACGCAAAGAGGACGCGGGCGGCCTTTGATCAGGCGAGACGAACCAAAATCTTGAAATACCGCTCGATGGCTCACGCGCTGTCGGCACGGGGTGTCCGCACGCGCGTGGAAGCCCTCGTTGTCGGTTCCCTGGGCACTTGGGACACAAAGAACGAATCATTGCTACGACAACTGGGCCTCCTCGAGACGAGTGTGTTGCGAGACGACCTGTGCCGACGGACCGTGACATGGGCCAGGCGCATCTACCACCGACACCTAGAGATGGGACTTTTGTAAATTTTTCTTTTTTTAAATATATTGAATCAAACACACACTTACTTTGGGGAGGGAAAAAGGATGTCAGTAAACCACCTTCAGGAAAAAAAAAAAAGGCAAAGTGCACATTCTAAACGCTAGTACTCGTCTCATAAAACCGTACTAGCCATTTGAAATGTTCACCTTGCGACACCCGCGCAGAGACGGGTATCGCGTGATGAAGGAGTGAATGGGGACACCTTCATCTAAAATTTCCATGTATTTAAATATATATGAAAAAAAAAAAAAAAAAAAAATTTTTTTTTTTTTTTTTTTTTTTTAATGATAAGATAGCTGAGGTTCGAGGTTCCAATGTCCATCCAATGTCCTGTTCTATTCCGGGGACGCGACACTCGGGCTTCTCGTCGGGTGTTGCGAGGCATGGATCGGTATTGCTAGCATGTTACACCATGCGTCGGTGCTAGCTAATACCGATCCATGGCTTTGCAGCATTCTATTCAAATTCTTCCCGTGGAGAGAAAAGTTGATGTTAGCTGATGTCAGTAAACCACCTTCAGGAAAAATGCAAAGTGCACATTCTAAACGCCAGTACTCGTCTAATAAAATCATACTAGCCATTTGGAATATTCACTTTGCGACACCCGCGCACGGACGGGTATCGCGTTTTGAAATAGGGAGACTAAGCTCTACTTCTGAACACAATTTTTGTATTTCACAAATATATATTAAAAAAAAAAAAAAAAAAAAAAAATTTTTTTTTTTTTTTTTTGTCGCTTCGATTGTCAGGTGGGAGTGAACCATTCGATTGCCAGATTGTTGTTGTAGCAGGACTCTTCTCTCGCTTCCCCAACCCATTGATGAGGATGGAGTCTCCTCGCACGTCGGCGGCAGCTGCCGAGATTCAGCGCCACGAATGGGTGCAACAAATATTCCAGATGCATTGCACGCTGTCAGTTCGCTGCGAAATGTGTCCCTTTCCCAACGGACAGCGCGTCAGAGTGTGCCACTTGTCGGTCCACCTGGCCGAGCGACACGGTCTCGATACGAGGGACTCTTGCGCCTACTGCTACGGTCGCTTTCGGGCAGCAGTGGAAGACGAGGTCGAGGCGACCCTGTCCTTGCTCCGCCATCGCCATCAGTGCTTCTACCGCCTGGTTTTGCGTGAAGGGTTTCACGCAGAAGGGGACCTGTTGCCAGACATTGCGGACTCTTTACACGGGTGTCTCTTTCGGAACAGAACGTCATGGTTCGGAGAGTCGCCGCGCACGACCAACTTTATACCCTTGTCGTGTCGATCTTTCGACGAGGTCGACATGATTGGAGAAGAAACGCAGCGGGTGTCGCACGAATCATCGATTCCAGTGTTGGAAGCGAAACTCAAGTATCTGGGGCACTTGAACGAAATTCGACGCCGAGCCGTCTGCGCGAGCAATTATCGGCTGGCTATCGTCGAGGAACAACTCGAAAAGACCACCCAACGGCTGAAGGCGCAATGCCAATTGGTGAACGAGTTAGTGAGAAAGGGGGATTTGCTCCTGGACAGACTGTTGAATGACAAACTTCCAACGTCTTAGTGTTTATTATTTTTTTTTTCCTCTTGTCATGTTATTGTCATGTTATTTAGAAATTAAATTTTTATTATGTTGTTCAACGCTGCTTTTGTCATAATTTGAGAAATTTGAGAAATAACTCATGTATCATGTGGATAGAAATCACTGTTTTGTCAGTTTTTAGTAATGAAGTGAATTCAATATCAGGCTGTTGCAATCCAATATCGGTATAGAAACGCATCCAATATCGGTTTAGAAATCAAACGCATCCTTGTCCACGATAAAATGAGGGGGAAGATCCTAATAAAAGTCATCCTTCTCAGGTTTGACGGCTCGCTTCCAACCTTGCTTACTACTGGGCGTGAGACGGCTCGGAAGCTTCTGGACGACAGGTATATCGTATTTATTATTTGGCTTCTGGGGTAAGGAGGAACCCTTTTCAGTGGGAATGATATCGTCCGGAAATTCCAAGTCCCAGAAACCGGGTGGTGTGGGCGGTCGGCGAGGAGCCGAGATGCGATGACGACTCGACTCTTGCTGACCGCCGAACGTGTCGAACCAAGGTTGACACTCACGACACGTTGTGCCCACCATGCAGCGCTTACGATACTGCTTCCTGGAAAGCGGGCAGGAGGGAACTCTATCGAATTCGTCTACTACACCCAACTGTGAACTACCCATGCTTTTCTTAGGCCCCTGATCACAGTTTCAGATTTCATGAAAGTTACTAGGTGGTATAAGTAAAAATGCACAATCAGTTTCACATTTCGTGAAAGTTACTAAGCGGTATAAGTAAAAATGTACAGTCACTTTCAGATTTCGTGAAAGTGTCTGGGTGGTATAAGTAAAAGTGTACAGTTTCAGATTTCGTGAAAGTTACTAGGTGGTATAAGTAAAAATGCACAATCAGTTTCACATTTCGTGAAAGTTACTAAGCGGTATAAGTAAAAATGCCCAGTCAGCTTCACATTTCGTGAAAGTTACTAGGTGGTATAAGTAATAATGTGCAGACAATTTCAGATTTCGTGAAAGTTGGTATAAGCGGTATAAGTAAAAATGCCCAGTCATTTTCACATTTCGTGAAAGTTACTTTGTGGTATAAGTAAAAATGCACAATCAGTTTCACATTTCGTGAAAGTTACTAAGCGGTATAAGTAAAAATGCCCAGTCAGTTTCACATTTCGTGAAAGTTACTAAGCGGTATAAGTAAAAATGCACAATCAGTTTCAGATTTCGTGAAAGTTACTAAGCGGTATAAGTAAAAATGCACAATCAGTTTCAGATTTCGTGAAAGTTACTAAGCGGTATAAGTAAAAGTGTACAGTTTCACATTTCGTGAAAGTTACTAAGCGGTATAAGTAAAAATGCACAATCAGTTTCACATTTCGTGAAAGTTACTAAGCGGTATAAGTAAAAATGCACAATCAGTTTCACATTTCGTGAAAGTTACTAAGCGGTATAAGTAAAAATGCACAATCAGTTTCACATTTCGTGAAAGTTACTAAGCGGTATAAGTAAAAATGCACAATCAGTTTCACATTTCGTGAAAGTTACTAAGCGGTATAAGTAAAAATGCACAATCAGTTTCACATTTCGTGAAAGTTACTAAGCGGTATAAGTAAAAATGCACAATCAGTTTCACATTTCGTCAAAGGCGGTACAGATTTCATCAAAGTTACTAGGCGGTATAAGTAAAAATGTAAAGTCAATTTCAGTTTTCGTGAAAGTTACTAGGTGGTAGAATAAGTCCATCAGGAAGCATGATTGGACTACACATTACGGTAATCAACATCTCAATGGGGACACTGGCCGTTGATCGATATTCTCGAGAGATATTCTCGAGACACAGGTTTTACAGAAAATAGAAACGGGTTTTTACCGGCCAACACGGCCTGACACCAGAGGGTCTTCCTATGTCAGTATCCTCAATTAGGGGTTTATTTGGTCTCTCTGGTGCCAACCCTCTTCCCTAATCTCCACTGACATGATCATGGACCCGTTGCAAAAAATGTTCACACAATTTACAATATTTACAAGGCTCTGTACAATTTATGGGCATAACTACAACAAGCTACATACAATTTTTTTTTTTACAAATGATCTATGTTTACAATCATGACTTAATTGCTATAATTATTGCTATATGTTGCTATAATTATTAAATAATCAGTATTTATAATAACCATTTAAAAATAATCACTATTTACATTGACACTATTTACAATTCAAGTTCGAATGGATCGATGCGACAGATTAAAATGTTTTTGCAAGCGTACTTTTTGCTTGAAAGTACGCTTGCACACTGTGCAGACAAACTGTTTTTCTTCACTGTGTACACGGAGGTGATCCTTCAAGTTTGTCCTCCTCTTAAAGGACTTTTTACAAAACATGCAGCTATGCATCCAGATAGAGTGTATACGAGTTAGATGACGATTTAGTTTATTTTTATATCGGAATTCTCGCTCGCAAAACCGACATGTATAGAACGTGGGGACCCTGGGATTTTCCCCAGAGTCTCCTTCGAGATCGATGACGAGTGGGGGGTCTTCGGAATTTTCATCAGAGTCATCTGCCAGATCAATGATTAGAGGGTTGAAGTTGTTATCCTCCGGAGAACTCATCTCACTGCAAAAAAAAAAAGAGAACAGGGGGAGATAAAACCAATTCCATCGAAAACTGGTTTATCGATCTGCACCGTACCATTGTATTCAGTCAGCGGGATTTTTTTTTGCATTCATGACAATTCCCTCATTCATTTCAACAAATTTTTCTGGATTTTTGGTAAGGGTCCCTTCAAGTATTTTCAGAATATATAATTATTACCTCCGCAGGATAATGATAAATGATAAAAGAGTTTACACAAGTTAAAACCATTTATCACTAGCTACCAGTTTTGACAAACTCTGTTTCAAATAATTAAAAACTTGACACGTTCAATTATAGCATCAACTTTAGCTAAAATGGAATAACCAGAGCCTAACCACCCGTCGTCTCATCCAATGAGGAAGTAGTTAAAGCACAACTCACCCTTTTTTTTCCAAGATTCAAGAGTAGCCGAAAATCGCTGAAATCAGCGTACTGAAGAAGGTTTCGAAAATGGAACAACACGCTATAGTCACGGAGCACAGGCAAGACACGTCTGCTATCATCGAGAGTCAACCACCAAATGCGCTATAGTCACAGAGCACAGGGTGTCGGCACAGGTCACACACACGTCTGCTATCGTCGAGAGTCAACCACCAAATGCGCTATAGTCACTGAGCATAGGAAGGTTTTTTTTTTTTTTTTTTTTTTTTTTTTTTCATATATAACTGGTTTACCAGCCGCACTCATCCGGAGACACATTCCAAGCTTGAAGGAGGCAAGTGGCTGTCTTCCTTTCAGTCCCAAGTTTTTTTTTTTTTTTTTTTTTTTTTTTTTTTTTTTTTCGGAAAGCACTAAGGCTGCCACTTGCCTTCCAACTCTTGAAGTGTTCGGACGTGTGCGGCTGGTAAGTCTCACTTTTTGATTTTCAAGGTCACGGACCACGTATGTTCGTTTGGGACCCTCATGAATCTATATTGTAAATTTGAGGGGGCTACCATTAAAAAAATGGCAACATTCCTTAAATTCCATCATTTTTTAACATTACGTTGAAGCGTGTAGGGAAAACTCCCCGGCATCCCAGTCAAAACGGCATGGGAGTTTGCTTCAATGGCAGAGAATCGGAGAAAGCACGAACTGAAAGGGTGAAAATCACGTGTTTATTATGCTTAGTCCCAATTTTCGAATTTCAAGGTCACGGACCACGTATGTTCGTTTGGGACCCTCATGAACCTATATATAAAATTTGGGGGGGCTACCATTAAAATAATGGCAACATTCCTTAAATTCCAACATTTTTTAACATTACGTTGAAGCGTGTAGGGAAAACTCCCCGGTATCCCAGTCAAAACGGCCTTTGAGCTTGTGTTCAATCTTGCAATCTTGTAGCCGAATGGCTTACGACGATGTAAGGTAGTTATATCGAAAAAAAAAAAAAAAAAAAAAAAAAAAAAAAAAAAAAAAAATAAAAAAAAAAAAAAAAAAAAAAAAAAAAAAAAAAAAAATTTTTTTTTTTTTTTCAGGTATAGGCTGTTTCACCGCCCACTTCTCACTTCTCTTCAAACTTCTGAAGTGTTCGGACGCGTGCGGCGGTGGAACGCTAGTTCAAAATTGTTTCGCGTGTGTTTGGCCTGATACGTTAGCAGTTCAACGACTTGTTCACAGCCGGCTGGGGAGAAACAGGCATTTTGTGCCCGCGTATCTGTTGGTCCGGCACTGTACGCTCTGCTAGGAAAGGGGGCGAAGCGCAACAATTCACCCATTTCTTGGTATCCCTCCTGCTTGACCAATCAAGAGCGCAATTAAGTTGTCGGTTGTGCTGACCTTTAGCAAGTTGGACCTGACAAGTCGTGACTAACCAAAATTTGTTGCAGTTTCTAAAAAAAAATCGAGTGTCGTTCCATCGGAGAATGCTAGATACCACCAACTTTAACCTTTGGAGAACTGGGATAGCTGAAGACCGGTTGTGCAAAAGACCGTAATATTTCCGATGATGCTTGCGGAAGGGTAAGAAGTGTTAAATGCTCCCGAATTCCTGGGTAGGAGTTTCAATCGCTTCTCGATTCTGCGGGTGACTGGGATAGAAATATCAGATGCTTTTCGAATCTGGTCTTGGCCGATGTTTGATTCCAAATGAAGTTGGTGTAGATTTTTTAATAAATTGCAATAGTAGGAGGAATGTCAGCTCGTGAATAACCCGGCTGATGTGTGAGTCTTGGAAGGTCGGTTCGGATCATAGAATTAGGAGAAGAGG
The DNA here is from genome assembly GCA_023701765.1 of Hylyphantes graminicola. Lineage (NCBI taxonomy): Eukaryota > Metazoa > Arthropoda > Arachnida > Araneae > Linyphiidae > Hylyphantes > Hylyphantes graminicola. The sequence continues at coordinate 50,946,519 of CM043116.1, forward strand.
AGCAGTCGTTCAAAATCTGCTACAGCGATACTTTTTTTGAACTGTTGCTCTATTTTTCCTTCCTAATTCTATGGTTCGTATAGTGTACACCCTAGCCGATATGTGTTTCAGGTTTCCAGAAGGATTCGACAACAAAAGGGTGAGTCATTTTAAATTTTTCTTTAATAAAATTGTATATAATCTCGGAGTAGTCGGAGTTCGTCCTTTATTTCACATGGTAAATTTTTAAATGCATTTGTGTTTCACGGATGACGCATTCGTTACACTGATTTATTGACATGATACATTTGTTTATTACTTGAATATGTGTTAAAGTGTTTAATGACACAATCGTAAAAAATATCAATTTATATTATAAGTGTTTTTACTTGAATCCATGTTGATGTGACTTATTCGTAACTTGAATCGGTGTTATTTGTGTTTACAATCGTAACAAATATCCATTTTGAATGGGTTGTTTATAAACTTGTATGTTCATAAAGCGTTATTTTATGACACAATCGTAACAAATATCCATTTTGAATGGGTTGTTTATAAACTTGTATGTTCATAAAGCGTTATTTTATGACACAATCGTAACAAATATCTATTTTGAATTGCTTTTTAAACGTGTATATTAATAAAGCGTTATTTTATGACACATTCGTAACAAATATCCTTTGAATGTGTTGTTTATAAACTTGTATGTTCATAAAGCATTATTTTATGACACATTCGTAACAAATTGAATTTGCTTTTAAACGTGTATGTTCGTTATTTTATGACACATTCGTAACAAATATTCATTTTGAATGGGTTGTTTATAACGGGGAAAAAATTTCTCATGTCTATTTTGACGTGTTTGTTGATAACAGTCACGATACTATTTTGTCTGGATGAGTTATGATGGATGGGATGACTCATGCATCTGTGAAACCATGAATGGTCTTCATTTTTTTTATATCTCTGAACGGGGGGGAAATACTATTTTTTTACTTGGTGGTGTCTGGATGAGTTGAGTTGTTAATGTCTTCATTTTTTTTATATCTCGACTGATGATGCGTGAACGGGGTGGGGAAATACTATTTTTATTTTACATGTTGCCGTACCTATTACCTCCTTTTTTTCTCCAGTATGTATATATTTTAATCTATCTGCGTAAATATTTCAAATTGAATTTATATGCATAAAGTCACACTGGTGATGTATATACGTTAAATGTGGGGAAGTATTTGTGTTGAAACTTTCATTTTTCTTTTATCTCGAATGATGATGAGTAAACGGGGGGAAAAGTACTATTTTTACCACGACTTGTGAATTTCTTTTTACCTGTCGCTATATCTATTGTATTTTCATCTATCTGCGTATAATATTTTAAAAATGATTTGATAAATTTCTTGATGTGTATCAAAGGGCGATTGAAAAAAAATTCCAAAGGGCGATTGAAAAAAAATTCCAAAGGGCGATTGAAAAAAAAAATTCCAAAGGGCGATTGAAAAAAAAAATTCCAAAGGGCGATTGAAAAAAATTCCAAAGGGCGATTGAAAAAAAAATTCCAAAGGGCGATTGAAAAAAAATTCCAAAGGGCGATTGAAAAAAAATTCCAAATTGCGATTGAATATAAATTCCAAATGGCGATTCAAAAAAAAAAATTCCAAAGGGCGATTGAAAAAAAATTCCAAAGGGTGATTGAAAAAAAAAATTCCAAAGGGCGATTGAAAAAAAAAAATTCCAAAGGGCGATTGAAAAAAAAATTCCAAAGGGCGATTGAAAAAAAATTACAAAGGGCGATTGAAAAAAAATTCCAAAGGGCGATTGAAAAAAAATTCCAAAGGGCGATTGAAAAAAAATTCCAAAGGGCGATTGAAAAAAAATTCCAAAGGGCGATTGAAAAAAAAATTCCAAAGGGCGATTGAAAAAAAATTCCAAAGGGCGATTGAAAAAAAATTCCAAAGGGCGATTGAAAAAAAATTCCAAAGGGCGATTCAAAAAAAATGTGGGGAATTATTGTGTTGAAACTTTTATTTTTCTTTTATCTCGAATGATGATGAGTAAACGGGGGGAAAAGTACTATTTTTACCACGACTTGTGAATTTCTTTTTACTTGTCGCTATATCTATTGTATTCATCTATCTGCGTATAATATTTTAAAAATGATTTGATAAATTTCTTGATGTGTATCAAAGGGGAAAACAATTGTTTTGAAAAAAAAATTCCAAAGGGCGATTGAAAAAAAATTCCAAAGGGTGATTGAAAAAAAATTCCAAAGGGCGATTGAAAAAAAATTCCAAAGGGCGATTGAAAAAAAAATTCCAAAGGGCGATTGAAAATAAATTCCAAAGGGCGATTGAAAAAAAATTCAAAAAAAATGTGGGAAAGCATTGTGTTGAAACTTTCATTTTTCTTTTATCTCGAATGATGATGAGTAAACGGGGGGAAAAGTACTATTTTTTACCACGACTTGTGAATTTCTTTTTACCTGTCGCTATATCTATTGTATTTTCATCTATCTGCGTATAATATTTTAAAAATGATTTGATAAATTTCTTGATGTGTATCAAAGGGGAAAACAATTGTTGAATCCTTCTATATTTTGTTTTAAAACTTGAAACAGTTGCGCATGAACAGGTGATGGATTGATAAATGGTGTGGTCAAAAAAAATTCCAAAGGGCGATTCAAAAAAATTCCAAAGGGTGATTCAAAAAAAATTCCAAAGGGTGATTCAAAAAAAATTCCAAAGGGTGATTCAAAAAAAATTCCAAAGGGTGATTCAAAAAAAATTCCAAAGGGCGATTCAAAAAAATTCCAAAGGGCGATTCAAAAAAAATCCAAAGGGCGATTCAAAAAAAATCCAAAGGGCGATTCAAAAAAAATCCAAAGGGCGATTCAAAAAAAATCCAAAGGGCGATTCAAAAAAAAATCCAAAGGGCGATTCAAAAAAAATTCCAAAGGGCGATTCAAAAAAAATTCCAAAGGGCGATTCAAAAAAAAATTCCAAAGGGCGATTCAAAAAAAAATTCCAAAGGGCGATTCAAAAAAAATCCAAAGGGCGATTCAAAAAAAAATTCCAAAGGGCGATTCAAAAAAAAATTCCAAAGGGCGATTCAAAAAAAAATTCCAACGGGGCGATTCAAAAAAAAATTCCAAAGGGCGATTCAAAAAAAAATTCCAAAGGGCGATTCAAAAAAAAATTACAAAGGGCGATTCAAAAAAAAATTCCAACGGGGCGATTCAAAAAAAAATTCCAAAGGGCGATTCAAAAAAAAATTCCAAAGGGCGATTCAAAAAAAATTCCAAAGGGCGATTCAAAAAAAATTCCAAAGGGCGATTCAAAAAAAATTCCAAAGGGCGATTTAAAAAAAATTCCAACGGGGCGATTCAAAAAAAAATTCCAAAAGGCGATTCAAAAAAAAATTCCAAAGGGCGATTCAAAAAAAAAATTCCAAAGGGCGATTCAAAAAAAAATTCCAAAGGGCGATTCAAAAAAAAATTCCAAAGGGCGATTCAAAAAAAAATTCCAAAGGGCGATTCAAAAAAAAATTCCAAAGGGCGATTCAAAAAAAAATTCCAAAGGGCGATTAAAAAAAAATTCCAAAGGGCGATTCAAAAAAAATTCCAAAGGGCGATTCAAAAAAAAATTCCAAAGGGCGATTCAAAAAAAATTCCAAAGGGCGATTCAAATAAAATTCCAAAGGGCGATTCAAAAAAAATTCCAAAGGGCGATTCAAAAAAAATTCCAAAGGACGATTCAAAAAAAATTCCAAAGGGCGATTCAAAAAAAATTCCAAAGGGCGATTCAAAAAAAAATTCCAAAGGGCGATTCAAAAAAAATTCCAAAGGGCGATTCAAAAAAAATTCCAAAGGGCGATTCAAAAAAAATTCCAAAGGGCGATTCAAAAAAAATTCCAAAGGGCGATTCAAAAAAAATTCCAAAGGGCGATTCAAAAAAAATTCCAAAGGGCGATTCAAAAAAAATTCCAAAGGGCGATTCAAAAAAAAATTCCAAAGGGCGACAAAAAAAAAATTCCAAAGGGCGACAAAAAAAAAATTCCAAAGGGCGATTCAAAAAAAATTCCAAAGGGCGATTCAAAAAAAATGGCGGTGTTGTGGGTGGTGGCGGGACTATTTCTTAAAACACAATGTGGTTTTTTAAGAAGTAGACACAACACACAAATTATTAAAAAGCTATAAAGTCAGATACTTACCAGCCTCCTTTATTTAATTCCAGACCAACTTGCCTTGATGATTTTGTAAGAGAATGTTGACAAGTCTCCAAAGGCGTGTGTCAAAGGAAAAAAAGAGGAAAAACCCCAGGTACATGACGAGCTCTCACGATCATGCTCGAGAGAAAAAAGGAAATCTCTCTGGCTCGAGGGAAAAAATGAAACCTTACTGGCTCGAGGGAAAAAATGAAACCTTACTGGCTCGAGGGAAAAAATGAAACCTTACTGGCTCGAGGGAAAAAATGAAACCTTACTGGCTCGAGGGAAAAAATGAAACCTAACTGGCTCGAAAGAAAGGTGCTGGCGAAGACGGGTGAGTGGACTCAGAAAATCTCAGCTCAGAAATTCTAATTCGCAACTCAACTCAACTCAATCCAACTTAACTTAACTCAATTCAACTCAACTCAACCCAACTCAACTCAATCCAACTTAACTTAACTCAATTCAACTCAACTCAACCCAACTCAACTCAATCCAACTTAACTTAACTCAATTCAACTCAACTCAACCCAACTCAACTCAACCCAACTCAACTCAATCCAACTTAACTTAACTCAATTCAACTCAACTCAACTCAATTCAACTCAACTCAACCCAACTCAACTCAATCCAACTCAACTCAACCCAACTCAACTCAATCCAACTTAACTTAACTCAATTCAACCCAACGTAACTAACTTAACTCAATTCAATTCAACTCAACCCAACCAAAAAAAAAAAAAAAAAAAAAAAAAAAAAAAAAAATTTTTTTTTTTTTTTTTTTTTAATAGTTTAGTTGAGTTGAATTGAATTGAGTTAAGTTAAGTTAAGTTAAGTTGGGTTGGGTTAAGTTGGGTTGGGTTGAGTTAAGTTGGGTTGGGTTGAGTTGAGTTGGGTTGAGTTGAGTTGAGTTGGGTTGAGTTGAGTTGAGTTGGGTTGAGTTGAGTTGAGTTGGGTTGAGTTGAGTTGAGTTGAGTTGGGTTGAGTTGAGTTGGGTTGAGTTGAGTTGGGTTGAGTTGAGTTGGGTTGAGTTGGGTTGAGTTGAGTTGGGTTGAGTTGAGTTGGGTTGAGTTGAGTTGGGTTGAGTTGGGTTGAGTTGAGTTGGGTTGAGTTGGGTTGAGTTGGGTTGGGTTGAGTTGGGTTGAGTTGGGTTGAGTTGGGTTGGGTTGAGTTGGGTTGAGTTGGGTTGGGTTGAGTTGAGTTGAGTTGAGTTGAGTTGAGTTGAGTTGAGTTGGGTTGAGTTGAGTTGGGTTGAGTTGAGTTGGGTTGAGTTGAGTTTTGTTGAGTTGAGTTGGGCTGAGTTGGGTTGAGTTGGTTGAGCTCAGATATATTCTCGGCCCAGAAATATTCTCAGCCAATATTCAATCCGAAATATTCAATCCAAATCCAGTCAAAGTTCCAAATATTCAATCCAAATCCAGTCAAAGATCCAAATATTCAATCCAAATCCAGTCAAAGTTCCAAATATTCAATCCAAATCCAGTCAAAGTTCCAAATATTCAATCCAAATCCAGTCAAAGTTCCAAATATTCAATCCAAATCCAGTCAAAGTTCCAAATTGAAACCCGAATCCAGTTAAAGTTCTAAATTGAAACCCGAATCCAGTCAAAGTTCTAAATTGAAACCCGAATCCAGTCAAAGTTCTAAATTGAAACCCGAATCCAGTCAAAGTTCTAAATTGAAACCCGAATCCAGTCAAAGTTCTAAATTGAAACCGTCAAAGTTCTAAATTGAAACCCGAATTCAGTCAAAGTTCTAAATTGAAACCCGAATTCAGTCAAAGTTCTAAATTGAAACCCGAATTCAGTCAAAGTTCTAAATTGAAACCCGAATTCAGTCAAAGTTCTAAATTGAAACCCGAATTCAGTCAAAGTTCTAAATTGAAACCCGAATTCAGTCAAAGTTCTAAATTGAAACCCGAATTCAGTCAAAGTTCTAAATTGAAACCCGAATTCAGTTAAAGTTCTAAATTGAAACCCGAATCCAGTCAAGGAAATTGAAACCCGAATCCAGTCAAGGAAATTGAAACCCGAATCTAGTCAAAGAAATTGAAACCCGAATCTAGTCAAAGTTCTAAATTGAAACCCGAATCCAGTCAAAGAAATTGAAACCCGGATCTAGTCAAAGTTCCAAATTGAAACCCGAATCTAGTCAAAGTTCCAAATTGAAACCCGAATCCAGTCAAAGAAATTGAAACCCGAATCTAGTCAAAGTTCCAAATTGAAACCGAATCCAGTCAAAGTTCTGGGCTGAGAATATTTCTGGGTTGAGAATATTTCTGGGCTGAGAGTTGCTAACTCAGTTGTGTACTTCTAGGTGGTAGGACAAATTCTTTCAATATAACTACTACTTCAGTTCGACGCTTGCTCGGCGAAGTTGTTGCGAAATGTGAATTACCTCCTGCTAGCTTTTGTAAATTCATAGCATGCTGGCGTTGGTAATTTTCTTTTCGATTGTACTGTGTGATTCAATCTACTCCTGGTGCTGGCGAAGACGGGTGAGTGGACTCAGAAAATCTCAGAAATTCTAATTCGCAACTCAACTCAACCCAACTCAACTCAATGCAACTTAACTTAACTCAATTCAACTCAACCCAACTCAACTCAATCCAACTTAACTTAACTCAATTAAACTCAACTCAATCCAACTTAACTTAACTCAATTAAACTCAACTCAACCCAACTCAACTCAATCCAACTTAACTTAACTCAATTCAACTCAACTCAACTCAACTCAACTCAACTCAACGTAACTTAACTCAATTCAATTCAATTCAACTCAACTATTCAAAAAAAAAAAAAAAAAAAAAAAAATTTTTTTTTTTTTTTTTTTTTTTTTGTGTGAGCTGAGCTGAGCTGAGCTGAGCTGAGAATATTTTTGAGTTGAGTTGGGTTGAGTTGAGTTGGGTTGAGTTGAGTTGGGTTGAGTTGAGTTGGGTTGAGTTGAGTTGGGTTGAGTTGAGTTGGGTTGAGTTGGGTTGAGTTGAGTTGGGTTGAGTTGAGTTGGGTTGAGTTGGTAGAGCTCAGATATATTCTCGGCCCAGAAATATTCTCGGCCCAGAAATATTCTCGGCCCAGAAATATTCTCGGCCCAGAAATATTTTCGGCCCAGAAATATTCTCAGCCCAGAAATATTCTCAGCCAATATTCAATCCGAAATATTCAATCCAAATCCAGTCAAAGTTCCAAATATTCAATCCAAATCCAGTCAAAGTTCCAAATTGAAACCCGAATCCAGTCAAAGTTCTAAATTGAAACCCGAATCCAGTCAAAGTTCTAAATTGAAACCGTCAAAGTTCTAAATTGAAACCCGAATTCAGTCAAAGTTCTAAATTGAAACCCGAATTCAGTCAAAGTTCTAAATTGAAACCCGAATTCAGTCAAAGTTCTAAATTGAAACCCGAATTCAGTCAAAGTTCTAAATTGAAACCCGAATTCAGTCAAAGTTCTAAATTGAAACCCGAATTCAGTCAAAGTTCTAAATTGAAACCCGAATTCAGTCAAAGTTCTAAATTGAAACCCGAATTCAGTTAAAGTTCTAAATTGAAACCCGAATCCAGTCAAGGAAATTGAAACCCGAATCCAGTCAAGGAAATTGAAACCCGAATCTAGTCAAAGAAATTGAAACCCGAATCTAGTCAAAGTTCTAAATTGAAACCCGAATCCAGTCAAAGAAATTGAAACCCGGATCTAGTCAAAGTTCCAAATTGAAACCCGAATCTAGTCAAAGTTCCAAATTGAAACCCGAATCCAGTCAAAGAAATTGAAACCCGAATCTAGTCAAAGTTCCAAATTGAAACCGAATCCAGTCAAAGTTCTGGGCTGAGAATATTTCTGGGTTGAGAATATTTCTGGGCTGAGAGTTGCTAACTCAGTTGTGTACTTCTAGGTGGTAGGACAAATTCTTTCAATATAACTACTACTTCAGTTCGACGCTTGCTCGGCGAAGTTGTTGCGAAATGTGAATTACCTCCTGCTAGCTTTTGTAAATTCATAGCATGCTGGCGTTGGTAATTTTCTTTTCGATTGTACTGTGTGATTCAATCTACTCCTGGTGCTGGCGAAGACGGGTGAGTGGACTCAGAAAATCTCAGAAATTCTAATTCGCAACTCAACTCAACCCAACTCAACTCAATGCAACTTAACTTAACTCAATTCAACTCAACCCAACTCAACTCAATCCAACTTAACTTAACTCAATTAAACTCAACTCAATCCAACTTAACTTAACTCAATTAAACTCAACTCAACCCAACTCAACTCAATCCAACTTAACTTAACTCAATTCAACTCAACTCAACTCAACTCAACTCAACTCAACGTAACTTAACTCAATTCAATTCAATTCAACTCAACTATTCAAAAAAAAAAAAAAAAAAAAAAAAAAATTTTTTTTTTTTTTTTTTTTTTGTGTGAGCTGAGCTGAGCTGAGCTGAGCTGAGAATATTTTGAGTTGAGTTGGGTTGAGTTGAGTTGGGTTGAGTTGAGTTGGGTTGAGTTGAGTTGGGTTGAGTTGAGTTGGGTTGAGTTGAGTTGGGTTGAGTTGGGTTGAGTTGAGTTGGGTTGAGTTGAGTTGGGTTGAGTTGGTAGAGCTCAGATATATTCTCGGCCCAGAAATATTCTCGGCCCAGAAATATTCTCGGCCCAGAAATATTCTCGGCCCAGAAATATTTTCGGCCCAGAAATATTCTCAGCCCAGAAATATTCTCAGCCAATATTCAATCCGAAATATTCAATCCAAATCCAGTCAAAGTTCCAAATATTCAATCCAAATCCAGTCAAAGTTCCAAATTGAAACCCGAATCCAGTCAAAGTTCTAAATTGAAACCCGAATCCAGTCAAAGTTCTAAATTGAAACCCGAATCCAGTCAAAGTTCTAAATTGAAACCGTCAAAGTTCTAAATTGAAACCCGAATTCAGTCAAAGTTCTAAATTGAAACCCGAATTCAGTCAAAGTTCTAAATTGAAACCCGAATTCAGTCAAAGTTCTAAATTGAAACCCGAATTCAGTCAAAGTTCTAAATTGAAACCCGAATCCAGTCAAGGAAATTGAAACCCGAATCCAGTCAAGGAAATTGAAACCCGAATCCAGTCAAGGAAATTGAAACCCGAATCCAGTCAAAGAAATTGAAACCCGAATCTAGTCAAAGTTCCAAATTGAAACCGAATCCAGTCAAAGTTCTGGGCTGAGAATATTTCTGGGTTGAGAATATTTCTGGGCTGAGAGTTGCTAACTCAGTTGTGTACTTCTAGGTGGTAGGACAAATTCTTTCAATATAACTACTACTTCAGTTCGACGCTTGCTCGGCGAAGTTGTTGCGAAATGTGAATTACCTCCTGCTAGCTTTTGTAAATTCATAGCATGCTGGCGTTGGTAATTTTCTTTTCGATTGTACTGTGTGATTCAATCTACTCCTGGTGCTGGCGAAGACGGGTGAGTGGACTCAGAAAATCTCAGCTCAGAAATGCTCAGAAATTCTAATTCGCAACTCAACTCAACCCAACCCAACTCAACTCAACAATCTACTCCTGGTGCTGGCGAAGACGGGTGAGTGGACTCAGAAAATCTCAGCTCAGAAATGCTCAGCAATTCTAATTCGCAACTCAACTCAACCCAACCCAACTCAACTCAACAATCTACTCCTGGTGCTGGCGAAGACGGGTGAGTGGACTCAGAAAATCTCAGCTCAGAAATGCTCAGCAATTCTAATTCGCAACTCAACTCAACCCAACACCTAATTTAACATCCAACCTCGACCAGTGGATTGAAACTACCTAGTGAAAAAAAAAAAAAAAAAAAAAAAAAAAATTTTTTTTTTTTTTTTTCATCATAAGTTCACTGTTTCAAATCCACTTCACTGTTCTGGTGAATAGTCGTTGGACGTTGTTATTGAACCGACTCAGCAGGTCTTGCATTCCTTATTTCCATTAACGTGGCGGCTATTCCCAACTTCGATTTGCTATACCCCAACCTCGATCTGCTGTTAACCCAACCTCGATCCTGCTGTTAACCCAACCTCGATCTGCTGTTAACCCAACCTCGATTTGCTGTTAACCCAACTTTGATCTGATGTTAACCCAACCTTGTTTTGCTGTAACTCAACCTCGTTTTTGCTGTAACTCAACCTCGTTTTTGCTGTAACTCAACCTCGTTTTTGCTGTAACTCAACCTCGATTTTGCTGGAATCCAACCTCGATTTTGCTGGAATCCAACCTCGATTTTGCTGAAATCCAACCTCGATTTTGCTGGAATCCAATCTCGATTTTTGCTGTAGTCCAACCTCGATCTACCTGTTCCCGAAGTTGACTAGCTGTTAAACCATTCCTGGTTGTCCTCTCTTTCCAACGTTGCAAAGATTTAATGTCAACTTTGAATGTTTAGCTATTTCAATGTTGCAGAGGCTTTGGCGATGCTGTTGCAAAGGTTGACTATTGGGACTTTTTTTTTTATCTTGACTGTTGCTGCTATGGTGGTGGAAGGCAGAGAGGATTGCATAACAGCTCTTCCCCATTTCCTATAAAAAGGAGATGCTGGCGGTGACACAGTGTCACTTCTCGTCTGGTCCTCTATTGGTCTGGTCGTCGATCGGGGTAAGTCTTTGCCATCTCTTACCTTTTACTCCTTATTTCTCTACTTTTTTTTAGTTATGTATGTAAAACTATGTTTATTGCTCTCTGGTTATACTTTTTGGATACATGATGTAACGCTGGATTTTTTTTTCTCTTTAACAGGTATTCCATAAAATGCTAAAACGATAAAATAACCCTTTTTGAATACTCTTTCCCCCTTTTTTTAAGGTATATGTACACTTTACAGAAAGTGAAAAATAACTATTTAATTTTGCTTTATTTCTTTATAATAGGGTTTGTTTAATTAACTTTCTGATGATACCAATATTATTAAAATCCATAGCTTAGTTTTTGACTTGTAATTTTTTTTTCTGTAAAAGCAATCAAATTTAGGGTCTTCTAGTCACTTGAAATTGATTTTCTGAAGAATGTAATTATTTGCTTCACTTGTATAAAATAGTTAGCCTATGTGTACTTTATCTGTGGTATAAATTTAAAAAAAAAAACAATTTCCAATGAAAATTTAAAAAAAAAATTGTAAAAACGTGTACATTTACCTTAAAAACATGCAGTCTGAACTATTTCCGTTGCAGCGCTCCGAAATCATTTTTGACATTCAATCCTTACGTAACATTGACCCGCTATCACAGATTGATAGATGGATACATCTACATCCAGAAACCTTTATATCTTTTTCCCCGCGGCGTGATGATCTCCGCGTTTTTTTTCATCGCGTGCATGCAACAAATATAGATCATTTTAGGCGTATGATTATCGATGCTAAGAAACCTGAATACAAAGCCATTAATTTAACTCCGGAAGATTTCAAAAAAATCGGCAAAAGGCTGCTAATACCCCTTGAAGGAGATAGACATAACGCCGACGTCCGGACGTTATACAAATTAGACCATAACATTTTTTTAGTCCCAAAATTTTTTACGTTTGGACTAATGACCGTGGAGGAGGGTGAGAGACATATCTATAAATCAAATTCAGCAGTACTCTGCTGTAATATGCCCCAAACTAGACAACAGAGGGGCAGGGATGTGCCCACCCTCCATCGGCGGACATTTTGTCCACGCGATTATACATATTTTGAAATGTATGTATTTCGGCCGGACACGACTTACTTCCTCCCAGCAGGGACCCGTTATCTCATTATAACTCTGAAAAAGGGTTATTTTAGCGTTGATAGGCTGCTGGAGGAAGTCCAGGTGGATGGAGCCCTGGACTTTCGAACGCACACGGATTACGTGTCGTTCGACCTCCCTCCACCGACTCCAAATGCCCCTCTTGTGCGACCCGAGGACCGGCTGCAGAAGAAGGCGGCGGATCGAAGGGTGTCGGCCCTGAAAAGACGCTTGCGGGAAGAGGACATTTGTGCACCGTCCACCTCTCGCAGTGAGTTGCGTTTTTTTTTTGTTCATGGGGGATGGGGAGAGTGTCGTAAAAAATGCATGGGTTGTTCACGACGACAAAGAGTGACTATTTTTTTTTTACGTTCTCGGTAGTTTCTGCGTCTGTAACTCCGAACAAAGTGGCCCGTCACGACTCCGCCGATGCCCTGGAGAACGACGGCCCCGCCGATGCCCTGGAGAACGACGACCAAGCCGATGCCCTGGAAAATGACGAACGCGTCGAGACCCTGGGAAACAACGACCGCGTCGAGACCTTGGGAAACAACGACCCCGCCAGTGCTCTGCGAAACAACGAACGCGTCGAGGCCCTGGGAAACATCGAACCCGCCAGTGTCCTGCGAAACAACGAACGCGTCGATGTCCTGGAAAACATCGAACCCGCCAGTGCTCTGGAAAACATCGAACGCGTCGATGTCCTGGAAAACATCGAACACGCCAGTGCCCTGCAAAACAACGATCCCACCAGTACCCTGCAAAACAACGATCCCACCAGTACCCTGCAAAACAACGAACGTGTGACGTTGGCAAACGACCAAGCGACACCCATCCAGCTGGACCCCTCACCGGTGCAGTTTGACTATTTAGAAAATTGTGAGTTTTCTTTTTCTTTTTATAAAAAAAAATGAAACACTTAAAAAACAGTGGAGAGACTCATTCGTGTTTTTTTTTTCCTCCCTCCCCTAGTCATGTTGGGCTTCATTCCGCCGAGTCCTGTGTATCAGCAGACCCTCATCGAATTAGGGAATCTTGGCGAGAATTCGTATAGCGCAGGCCTTTTCTCGCCCATCTCTCCTTCGACACCCCTTCATCCAGAGACATCGACTCCAGATGAAAGAGAGATGACGTTCTTGGGAGAATACTTTCCGTGTAAGTATTCCTTTTTTTTTATGAGGAAATCAAATCTTTGAAAATATTCATTTAAAATAGAATGGGTAGACTAAAACATGTTTCATGTTATCTTGTAGCAACAGCTCCCCTCGAAAGAGTTATACCAACTACTACTACTGCTGCTGCTGCTGCTGCTGAGGTGACGCCGCCCACTCTCGTCGAAACGGTGCCGCTGAACCCGAGGAGCGTCGTCCCAGCTGTCTCCGTAGGCATCCAGACGATGCTGTCTTCGATGGAGCTCCCTGTCCCCAGAGGGCAAAACGCAGCCGATAAGGAGCAGCCGCCGAATACGTGGCCGGCCCACCCGTACTATTTCGCACATCGTTACGACCTTTTCACGGATGATCGTGTACAGTGTGAGGAACCCCTTAAAAGTGCCCTGTGGGGAGGAGCGCGTCTCCTGCAACTGAATGTCGGCAGGGACGCGACCCCCATGGACTTGCGAAAAAAATTCACGATGTGAGACCTGCTGAGTCCCAAAGAACAACGTCCAACGACCCATTCACCCAGAACGAATGGAACTTGTGTGCCGGTAACTTTCACGAGACAGATTGTAAAATCTCTGTGTGATACAAAAATGAAATTTAAAGCAGTGATCGAACTGGCAAGGTTTTCTTTTTTAAAAAAAGATCTTTATTGAATGTGTTTTCTTTTCGATTGAAATGTCATGCTTGTGTATTATAAATGATGTCAATAAAATTTTATATCTAATCGTAAACAATTTGTTTGTTGATATTTTTAGTTTTTAGAAATTTTCTAGAACACATCTGTCAGCCCCCTTTCAACCATCCTAACTTTCACCCTTAAAGCTATAGGATCTTATTTTAATCGCCTGTTTTTATGGTGAAAAGTCAGCTTTGGACCAGCTTTCATTTTTGGATCATGTCGAGTTTGACTACGCTATCCATATTTATCCTATTCTTCTGGGAGTTTGTAGGAAGAGGACAATTCTTAACAAATTCGTCCTGTAATGCACACATTTTGTCACAATTTGGGATGCAAATCTAATAAAACTCCCTAATTTCCCCCTAAAAAAAAGGACATACTCTGTCAACTAGATCATTGATTTTTATTTTTCATCAAAAAAAGTACATCTTCAACATTCAAAAATGTCTTCAACAATCAAAAGTGTCTGTGATGCGTTCGCAAGTCCAAGGGTTCGTCGAGGGATTCCATGGTTCGTGGGGGGGTCGGGGCCGCCAGCTGTCGTCCGTCTCTCGAGGAAGCATCCATTCGGAACCACATAGTGATGGCCCTCCTGATCCAATCGGAAGGTGAATCGCGCATCATCTCCGAATCGGGGTATTTTTTCCAACCGGTATGGCTCGTGTAGGGTATCCACGGTGAATGGGCACTGGAGGAAGAAAAAAAAATTAGCTGGTAAGTGTAATGGGAAAATTTGCAATGGGCAGCAATCCACGAGGGGGGGGAGAGATCTTCACCTGCTGGTTGCGAGGGCCGGGCATCGCCAGGGAAAGGGTTCAGTCGCAGGTAGCCAAGTGTCCAGATCTTTTTGAGTGAGCAGGACCAACTCGGAATGTAACAAGTCTCCGAACATTTCTTGAATGTTGTCGGCCGACATCAACTCGTCCCAAACGCGAATGCTGCTGGCAAAGGCACGACTCGGTGCTGTGAAAGCTTCCATCGTCTGAATGCCAAACCACTTCCCCTTTCCCTTTAATAGAGACGTGGGGGGGAGGAGGAGCTTTGACGTCAACCACTATCTAAATTTACAAATGGGTCACGTCAAAGTTGCAACTGACTCCTATCCAATGTACAGATGCGCCCGGTGTCAAAGTAGTATAATGGATCTATCAAGATTGAAAATGTGTCGTGTCACATGTTCAATCATGCCTAAATCATGTATAAAGTTTGCAAGACCCATGGTTGGAATTGGTAACATTTATACGTACATTGAGGGTTGAATTGGTTTCCATATTTTTTTTTGGTTTTATCGTTCTGGCGTATCTCTTGGGCATATGTATTCGATTTCTTTTCTGTTTTCTGGTGTCTGTAAAAGAAAAATAGGGCATTGTGTATACGTATGTTGTTAACATGTTACAGTTTATATCAATAATCGTTATTACGTTGTGTAGATTGCATAACGTTTTTTTTCTTTCCACATAGCATATATCTTCATGGTCTTCGCAGTAAATTTTGTCTAATACTAAGAAACATATCCCGCAGCAGAGTATTGTGCACATCTGTAGGGATATATTATGTGTTAGTGGTAATTGTAATCAAAATTTTAATTTGACATGTTAGAGGTATTAAAAAAATAGAGTGAGATGGAGCATAGTTACCTTGTGTTCCTTGATTGCTAGCTTGGTATTCGGTGGGCATCTCTATCTATATGGAGTTCATGTTTGTTTTTGGTGGCAGATGGTGTGTCACGTAATCCTTAGGGAAAAAAAAAAAAAAAAAATTTTTTTTTTTTTTTTTTTTCCAATCTTGATAGATCCATTATACATTTTTTTTTCAGAGAGTAAGGTAAATGAGAGGATTCCATTAAACCAAGTCTCTGTCAAGATGAGCGGGACACGTTCCTCCGCGATGCCGCCAATCGAGAGTGCGTGGAGTGGTCAACCGCAGCAGCCTCTGGCTGACCTGTACAATCGACCCAGGAACGCGAGTCGTCGCCGTGTGGTCAATGACGCTGGCGAAATCGAAGTAGTAGCTCATGAAGGACTCGAAAATTTCATCCCCGGTTCTCCCACAGTGCCCGTTGTCAGTGAAGGGGAAGCATCCGAAACAGATTCCGAAGCAGAATACATCTTTTCTTTACCGTCCACGCGATCCCATTCACCCCACCACCAGGACTCGCGTGGATCGGAGGAGGAGGAGGAAGAAGAAGAAGAACAAGATTCCGAACCCATCTCATCTTTACCGTCCACGCGACCTTGGCTCCCTGCCACCGGTGTCCGAGACCCCTTGGCCGGGAGGCATGACTCTGTGCGGGTCATCCCTGTCCGAGTCGTTCGACCCTACGACCCTTTGGACGATCGCCTAGAGGACAGCGCTCCGTCCACTTCCACGGCAACAACGCGACTACCCTTCTCGAGTGTCAACGTGTATGAAGCCTACGATCGTTCCCTATTCGAAACCTCCTCTCCCCAGTCCAGTTCCCCAGAGTGCGACACTCATGACATTGAATTCTCCCCCATGTCTCCGACGTTAGATGTTTATTCCGACGAAGAGCCCATGTCTCTGCCATCGACCAGAACTCCTTCGCCGGCGGTGATACCCTCTACGACGACGCGTCGTCGTCGTCGTCGTCCTGACTCGAGAACTCTCTCGCCAGAGTATTCTTCAGCGACTCTGTGTCGTCGTCTCTGTTATCACCCGAGACTGTAGGAGTTTTTTTTTTTTTTTTAAAAAAAATAATTTTTTATGTCGTTTCTGTATCTCGACTATCTGTGATGAGGGGGTGGGTGGGATTTCAATGGGGAAAAAAAATCGCTATTTGCCAAGAATAAAGATGGTGGCACACCCCTCTTTAGAGCAAGCCTACGAAATAAATGAGAATGGAGATCAAATCTATCCTAAAGATCTCACGACTCGAGACGACTTGTACAGGCAGACCGACAATGTCGATGATATTTTCGCCAAAAAGAGTAATGATTTACCGTATTACGCCAAAACGTATAGCGGAGATGAATATTATCCGAAAATAAACGGACGAGACGTCGCGTTGAAAGACCTCGACAATTTTCCAGTCTATGCACGAAAAAAGAATCTCGACGAAATCTATCCGAAAGACGAGTCGAATAACGATTACGTTCTCAGGCATTCCAATGGCCACATGAGATACGCGACAGTGTACGACGAACTGAACTGGGATTCCTTTTTCTATCCGAGAAATCACGACGGAGAGGAGCAACTCGTGGACGATGCCTACATCAAGGACGAGGTGGGAGTCGTGTATCCCAGAGACAAAAACGGCAGACCCAAGTATCCGGTGGATCCCCTCACGAACGACGAGTACTACAAAATGGCATCGGATGTCACGTCTTCGGTGGCAAGGTGTGCGGACGGCTCTTCCGTCTACGCGAGGAGATCCACGTTAGACGAATACTATCCGGGAGATCTTACCCCCACGGCCAAATATGCCTATAACGCGGACGGTACGCCGAAATATGCCTTGACCAGAAAGGGCCAAGTGATATTTAAACGCGATGAAGAGGGAAACGAAATGTACTTGCCTCACAACGGAAGCGACTACCTGTACGTCGGACAGGAAATGCTTCAAAAGTACGCCAAAGACAAGCACAGGAATGACATTTACCCGAGAATCGAGTATTTGAACGGCCACTCGCAGGAAGTGATTCTAGGCAGTCAATATGCCAAGACGGCGACTCGGAAAGTCATGTATCCCCTGGACGCTTACAATAACGAATATACCCTTCACGTGAATACCCTGAGCGACGCGCACAACTACCCTTTGGGGTATCCCTTGACGCACGACCGTTATTGTATCATACCGCGGGTGAACGATAAGCCGTACGCCATCCGATCTGCTGTCCCCCCGTTACACGAGAGCGATATCGAATACACGCTGGTGAGGTTGATAGTGACCGGGACCTGGTTGAGATTCGCAAACGATTATCTGACAAAGGTGAAATGCGCGACGAGAGATCCGAGGACCAGTTCCAAAAATGGAACGAGGCGATATCAGGACAACTTGTTTCCGTACGACGGTGGATTCAAGTCCCTGTCCGTCCCCGCGTCGCACCACCCGTCGTCTCCCCCCCAACCCTCCTCCCTGTTACAGCAGAAGACATGGTACGTGATGGGAGTCCTGGTGATGCTGTCCCTGACGACCCTGGCGGTGCTGGTCAGGTGACCTTGTAGGGGAAAAAAAAAAGCTGAGAATTTCTGAGTGAACTTACCCCCGTCTTCTTCTCTTCGCCGTCCCTCACTGTCCCAAAATTCGAAAAGGAAATTACCAACGCCAGCATGCTATGAATTTTTCAAAAGCTAGCAGGAGGTAATTCACATTTCGCAACAACACTCGCGCCGAGCAAGCATCGCGCTGAACCAGTCATTTATGAAAAAGAATAAGCCCTACCAACTAGCAACACACAACTTAATGTACAAAAAAAAAAAAAAAAAAAAAAAAAAAAAAAATTTTTTTTTTTTTTTTTTTTTCAATTAAATTAGTTGTGTGCTGCTAGTTGGTAGGGCATTTTCACTCCACAAACTAAGAGTTCTTCGGCGCGACGCTTGCTCGGCGCGAGTTGTTGCGAAATGTGAATTACCTTCTGCTAGCTTTTGTAAATTCATAGCATGCTAGCGTTGGTAATTTCCTTTTCGATTGTTTGTTTTGGGACAGCGAGTGACTGTGTGATCCAGATCTTCTCCAGGTGTTGGCAAAATCGGGGTGAGTGGACATTTTTTTTTTAATATTTTGAAATTTGAAAAGTTGAATCATCGCCGCATCGAGAGTGGTAGGATTCGGTAATACATTTTTTGTGAAAGGTGTTTGTGACGTCAGATGTATTGGTTTCGCGTGAGAGTTCTAGGTGTTTGAGAGTTAAAAAAAAAGTGGGTGGATTAAGTTATACATTTTTTTTTTGTGAAAGGTGTTCGTGACGCCAGAGATGTATTTAAAAACAAAAATGGTTTCTGTGTCGTAGGGTATGGCAAGGCCGATCAATGATTGAAAGAAAATAGGTCGTTTTTCGTTTAGCGTGTTTTTTTGGAAAGGTGACGGCGCTCGTTGTGTAAATCGGGCGACTGTAGCTGTAAATTGTAACTATCGCGAAAATCTGCTCAGAAGGCAATATATATTAACGCATGCACATAGTAGAATTTGGTTCTTTTCAAGTACAGAGCTTTGTTATGCAATCGCTTAGTTCAAAGTTACTCTCATAATTTAATTTATGTGGTACGAGATTTAATATGAAGACTATGGATAGACTGAACGTAGGGTCTCCAAACCGAAACTTTTTTTTTTGTTAATTCAATGGGAGAAAAAAAAAATCCTCGCCTGTTTGAAGAACCTTGTCCATAACTTGTCTAAATCAACCAAACCAAGTGAAGTGTCCTGCATATTTTAGAAACAACTCAACTTATCCCATATTTGTCAATGGAGTGAAAAGTGAAAAGATTTTTCGGAGTAACGGTGCTGTTCTTTAATTTTATTTACATGAAAAGGGAATTACTTTTGCCAAATATTTATTATGATATGATCAATACAATTGAGGTATGTTGTTTTTAAACAAAGAAACATATTTATTTCCTTTTAGTGTTTATTGTATTCCTTATTGTACTTAAAGTACCCAAAATATGGCAAAGCCCGTTTCAAGTTTTGGTAAACAAATAATTGCTCATATTTTCTTATATTATGCGTATTGGGTCTTTTTTTTTTTTTTTTTTTTAAAGAAAAGTGTTTTATGTTGTGTCACATCTAGTATTTTGTACCTATTTTGTAATGAAAGATGTCTTGCACTTGTAAACAGTTCCGGTTTACTGTTTACTTATTTGACATTTCTTCAATAGTAGGATGTAAGTAAACTTGCTTTAGGTTTGGAGGTATATAAGTATTAAAATATTTGTATGTTTTGATTTAATGTATCCAAAAATAATGTGTTTTTAAGGCTCTAGAGGGAGGAAATGTACCATCTGGTTTAAATTTGAATTATAATATAGTTAAAAATATATTTTATGTTCTTTTATTTTGTTTATACTTTGATTATTTTGAATTTATGTAATCACTTTTTTCTTAAATTCTTTACTAATGTGGAAAATGCTAATTTCTAACTGCTGATTAACTTACTATTTACTAATAATATCATTAGCAGATTTTTCTTAGTTTGACGGTAGCATACAACTTCATATTTAGATGGCTTTATTAATTTCTTTTGTATTAAAAGAAAACCATATATATTAGAATACTGCAGATAAGTTAAATTGGTAATCAGAATAAATTTTTGGAATAGTTTTTGAGCTCCAATTAATGTTTTGTTTCAATGTTAATAATTAATGTTCATAATTTGGTTTTATTGCATTTGCTAGAAAAAAGTCCTGAAGAAATACTGTTGGTTTATTTTTAATCCTAATTTTAAGTGAACTCTTTTTATTTGAAGTTGTATTTTAAATTTTTCTGGAGTTAAATTTTCTGTATAAGGTTTACAATATTTACATGTGTGATAACTTCATTTTGGAACTGTTGTTAGACAATTTGATGAAAATTTATTAGCAAAGTTTATAAGATGACTTTTTTTAGAGTATTTTAATTTTTAAATGATTAGCTATTGTGAAAATTGCATCTAACTTAAGAAGTAGAAATTATTCTAATTGATATTGACAAATAATTCATACTTATTCTTTGGAGGCTGGCTAAGGGACAGCGGAGGTAGGACTTAAGTCGTCTGTTTATCATAAATGTTCGCATTCCTTTGTATACAAATAAAAAGATTTGCTTGTTAATGAAATAGAGCATTTTGCTTATTTTCTTAAAATGATTTTTTCTTTTTGCTTAGTTTCAAAGAAAAAAATTCAGCTTATTTTATTGTAGAATGTTATTTGCTTCTTGTTTGAAAATTTGAAAATCAGTTAGTTAACCATTGCATTGATTTTAATTGACAGGCCTAAGGAAAAATAACAACAGTAATATCAAGAAGCAATGCAGATTTTATCCTGGACCCATCTAAATCAAAGTTTCAGTGAGTGAAAAAACATCCCCTTGGTGCCACAAAATAATTTCAATAAAATTGCTCTTATCATCAATATTTCTTGTACAGTTAATAAGAGCTTTTATAAAAATTGGAATTAATTATTTTATGTGGCCAGACAACTTAGTTCTCTAAAAAAAAGTAAAAGTAAAGTAAAAAAAAGTCTTAAGAGTTATCAGATTCTCTTTTGTCCATTTCCTCACTGATTTGCGTTGACTGTCTTGGTAGATAATTGATGTCGTTTTACCTTTTATAAATAATTCAGAAATTTTTTTAATTCACTGACAATATCTTTAAACTTTATCATGTGTTTATTTTTTTGCGATATTAGATACGTAAGATCTGGTAAATTATTTTCTTTTTTTGCATAATTTTCAATGCTAACAATAATTTTACGTGGTTGTGGCTCTCCCAAGATTTGACACTTTTAGTGTTATAGTAATATTATTGAATATTTAGTATAGTTAGTAATATTTAAGAATATTACAATAACCTATAACCCTTACTACTATTACTGAGTGCTCTTGATATATTTTTCAAGTATTAAGTAACCACTTTTTTAGCATTGAGTAAAAGTACTATTACTCAGTGCTTCATGTAAAGTTTAAATTTCCTTTAGTTCCTTTAACTTTTTTTTTATTTATTGTTGTCATCTTTTTCATTATTAGCTTTAATTATTTTGTTTTAATCATTACCTTTCCTTTTTAGATAAATTTAAAATAAAAAATTGTTCTTAAATACTGAAAAATATTATTGCTTTTCCAGGCCTCAAAATAAAGAACCGTGCCATAATGGCTGTTAAAAGACGACAAGGATGTCCACAGACAGCTTTGCATATGTGGGATGCTATTGCCTACATCCGCCAACAAAAGCAAATCCCCAATGTTGATAGACTGTCAGGTTACATGAAAAGAGTCTACAATTTAAATCCTCCTGACTTTGAGAGACAACTGAAGTTTGCAGTCAGTGATGAACTCGTAGTTTTGAAAAAAAGTGTTGGCTGTAAGGGTGCAAAAGTAGGAATAGAGCAAGATGGCTACCGCATTCCTGACGAAGAACAAGTAATATTGTTTTTATGTTTTGGAACGGGAATAGATTTTCATTTTTTTAATAATTTTGTCTAAAAGGTACCTTGGTAGCATTTTTGTATCAGCCGATATATGAATTTTCATCTTTCGCTGATGATAACTAGTTGATAGTATCTCTACAGAAAATGGCCCATTACATCGATAATTGAATGGTTATGTTGGCTTGAGCAATGATCCCTCGATCAATTACACTGATGGAATTCAGACCAAAAGTTAAAAAGAAATTTATATCAATCCGTTACGTAGCAAGTGAAATCCATTGTCTGATAAAAATTGCACTTTCCAATCAAAATACTAACAGTTGTTCACAATATATTAGTAGGAAAGTTTTACATAAAATAGCACCACTATTTTTGTTCTGATTGTCAGTTAATAGTCAGACCGGTGGTATCGGGGATTGTTAGTGAATCTCGAACAACAAGCACAGGACCGAACCAGCAATCTCTGGCTCAATTCTTTTGCCTCACAACCATGAACTAACTGTGCATTAGTCGCAGCCACTTTTTAAGCTTGTGTGTATGCATCAAATGAAGGTGTTCAAAAGGATGCTCATTATATCAGTTTATTATGTTTTTTGATTAAGAAATTTTAATGTTTTTTAGAGAAAGGTTGTTATTTTATCTTATAAGTTTAAAAATTCCAGTAAAAGACTACTTTATTTAAGTCAGCAACACTAATATAAATAATGTAAGTTTCAAATTAAGTCTTGTTAACTTATGTATTGAAAAGTTTTATGTTTAATAAATGTTTATATATGTTTAGTTATTTTTCTACAGCATATTTGTATTTTATTTGTTGGAATTTTTTCAAACTTATTTAGGAATTTTTTTACTTTAAAGTCTATTTTATTTAAGTTAATCAGAATATTATCATAGAAATATAAAAAAAATATTAAAAATTAGTAATGAAGCGAATAAAAGGTATAACTTATCACACAGTAAAATATTTAACTTCGCACACTTTTTAAAACATTATGTGTCAGTGAATGAAAACTATATATTGCTAGTTTATTTTTTTTCGTTCAAGAAGTTTTAAAAATTATCAAACACAATTACTAGTAAAATTTTAAGCACAATTTTTCATTATCTTTTCAATTGCGATATCTTTTCATTATTTTCCAATGAAATTGCGTGGATTGAATTTTCACCTTTGATCAATATTAAATCAACGTTAGGATTTTTTTAACCGATTAACGAGGTCGTCTTGTGAATGTTCGGATTACGGATGCAATCACCTATAAGTTTTCGCCAAATCCAATCACAATCATGATTGATCAAGCACATTTCGAGAATCATTGCTACTATGGTAGTTACCCTCAGTTAATTTACAAGTCATTTTGTATATTTATATTGAAACCATGTTTATAGTTATTAAAATACAGTCAAGCCCTGATACAATAACCTCTTGACAGACTGTCTTCAAAGATTGTTATAACCAAATGTTGGTTTTGGATGTATGTGATTTGCAAAAACAAGCAAATGTTAATTAAAATTGAATTGGTCTAGATAGCCCACTTGTAAAATAAGAATTGAAATCCTTTATTATTATTTTTTTACAAGCAAGTAATAACGATCACTCTTTCTTAGTCTTCTTCTCTATCTTTGTTAGAACTTCCTGCTTACAAGTTTTAAAAATGGCTGAAAAACTAAATTTAAAATTCTGTATTCAAAATGCAAGTATTCTATATTTTTTTAGGAAAGAGATGGCCATGATTGGTACTGTTTTGAATGCCACAGAGGTGGAGAAGTTATTCTATGCTCTACTTGTCATAGAGTGTATCATGAATTATGTGTTTCTGATGACTCAGAAACATTTGTTTGTCCTGTTTGTAAAGTGAGTTTCCCATACATATTTAAAAGAAAAAATTGTAGCAATCATAAATATGTTTGTGTTTTTAATAACTGTAAAAGTAATTCATGTATGAAAAAATCTAATTTGATGAATTTATACACTTTGTGCTTTAATCTTTTCTGTTAGAGCCTGAAAAACTAATTGCTTTTCCTTTTTGTATATTCTTTACCAATTGCATTTTTATTTTGGTTTATGTGTTTAGATTGTAACTTGTAACATTATTTTATTGTAAAAGTCGATTTGTTAGGTAGTTAATATTTGTGTACATAATGCACAATAAATTTGCGTAATGTTCCAAGGTTATCATCAATAATAAACCTTCACATTTTGACAGGAAAATCCAGAAAAGTTTGTTGCCACTTTTAAGAAATCTGAATTGAATACTCTACTCTCTTATACTTGTATTAGACTTAAAGAAAAGGTACGTTTTGAATGTGTAACTATGTTGTAAGTTGTAAGTAATTAAAAAGAGATTTTCAAGACTTGTTTCTTTAAGTATTATAAAACTTAATATTACCTATTACCTGTTCTTAATATTATGCTGTTTGAACCTGTTAACATCTCATGTTTTCGAAGTTCAACCTTGTACTGTTATGGTTTATTTTTTATACTTTTCAGTTAGACTTAAATTAATTTTATGCTCATTGGGAAGTCGTAAATCAGTTCTGATATTCTTATAGTTAAGGCCATATAAAGTCCAATATTTTTTTAAAGGAGTCCTTAAACAGCCATAAATTTTGATAAGGCTTTAAGTGGGAACTATTTGTAAAAAAAGTTTGAATTCATAAAAGTTTTAAGCTGATATAATACCTAACATGTAATTTAGGTACAAATATTTAAGTTTATTTTCCTTCTTTTTGCATAATTACTTATTTGTGAATTCCTTGATATATATGATTGCATAAAATGAAGATCTATTAACTTAATTTGCTTTATATACTTAAAGAATTCATAGAAGTCTGTCAAAACTATTAATTATTAAATATAAGCTTAATATATTTGCTAAGTATTTTGCTTAACAAAGCTTTGTTCTGTTTATTAGACAAGGGAGCTGCATCGAATTCCTCATCCTGATGATGAAAAGTGGCGCTACAGTTATCTCATTTATGAGCCTATGGACCTGATAACTATGGAAGATAAAATGAGAAATTGTGAATATGTCTCGTTGGCAGCGTTCTATACAGATGCTCAACAGATCGTCCATAATGTTTCTGTTTATTTTGGAAGTAAGTTTATATGTTTAGTGTAAATAAGTTTCTTTTTTTATTATCTGCAGTCACACTTGTTATAACAAACTGGGTTACAACTGTAAATATTTTATATAATGTCTCAAATTTGGGTCCTTTTGAATCACCCCATAGACATTATTTTTAATTGTTTATTATTTAAAATATTTTCTTAGTAGAGAATTTTATTTTGTTTCTTGAACTGCTGATTGCTTTAGAAGTGAAAGATTATTTTTTTGTCTAATGATTTTATGTTATTGACAAAATTGATAAGCAAGTTTACTTAAGTTTTTAAGCAAAGTATTGTCTAATTGTGTAATGGGTTCTTATTAGTTAACATCAGTGCTTCAAATATCAAAAGAAAAAAATATAACCATTTGGTTATTTTATTTTCTTCAGTTGACATACTTCAATGTATGGAAACTGCTAACTTTCTGAGCTTTCTCCAAAGGAAAGCATGAAAAAGCTAGTCTAAAACTACACCAATATTTTATTTTCTAGTATATAACCGTTAAAAAAAAAGATTTCTTCAAAACTTTAAAACCCTATTTTAGAAATTGTTAAAACCCTAAGAAATTAGTTAAAGTTTCAAATCTTTCCTCTTTAAACATGATAAACAACAGTAAAAGTTTAAACTATGTTTGGTAAACCCCAAAATTCATATGGTTCTAGTTATATAAGTAAATTTCGGGAGTGTTGTTATTCCGATTTCTTTTCTACTTTTTACAATGATATGTTACTTTTTTTAGTGCAAAGCACCATTGCAGAAATGGCTCGCCAAATGTTAATTGACTGTGAATATGACTTATCAGAAATTGTTAGGTGTGCTAGTTGCTACAAAATGTCAAACAGCAAAAATAACAAGCTCTGGTTTTGTCAGCCATGTGTAAGTTGAAAAAATATATATTTTTAATGTTTTAAACCATTTGAATGTTTAATACTTACTTTGAGTGTCTATTGTCATCTTGAGTATCTATTGTCACTCTCTATTGCCCTGGTTTGTGCTGCTTGTTGCTTATGTTTTTTGTGTATTTGCAAAGTTTTGTTCCATATACAGTAGAATATCCGAAATCCGGAACCCTAAAATCCAGACTTTTTTTTCATTTTTCTCAATTAAAAAAAATCGATTTTCTTGAAAGGGAATTTAAAACAAAAATATTCCGATTTCCCAATTTTTTTTATCTCTTATCTTATTTTCGTTCTCTACTTCTTTTTTATTTCTTTCCATAAGAAAATTTCCATCAAGTAACGATACGAATCGGACATGTTGGAAACCGAACCTTGTGGAGAGGGGAGAAAGCGTTCTTAGAAGAACACGAAGTTTCACTCCTTATAGCGCATGCGTGGTTCGCCCTGTGTCGTGGAATGCAAGAAATTCCGGATCGACTTGCGACCTTCAGAAGGTCGGGCTTTGTTAACTTTGGGGATGAATGAAAGGGGTTTGATGACTTAATTGCCCAAAAACCTAAATTACTAAAACAATTAACCTTAAGTGAGATGCATTTTAAAAGAAAATAAACTAATATTTAGTCCTATTTCCTTGGTTTATTCTGTTTACATTGTATTTTTGTCATTATTTTTAAAGAATAATTAAATTTTATCTGGAATCCGGAATTTTCCGAAATCCGGAATCGCCAAAGACCCGGCGATTCCGGATTTGAGATATTCTACTGTATTATATATCTGAACATTTTTTTCCGAAACTTCTTTCTGTAATAATTTTATTGTAAGACAAAATAATTAACCAATCTAACCAAACATTCAAGCTTTAATTTTGTTTGATTGAGGAATTATGAAACATTTACAATAAAAAATTTTCTTATCAAAGAGGGTTTCAATTTTATGCATTAACTTTATAATATTTATAACATGTAGTTACATTTCTGTTAATAGATTTATGTTACTTCAAATAGAGCTAAGAATACACATTAAAAAATGTGTTAGTTATTAATTTTTTTCTTGAAATTTGTTGAACTTAAGAAAAATTACTAAAGCCTTGTTTAGTAAGATAATGTAATAAACTTCGCTGCAGCATCCCTTTACTATATCTACATATGCTTCTCGGCTATGCAAGGCTGCACAATCTAGTATTCTAATGCATTCTGTATCTACTTACCATTTGATACGCATATGCATCTTAGCAATGCGAGGCCTCACTAGCCAGAATGTTAACTCCGTCGAAAACGCCAGAAATTTGGCTTTTCATAACAGATCGTGGATTTTATGTTGTTGGGATAATAAGGACTTAATATTAATTAATGTGTTTAAATTGAGCTATTTGGTGATATGTTTTAAATTACTAACTCTTAGAAAATTAAATAATCAAGGAGGCCAACATGGCCGCTCTCCTTGTTCCTAAAAGTTCACACCTTTTCTCTTTAGCAGTTAGATGTTACGGCTTTCGTCATGTTGCGCTCCAATCTTGGCGTGCATATTGCCCAAATTGACGACCAGATCTTACAAATGTCTTATTTAACTCATTTACAACTTAGTGAAACGTTACTAACACTTTCTGATTAGAAAAGTTAATTTTAGGTTTTTTTATAAAATGTTTTTCATGTAACTTACTTTACCCTACATAAAAGTCCCGAATAGGGCTACAGTACATTTAGCTTGTATTGTTTTAGAGAATGTAGTTCATTTGTTTAATATTTTTTTCTCACGAACTGTCATTTAATTATGTTTTAAACATTCTCTATTAAGATCTTCTGATATCCGGCATCCATTTAAATTGGTGTTTTATTTTATAATCCTACTACTACACAATTTATTTTAAACTTAAAGAACTGAAATGGTTTGATAGATTACTTGAAAATCTCTTTTCAGTCTTTGTTTATAGGTATTAGTCGTTTATTTTCTGTAGATAAAGTTGTATCTAGGTCCACACGATTTCAGAGGGGTTTTTTTTATAAAAAAAAAGGTTTAAAAAAAACCTAGCAAAAGTTTTCCAGCTGTTAATTTTAAAGGCATTTTGTGTTTAAAACAGTGTTATGGCAAACAATAAATAAAAAATATAAATAGCTTGTTTTTTCATTTATAACACCAAAAAAAATGCCTTTTTTGGGCTTGAGACTTGTATTGACAATCGCCCTAAATTTTAAGGGTTAGCTTTTGCAATTTCTATTAGTAAATCATACTTTTTAATATACAACTGTTTGAAAAATCTGTTTATGCATAGAATACTTCTCAAGGATTTTATTGTGGTGTTGTGTTTAACTTAGATTTTTGTTAAACATGGTTTTTGGCACTAATTTCATTTTAGATAACATGACCCTTTTATTGCAGAAAAGTCTCCAATAATTTTATAATTATTTAGGATCCACCTCATGAACTGGTGTATGCAAAATTGAGGGGATATCCATACTGGCCAGCGAAAATTATTAAAAAATATGATACCTGGTATGATGTAAGGTTTTTTGGAGCCAAACACCAGAGGTATTATGTTTTTGTTTTAAAAGTGCTAATGAGAAATATTCATGTGTTTTCATTTATATTTTACTTAGTTTTAAATGTAAATTTTTAATAGTTTTTTCTTTTATTAAAAAAAAATCATATTTACTAACTCCTTTGCTGTTTTAAATCGGCAACTACTTGAAAAAAATCTCTTTGCACTTTATATTTTTAACCCTTTCAGTCCCACTGATGCCATTTGGCATCATCACATTTCTGATCATAATTAAAATTAAGTAATATGGCCTGCATCTATTAGGATTAATAAAAATATTTTCTAACAGAAAAAAGTTTGAAGAAACCAATGATGTGCTTTTTGATATCATAAATAGCTATAGACGATCCAAAATTTTTCTCTAAAATGATGATTCCAACTTGTCTTTGGGACTGAAAGGGTTAATGAAATATTTTTATCCAAACTAGTGAATCAAAATCCTTGAATAAATGAAAATAACGTGTATGTGCAGATAACTTTTTTCTGAAAATCAATAAATAACTTTTTTATTATCGATCTATAATTAAGCCCGATCGATCTATAATTATTTAAAAGTAAGAATACCTTCTTACTTTTGAAAGCTTCAAATCCACAAATTATGTTTTATACCTCTTAAAAACAATTTTGCTTTTCATGCAGAGGGCAAATCGATCTCGGCTTCGTGAAGCCAATCAGCACAAGTTACAAGAAGCTGGGAGTGAAGAAAACAGCTTCGTTCGATCGAGCTTACAACGAACTACGTCACCACATGCGTCTGGTGGAGGAAGCCTCCAAAAAAGACCCTTCGGCCAAGACCCAAAGTCCAACAAAAGTTTTGGAGGAGGTGAATGGGGTTGCAATGCAGGACTCGCCTAAACCAAAAAATGGCCCGGGTCGCAAAAGGAAAAGCACAACGACCCCTGCTGCCGCCAAAGCTCCCAGTGCAAAGAAACCAGTTACAGTTCCTGTTAAGAAGAATAAGAAGTTTTATCAAGAATCTCCGACGTCGTCGTCACCAAAAAATAATAATGAGGTATATTAGTTTTGTCTGCTTAAAAACTTTTAAAGTTAGTTATTCCCAAATGAAACTTTTTGAAGTATATTTATAGTGTTTGGAAGAAAACAATCAAACACTTAAAAAAAATTTCTTTCGTTCTGGAGCAGAGCAAAACTAGTTTAACTTTGGATCAATATATACAAACATGTTTTTTATATGAATTTTATTTGAGAGTTACTGCTTATCTGGAAAACGAACTGAATAAAATTTTGTGATATCAAAGAGGGTTTCAATTTCCCCTATTAACTTTATAATATTTATAGCATGTAGTTACTTTTCTGTTCATACATTTATGTCTATCCAAATAGAACTAAGAATGCGCATAAAAAAATAGTGTTAGTTGTTAATTTTTTTCTTGGAACTTGTTGAACTTAAAAAAAATTACTAGAGCTTTGTTTAGTAAGATAATGTAAAAAACTTCGCTGCGCTTCCCTTGATGAGGACATTTCTTGAAGAGAAAAAGTTGTACATAAATTTTTGTCCTGTAATTCTACCTGTTTGCATTTCCCCAAAAAAGTATTACATATTTCATGAATTGGTTCACAAGAGCCGCACAATATTCAAGAGCCGTCTAGTGAAGAAATTTGGCTGGTTCTCTCATTTAAACTGATTTTATCATTAATGAATTTATGAAAATAGCATGAAAATTATTAAAAATCATCTTTGGTAACTATTTGTTTATTTAAGCTCATCTGCCTTTAGAAAATACATAAAAAGTCCTTGAATTTATCCTAAAGCTTGTAGTTGTAGTCTAATTTTAAGATTAAAAAAAAAAGGTTTTTCCTAATGCTAAATAAAGTATATTTTATTTTTAGGATGCTGTTATATCAGAAGACCATAATTTTGTTTCGTCATCAAGTCAAGAGACAGTCTCTCATTCTTCTATTGGTGTGCAAACGGATAAAGAGGTAATGCTTTTAATATTTTCAGTATTCTTTACCAATTTTTTTCATATGTTATGAATATTTTTAGATTATATAAGTTATTTTTTTGAAGATTTTAAAAATTATTATTTTTGTTATTCTGACTATATGTTGATTGCAACCGTGCATGATAAGTAGCATTATCATTTTATTGTGAAGAAAAGTGTACAGTGATTTTTTTATACTTAATTTTGTTTGTTTTGTTCACTCAAATTATAGAAATACTGGTTGGGATTTATAAAAGTCTATATTTTCTTATTTAAAAATTAAATGGAATTTTATATTATTGTGTCGAACTTGCATGAAATTTGTTACTATCCAAACTTAAAAAAAAGATTAATTTTCAGAATTGTTTCTGTTACTGTCTATGTTGTAATATTTGAGACAATCCCCAATTCTTTGAATGGGGTTTTCAAATTGCAGGCTCTGCAGCTCCCATACTTTCAGACTTAACATTTCAGGACTGACCGTTAACACAACCCTACACTAATATATATTTTTTACTTGTCTCATCCAGAAGGCAAAGATCTTTTATTGCAATATTATACAAATAAAAAACTTCTTCAGACTTAACGTATTGTAATAAAAATACGTAATTCATCACCAGCATTACTGTTTCCTTTTTATTTAAGACAACCAGTGACTTTTTATGAAAGTTGATACTTATAAGTGTGCTCTATCTTGGCATGTTTTTTGTGTTTATTAATTAGAGATATAATTTTTTTTATCGGCAATAAGATTGTGTTTATTTTCCAAAGAAGATTTTTTTTCTCTATGTATGAATGCTAAATTTTGTGGATTTTGCATGAAGTAGCGTATTGCCTGTCTAGTGAAAAGGTATTTAGAATAGAAATGTGAGCTTTGAAGTAATCTTCTCTTTCACGTTTAAGCTCGTAGAACCGGAAGATAGTCTTTTGGACAAAACTATAAGCGAGGACACAAATAACAAACCTACGAAAGAGTGTGAATGCCGCGCCAAGTATGACAAACTTATAAAAGAACTTCAGGTTCAATTGGAAGATGAACACAACGAGGACAAATCGAAAGCACTTAAAGAGTTTTCTGAAAGGGTTAGTGATGAGCTTATTGTTGAATTGTACAGGGCTCCCGCAGACCGTTGATTATTTTAAAATTTAATTAATTTTTAATAATTTTTTGTGGAATAAAAGATGTTAGCCCTTAATTTTATATTTGATATTGGAAGAGGTCTTGGTTTTTGTTCATTTGGTTCTAAAAAAAGACTTGCTTTTTTATGTTATTTGATTAAAAGTATTGGTTTGCTCATGATTAATATTCCAGTTTTAATTAAAAGCCAATTTCAATTAAGTGTCAATTATTTAAAGTTTTCAAATTGGTGCATGTCTATCAAATGGACACATTCATGATATTAAATCTTGAATTTCAAGTTAAAATCATTTCATTAATTATAGATGAAAAATAATTATTCATCTATAATTTATTAATTGATAGTATATTTTATTATTAATAATAAAAGAGGTTTAGAAAGCCATTATAATTGTGGGAGCCCTGATTGTAACAATGAAGTAGATAGACTTTCGAAACACTTCAGCTATGTTTTTAATTAGTGCCAAACATTGCTAGTGTTTTGAAATGGAAGAGAGAGTGGTGACAATTGTTTCAGGAAAAAGTATGTTTTCTTGAAAATAAAAAAGGTTGTTCATGAAGGATTCTTTAACTCTAAGAAATCCTATATTTAATTTGGTTGTTTAAGGTAATTGGTAAAATTTGCAAAGGTATTTTGTAATTTTTTTGTTTTACTTGTATTTATTTTTTTATTGTTAATACCTGGTGTTTTATATATTTGTTTATTACTGTACTTACCTGTCTAATGTCTTCTGTAGATTTCTTATTTATATTATTTAAGTTTACTCTTTTGTTGTATACTTAAAAAAAATATTTTGCCACCTACCTTTTTTTATAAATATATTGATATTTAATGATTATCTAATAATTTGCGTTGTAATCTGCTCAGATTTATTGTTTATTAGAAATTTTATTAAAAAAAGTTCAAAATTATAGTTTTGGTCCCTTATTTTCTTTTATGTTCCCTTATTTATTTTTATCTTAGCTTGATAGATTTTTATGCAAATTATTGTTAAACTAAATTTTAAAAAAAACTTAAAATTATTATTTGAATATTACTTAAATCGTTATAATTAAATTTGAAGCTGCACTTTTTCAAGTTTGCTTTGTTGCCACTCTTTCAATGTAGTTTTGAATGACAATTTGAATGAATGTGTTGCTTAAATATATTAATTTATACACTGTTTTATTTTTCTTATAAAAAACGACCTAAAAGCTTTTTTGTCTACTATATATTTTGGCGAGTTTATAAAGAACTACGTTTTCATGCAAAATTAACTTATACATGGAAGTCTGTACTCTTCTAGTTAATATTCATGTTTATTGCATATAAAGGCTGTGAATGACACTCTTTATCTATATATAGACACATTATCGGTACTAATAAAATGCTTAATTATTATGTTATATGTGTGGGAATCTGGTTTAACATTTTGCTTTTTTTGAAAAAGTGTATATATAATTAAATTAATATTGTTTAATAAATATTTGCGCACCAAATACTAAATATAGTTTATTAAACTATCAAAGTTAAAGTGCACATGTAGGTAAAGCAAACAAATTAATGTTTATTTAGCTTACTACTATATATAGAAAAGTAACATTTGTGTTGTTTTAAGATGAATATTTTTTGTTTAGTGTGAAATGAAGTGAGAGCTTTTTTTTAAAAAAAACTATTAGACATTGTGTATAATATTTTAAATGTCCTGTAATTTTTGCATACTTTCGTTTAAAAAGCAGTGTTCTACCATTATTGATACACAAGGCAATAAATAGTTATATCTGTATAAACTAATTGCAATTGGTTTTAATTTTTCACAAGAAGGTTTAGAATTTTTGCATTGCATTTCTCCAGCTATATATACATAATTGTATACACTTGCACTTTTGACTTTATATGTTGTTTTTAAATTCACAGTTTCCACAAAAGGGACCGTTCATCCCAAATTGTTATATAAAAATTTGAGAATTCAATCTTACCTATGTTTTCACAGGGTTTCCTAATATTTACCTTTTTCTTAAAACATTTAAGGCACCGAATTTAGGGAAATGCCATGTACATGCTACAGATGTTGTGTTTATTATCAGTAGTTTGAAGTATTTACATTCTTGCATAATGACACATTTGCTTTATCTTTTAACCAATACATATGTAAAATTGTATCGCTCCAATTGCAGAATATACTTAGGTAGGAAACAATTTAATTTCATTCAAATTATTATTTTTTATTTATTGGTTGTTTTTTACTTGCTATATACCTAGTTAAAGAAATTACATGTTATGTTATTATAAAAATTCTTATAATAATAATAATAAAAAAAACTTACACAATTAACATCCGAGTGTGCATGCTGGATTTTGGGACACTAAGATAATTTTTTAAATTCCTAACTCATTTTGTTTCAAGATATTGAGTCGGTAAAGTGCTATTTTAATCAAGCTAAATTGTTAACTGTATTAAGCTAATTAAAAATTGTTAGCCCTAAAATCCGTCAGCAATAGGCACAGCTCTTCCCGGCTTAACATTATAAAAGGTAAAAACTCCAGGGGGGAATAATTACAACTCATAATAAATTTTTTCTTAAATTTGATTAAAAAAAATTTTATGAAAAGGTTACTGATTAAATTCACAGTTTTGCCAAAAGATACCATTTCTCTCAAATTGGTAAATAAAAAATAATTGAACATTCATTCTTTCCTATGTTGCTGGGTATTCTGATATGTAGATAGCAAGTAAAAAAACTACTGAATCAATAACAATTTTGTAATTTTAATAAAATTAAATTCTTTTCTACCGAATCAATGTGTATGAATCAAATGGAAAATGAAGCCATTAAATTTTACATTTGTAGTAGCTAAAAGATTAAGCAAGTTTTTCATTATGCAGTGATGTAAGTAATTCAAGCTACTGGTGATAATAAACAATGTTTTAGCCTCATTTATCAGGAAAATCTTCATTTCAGCTTACTGGTGAGTTGGAGGCAGAGAAACAAAAAAGCGTCTCGGCTGCGATTGATAAATTGAAACGTGAGCACAAAGAAGCCCAGCGCAAGGCAGAAGAATCAAGAAAAGAAGCGCATGAGCTTCAGGTGGTGAAAATGATTGAACAGCACCGACTAGAGATTTCAGAAACTAAGAAGAAGCAGTGGGTGAGTAACATTTAAAAAAATAATAGTTTTTATGAATTCTTTTAGGGAGACTAGGCTCAAAAATTTATAATTAAAAAAAAAAGGATTTATAGAGTGGGATAATATTTGGAACGTTACTTTTAAAATGGTATATTTTGGTAGTTTGCTTTGGTTGTTTTTGGTTTTGGTTTGTTTGTCACTTTTATTTAATGTTTTGTTGAATTTGTTTTTCGAATTACCAAGGAAAAAAATCTAATTGTGAGTTTTTTTGTTTGAGTTAAACTGGATTTTCGTGAAAGCGATATCTGGGCAAGAGAATTTTTAGCATTAGTTCAAAGTTTTATAGGCCGGCGAAAGGCTTTCAGTTCTTCTTAAGGGTGTTCAGTATGTTGTATATTGGTAATGTTAAATTGGCCAATTTCAATGTACCTTTTCACAATAACTACTGATCAGATCATCTTAAAAATTTCTGTGTGTATTATACCAACCTTATATATTAATCTGAGGTTAAAAGTTTTTTTAAAATAACTGTTAGATTTTTTTTAATAAAATAAGTTTTAAAGAACCCAAAAAATCATGAAATTTCTCACTTTTTTGCCCCATAACATTTTTTTCACTTTTAGTTTTATTAAAATTCATAACCTCAGATTAATCTATACTACGTATTACATCATATAAAAAAAAGTTTGCGAGAAAACCTAGCATAGTTTTTGAGAAAAGGTACATCGAAGTTCAAAAAATCAAGTTATGAGAAAAACGCGTTTAAAGTTTTTATTGTTAACCCATTTCCTTACGAAGCCATGACATTAAAATGGCTTTTAATGTCAAAAATAGTTTTCCAATCGTCTTGATACTTTGTGACATTATTAATAAAGGTTGTAATAGTATTTTAAGCCAATAATTTTTGTTTTGATTTTTTCACCGATTTGAGAGTATTGAACCCCCTTAAGAAAAATTTCACGTTAAACGAGTTCATGTTAACGAGGTTTTACTGTATTTTGTTTGGTTGTTTAAGGTAATTGGTAAAATTTGCAAAGGTATATAATAACTTTTGTTTTTGTTTTGGTTTCACTACCATCTTTTCATGTTTTAATATCTAATATTATATATTTATTACTGTACCTATCTCCTTCTAATTTTCTTTCTTTGTTTATGTTACTTAAATTACTCTTCTTTGTGCTTTGTTTAACATTGTTTGTTACATTTTCATTTAAAG
This sequence comes from Hylyphantes graminicola, assembly GCA_023701765.1. Taxonomy (NCBI): domain Eukaryota; kingdom Metazoa; phylum Arthropoda; class Arachnida; order Araneae; family Linyphiidae; genus Hylyphantes; species Hylyphantes graminicola. Next base: position 50,982,270 of record CM043116.1, read on the forward strand.
TTTTCTTTAAGACTCAAAACAGGATTATTGCTTAATAGTTTTTTTAACCCTTTCAGTCCCAATGATGCAATTTGGCATCTTCATGTTTCTGATCATAATAATAATAATAATAATAATAAAAAAATCGGGCTGACATCTATTGGGATAAATAAAAAAATATTTCTAGTAAAAAAACAGTTTGAAGAATCGAATGATGTGCTTTTTGTTATCATGAATGGCTATAGACGATCAGAATTATTTTTTCTAAAATGATGATGCCAAATTGTCATTGTGACTGAAAGGGTTAAACATGGCATGGGTTGGATTTATCTCATCATTTATTTGTTTAAAATTAATACTATTTAAATTTACATAGTTCTGTTGTGTCTGCTCTGATTTCTGTGTTTTGAATACTTTCCAGTGCTACAACTGTGAATCTGAAGCTATTTACCACTGCTGCTGGAACACATCCTATTGCAGTGTCGAATGCCAACAGGTGCACTGGCATAAGGAACACAAGCGCACATGCAGAAGGAAGCGGTAAAGGGCAGTAACTAGCAGCCTGCAAGCACACATATTGTTCTTTTAACTATCATAAGGACATAGGGTTGTCACTAGACCCAGAAAACATCAAAATCGGAAAAGGAAAAAGTCAATGAAATTTCCCAAACTAATCTAGAATTATCATTATATTGTGACTTTGACAATTGAAGAGCTAAGTGGAAGAACGTGCTAAGAGACATTTTTGAAAAAAAATTGATATTTTTGTGTCAATGAGCATATTACAACTTCTTTAGCGATAACAAGTTTCTCCTTTGTCATAAACTTTAAGTTTAGTACATTTTTGACGCTTTATAAGTACTGTTTTAACCCGGATCCGAGTGCAAACGAAAAAACTTAAAAGCTTATTTTCTCGTTTTCACCTTTTTGTCATTTAGCACATTCTTCCACTAAGCTCTTTAATTTTTTTTATACTTTCCAGGACCATGCCAAGAGGGTTGAAATGTAATTATCTTGTATTGTCAAGAAATGAAATTTTAAATCTAAAAAAATGTTTCTAGGCTTCACCGTTATATTATATAGACTATTATTAACTTGTTGCTGTATACTTAAAATGCTTTTAAAATTTGCATTGTTTATCAATCTTTGAATTTGTATGGAACCTCCCGAGCGTTAGATTCAAATGAATGGGCAGTTTGAAGGTCTTAAGGAAAGTATTGTCAACTTCAAACTACTCATTTAAATGTTCTGGGAAGTGGCAGCCCTTAACATCATTGTAGCACATCAGTATGATTATACATTGTGTAATGTTTCATTAATACACGTTAGCATTTCAGCTCTTTCATCAGGAGTGTTTCATTGTAGCTAAAACCATCTGGTTGTCGGGATATATTTTTCATGTCATTGCAGAGAAACGTAACCATCATTGCATCTTTCTAGACTTTAATGTCTATTTTATTCTGATCATGGGTGAAAGTTTTCTGTCATGTGAAGGATTTTCGTTAGGTTTTTATTTTCAAACGCAAAATTGACAAATAATAATCTAGAATTATTATTGTGATTTGGAATTTTTTTTATACTTTCTAGAACCATTTCGAGAGGGTTGAAATGAAATGCCTTTGTACTGTCAAGAAATGAAAATTTGTGCATAAAAAATGTTTCTAGACTTAACCATTATATTAAAGAGATTATTATTTAAATAATTATTCAATTGCAGCTTGTTGTGGTAACTTAGAATTCTTTTAAAAGCATTGTTTATTAATCAATACATATTTAAGCCTTCCCAACATTAGATTCAAATGGAAGTTCAGATTGTCAATAATTTTCGCACTTTGGTTAACAATTAGTGAAGAGTTTGACCATCATGAGGAACCCCATCATGAATGTCAGTTGCGACAAACTGTTTTCCTCTTTTTTTTTTTAAAGTATATTTCAAATCGAAATCCTGTAAAGTTGTTGCATAATTTTCAAAATCCCTACTTATCACCATAGTCAATAAAAAAGTTTTGTTATTTAAATAATGTTTTGGATCACTTTCATCCATGATTGTGGGTTAAAACATGTATGCATTAATCTGTTGGAATTTTAGAAGTTATTTCATTGTTTACAATCACCATTAGTGCACTTTCAATTAAATGTTAAAGTTTTATCTGGTGTTGCAAAAGTTTAAAAAGCTTTAAGTATGTTTACGTCCATTAGCAAGATTAAGTATGCAATAAGAATGTTTTCATTTGCTTTTAGAATTTGAACAAAATGTTATTGTAAGGTAACAAAAGTGCTTATATTATTAAGAAAGTTCTTGCTCAAAGGGCATAAGTCACAACTTTGGTGATTGTGCCCTTTTAATTAAAAACGATTTATTGAAGCTTGCATTGTTTTGGCATTTATAGTATTTTCTCTCTAATAATTAGTTCAGTATTCAAATTGTATGTAGTTTGTAATTATAATTTGAATTTTTCTGTCATGATGTTCTGTTGGAAGTACAGTAATTAGTTATGTTATCAATCAATTACTTATGTGCTTTTGTTCCTTAAAAGCATGAAATTTGAGTTTCAATCTAGAAAATACTTATTCTGTTATTAGTATGATGATTATTAATGTACTGTAATCTGATATGGATTTGTATGTGTAGATAACTATGCAATACTCTTTTACACATTAGTGCACAAATATTAAGAAAGAATCAAGTAATGTAAAATTAAAACTCAAGATGATAGCATTGTGATATTTATTTGTTAGAATCATGTACAGAACATTTTATTGTCACACGTTTTTGGCATCATTTTTTAGTTATATATTTTCACAGTAAGCTTTACACAAAGCAAAAACTTGAATTATTTAAGTATAAGGTTGATGCATACAAAATTCACTTGGTAGTTAAAGTCCAGCTGTTGTTAGAAAATGGTAAATTTGGGGCATATTACTTTAATTCTTATTTTTTTTTATATAAGTAACTAAGATGTATTATAAAATTTAAACGATTAAGAATAATAAGGATTTTATTTATAAAAATTTACTTACTTAAAATTTGTGGACTTGTAATGCTTATTTGTAAATTATTATGACAAATATCGGCAATAATGATTAAGCCAAACTATTATGCAAGAATACATATTTGTATGTTATAACATATATAAAGGCTTTATGGTTTGTTTGAATAATAGTCTCTATCAATATGTTAATTTAAAAATGAAAATAGATTTCGATTAAATAAGCTCAGGAAAAAAGTTGTTTACTGCTAGATATCTAGCTTGATAAAAAAAGTTTCTGTAGAATATCACGAGGAACACAGTTTTTAAGGTTATTTATTTAATTTGCTGTTTGGTTGTCCTGACTGATGCCTATTTGTAGCATGCGTTTAAAATCCTAATGTATGGTTCATAATTTATTGACCGTGGAAGCTGTTTTGGTTGACATTTCAATTAGCCAAAAATGGTACAAATATGCAGTTATTGGTTATTTATTAGAAAAGGAGTATAATTCCATGCTTTCTATATTATATTAAGGATCTAATTAAAAACTTTAAAACATAAAAAAAATCTGTTGATAGTTTTATTCAAGTCAAACTCGGCAAGGGTCCTCAAAAATGAATGTTCGATGGTACTAAAATAAGTTTTATTCCAATTCTTTGTGATATACGGTTTATAAAAAGAGAAAGAAAATCTTTTTATGTGCCATAATTAGTGTGAATGTAAAATTAAATTCAGAATCTAATGCTAAGTTCTTTACAAAAGTATAATATTATTTCTGCTCCGATTATTTAATGGAGTTCTTAAAAAAAAAAAAAACCACCTAGTTGGTTCCAAATAAGTTCTTCACCTGGAAATCTAATACAGTATAAGGTACTTAACAGAAATTGCTTGTTAATTCTCAGAAAAGTAGTCTGTATCAGAAGCTTTGGAAAATATGTTTTAGTAGCATTTAAGTCTTATTGGTTTTAAATATTTGGAGGCATTATATGACAAAGTCTGTTACAATGCCTTTTTATACACAGGCAATTTAGGTATCTAGGTTTTTTTTTTGCATAATTATTGTTCTTGTGAACTTCAGTATTGATTAATAAAAAGTAATTTGTTAATAATTTCGTAATTGTTTTTGTTTTGTTAAAGATACAAGTTGCATTCAATTTAATTATAAATTTATTTGTTGTGCAAAATGTCAGTATTTTGCAAATTTTGTTTTTAAACTGACGTTGCATAAAAAATTAATATTACTAATTAAAATTTTATGGAGAATGTAATAATAATATCGCTGCTTTAAGCACTCATAGTGAAGCATAGTATTATATTCAAGGGTATTTTTGAAGCTTTTTTTATTGCATTATGGATTTGCTTATCAAGTATTATTATTACCGTACAAATGTTTGCTATGTTATAAAATCAAAATCTTATCTACTATGTATTTTTTATGTGCAAAAATGGATAGCCATATTTAAAAAAGAGTGAATGGTTTATAATACTCACTAGTAGAAGTTATGTTTCTTATTATTTTTTTAGGCTTTATGTTGTATTTGAATTTCTTTGTACTTAGTGTAGTTTTAGATCAATCACTACACATAGGAGCAAATATTTTCTTTATTTTTGTTATTATGTTGTAAAATTTATTCTAGCGAAAATAGATTGGTTTTGAATGTCGAGTTTGTTTCTGTAAACATTGCTTTACCATTACATGTATTCAGATCTTTTGTATATAACTGTCATTATTCATTGGCTTTTTGAATAAAATATAATGAAACACTTTGTTTTTAATTTTAGCTCTACTGAAGATTTTTTATTTATCTATTTCTCCTTTTTTATTGGTCGATTCTGAGCACATTTATATTATTTGTAAACTATTGTAACTTAATATTAAATTAACTTTTTTTAGGAATTCAATTATATAAAAAAAATGAAGTACTTGGTCTATTTTTTTAAACCCTTTCAGTCCCAAAAATTTACTACACTACAGAAACATCTGATATTCACAAAATAAGCTTATTTTAGGTCAAAAATAAGAGTTATTATAAGAAAAAATCATTTGAATTTCTTATATGGTTTTTTGAAATAATGCAAAAAATTTGTTAACTGTGGAAAACAGCGAAATGAAAATATATGCATTACCTAAAAACACTTCGAGATTTATATTTTAAGGCATCTGACCATATTATTAAAAAAAATTAGTAATTATTTTAACCGAAATAGTTTAAATTGTGTTTTAAATATGTGGAACTGAAGTGAACTTTTCAAAAATCGTAGTTCTGACTTCTATTGAGATTAATGTAAAATATTGTCTAATAGAACAAAGTGTGAAGAATCGAATGATGTGTGTTTGGATGTCGTACCGGGACATAAACATTTGGGAGAAAAATATTGAAAGTGATGATGTCAAATGGCATCACTGGGACTAAAAGGGTTAAAGGGACTATTATTGAAAATTCATGAGTTTAGAAACATTTTCTCCAGTATGCCAATTTGTCAAATATATAGCTTTTAATAAAAGCTGTATAAAAACTTAAACGCTGGATTAATCTTTCATTTGCTTCTTTAAATTCTAGCCTATTCAAATGCACTCTTCAAACTAATTTTTTAAGACTTATTTTCTGTCCAATGTCCGTTTTTTTGCATCTTTTTAAAGCTGTCTTCACTTTGATTCGTTTATCCTAACTTTATATTTCTATTGCGTATTTAAACAGTCCTATATTTGTCACACTTTTACAGGTTTAGTTTCATTAAATATGGGCTTCATTTGACTACCCAAAAAAGTTCAGACGGATACATAGATAATGAAGTTAATTGCATCGATACAACGATAGCTACCTTCCTTTTATTTCTATAAAAAGTAAAATAATATATTCACTGACACCAAAATTTAAATTTTTTCAAAACTCACTTAGCACGTCCTTCAATTATAAACTAGGGGTGTGATAAACCACACCACGCGACTTTCAATTACCACTCAATAATAGATATTTTAGATATTTAGTTTCAGCTGTCCGTTCTGCACTTACAATTTTGTTTGAAAATGTAATGGTTCTATCTAACTCGTTATATTATACGTGTTCAAAGTTTGAAATACGTAGTCTATTTGATTTTCAGCAACACCTTTAAAACCTAAGTTCTATGGCAGCTATGCCGCCTCGGTGGCTGAATGGTTAGTGTACTAGCCTTTGGAGCTGCTGAGGTCGGGCTCGAATCCCGGTCAGGCATGGATGTTTGTGACAGTCAATAAATGTTGTTATTTGTCGATTGTTATTCATTTCTTTGTTACTGTAAAATTTCTTTCTGTGTCTGTCCCACTTGACGAAAGCTTATAAGCGGTTCCATGAACAAGCACACGGGCTGGAATATATGTGTATCATACCATACCATGGCAGCTATTCTTTTCACACACTCGACCTCGAACACCTATAGTCATATATGAGTCCACTAAACACTGAATACGAAAACTAACTGGGGCTGGGGAGCCCAGTCGGTTAGGCACTCGCCTAGCATGCGAAAGGTCCCAGGTTCGGGTCGGGGCATCGCTAAAATAACTGCCGGCCTATAAATGGCCCGTGCAGCCAAAAATGTCCGACGAATAATACCCCATACCCCGTGTAAGGGAGTGCACGTTAAATATCCTACAAAGTCCTAACGCTGCGTACGATGTCGCCCTTAACGGTTGCGTTGGGTGCCTATTCAGGTGTGGCTCTTCACTTGACTGTGGTTCTAAAATACGACGCCCGTCGCCAAAAAGCCCTCGTGTAGCTCTAGTGCGACGATAATTCAAATCTAACCTAAACTAACCTCGAACACCTTATTATGACCGCCTGTTGGAACTCGCTTACTAAATGTGAAGTCTGTAGCTCATTTATTAAAGTTTTTTTTAACACACAGTCTGACACACGGACCAATGTTCAAAAACCACTTGCTTAGAATCAGCTCAATCCTTACATGTGTAGAAAACACAAAATTTAAATTTTGGATTTTCAACTTTATCTCAATGCTTTCATTATCTATATCTTACATTCTATATTAGTCAAAGTAATAACAAAATGCAAAAATTTAGAATCTTTAAGTTCCTCCCCCCCCCCCCCCCACACACACACTCAGATTCTCTCGTGGAGCTCTTGTGCGTCATACATTCAACCAAACTAAACCTCGATAATTTATTCTGTCTCCTATTTATTATGACGTTTGTAATCATAGTTGTTCATTTTACGAGGAAAACTATTAAAGATCAGGATTTCAAAACTACGACTGAATTAATTTAATGTAAGAAATTTTCGATGGCTTTAAAATAAATACTTAATCGCAACAAATAAACACTTCTTCCGCTCTTCTTCACAAATTACTTCTTCAGCTAAGCATCAAAAAAATTTCCAGAACATACTTTTGTAATTGTTCTTGTTATAAGTTATTACTGTTTTGACTAGGCCTCTTCTTAAGAGGGATTGTCATTGCACATAGGCGCCGGCTCCATAGGGCCTGAGGGGGCCCGAGCCCGCGCTCAAAAATTCGTTTGGGTCGGCGGAGCCCCCCAATAATTTAAGAAAATTATTAGTTATATTATGCATTGTAAAATCACAAATATAAGTTGTATTTTTTTTATTTCCATTGTTTGACTATAATTACCTGTGATATTATTAATATCACTTAATCGAACCTTAGCGTTTTCGCCATTCTGTTATTTTTGTTAGTCTACGGCGTTGCCGTTACCAGTAATTTTCATCTTTCTTTTGCCGTACCTTATCGTCAAACTCAAGGGATTAGTTTCCTGTGAATTGCTGGTGGCGATCTTAGTCGTGCTTTTCGTTTCCACCGTAGTTAGTTTTCGGTTAGGTTAGGTTTGAATTATCGTCGCACTACAGCTACACGAGGGCCATTGGCGACGGGCGTCGTATTTTAGAACCACAGTCAGGTGACGAGCCAACACCTGAATAGGCACCCAACGCAACCGTTAAGGGCGACATCGTATTCAGCGTTAGGAATTTGAAGGATATTTAACGTGCACTCCCTTACACGGGGTATTATTCGTCGGACATTTTTGGCTGCACGGGCCGTTTATAGGTCGGAAGCTATTTTGGCGATGTCCGGACCCGAACCTGGGACCTTCCGCATGCTAAGCGAGTGCTTAACCGACTGGGCTTCCCAGCCCCAGTTAGTTTTCGTATTCAGTGTTTAGTGGACTCATATATGACTATATTTTATTCGTTTACTAGACTTAGTGTCAGTCAGACGGTCAACATTTGCACCTTTTAAAGAAACTCTAACCCTAATAATGGTATTTAAAACCTAGAACAATAGTAAGAGTCTTTATTAAATAGAGAAATAAATGCATACATATTAAAACCCGCTATTTACATACTTTTTGACTAAAAGTATTAGGCACTCTGCATTAACTGTATTAGCATTAACTTTGATGTATTGCTTTAATTTAATGAACCCCGAGCCTTAGTCAAAGTCAAAGTAATTAGCTATTTCACTTATTAATATGATATAAAATACAGTAGGACCCCCGGGAACACATGGGACTTGAAGGGTGTCGAGTTTCGTCGTCAGTGATGGGTTGCATCAGTACATCAGTCGAGTTTCCTACATCAGTGATGGGTTGCACGTACAGTAATAGTGTATGAGCAAAATTATTACTGTAAAATAATTTAGCTTTTCACGAAAATACCGTGCGTGCTTATGTTTTATTTCGTTTTTCAAAGCCAAAAAAATGCTTGTCGAGTTTCCCGGAGCATCGAGATTTCGGGGTTCTATAATGAATATTCAGCATATGACTCTAAAATGCTTAAAATACTTTAAATCTCACTCATTTTCTTCTAAATTTAGAAAATTTTCCGGGCAAGACCCCTGGTATGAGCCCCCCAATATTTTTTATAAGTCGGCGCCTCTGTCATTGCATACATATGCATTAGTTTTAAAATCAGCTTTTGCAAAAGAATTGTTTTGTCACACTATTCCATTTTCATAGGCATGGGAATCATCATAACATCAATTTAAAACAAAATAAAAAAGAAAATAACATCCGCTTATTTAATTATTAATTGATAAAATTTTAAAGTAGCGTCGCTATCTTTTTATATTTTTGGCATTTTAAAATTTCAAAAATTCTATTCTAGGTAGCATTTTATTATTATTTCTAGATAGCATTTTCGTATCAAATTTGTTTCATTTCGACGTTATGTTGATTACCTTTTATCTATGGAAAAAGGGTTTAACATGGCAATTCAATACTTTTGCTGAAGTTGCGATTATAAGGCTAATGCATTATGGGACTGACAATCCCTCTTAATTGATTTAAAATTTCTTTTTAAAGTAGTTTTAATTTTATTTGAATTTTTTTCCTAAATTTTTTAAGTCAGACTCTTATTTCGATGCCCTGAATTTTTCTGATGAATCACACATGTCTGTAGAAATTGTAGTTTGGGCTATGAAAGTGTGTGATGGACAGACAGACGAACGGGCGAGTAGACATAACGACATAGCCTAGATAAAAGCTTCCACTCTTTGTTCTTTTATATACTGGTCACACTATTTGTATTGTGTTTCGGGCTTTGTTTGTTACACGATGTTAATTGTAGTTATTTATTTTATTTTATGGATAAAGTTTTGTCTGTGGCAACATTGTTTTGTGAAAGATGAATCAGTTTTCGAAAAAGTTTTAACTCTCTTGCTGTAACGGTTTTTTACTTGTGCCGGCTGTTTCATCTATTTTTAGAGAAATAAATTATCAGAGTTTTCTGCGAAAAGATTTGTTTCTGTAGTACATTGTACTTACATTTTGGCGCCCGAACAGGGACTTGCGAAAAAAAAAATGGCAAGTTTCTTTAAATCTGGATACAAGAAAGCAGATTTGCTGGTAGTTCTGGAAGAAATTAACGAAACAGCGCCGGTGGGATCAACTCTAGCAAAGTTGAAGGACTTGATTTTGGCTAGCAATGAATATAACAAGGATCCAGAATTTGTTAAACAAGTACTTGAGGATACCGTTAGAGAACGAAAGAAGCAAGAAGAAATACTTCTTCAAAAAGAAAAAGAACAAGAAGAAAGACTTCTTCAAAAAGAAAAAGAACAAGAAGAAAGACTTTTTCAAAAAGAAAGAGAAGAACGACTTCTTCAAGAAAAGAAAGATGCAATGGAGCTAGAAAAAGCAAAGGAAGCTTCAGAGTTAGAAAAAGCCCGAATGGCTCATGAATTAGAAATGGCCAAGATACAGGCGCAATGTCGAGAAATGACTGCTCAAAATGCCGCCAATCCAAATTCCGTTAATGCTGAAGCAGTGAATTCTAGAAGGAAGTTTACTTTGCCGAAACTAGAGTTCAGACAGTTTGGCGACGATGTCAAAGAGTGGCTCCCGTTTTGGAACCAGTTCCAGCACATCGATAATGATGCGGACATTGCACTTGAAGACAAGTTCCAATATTTGATTCAAGCTACTGTGATGGGTTCCAGAGCGAGAGAAATCGTCGAAAGTTTCCCGCCAACTGGCGAAAATTATACTAAAGCCGTCGACAGTCTGAAATCAAGATTTGGAAATGAGGATCTTCTAGTGGAGATCTACGTAAGGGAACTTCTCAAATTAATCATCAATGTTCAGGTGAATAGATCTTTTCCCCTTACATCTTTGTATGATAAACTGGAAACTTACCTAAGAGCATTAGACACTCTTGGAGTTACTACAGACAAGTGTGCATCTATACTTTACCCGATGGTAGAATCTTGTTTCCCGGAAGAATTTTTGAAGGCATATCATCGAAGCAATTCTTCGACTCCTAAAATAGAAGCAAAAGAAAGGCTAAACAAGCTGATGGTGTTTCTAAAAGCTGAAGTGGAGGGTGAAGCTCGAATTAATTTAGCGATGGATGGTTTTGGCCTGCTCAAAGTTGAAGATACCAAGGGTGCAAAGAAGAAGAAGGTTGCATATGAAATAAATAAAATCGAAAAACCATCAACAGCCTCTGCCTTACACGCAGCTCCTTACGTCAAAGAACAAAGGAAAGGCTGCCTGTTTTGTGATGGTAAGCATAATAGTTCTGATTGTTTTTCCGCTCAGAAAAAGTCTTTAGCTGAGAGACAAGAAATAGTTAAAAGTAAGAAAGGGTGTTTTGCCTGTTTGGCTCTAGGTCATGTAGCTAAGCGTTGCAAGAGTTTCGTAAAATGCCTTATTTGTGGTAGAAAACACGTTACACTTATGTGTGATAGCTTGGAAAAAATGTGTAAATCAGCTTCGAAAGAACGAGAAGGTGCGCAGACAGAGACGCCAGTAAATGATGTAAATATGACGCATTTAAATCAGACACCAGAAGTTTTTCTGCAAACTTTGGTCGCCAAGCTTGTAGCCAACGGTAAAGAAATGAGTGTCCGTCTTTTGTTTGATACAGCATCACAGAGATCCTACATCGTCAATAACGTTGCCAAGTCGATGATGTATGCCCCTTTTGAAGAAATGAACGTGGCCCATTCCCTATTTGGAGGTGTAATCACTGATGCTAGAAAACACAAGAAGTATGAAATAACAGTTGCATCGCTCAAAGGAAAATTCTCATGCAAATTGGAAGTAATGGGCCAAGATGTTATATGTGAGAAGATATTGCCAGTAAGCAGAGGTCCATGGCTCAAAGAATTAAAGACTTTAGGAATCAATTTGTCTGATGTTAGCCAGACCTATGAACAAGTACACATACTAGTAGGAGCAGATATGATAGGCAGGTTATTGACTGGGCAGCAAAAGGTTTTGTCAAATGGCATGGTTGCAACAGAAACAAGTCTCGGATGGACCTTAATGGGAAAGTTGCCGCATCAGAAGCCTGGTACAGAGAATCTAGCCATGTCAGTAATATCACTTTTTGTTAAAGAAGCTGAGATGGCCGATCTGTGGAGACTAGACTTAATCGGAATCAAAGATCCCATTGAGAAGAAATCTAAAATGGAGAAAGATTTTGAGGCCCAAGAGCATTTTCTTCAGTCTGTAAAGGTCAATGATCAAGGAAGGTACGAAGTCCGTTTACCATGGGAAGAAAACGAATCTTTTTTACCCGATAACTATAACCTGGCAAAGAAGAGATTAGAGCGAACAACACTTCAGCTGAAATCCAAGAATATTTATTATGACTATGAAAAGGTGTTCGAAAGCTGGCTGGACGAGGAAATTATCGAAGAAGTACCCTCTAATGAAATTGGCTTACCAGGGAACTACTTGCCACATAGGGCAGTAATAAAGGAAAGCAGTACTACTCCTATTAGGCCGGTCTTCGATGCTTCTGCCCGCATGAAGGGTCATCCTTCCCTTAACGATTGTTTGCACAGTGGTCCAAATTTAATCGAACTTATCCCCGATGTCTTGCTGCGTTTCAGAGAAAGAAGTATTGGTATTTCTTCAGATGTCAGAAGAGCGTTTCTACAGTTAAGTGTCGCCAAAGAAGATAGAGATTATTTAAGGTTCTTGTGGTGGCAAGACGAAGAGAATAAAACGTGCAAAATATTTCGACATGCAAGAGTGGTTTTCGGAGTAACGAGTAGTCCTTTCCTTTTGGCAGCTGTCATAAGGTATCACATACAAAATGTTCAAGGCTACGATACAGATTTCAAGAAAAGGCTCTTGCAGAGTTTCTATGTTGATAATTCTTTAACCAGCGTGGATACTTCAGTTGAAATGGAAGAATTTAAACAAAAATCCATTGAATTGATGCATAAAGGTAGTTTCGAGTTGAGGAGCTGGGAACACTCATATTGCAAGAATTTACCCTCAGAATCATCCGTGTTAGGCTTAAAATGGAATAAAACCAAAGACACACTCAAAGTCAATATGAGTTGGTTGAAAGAATTGAGCGTGGAAAAAGTCACCAAGAGATCTATTCTGTCTGTGGCGCACCGTATTTTCGATCCCATTGGATATACCGCTCCAGTCATGTTGTGCCCTAAGTTAATGCTACAAAAGACATGGGTGATGGGCGTTGATTGGGATGAAGAGATCAGAGAAGATCTGAAAAAAGAATTTCTTCTGTGGTATGCAGATTTGAAAGTATTGGAAGAAATTGAGATTCCCAGGTGGATTCAAGTTACCTCCGAAAATCTAAATAGCTGTTCTTTACATACATTTTGCGATGCCAGTAAACATGCTTATGCAGCTGTGGTTTTCTTGAGAATTGAAGATGAAAATGATGTCAAAATCAGTCTTCTGTCAGCAAAGTCTCGTATTGCACCGCTCAAAGAAGGGACCATACCTAGGCTCGAGTTGACTGCTGCCTTGGTGGGAGCTAGACTTGCACACTCAGTTGTGCAAGCACTCGGCTGGAAGGATATCAAGCAATATTTCTGGAGCGATTCAACTACGGCTCTTGCCTGGATTTCGAAGGTAGAGAACTGGTCTGTTTTTGTTAGAAACAGGGTACAAGAAATAAGAAAATTAAGTAATCCTTCGTCATGGCATCATGTTCCGAGCCATTTAAATCCTGGAGATCTACCCTCGAGAGGATGTAATGCAAAGCAACTCCTCGACTTTGCATGGTGGGAGGGACCGAATTGGCTAAAAGAACCTCGAGATAATTGGAGCCACCTAACATATACGGAAATACTCAATGAAGAAGAAATTTCAAAAGAAAAAGTAAAATCCGTTACGACACTTGCTAATGTCGAGGAAAATAAAGAAACTAACTGGTACTACAAGTACTTTTCAAATTATGAAAGGATCATTCAAATGATCTGTTGGATTCTAAGGTTTATTGGGAATTCCTCTTCTGCCAAAGAAAGTCGAACTTTTGGAGAAATATCTGCATTAGAATATGAAAAGGCAGAGTTAGTTGTTCTAAAAATGATTCAGCAAGAATGTAATGAAGTACTAAATCACAAGAAGCTTAAAAATCTCTCAATATATACCGATGATGAAGGCGTTGTGAGGGTGAAGACCCAAATTATCTACAGGAAAGATAAAGAAGATTTTCGGAAACCAGTCCTTTTGCCTGGCAATCATGAGGTTGTGCTAAGGCTTATACGTTTTCATCATGAGAAAAACTCTCATTGCGGAGCTCAGATGCTACTTAATATATTGAGAGAAAAATACTGGATTGTGAATGGCAAGAGAATTACCAGGAAAATCGTCGCAAAGTGTACCATATGCGCAAGATTCTCTTCTCAGAAGTTGGAAAGTACTGTGTCTCCCCTCCCTGAAGACCGTGTAAAAGATGCCGCAGTCTTCCAGATTACTGGAGTAGATGCTGCCGGGCCCTTACACCTTAAAGACAACTCGAAGGCTTGGGTACTCATCTTTACCTGTGCAGTTTATAGAGCCGTTCACCTTGAACTTGTTAATGGTGCTTCAACGGAAACGTTTCTGATGGCTTTAAGAAGGTTTGTAGCAAGAAGGGGTAGATGCACTACTATATATTGTGATAACGGCAAAAATTTCGTTGGTGCTGCTAACTGTCTACGTTTGCTCGACTGGAATAAGATTATCAAGCACGGTGCCATCAATAATATCCATTGGAAGTTTAACCCCCCGACAGCTGCGTGGTGGGGTGGATGGTGGGAGCGCCTCATACGAGTATTGAAGGATCTCTTGAAAAGAGTTTTAGGCCGCGCTCTCTTATCCCAAGAGGAGATGGTCACAGTTTTGTGCGATTGTGAATCACTCATGAACTCTCGTCCACTAACTTACATCTCGGAGAATAATGAAGATCCTATACCTCTTTCCCCATCGATGTTCCTACAAGATATTCAAGAGTGGAGAACTCCCGACTTAGATTCTGTTGACCAAAAGAGCTTAAATCGAAGAGTAAAATATAGGCACGCCCTACAAAAAGATCTTCGCAACAGATTTCGTTCAGAATATTTGGGTCTGCTTGTGCAAAGGAATAAGAAGATCGATCATCGAACCATATCGGTGGGAGACATCGTATTAGTTGGATCTGACAACACAAAAAGAATTGATTGGCCTTTAGGACGTATTGTCGAGTTATTACCAGGGTCGGATGGCAATGTTAGACTGGTTAGAGTTCAAACTGCCTATTCGAAGCTCCTCCGTCCTGTTCAGCGAATATATCCTTTAGAAGTCTCTTCAAAATCGGACTTTGTGAACCGCCCCATAAAGGATGCAGCTGTGAATACTACAGGACAAACAACATCGTATGTCACTAAACAAGGACGTGTAGTTAATTTTCCTGAACGTTTGCAGTTTTAAATTTTGTGTTTTTGCCCAGACAAAATTTTCATTTTTTTATGTATTATTGTAGTAATACTCGTATGTTGAGATGCTGCAGCATCTCAAGGTGGGAGGATGTTAATTGTAGTTATTTATTTTATTTTATGGATAAAGTTTTGTCTGTGGCAACATTGTTTTGTGAAAGATGAATCAGTTTTCGAAAAAGTTTTAACTCTCTTGCTGTAACGGTTTTTTACTTGTGCCGGCTGTTTCATCTATTTTTAGAGAAATAAATTATCAGAGTTTTCTGCGAAAAGATTTGTTTCTGTAGTACATTGTACTTACACACACAACAAGCAACTTTCGCCATACACAATGGGGAACATTCATGTGATGTCAAGCGGTTTGTTATGCTACTGCTCTCGAACCACGTGCTAATGTTATCCTATACAGCTATCGAAACACGTGCTGATGTTTTCCTACTGCTCTAACCTGTCCAACCGCTTGTTTTGCCCAGCGATTTGGAATTGAAGCTCAGGTGGATATGGCGTGAATGTCTCCCATACAGTTTTTTTTACAGCCAAAGTACTTTGTATCGTTTTTTTACACTTCGGATATTTTCCATCATACTAATTTCATGTAATTTGAAAAAATATATAGTCTGTGTTACATTTTGTAATTAGAACAATAATAAAATCTACTTTTTTTCTTGTTCTCAGAAGTGAACTGATGCAAAGATAATTCAGGAGGGAGCATCTAAATTCTAAAATTGTAAAATTCTCAAAATTCTATCTTGTTCAAACTTCAAAATGGCTAACATACTTCAATTGCATGTATTCTTTTTCAAAATAATTTTTTTAATCAGAAGTGCGATGAGGCCCCTTTATGAAGGAATATATCACTTCATAAATATCTTCAAAACTGGAGAAAGAAATGGAAAAGATGAAGTAAATTATTTATATAACTTCTTTAAAAAACCGTCTATTTTCTTCCATTATAAAGAGATATTTAAACTTTGCCATGTTTACGCATTAGAGTTTATTATTATTTTTTGCTTCATATAAAGGGTATCTTGTATGTTTACTGCATGGGCACATTTATAGTTTCTTTTATTATATAGTTATAATTGCTGCTTTACGATGTTACGTGTTAGCCCTGCTTCTAAACTAGAAAAGTAGGTCACTTCTTAAAAATAATTGTTGATGACTTATTCCTCTTGGTCCAGCCGCAGGCTAGACCAAGTCAGTGAGCTTGGAAGTCTTCAAGAAATAAAAACAAATAAAGGACTAGAGTAGAGATCATTCGTCTCCAGACCAAGACACTGTAAAATGTGATCTGGAGAAGCCTGTGCAGAGTTACACCTCGTGCACGTTGAATATGTCTTTTGTTCAAGCTCAAAAGACACCTGATGTGTCCACTTATGAGCATACTTAGAGTGGACTTTATCGTATGGCTCTATCAGCCCCTATGGTAAGGGCCCTATCAGGAATCTGTCCATTATACCAAGAGGGGCGGAGGGATGTTCCATAGTTGTTGGTTAGTTGTTCTGACCTTGGCGCAAATCTCAGGGAAGGTCAAAGGTACTTAAAAAGTTTACCTTTATTCAAAATTTTCTTCAGATTTTTAAAGAAAATATTTATTGCTGTGCTGCTTGAGTCTACTTCATGCTGATTGTAAAACTACCCTCAGCTGGTTTTCCTTTGAGTTCGAAAGAACCTTATTCGAAAAAAAATTTTAAAGTTGAAAATGCGGTATTACCATCGTAGAGATTTTCATGCGCCTGTCTGACCGTACCCTCCTCCGAATTCCGCTTTAACCATGCTATTTAAGATTTTTTTGTTATGTTTTTTTTTGTTATGTTAGAAAGGTATGACATCAAAATATTTTTTAATTTGCTTTTTGTACGTTCTTCAAACGTAAGTATCAACTGTCTGTCAGTCTTTTATAATCTCAGTTCTAGCAATCTGATTTTAGTAATTTTTTTTGTTAGAAAAAGTTGACATTCATTAAATGTCTATCTCTTATACTTTGTCTTTTTGTCTTTCTGCACTTCAGCAAGTATAGAAGTAATAGGAAAGGAGGCTATTTCAATTTTTTCAGAAAATATTATCCTTTTTCTGTTTATTGAACACAGATACCGTAATCTGACCTTAGTTTTGAGTAAGTAAACGTCTCACGGGGACAGCCACAAACGCTGTTCAATTTGTCAGTACTGTTTCCGTTAATCATATGATTATATGTATCCTCCACTGGGGAAATAGAACGTTGTGTTTCTCCGATTGTCTGATAGTTTCCAACTAACTGACCAATCGCGCTTTTCCCCTCTGCATTTTTGCTCTTTGTTTTTACCCACGTTATCGGCACAGAGTGTAGTGTTTTGAAGAAAATAATCAAACGCTTAAAAAAAAGTTTTCCTTTCATTCTGGAGCAGAGCAAAACTAGTTTAACTTTGGATCAATATATATCACAGGGTGGCTACAGGATCAGGGAAATCAGGGAATCATGGAAAAGTCAGGGAATTTAATCAATCTGGAAAAGTCAGGGAAATTGGTGATTTTTTTTAAAAAATCAGGGAAAATTTCCAAAAGTGCATTTTTAACCAGTAAAAGAAAGGATAAAAAAAGTTTAATCATGAAAAGGCTTTCACACTTAAGTGGTTGCGTTACTGCATATTGATCTTTCGTTTTAACTGCCTTGCTCTTCCCCAAGCTCTAGTGCAACGATTCAACTTCACCATTCTCGGCCAATATCAATAAAAATTAAACTTAAATTTCAGTAAAAAACAAGTTTAAAGATTTGTTTAGTTTTTTTTAAAAAGCTCGTTTTTTATTAATTAATTAAATTCCTTTTAAAAAACATATATTTTTTTAATGTTAAATAGACTAGAAAGTGGTTTTTCTAATACCAGGAGGAAACCGGCATACTAATAGTTCATTGCCGCTAATCAGGGAAATTTTTTGCATTTAGCCTGGAAAATCAGGGAAAGGTCAGGGAATTTGTTTTCACAGATTCTGTAGCCACCCTGTATCAACATATTTTCTTGATAAATTTTATTTTAATAATTATAATTTTATTATTAATTTTTCACAAGAAGGTTAAGAATTTTTGCATTGCAGTTTTCCAGCTACATAATTCTGAACACTTGCACTTTTGACTTCATACTTTTTTTTTAAATTCACATTTTCCACAAAAGGTACCGTTCATCCCAAATTGGTTAATAAAAATTTGAGAATTCAATCTTTCCTATGTTTTCACAGGGTTTCCTTTTATTTACCTTTTTCCTACAACATTTAAGGCACAACATTTAGGGAAATGCCATATACATGTTACAGATGTCGGGTCTATTATCAGTTGTTTGAAGTATTTACATTTTTGCATAATGAAACATATGCTTAAACTTTTAACCACCACAAATGTAAAATTGTATCGCTCCATTGCAGCAATACACTTAAGTAGGAAACAATTTAATCTTATTCAAATTATTACTTATTGGTCGTTTTTTACTTGCTATATACCAAGTCAAAGAAATTACATGTCATGTAATTATAAAAATTCTTATAATAAAAAAAACCCTTCACACAATTAACATCAGAGTGTGCATGCTGGATTTTGGGACACTAAGAGAATTTTTTAAAATTCCTAGCTCATTGCGTTTGCAAGATTTTGAAACATATAGAGTCGGCTAAAGTGCTATATTCTAATCAAGCTAAATTGTTTACTGTGTTAAGCCAATAAAATAGCGTTAAAATTCGTCTGCAGTATTCACAGTTCCTCCTGGCTTAACATTATAAAAGGTAAAAACTCTAAGGACGAATAATTACAACTCATGATAAATTTTTTCTTAAATTTGATTCAAAAATGTTTCATGAAAAGGTTATTGATTAAATTCACAGTTTTGCCAAAAGAGGCCATTCCTCTGGCATTGGTAAATAAAAAATTGAACCTTCATTCTTTCCTATGTTGCTGGGTATGCTGATAGCAAGTAAAAAACTTGGAATGAATAACAACTTTTGAAGTTTAATAAAATTTGATTCTTTTCTACCTACGTGTATGAATCGAATGTACGTCATCATTAAATTTAATTTGTAGTAGCTAAAAGATTAAGCAAGGTTTTCATTATGCAGGAGCAGGAATGTAAGTAATTCAAACTACTGGTGATAAACAATGTTTAGCCTCGTTTATCAGGAAAATTGCATTCATTTCAGCTTACTGGTGAGTTGGAGGCGGAGAAACAAAAAAGCGTCTCGGCTGCGATTGATAAATTGAAACGTGAGCACAAAGAAGCCCAACGCAAGGCAGAAGAATCCATAAAAGAAGCCCACGAGCTTCAGGTGTTGAAAATGATTGAACAGCACAGACTAGAGATTTCAGAAACTAAGAAGAAGCAGTGGGTGAGTAACATTAAAAAAAAAGTAATTTTCCTGAATTCTTTTAGGGAGACTAGACTCAAAAATTGATTAAAAAAACATTTTTTTTAGACTTTTAGAGTGAGATAATATTTCTATCATTACTTTTAAAATTGTATATTTTGGTAGGCAATTAGAGGTATTTTAAATTTAAAAAATACTTTCGTCAAAAGACTTCTAAAAGTTATATTTTAAACACCATTTTCTCAAAATGCATATTTTAGGACAAATGTACCTTTTTTCTCAGTAACTCCTAACTACAGTCAAATCCTGTTAACACAAACTGGAAGGGAGTACCAGAACATTTTGTATTAACTGTCAGGAATTTTTTTGCATTGAACCATTGAACAGTTTTAAAAAACAAAAAAAAAATCAAAAAAATTATACTTATTTTATAATGTAAGACATTAATAATTACATGTATACAATTAGTCATTCAATTAATAAAGTTCGTTTGGAGTAGTACAAACTATAGAAAAATTAGGAAATTTTTTAAGTAAGGAACAACAATTAAGAACTGTAATTGAATTTTTAAAGTGACGAATCATGGGCAATCTTCTGATATTCTCAGAAGTAGCAGAAAATTTATTCTTATTATGGTTTGACACTTTTTTTTAATGTTTAGTTGAATTTGTTTTTAGAGTTACTAAGAAATAATCTACTTCTGAGTTTTTTGTTCAAGTTAAGCGGGATTTCCTGAAAGCGATTTCACGTCACGAGCATCAGCTAAAAGTTTTTCAGTTCACTTTAAGAAAAATTTCGTGATAACAAGATTTGACTGTATGGTCAATAAATTACAAATCACCCAGACCTGTTGCTCGACATTTTTGATTTTGCTAATTTTTTTTACCATATATTTCCTAATACTAGGTGAGTTCAAAGCCGAAGTAAAAAAATTTTGGAGCTCATAATCTTTTTGGCAGCCATTTTAACTTTGCTTCAAAGACGATTTTCGGCTGAAAACTGCTTTCGCTTAAATGCATACAACTCTGTTGATTTTATAGATATCAAGACGAAAGAAAATGATCAGAATAATGCTATAAATAGTTTGCCAGCGCATGATATTACCAAATTGGTGAGGAAGCGGGAGATAAAAAATCACAACTGAAAAATGAAAATTCGCTTAAAACGGGAGTTTTAGAAAATAGGGTAAAAGAAAAAGAGACTCGCCTTAGACATTTTTTTCCTGTTAGACCAGTTATGAAACTACTTGTTGTAGAAGTTTAAAGATTGCAGAATTTTTATTTTTTTACAATTTTTCAAAATTGCTGAAAATCGTATTTTTGCCATTTTTAACGTAAAATATCTCAAAAGGACTGAGTGAAAAAATTTGAAATTGATACAGATAGTAAAACTTTATGACATAAACATGTGATAAAAATTTTGTATTGTATTTCGGACTGGTTTCAGAGATTCAGTGCTTCAAAAATGGTCAAAAACTGCATTTTCCCACTTTTTAAGGTTGAATATCTCAAAAGGGACTAAGTGAAAATATTTGAAATTAATACAGGTAGTACCTCTTTATTACATAAACACATGACAAAAATTTTGTACTTTATTTTGAACTGGTTCCAGAGATACAGTGCATCAAAGTTGGGCAAAATCTGTACAACAGATACCCTCAAAATGTAACAGTTTTCAATGGTAAAATTCTGTGAATGGAATGCGAATATTTAACTGAAATATTAAACGAAATGTTCTAATCATTTAAAAAAATTATTTTAGGCAAGACTTATTTACAAAAACACAAATTTTTTCTTGTCAAAATTAAATTTATTAAGTAATTTGAACATTTCAATTAATATTTCAGTTAAATATTTGCATTCCATTCACGGAATTTTACCATTGAAAACTGTTACTTTTGAGAGGTCTGTTGTAAAGTTTTTGCCCAACTTTGATGCACTGTATCTCTGGAACCAGTTCAAAATACAGTACAAAACTTTTGTTACATGTTAATGTCATATAGAGATACTACCTGTATTAATTTCAAATATTTTCAGTCATTCCCTTTTGAGATATTTGACCTTAAAAAGTGGGAAAATGCAGTTTTTGACAATTTTTGAAGCACTGTATCTCTGGAACCAGTCCAAAATACAATACAAAATTTTTATCACATGTATCACATGTTTATGTCATAAAGTTTTACTATCTGTATCAATTTCAAATTTTTTCACTCGGTCCTTCTTGAGATATTTTACGTTAAAAATGGCGAAAATACGATTTTCAGCAATTTTGAAAAATTGTAAAAAAATAAAGAAAAATTCCTCAATCTTTAAAAACTTCTACAACAAGTAGTTCCATAACTAGTCTATACAGGAATAAAATATCTAATGCGAGTATCTTTTCCTTTTACCCCATTTTCAGTGCTAAAACTCCCGTTTTAAGCAAATTTTCATTTTTCAGTTGTGATTTTTTGATCTCCCGCTTCCTCACTAATTTGGTAATATATGTGCTGGCAAACTATTTATAGCATTATTCTAATCATTTTCTTTTTATTTCGTCTTGATATCTAAAAATCAACAGTTATATGCATTTAAGTGAGAGCAGTTTTCAGCCAAAAATCGTCTTTGAAGCAAAGTTAAAATGGCCGCCAAAAAAAAAATTATGAGCTCCAAAATTTTTTGTTTACTTCGGCTTTGAACTCACCTAGTATTAGGAAATACAATATGGTAAAAAAAATTTAAAAAATCAAAAATGTCAAGCAACAGGTCTGGGTGATTTGTAATGGATTGACCCTGTATTTTGCTTGATTGTTTAAGGTAATTGGTAAAATTTGCAAAGGTATTTAATAACTTTTCTTTTTGTTTTGGTTTTACTATCATCTTTTTTTAATACCTTATCTTATATATTTATTACTGTACCTACCTTTCTAATTTTCTTTGTTTATCTTATTTAAATACTCTTTTGTTGCGCTTTGTTTAACATTGTTTGTTACATTTTCATTTAAAGTTCTCTCTAAGACTCATAACAGGATTTGTGCTTCATAGTTTTTTTTTTAACATGGCATGGTTTGGATTTATCCCATCATCTATTTGTTTAAAATTCCTACTACATAAATTGACATGGTTCTGTTGTGTCTGCTCTAATTTCTGTGTTTTAAATACTTTCCAGTGCTGCAACTGTGAATCTAAAGCTATTTACCACTGCTGCTGGAACACATCCTATTGCAATGTCGAATGCCAACAAGTGCACTGGCACAAGGAACACAAGCGCACATGCAGAAGGAAGCGGTAAAGGGCAGTAACTAACAGCACGCAAGCACACATATTGTTCTTTTAATTATCATAAGGACATAGGGTTGTCACTAGACCCAGAAAACATCGAAATCGGAAGAGAAAAGTCAATGAAATTTCCCAAACTAATCTAGAATTATAATTGTATTGTGACTTTGACAATTGAAGAGCTTAGTGGAAGAGCATGCTAAGTGACATACTTGAAAAAATTGATATTTTTGTGTCAATGAACATATTACTAACTTCTTAAACGATAACAAGTCCCTTTGTCATAAACTAATTTTGGTACATTTTTGGCTCTTTATAAGTACCGTTTTCCACAGATCTGAGGGCAAACGTAAAGCTTATTTTCTCATTTTCACCTTTTTGTCACTTAGCACGTTCTTCCACTAAGCTCTTCAATTTTTATACTTTCTAGGACAATGTCAAAAAGGTTGAAATGTAATTACCTTGTACTGTCAAGAAATGAAATTTTAAATATAAAAAAAAATATGTTTCTCTAGGCTTTACCGTTATATTATATAGACTATTATTGAGATAATTATTCAATTGCAACTCGTTGTTGTATACT
This sequence comes from Hylyphantes graminicola, assembly GCA_023701765.1. Classification (NCBI taxonomy): domain Eukaryota; kingdom Metazoa; phylum Arthropoda; class Arachnida; order Araneae; family Linyphiidae; genus Hylyphantes; species Hylyphantes graminicola. The sequence goes on from CM043116.1 coordinate 51,005,561, forward strand.
TAGAATGCTTTTAAAAGTTGCATTGTTTATCAATCTTTAAATTTGTATGGAACCTCTCGAGCGTTAGATTCAAATGAATGGGTAGTTTGAAGGTCTTAAGGAAAGTATTGTGCTCTTCAAACTACTCATTTAAATGTTCTGGGAAGTGGCAGCCCTTAACATCATTGTAGCACATCAGTATGATTATACATTGTGTAATGTTTCATTATACATGTTGGCATTTTAACTCTTTCATCAGGAGTGTTTCATTGTAGCTAAAAACATCTGGTTGTCAGTATATATTTTTCATGCCATTGCAGAGAAACGTAACCGTCATTGCATCTTACCAGACTTTAAAGTCTATTTTTTCCTGATCATGGGTGAAAGTTTTCTGTCATGTAAAGGATTTTTGTTAGGTTTTTATTTTCAAATGCAAAAGTGACAAATAATAATATAGAATTATTATTGTATTGTGACATTATGGATTTTCTTATCAAGTAGTATTATTACCGCACAAATGTTCACTATGTTATAAAATCAAAATCTTATCTATGAATTTTTTTGTGCAAAAATGGATAGCCATATTTAAAAAAGAGTGAATGGTTTATAATACTCACTAGTAGAAGTTATGTTTATTATTTTTTTAAGGCTTTTTATGTTGTATTTGAATTTCTTTGTACTTAGTGTAGTTTTGGATCATTCACTACACATAGGAGCAAATATTTTCGTTATTTTTTTGTGTTGTAAAATTTATTCTAGCGAAAATAGATTGGTTTTGAATGTTGAGTTTGTTTCTGTAAACATTGCTTTACCATTACATGTATTCGGATCTTTTGTATATAAATAACTGTGATTATTCATTGGCTTTTTGAATAAAATATAATGAAAAACTTTGTTTTTATTTTGAACTTCACTGGAAATTTTTTATTTATCTATTTTTCCTTTTTTTTATTGGTCGATTGCGAGCACATTTATTATTTGTAAATTATTGTAACTTAATATTAAATTAAGTAACTTTTGTAGAATTCAATTATCAAAAAAATGAACTACTTAGCTGTTTTTTTTATTGAAAATTCACGAGTTTTGACACATTTTCTCTCTAGTATTCCAATTTGTCAAATATATAGCTTTTAATAAAAGCTGTATAAAAACTTAAACGCTGGATTATTCTTTCATGTGCTTCTTTAAATTCTAGCCTATTCAAATGCACTCTTCAAACTAATTTTTTAAGACTTATTTTCTGTCCAATGTACGTTTTTTTGCATCTTTTGAAGGCTGTCTTCACTTTGAATCGTTAAGAGGACTCCCTTCGGAATTTCACATCTTGAAAATCGTAATGTTATTCCTATGGAGAATATTCGGTAGCCGATTTCCACCACAATTTTAATAAAAGGTTACTAATTTTTTGTGTCATTGTAAAGAACGGAAGGAGTAGATGGGCTCTTAACAATTTGTTTTGTGAAAATCACACATTTAGTATTTTTAATAATTTTTTGAAAGTAGTAAAAAATGGAGTTTACTTTAAGTTCTAACTTTATAGTATTATAACTATCTAACGAATAAAGATAGAGCAAAAATTCTTCCTTTCGGCCTTAGAATAGACTTTTCCACATCGAATTAAACTGTTTGAAAAATTTTAATGTAAAAACTTGTATTTTTTAGAAACTTTCAAAGAAAAGTTACACAGAAATGGCTCTTATTTCGATGCCCTGAATTTTTCTGATGAATCACACTTGTCTGTAGAAATTGTAGTTTGGGCTATGAAAGTGTGTGATGGACAGACAGACAAACGGGCGAGTAGACGTAACGACATAGCCTAGATAAAAGCTTCCACTCTTTGTTCTTTTATATACTGGTCACAATATTTGTATTGTGTTTCGGGCTTTGTTTGGTACACACAACAAGCAACTTACGCCATACACAATGGGGAACATTCATGTGATGTCACGCGGTTTGTTATGCTACTGCTCTCGAACCACGTGCTAATGTTATCCTATACAGCTATCGAAACACTTGCCGATGTTTTCCTTCTGCTCTAGTCCAACCGCTTGTTTTGCCAAGGCTTAACTGTATTAGCCCCGTGCAGTTAAGCCGTGGTTTTGCCCAGCGATTTGGAATTGAAGCTCAGGTGGATATGGCGTGATTGTCTCCCATACAGTTTTTTTTTTGCAGCCAAAGTACTTTGCATCGCTTTTTTACACTTGGGATATTTTCCCTCATACTAATTTCATGTAATTTGAAAAAAAAAATATTGTCTGTGTTACATTTTGTATATTAGAACAATAATAAAATCTACTTTTTTTCTTGTTCTCAGAAGTGAACTGATGCAAAGATAATTCAGGAGGGAGCTTCTAAAATTGTAAAATTCTAAATTTTATCTTGTTCAAACTTGTAACTTGTTCAAAATTCAAATCAAATATCAAATCTATGTTCAAAATGGCTAACATGCTTCCACATATTTCAAGTGTATGTATTCTTTTTCAAAATATTTTTTTAAATCAGAAGTGCGATGAGGCCTCTTTATGGAGGAATGGAGGAATATATCACTGCATAAATATCTTCAAAACTAGAGAAAGAAATGGAAAAGATGAAGTAAATTATTATAACTTCTTTAAAAACCGCGTCTATTTTCTTCCATTATCAAGAGATATTTAAACTTTGCCATGTTTACGCATAAGAGTATATTATTTTTTTGCTTCGTATAAAGGGCGTCTTGTATGTTTAATGCATGGGCACATTTATAGTTTCCTACTCTTGTATATTCATATTTATTGCATATAAAGGCTGTGTTTTTATGACACTCTTTATATATGTATGCATCGACACTTTATCGGTACTAACAAAATCCTTAATTAGTATTTTATGTGTTTTGGAATTTGGTTTTAAAGTTTGCTTTTTTGAAAAAGTGTCAGTATACATAAGGCACTGTATTTAGGAAAATGCCATGTACATTTACAGATGTTGTGGTTATTATCAGTAGTTTGGAGTATTCACATTCTTGCATAATGAAAAATTTGCTTAATCTTTTAACCACTACATATGTAAAATTGTATCGCTCCATTGCAGCTGTACTCCTAGGTAGGAAACAATTTAATTATATACCTAGTTAAAGAAATTACATATGTTATGTAATTATAAAAATTCTTATAATAAAAAAAACCCTTAACACAATTAACATGTTAAATGTGCATGCTAGATTTTGTTACATTACTTTTTTTTTATTCCTAGCTCATTTTGTTTCAAGATTGTAAAAGGTATAGAGCCGACTAAAGTGCTATTCTAATCAATCTAAATTGTTTACTGTGTTAAGCAAATAAAATAATTAGCGTTAATATTCGTCAGCAGTAGGGACAGTTCCTCCCGGCTTAACATAATAAATAAAAGGTAAAAACTCCAGGGAGGAATAATTACAACTCATGATAAATTTTTTCTCAAATTTGATTCAAAAATGTTTTATGAAAAGGTTAGTGATTAAATTCACAGTTTGGCCAAAAGAAACCATTCCTCTCAAATTGGTATAATAAGAAATTGAGCATTCATTCTTTCCTATGTTGCTGGGTATGCTGACAGGTAGATAGCAAGTAAAAAACTATGAATAAATATTTTTTTTCAATTTTAATAAAATTTAATTCTTTCCTACCAATGCGTATGAATCGAATGTCAAATGAAGCTATTAAATTTACATTTGTAGTAGCTAAAAGATTGAACAAGAAGTTTGAATTACTTACATTCCTGGATAATGACAAACTACTGGTGATAATAAACAATGTTTTAGCCTTATTTATCCGGAAAATTGCATTCATTTCAGCTTACTGGTGAGTTGGAGGCCGAGAAATATAAAAGCGTCTTGGCTGCGATTGAGCTTCAGGTGGTGAAAATGATTGAACAGCACCGACTAGAGATTTCAGAAACTAAGAAGATGCAGTGGGTGAGAAGCATTTTTTAAAAAAATTAATTTTCTCGAACTTTTTTCTTTAAGGGGGACTAGACTAAAAAATTATAAAAAACATTTTTTTAAAGATTTTTAGAGAGAGATAATGTTTCAAATGTTTCTTTCAAAATGGTATATTTTGGTAGGCAATATGTCAATTAGAAGTACAGTAAACTCCCGATTATCCGCGGAATTGGGTGGCGTGGCATCCGCGGATAAGCGAATTCGCGGATAATCCGCAAAAGTAAAGAAAATATCCACAAAATTGCTTCTGGTTTTATAAAAGTAAAATACAGTAATCGTCTATGTACTAAAATACGTAACGGGAGGATGAAGATTTACAATTTTACCAAAAAAGTCGGTAAATTGTTTTTGTTTTTTCGCCTTGCAACTTCTTATTTTTATTTGTGATTAAAGTTTGTCTTGAATTGTTAAGACAACTTTTTTTTGCTTCTCACTCATTTCACTATCAAATTCACGCAAAGCAGATCAATAAAATCCCTAGCAGTTTATTAACCCCTAGTTTTTATTTTACAAGTGACACTTTTTGACAAAAATCAGCACCTGAAGTGCACCTGGCCGAGCACATTTTGGGACACACCAGGTTACCTATAGTCATCCTTATTATAATGCCATTGTTGTTCTTATCAATGTATTCTTTGTTATTTTTAATGTATTCGCCGTTCTTTGAATGTGTTCGTTGTTCTTAAAAGGAATTCGCTGTTCTTGGAATGATTTTTTCCAACACATAATTAAAAAAGTAAAAATTTTATCTCTTTGTGCTTTTGAAAATTATTATTTTTGAAGGGAAAAGGGGAGTTGATCGTGGCCCGCGGATAATCCGCAAAGCGGATAATCCAACCGCGGATAATCGGGAGTTTACTGTATTTTAAATTTTAAAATAACTTTCCTCAAAAGACTGCTAAAAGTTATATTTTGAACACCATTTTCTCAAAATGCATATTTAAGGACAAATGTACCTTTTCTCAGTAACTACTAACTACAAATCCTGTTAACGCAAACTCAAAGGGAGCACCGGAACATTTTGTGTTAACCATCAGGAATTTTTTTGCATTGAATTCTTCAATAGTTTTAAATAATAACATTAAAAAAAAATATTGTAATTTTATGATGTAATACACTAATAATTACGTGTATACCTATACAATTAGTAATTCAATTAGGTAATAAAGTTCATTTGGAGTAGTACAGTGGGTTTCCAAAACAACAGAACATTGGCAACCCACTGAAATTAACATGTTGTTAATTTTAACCGACACACTTTTGTTTATTTTATTTTAAGCTGAAAACAAATGTTTTTTAAATTAACCTAGGCTTACAAAGCCGAAATATATATGTGTGGGCCCCAACTATTAATTCTTGCCTCCAATACTGAAAATAATTAAGTTTTTGGTGCCTGTTATTCCTTGAAGACGTTGCTATGTTTAAATAACGGCATCTGCTCATTAAAATATCCGTAACATGTAGAAAGAATTATTTTTTTCGTATTTATAAGTAAGATAGCTAAATCTGAATAAATTCCATAAATGATATATAGATGGAATCATGTATGGAAAGTCAATATTGTGGACAGAATACGGTTTTCTTCATCACGATAATAAAACTATTCGTGATTAAGATATTACTTAATATATACTTTTCGTGAATATGAAAGCCAGTTTTATTAAGTAATACGAGTCCGTCTTTAGTGAGTATTGATATAATATAATAATGTTTTTTTACTAAGATGTATAAATATTGCTTAGTAATTTGAGACATCATTCAGGCATGAGAATTTTCCGCTTTTTGGCAGATTTCCGCTTTTCCCCGATTTCTGGTCATTTTCCGATTTTTTTACTTTTTCCGTTTTTTTTCCTTCAAAAATTGTTTTTCTTCTAAAAATGGAAACTGAATAATAAAATTATTTTGATCACCTCAACTAGTGCTAAAATACGTCTTGAATGTCATTTATTGTCATCTTCTCTAAGCTTAAATTTTCTAATCTGCTTGGTCTCGAGTAAAGAAGTTGCGAGTTCAGATCTAATACGCGGATTATGTCTTAAATCTGAAGTCAAATCTGTAAATTTTTTTAGTACGCTTCTAGTAAACTATCTACATCACATAGGCATATCATCACATAGGTCCGATGTAAGCCGAAGTTTTTTTTTATAAGAAAAATAACAACGCTTTCGAACTCATTATTTTTAAAATGTAGTTATAGTTCAAGAAGGATCGTTCAACCAAACTTCAACACATCGTAATATTTGCTACCTGGCGGCAAAATCGCCGTTCATGGTAAACCCCTTAAAAAGTGTTTGAATTAAGGGGTCTAAGGAGTCTTAAAATTGTGCAAAGAAGGAACTACAAAGTATAGTTTGATCTGTCATGTAATTTTTTAACTACTCAATATACAAGTATAATTTTTTTATATGTAATTCTACAAGATTTATTTATTCTAAAACAAATTTTAAAATTTATGAAACTTTAGCCAAAACTAAAATAAATGATATTAAACATAAAGCTGTTTTAACACATTGTGATTAGGCTTGCGCGGCAAATTTTGAGGTCAAAATTGAAAAAATGACCATGAAAATGACTTTATATTGTACAAATATGTACAAACTAGGACTTATACCTAAATTCTCAGCTCAATTTTAATTAGAAATTATTTAAAAATAAATTTAAAATCAAAATTTAAAAAAATTATTAATTTTTTTAGAAAAAAGCTCTTAAAATAATTTCTTATTAAAATTGAGATGAGAATTTAGGTATAAGTCCTAGTTTGTACATATTTGTACAATATAAAGTCATTTTCATGGTCATTTTTTCAATTTTGACCTCAAAATTTGCCGCGCAAGCCTAATCACAATGTGTTAAAACAGCTTTATGTTTAATATCATTTATTTTAGTTTTGGCTAAAGTTTCATAAATTTTAAAATTTGTTTTAGAATAAATAAATCTTGTAGAATTACATATAAAAAAATTATACTTGTATATTGAGTAGTTAAAAAATTACATGAGAGATCAAACTATACTTTGTAGTTCCTTCTTTGCACATTTTTAAGACTCCTTAGACCCCTTAAAAAAGTTCATTTACAAGTCCTTAAAAACGCTTGGGGGAAAATTCGTATTTATTGCAAAATCGGATCGGATCAAAAAACTGTCTGAACATAATTTCCAAAGCATGTGGTAACTACGCGTCATCTTTAATCTGCGTTACGTGATACCATAGTGCTTTCTGATCTAACTCGTATTTCTAAAAACTCAGTCTTTAATAAATACTGCATCATAGGCCGAGAATTTTCTGACAAAATAGCTTCTTGAAAAAGGCATTGGACTCATATACGAGACATCAATTTTTTTCCACAGCATTAACGACACCGAAAAATCATCCATTCTCGGTCCATATTATAGAAAACTAAACTTGAATTTCATTAAAAAACAAGTTAAAATTATAAATTTTGACAATAAAAGTAAAACATATATTTAAATTTTTATGATGAATTAAGATTGAATTTCACTAAGATGTCTTCAAATGTCAACAAAGCGCCAATGCATACTCCTTTTAAAAGAGTAACATTTTCTCCTGATCAAAAATGTGCAGCATCTTGATTTACTTATTTTGCTGCCTAGTAATTTTCACGCATCATCCAATGATACCGCGCCACCTAATAATGATTGACTCCACTTGATAAGAAGCGTCTCGTTACTTCTCCAGCTCTAGTTCAGGCCAAGTAGGATCAACCAGATTCTCCTAATCGAGTGTCCGTGACCTTGGGCCGACAGGCATCATCCGATAATGCCACGTCGCCTAATAACGATTGACTGCGTGATCAGAAGTGTCTCGCTACTTCTGTAGCTCTGGTTCAGGCCAAGTAGGATCAACCAGATTTTCCTAATCGAGAGTCCGTGACCTTGGGTCGGCAAGAACAGCTTGAATCTGATTTTTTTTTGTTTTAACATTTTTTGTAGTGATTCATACGTCAACCTATACTCGTTTTTCTAATTTTAGATGTTTTTTTGTTTAGAAAAATAAAGTCGGTTTAATAAGAATAAGACTGTATGCTTATATATTCAGGTTTTATGGTGTTAGTAATTTCCATTCCTTGAATTTTTCTGAGATTGTTTTTAATGTAAACCCCATTTTTCCAAGTTAGTTTTTTTTTAATGACCTAACTTCAGTGTACGATAGTTGTTGATATTTTTTTATACGTGTCTTTATCTGAGTGAGTTGTATAAGAGAAGGTTTTAGGTTGAATTTGTAGCATATTCTTCGTAATATACTTCTTCATATTCCTAGAAGGGAGAAAAAGGTTAAAAAAAATTCTGTCCCTTGAAGTAGTAATTACTGTACTCCCCCCCCCCATCCAACTTAATATCTAAAAGATTTATGTCCCACTGCGCTTTCAGCTTTTTTCATATTCTTGTGTTCTCATGCCTGATCATTATTCGGTGGACGGATCGTTGAAGAACGTTGGCTCTTCAAATGCGCTCTCTCTCAAAGGGTAAAGGCTTTACCACTACTTGTTAAATATTTATTCCTGTGCTGCAAGCGAACCAAATGGTGAGTTACACTTTACACCTTTTTTTAGTGTAGTCATTTTAGTGGGTCATTCTCTGTAAAAGGGACAAATTGTTGCCGTGCTCAGAGCGGACCCTTACATTTTGCGGACACTATTTAGATATAGGTGTTGAACACTGTCCGCTCTAAGCACGGAACCGACAAATTGATGTCCCGGATACTTTTCTCTTTATTTTCAAAAGCATCTCATAAATTAGAAGCATCTCGAAAATGTCTGCTTCCAAATTATGAGACCTTTATTGGCTGCTTTAAATTTCAAACCGCTCTAGTGTGACAACAAGTGTAACTTTTTATTGACCATTTTTAACTGAAAACATTGCTGCTCAAGGTTATTAATTACGAGACAATTGCACTGGGTGCCTGCTCAGGTGGTTCGAGAGGTTATGTATTTAAGCGGTCAAATTATTTATTGTTCATCAGCATATTACGTGTCAATTTAAATTTAGCCCCCTTAACGAAACATTATAGACCCTAATAAAATGTAACTTTTTTTTAAAACCCTAATCAATTAGAATTGAATGTTACACGTTTTGTAAATTAGGTTCAGTTTAGTTCTTAAATTAACATTTATTATTGACCGAAGCACATATAAGAAATGAGAATGCTTCATTGCAAAAGGGCCCTTTTAAATTTGGCATTAGTGCGTCACGATCTTAAGTAAATAACAACATAGTTTGAATACCCGTTTAAATAAATGTCTTTAATATCATATCTTTCACGATTAACTTACAATCATATGGTTTTAAAAATTCTTGCATGTTTAAAAAAAAAAACTCAATCCAGATAATTTTGATTTAACTAAACTAATTTAATTAAATTTATTTCGAGTCCAAGACAATCAAACCTTACCATATTTTTAATTACACTAACTAATTAACTTCCCTCCTAATTAAACTCCAAGTCCTGCCGTGCCCATTTCAGCTTAGTGTTTTATCCTTCAGTGTTTTAGTTCCCAAGTATGCTTGGTAACCCATTTTTATCGACCCACTCAAAGGATGAGTCAACCCTTGCCCAGTCTGGGATTCGATCCTGGCAATGAAAAATTCAAACTTGAAAGTTAATAATTTTGTGTGATAATTCTAGAATTTTTTGGAATCAATATAAGATTCTGATGTGCCAACCAGAAAGAAAAACTAAGAAATATTATAAAATATGTTTTAATGTTTCACTCAAATTTTGAATTTAATTTTTTTACAAACTATTATAAGCAGTTCTCTGAACACCAGCTGGAATATATACCATATACATATATTTAAGCTTTACTTTAAACAAAAAACCCAGCTTTTGCGTGAATATGTCTCTTACATTCTTTGTAAATTACAAGGTGGTGTTTAATTAATACGCTTAAACAACATTTATTTGACGGTCACAAACATCCATGTCTGACAGGGATTCGAACCCATCGTGAATTCCGTAATCAGTTAAATTAAAAATTAAAATAATAAATCAAACGAATGATAATTGCTCACGGAATAGTTTCAAATATTATTCGTTTAAAAAAATAAATAATGAGGAAATTAGCGCAGCGTATGAACCAATTATTTTTTTTTAAACGAATAATATTTGAAACCATTTCGATAAACTATTGACCATTTCATTTATTTACAAAAAAATATTACATTGCCCCTTTACCAATGTAATATTTTTTTCGGGTCCAAGACAATCAAACCTTACCAGATTTTTAATTACACTAACTAATTAAACTGTGTGAATATGTCTCTTACATTCTTTGTAAATTACAAGGTGGTGTTTAATTTTAATACGCTTAAACAGCATTTATTTGACGCTCGCAAACATCCATGTCTGACAGGGATTCGTGCAAGGCCTGCCGTGCCCATTTCAGCTTAGGTATTTGTCCCAGTCAGCGGAACCTCCAGTGTTTTAGTTCCAAAGTATGCTTGGTTACCCATTTTTATCGACCCACTCAAGGGATGAGTCAACCCATTACTCAGTCCGGGATTCGATCCCCCGGACCAGTTCTGTTTATAATTATAGTTTTCGCGCGATTAGGCACCCAACGCAACCATTGATTGGAACATCGTTAGCAGCGTTGGAGAATATTTAACATGCTCTCCCTCTACACTGAGTCTTTTAAAAGGTCTCGTAATTTGGAAGCTTTAACATAGCCAATAAATGACTGGTAATTTAGAATCTAGTGAGAAACGCTTTATCATTCGTTATCACTATTTCTCACTAGATTCTAAATTACGAGTCATTTACTGGCTATGTTAAAGCTTTCAAATTACGAGTCATTTATTGGCTATGGTAAAGCTTTCAAATTACGAGTCATTTATTGGCTGTGCTTAATTCTAAATTAGTTGGAACTATAAAAGTTATTAATTGTAATTTAACACTTTTTGTCTACCACTGTATCTCACAGAAGCCTTAACATAGCCAATATGTGTCTCGCAATTTAGAAGCTAGTGTGAAACACCACCAATAATTGTCTAGTAACAATTGCTTCAAATTTTGAATTGCTAGATGGTAATAAATCATCCATTAAAAATTCATAAATCATATTTCTTTCCCCATCAAATTTTGAACAAAAAAAATATATAAGTCGATTTTACTCTAAGCTACCCAAGACCATGAATACATATTTAATTAAGGAAAATAACGTTTACATTTGAAGAAAAATGAGTTAAAAGTAGGTTTGGATTTCTAAATAGGTTGTAGCTTAGAGTGGCAAATTTTATGACAAGTTAAAGCAGTAGTATTCGATATTTATTAGGATAACTTAAAAGCACATTATGACTGAATTTTTTTTTTAAATATTGAAAGTTTAAAACCATTTCGATAAACTATTGACCATATTAAGTGAGGTTTATATAAATGACTCGTAATTTAGAAGCTAGTGAGAAGCACAGCAAATAAAGGTCTCGTAATTTGGAAGCTTGGTCAATAAATGACTCGTAATTTGGAAGCTTAGTCAATAAATGACTCGTAATTTAGAAGCTTAGTCAATAAATGACTCGTAATTTAGAAGCGTGGTTTTTTTAAAAAAAATATGACACCAATAGATCCCCCCCCCCCCAATCCAAAAATACACACATATATACAAGGTGAGGCAAACAAAAGTGTCCCCCGGTCTATACCAAAACCGACCTTAAGTTTGCAGTATACAAATGTTCTACGAGAAAAAGGGTAAATAGTTCTCATTTTTGAGTGCGAGAATCGAATACAAAAAGGTATTTCATATTCAATAAACAAACTGATTTGTTATTTCAAGACATAAATTTATTATTTTTATTAGTAAAGCTTCAGTTGAGTGTTATTTTAATTTTTTCCTCCGATTTTGACATAACAGGGCGCATGAATATCAGGGTAAAAAGGATCAGCCAATCAGAGTACCTGAAATTGCGGGGCCAACCGGGTTGTTTACCCACTTTCCTCCGCTCAGTACATTTCTCTGCTGCAAACTTAAGCTCGGTTTTGGTATAGACAGAAATGTTATCAAGTTTTAAAACCAATACAAAAAACTAACAACAAAAGTTATTGATCGCTTCAATATTAAGCCCAAACAAACGCTTGGCGACTTATTTGCCGCCATGGTTTTAGTAGCTAGTTGAAATGAAATATAAACAAGGTTTGATCAAGAAAAGTAGAGATTATTTCTGTCGTTACTTATCCTAGAGAATCAGACCTTATACAAAACTTTTTAAATTGATTGCAAGACACAAAAATTGCAATGTGGGACATCTTCAAACAATGCTAACTGAACTCACCACTAGTCTATGATTAGCTCTAATTTGGAGCTCCAACCAATACAAAAACAGGTGGCAGTCGTCAAACATTTCAACGTATTCCTATCTCTAGACCCGGGGCCACTTTTGCTTGCCTGTATTTAAAAAATTCTCCTCTAGAAGGTAAAAGAATAAAATTAAATTAAACACTATTTCAATCTTTTATTTATGGGGGAAAAATAGTACACTATTTGTTTTTATTGAATACATTTCATGATGTATTTAAATGATGGGCTAGGAATACAAAAGCATACAGTTAGCATTGTTTGAAGATGTCCCACATTGCAATTTTTGTGTCTTGCAATCAATTTAAAAAGTTTTGTATAAGGTCTGATTCTCTAGGATAAGTAACGACAGAAATAATCTCTACTTTTCTTGATCAAACCTTGTTTATATTTCATTTCAACTAGCTACTAAAACCATGGCGGCAAATAAGTCGCCAAGCGTTTGTTTGGGCTTAATATTGAAGCGATCAATAACTTTTGTTGTTAGTTTTTTGTATTGGTTTTAAAACTTGGTAACATTTCTGTCTATACCAAAACCGAGCTTAAGTTTGCAGCAGAGAAATGTACTGAGCGGAGGAAACTGGGTAAACAACCCGGTTGGCCCCGCAATTTCATGTACTCTGATTGGCTGCTCCTTTTGACCCTGATATTCATGCGCCCTGTTACGTCGAAATCGGAGGAAAAATTAATTAAAATAACATTCTAACTGAAGCTTTACTAATAAAAATAATAAATTTATGTCTTGAAATAACAAATCAGTTTGTTTATTGAATATGAAATACCTTTTTGTATTCGATTCTCGCACTCAAAAATGAGAACTATTTACCCTTTTTCTCGCAGAACATTTGTATACTGCAAACTTAAGGTCGGTTTTGGTATAGACCGGGGGCCACTTTTGTTTGCCTCACCTTGTATATATGTGTGTATCTTTGGATTAAGGGGGGTGGGATCTATTGGTGTCATATTTAAAAAAAAAAAAAACACGCTTCTAAATTTCGAGTCATTTAATGACTAAGCTTCTAAATTACGAGTCATTTATTGACTAAGCTTTTAAATTACGAGTCATTTATTGACTAAGCTTCCAAATTACGAGTCATTTATTGACCAAGCTTCCAAATTACAAGACCTTTATTTGCTGTGCTTCTCACTAACTTCTAAATTACGAGTCATTTATATAAACCTCACTTAATATGGTCAATAGTTTATTGAAAAGGTTTTAAACGTTCATTATTTTAAAAAAATAACTCGTTCATAATGTGCTTTTAAGTTATCCGAATAAATATCGAATACTACTGCTTTAACTTGTCATAAAATTTGCCACTCTAAGCTACAACCTATTTAGAAATCCGGACCTACTTTTAACTAATTTTTCCTCAAATGTAAACGTTATTTTCCTTAATAAAATATGTATTCATGGTCTTGGGTAACTTAGAGTAAAATCAACTTATGTATTTTTTTTTGTTCAAAATTTGATGGGGAAAGAAATATGATTTAGGGATTTTTAATGGATGATTTATTACCATCTAGCAATTAAAAATTTGAAGCAATTGTTACAAGACAATTATTGGTGGTGTTTCACACTAGCTTCTAAATTGCGAGACACATATTGGCTATGTTAAGGCTTCTGTAAGATACAGTGGTGGACAAAAAGTGTTAAATTACAATTAATAACTTTTATAGTTCCAACTAATTTAGAATTAAGCACAGCCAATAAATGACTCGTAATTTGGAAGCTTTAACATAGCCAATAAATGACTCGTAATTTGAAAGCTTTACCATAGCCAATAAATGACTCGTAATTTGAAAGCTTTACCATAGCCAATGAATGACTCGTAATTTGAAAGCTTTACCATAGCCAATGAATGACTCGTAATTTGAAAGCTTTACCATAGCCAATAAATGACTCGTCATTTGAAAGCTTTACCATAGCCAATAAATGACTCATAATTTGGAAGCTTTAACACAGCCAATAAATGACTCGTAATTTGTAAGCTTTAACGTAGCCAATAAATGACTCCTAATTTAGAATCTAGTGAGAAACGCTTTAACATAGTGATAACGAATGATAAAGCGTTTCTCACTAGATTCTAAATTACGAGTCATTTATTGGCTATGTTAAAGCTTCCAAATGATGTGACCTTTTAAAAGACTCAGTGTAGAGGGAGAGCGTGTTAAATATTCTCCAATGCTGCTAACGATGTTCCAATCAATGGTTGCGTTGGGTGCCTACTCGCACGAAAACTATAATTATAAACAGAACTGGTCCGGGGGATCGAATCCCGGACTGATTATGGGTTGACTCATCTCTTGAGTGGGTCGATAAAAATGGGTAACCAAGCATACTTTGGAACTAAAACACTGGAGGTTCCGCTGACTGGGACAAATACCTAAGCTGAAATGGGCACGGCAGGCCTTGCACGAATCCCTGTCAGACATGGATGTTTGTGAGCGTCAAATAAATGCTGTTTAAGCGTATTAAAATTGAACACCACCTTGTAATTTACAAAGAATGTAAGAGACATATTCATGCAGTTTAATTAGTTAGTGTAATTAAAAATCTGGTAAGGTTTGATTGTCTGGGACCCGAAAAAATATTAAATTGGTAAAGGGGCAATGTAATATTTTTTTGTAAATAAATGAAATGGTCAATAGTTCATCGAAATGGTTTCAAATATTATTCGTTTAAAAAAAAATAATTGGTTCATACGCTGCGCTAATTTCCTCATTATTTATTTTTTTAAACGAATAATATTTGAAACTATTCCGTGAGCAATTATCATTCGTTTGATTTATTATTTTAATTTTTAATTTAACTGATTACGGAATTCACGATGGGTTCGAATCCCTGTCAGACATGGATGTTTGTGACCGTCAAATAAATGTTGTTTAAGCGTATTAATTAAACACCACCTTGTAATTTACAAAGAATGTAAGAGACATATTCACGCAAAAGCTGGGTTTTTTGTTTAAAGTAAAGCTTAAATATATGTATATGGTATATATTCCAGCTGGTGTTCAGAGAACTGCTTATAATAGTTTGTAAAAAAATTAAATTCAAAATTTGAGTGAAACATTAAAACATATTTTATAATATTTCTTAGTTTTTCTTTCTGGTTGGCACATCAGAATCTTATATTGATTCCAAAAAATTCTAGAATTATCACACAAAATTATTAACTTTCAAGTTTGAATTTTTCATTGCCAGGATCGAATCCCAGACTGGGCAAGGGTTGACTCATCCTTTGAGTGGGTCGATAAAAATGGGTTACCAAGCATACTTGGGAACTAAAACACTGAAGGATAAAACACTAAGCTGAAATGGGCACGGCAGGACTTGGAGTTTAATTAGGAGGGAAGTTAATTAGTTAGTGTAATTAAAAATATGGTAAGGTTTGATTGTCTTGGACTCGAAATAAATTTAATTAAATTAGTTTAGTTAAATCAAAATTATCTGGATTGAGTTTTTTTTTTAAACATGCAAGAATTTTTAAAACCATATGATTGTAAGTTAATCGTGAAAGATATGATATTAAAGACATTTATTTAAACGGGTATTCAAACTATGTTGTTATTTACTTAAGATCGTGACGCACTAATGCCAAATTTAAAAGGGCCCTTTTGCAATGAAGCATTCTCATTTCTTATATGTGCTTCGGTCAATAATAAATGTTAATTTAAGAACTAAACTGAACCTAATTTACAAAACGTGTAACATTCAATTCTAATTGATTAGGGTTTTAAAAAAAGTTACATTTTATTAGGGTCTATAATGTTTCGTTAAGGGGGCTAAATTTAAATTGACAAGTTATATGCTGATTAACAATAAATAATTTGACCGCTTAAATACATAACCTCTCAAACCACCTGAGCAGGCACCCAGTGCAATTCTCGTAATTAATAACCTTGAGCAGCAATGTTTTCAGTTAAAAATGGTCAATAAAAGTTACACTTGTTGTCCCACTAGAGCGGTTTGAAATTTAAAGCAGCCAATAAAGGTCTCATAATTTGGAAGCAGACATTTTCGAGATGCTTCTAATTTATGAGATGCTTTTGAAAATAAAGAGAAAAGTATCCGGGACATCAATTTGTCTATTCCGTGCTTAGAGCGGACAGTGTTTAACACCTATATCTAAATAGTGTCCGCAAAATGTAAGGGTCCGCTCTGAGCACGGCAACAATTTGTCCCTTTTGCAGAGAATGACCCACTAAAATGACTACACTAATAAAAGGTGTAAAGTGTAACTCACCATTTGGTTCGCTTGCAGCACAGGAATAAATATTTAACAAGTAGTGGTAAAGCCTTTACCCTTTGAGAGAGAGCGCATTTGAAGAGCCAACGTTCTTCAACGATCCGTCCACCGAATAATGACGTCTCAAATTACTAAGCAATATTTGTACATCTTAGTAAAAAAACATTATTATATTATATCAATACTCATTAAAGACGGACTCATATTACTTAATAAAACTGGCTTTCATATTCACGAAAAGTATATATTAAGTAATATCTTAATCACGAATAGTTTTATTGTCGTGATGAAGAAAACCGTATTCTGTCCACAATATTGACTTTCCATACATGATTCCATCTATATATCATTTATGGAATTTATTCAGATTTAGCTATCTTACTTATAAATACGAAAAAAATAATTCTTTCTACATGTTACGGATAGGATATTTTAATGAGCAGATGCCGTTATTTAAACATAGCAACGTCTTCAAGGAATAACAGGCACCAAAAACTTAATTATTTTCAGTATTGGAGGTAAGAATTAATAGTTGGGGCCCACACATATATATTTCGGCTTTGTAAGCCTAGGTTAATTTAATAAACATTTGTTTCCAGCTTAAAATAAAATAAACAAAAGTGTGTCGGTTAAAATTAACAACATGTTAATTTCGGTGGGTTGCCAATGTTCGGTTTTTTTGGAAGCCCACTGTACAAACTATGGAAAAATAAAGAAATTTTTTAAGGAACACTGATTAAGAACTACATATCTGAATTTAAAGTGACGAATCGTGGACAATCTCCTGATATTCTCAGAAGTAGCAGATAATTTATTCATATGTTTGTTTGTCACTTTTTTTAAATGTTTTGTTGAATTTGTTTTTCGAAATACTAAGGAAAAAATCTTATTCTGAGATTTTTTGTTCGAGTTAAACTGGATTTCGTGAAAGCTATTTCTCAGCAAGAGAGTTTTTAGCATTAGATTGAAGTTTTATAGGCTGGGAAAAGCTATTAGTTCCCCTTAAGAAAAATTTTGCATTAAGCGAGTTTGTGTTAATGAGGTTTGACTGTATCTTGCATGGTTGTTTAAGGTAATTGGTAAAATTTACAAAGGTATTTAATAACTTTTCTTTTTGTTTTGGTTTTACTACCTTTTTATTTTTTTAATATCTGGTATTATATATTTATTACTGTATCTACCTTTCTAATTTTCTTTGTTTATGTTATTTAAATTACTCTTTTGTTGGGCTTTGTTTAACATTGTTTGTTGCATTTTCATTTCAAAGTTTCCTTTAAGCCTTAAAACAGGATTAGTACTTCATAGTTCTTTGAACTTGGCATGGGTTTGATTTATCTCATCTCCTATTTGTTTAAAATTCCTACTAAATAAATTTACAACACCAAAACACACATTAAGTTTGCAGCATTAAAATGCTCTACATGGAGGAAACCGGCGTAAACAAACTGAATTTTGACTCTCTGATTGGTCGCTCCTACGCGATACGTCCGCCCTGATATTCGTTCGCCCTGTTACGTCAAAATCAAAGGAAAAAATAATCAATATTACACTCTAACTGAAGCAAAAAAAAAAAAAAAAATATCATAAAAATGTCTTGAAATAACGAATAAAGTGATTTATTGAATGTGAAAAATATTTTTTTATTTGATTCTTGCACTCGGAAATTAGAACTATTTACCCTTTTTCCCATAGAACATTTGTATACTGCATACTTAAACTGGTGTGAGGTATAGTTATGTTGTGTCTGCTCTAATTTCTGTGTTTTAAATACTTTCCAGTGCTACAACTGTGAATATGAAGCTATTTACCACTGCTGCTGGAACACATCCTATTGCAGTGTCGAATGCCAACAGGTGCACTGGCATAAGGAACACAAGCGCGAATGTAGGAGGCAGTAAAGGGCAGTAACTAACAACCTGCAAGCACACATATTGTTCTCTTCTTCTATTGTACTATCATAAGGACATAGGGTTGTCACTAGACCCAGAAACCATCGGAAGAAAAAACTAAAAGTCAATGAAATTTCCCAAACTAATCTAGAATTATTATTATATTGTGACTTTGACAATTGAAGAGGTAAGTGGAAGAACGTGCTAAGAGACATTTTTGAAAAAATTGATATTTTGGTGTCAATGAACATATTACAACTTCTTTAGCGATAACAAGTTTCCCCTTTGTCATAAACTTTAAGTGTAGTACATTTTTGGCGCTTTATAAGTACTGTTTTCCACAGATCCGAGTTGCAAACGAAAAGCTTATTTTCTCGTTTTCACCTTTTTGTCACTTAGCACGTTCTTTCACTAAGCTCTTCAATTTTTATACTTTCTAGGACAATGTCAAAAAGGTTGAAATGTAATTACCTTGTACTGTCAAGAAATGAAATTTTAAATATAAAAAAAAAATATGTTTCTCTAGGCTTTACCGTTATATTATATAGACTATTATTGAAATAATTATTCATTGCAACTTGTTGTTGTATTCTTAGAATGCTTTTAAAAGTTGCATTGCTTATTAATCTTTTAATTTGTATGGAACCTCCCGAACGTTAGATTCAAATGAATGGGCGCTTTGAATGTCTTAAGGGGGTACGGGACACAAAATGCTAAAATCTTTAATTTTAAAGGATTTTTACTAATTTTTTTTGTGAAGGTATGTAACATAATTTGTAATTGAAAAAAAAAATGTTTTGTTTAATTTTTTTAAAAATAAAACTAAAAAAATTCAAAAACATGAAAATTGTGATGTTTGTGAAAATTGATATAACTTGGAAATTTTATTAGTCAAAACACTTTATTTTTGATTTACATTCTTCCTTTGAGTTCATTTTATAAATTGTCTTCATGTTTTTTTTTTACTAAATTGAATAGAATTTTTAAAAAAAAATATTTAGTTTGAAATCTACATAAAACTTATAGTATACCAATTAAAAAAATATAAATAAAAAATAATTAAATCAATAACAACAAATCTCGAAGATAAATTAAATATATATGTTTGGAAAATATGTGTGGAAAATTTTAACACTCTATAGGCAGTAGATTTTGAGTTATATTAATTTAAAGTCAAAAAATCATCGAAAACACGATTAAGGAGGAAACAGCTTTGAAGTTTGGAAACGCGGTTGTGGCCAACGCAGATGTCATGGCACAAGAAACTAAATCTCACGTTCTACTGCAGATATAAATAAAATTTTCGTTTTAAATTATTTCAAAATAATTGTGTTATCTTTCAAAAAAATAATGATTTTTTTAAAGATTTTTTTTTGTCCCATACCTCCTTAAGGAAAGTATTGTGTTCTTCAAACTACTCATTTAAATGTTCTGGGAATTGGCAGCCCTTAACATTGTAGCACATCAGTATGATTATACATTGTGTAATGTTTCATTATACATGTTAGCATTTCAACTCTTTCATCAGGAGTGTTTCATTGTAGCTAAAAACATCTGGTTATCAGGATATATTTTTCATGTCATTGCAGAGAAACCTAACCATCATTGCATTTTACTAGACTTTAATGTCTATTTTATTTTGATCATGGGTGAAAGTTTTCTGTCATGTAAAGTGTTTTCGTTAGGTTTTTATTTTCAAACTCAAAAGTGACAAATAATAATCTAGAATTATTATTGTATTGTGATTTGGGTATTTTTTATACTTTCTAGAACCGTTTTGAGAGGGTTGAAATGAAATACCTTAGTACTGTCAAGAAATGAAATTTTAAGCATAAAAAATGTTTCTATACTTATTATATTATAGAGATTTCTATTGAAATAATTATTCATTGCAGCTTGTTGTTGTAACTTAGAATTCTTTCAGAAAAGCATTGTTTATCAATCAATACATATTTAAGCCTTCCCAACATTAGATTGAAATGGAAGTTCAGATTGTCAATAATTTGAGAACTTTGGTTAACAATTAGTGAAGAGTTTGACCATCATTGTCAGTTGTCACAACAAAGTTTTTCTCTTTTTTTCAAAAGTATATTTCAAATCAAAATCCTGCAAAGCTGTTGCATAATTTTCAAAATCCTTACTTATCGCCATAGTCATTTAAAAGTTTTTTTTAATTAAAGAATGTTTTGGATCACTTTCATCCATGATTGTGGGTTAAAACTAACATGTATGCATTAATCTGTTGGAATTTTAGAAGTCATTTAATTGTTATTTATTTATTGTGTTTGTCTTTATTTTTGCTATTATGTTGTAAAATTTATTCTAGCGAAAATAGATTGGTTTTGAATGTTGATTTTGTATCTGTAAACATTGCTTTACCATTACATGTATTCGGATCTTTTGTATATAACTGTCATTATTCATTGGCTTTTTGAATAAAATATAATGAAAAACTGGTTTTAATTTGAGCTACACAGAGGATTTTTTATTTATCTATTTTTCCTTTATTTTATTGGTTGACTACGGGCACATTTATTACTTGTAAATTATTGTAACTTAATATTAAGTAACTTTTTTGTAGAATTAAATTATCAAAAAAAAAAAAACAACCAAAAACAACCCTACAGCTATTTTTTTTTGAAAGAGACTATTATTGAAAATTCATGAGTTTAGACACATTTTCTCCAGTATGCAATTTGTCAGATGTGTAAAACAAGATGGGTTTTATTGCATATTAAAACAGTCCCATATTTGTCTCGTATTTACAGGTTTAGTTTCATTAAATATGGTCTTCATTTGACTGCACAAAAAAGTTCAGAAAAAATACATAGATAATGAAGGTAATTAGATGTACAACGATAGCTAGATGCCTTTTATTTTTGCAAAAAAGTAATATAAAATGTGCAGAAATTTTCTTTTTAAGCAAAAACCACTCACTGTTTTTTCTTAGCGCAAAGGGGCTGGTGAGCCCAGTCGGTTAGGCATTTGCCCAGCATGCGAGGTCCCAGGTTCGGGTACGGGCATCGCCAGAATAACTGCCGACCTATAAACGGCCCGTGCAGCCAAAAATGTCCGACGAAAAGTACCCCGCGTAAGGGAGTGCACGTTAAATATCCTTCAAAGTCCTAACGTTGCGTACGATGTCGCCCTTAACGGTTGAGTTGAGTGCCTATTCAGGTGCTGGTTCGTCACTTGACTGTGGTTCAAAAATACGACGCACGTCGCCAATAGCCCTCGTGTAGCTCTAGTGCGACGATAATTCAAACCTAACCTAACTTAACAACGCAAATGAAGTGTCCAGGGGAAAATCCCTTGATTGTCTAGGAATCTTCCCCTATTTAGGTACAAACGTGGAACTCGTTTTTGGCGTGAATCAGGGTTGCCGCGAGAAAAGAACCAAGTGAGAAACCGGTTTTCTTATGCCAGTTTAAGCCATGACTTGCTATCGGGGCCGAAGAGGTCTGTTACGTACAGACATATTGTCTATGAAGGTTTTTTTCTTCCTGGACTCATAAAATATTTAGCCCATCGCGATCTGGTAAGAATATTTTTTTTTATGTATTGGTATGTTGGAAGCTTATATACTTATATAACTTATATAAAATTTGCTGCACATATAAGTGGGTTACATGATGGGGGTTAACAGTTTTATCCACCTCTTCCCTATATATTAGAGACGTCAACAATTTAACCAAGCTTTTCCTTAAATTCTTGATATGAAAAACTTTTCTTCGATCTCACTAATTCCGAATTATTGTCAAACCCAATTTCTCAATGCTTATTAAAATTAAAAAAATGTATGTGGAATAGGTTTTAGTTATCCCAATTGAAGAGCTTAGTGGAAGGACGTGCTAAGTGACAAACAGGTGAAAACAAAAAATGAGCTTTAAATATTTTCGGTTGCATTTAGATATGTTTAAAACGATACAAAAGATAAAAAAAAAACACTTATTCCGCTCTTCTTCACAAAACACTTCTTCAGCTAAGCATCAGTAAAATTTCTGGAGCATACTTAAGCAATTTTTTTTTTGTTATAAGTTTTTACTGTTTTGACTAGGCCTCCTCTTAAGAGGGATTGTCATTCCCATAAAGCTATTGCATTAGTTTTAAAATCAACTTTGCAGAATTATTTTGTCATGTTATCCCATTTTCACGAGGTATGGGAATCATCATAATATCGATTTAAAACAAAATTAAAACGAAAATAACATCCGCTAATTTAATTATTAATTGATACAATTTTAAAATAGTGTCGACATCTCTTTATATTTTTGGCATTTTAAAATTTAAAAAATATCTAATAAATAACTAGATAGCATTTTCGTTTCAAATTTGTTTCATTTCGACGTTTGTTGATTACCGTATATATGGAAAAAGGGCTAACATGGCAATGTAAAACTTTTGCTGAAGTTGCGATTCTAAAACTAATGCATTAGCTCTATGGGACTGACAATCCCTCTTAATTGATTAAAAATTTCCCTATTACCGCAAAAAGTGGCTTTCACTGTATATGAACTATTGCTGTAAAGAAAATACATTTACAGAACTAGTTTGATGAAAAAGGGTTCCTTCCGAACGGCCCTAAAAATGGGCAAATATCTATGATTGTTTTCACTGTATGCATTTTAAATTAAATTTGTTTTAAATAACATATTTGTTTAAAAATAAGAAATAGGTTTATTTTTGACGAAAGGATTTAAAAAAAATCTCGAAAGGAAAAAAAGTACATTATAAATAATAATTCATTCATTATAAAATTTTGAAGTTAAATGTTATTGTAATGCTATGTCCACACTACGACAATAAAAATGACAAGAAATTGCGCGCGCATGGAAATGTATAATGTATATGCAATTTGGTCCATTCGCGGTAGGTGCTCGCGCATGCCTGACCGATTCGTATAGGCATTTCCCCCCAGTGTGGTATATTTTCGTAGTGTGGACATAGCATAAGAAAGATTGGTGCTTAAAATACGGAAAAAGCAGAGTGTAACAACCGGAGGGTTTTAACAGGACAGGATAGTTTATAGCAAAAGAAGATTTTTTTAAAAAAAGTGTCACTTAAAATTGTTATCAGAACACTATCCATTAGTAATATTTTAAATAATAACTAAATTAAAAATATTTTTTTTAAAGTCTAAGTTTCATGGCATTTATGAAATTTTATATATTATAGTCTAACAACCAAAAAATATGTGGCTAAATTTTGAAGACTGGTAAGCTGATCAACAGTTATAGCAACAAAAAACCCCATTTTGTCATTTTTATTTTTGTTGCAAGCCACAAACTGACATTTCCATTTTATTTATTTAGATTTTGACGATAAGTAACCCCATACTCCACTCGAATAGATATCACAAAAGTGTAAAAACTTAAAATATTAAATTGAGAATTATAATATTTCCCCAAAACCGTCCTCGTTAAATGAATTTTCGAAATATTTCTTGAATGCGTCGAAGAAAAGACTGTCGCCAGTTTAGAGGGACATAAAACGAATTTTAATAATAACGACGAGGGAAATCAAGAGATAGAATGTAATTAGAAAAACGAACGTAATAATGAAGGGGGGAAGCGCGAACCCCGCAATTACGAATGATTATTTTAAAGGTAAGTCGCCTGCGGGCTTATTTGTACAAGTCTCTCCTTAACAGAACGAACTAACTCCCCTTTGTTTCTTCTCTGATTTTTTGAATTTTTATGCTCTTAATCGCAGTGTTCTTCTTTTTTTTAAAAATTGCATTAAGAGATTTTTCCACTTTTGAGCAGAAGAAGAAGAGGAATGACTTGTCGTTTTTTTTTTTAATTAATTCTAAAAATGAAGAAAGCAATATAAAGAGTGTAAGGGGGGAAATAAGAAAGGGTAATTGTTTTTTGTTGGAAGAAATAAATAAAAAAGTCTTTTGTCGTTGCGAAATGAATTCCTTAATTCTTTTCCACTGATTATGTTCCCTCATTATTCGAACGTGTTATCTTTAACTCGTTTAAATGAGCGTTTGGTTAGGAATACAAATAAGTAGTAAGAGGATTTGGAGTTTTATTTGATTGTTACTTCACAGTTGAGAGTGTTAGAAGATTCCACTAGACGACACGTTTCGGATGTACTTCGTCATCCCATCAGATGTCAGAAAAACTTTAAATTTTACACTAAATTTTAATTCATTTTCACAACTAATTTCCGTTTTGATCAAATATGACGAATCATCTGCGATTTGCGATGGGAAAACGTATGTGCATTTACATTCGTCAGAAACGAAGTTGGTGTCAATTCACAGGTGTATTCAGACAGCAAAATTGTTTATTTCAAATGTTGTTAAAAAATGAAAAGTTCGGTAATCTAAAGCAAATTAGTTAATCAGCTTTCAATATTTGATGATGCTATGCAATGTCTTTTAATGAACTAAATTATTATGTCTTCGAAACTTCTTTGTACCAAACCTATTTAATTATATAATTTTTTAAATTAACAGTCCGTCGCCTTTTCCAATACGGACTTATTGACTTTTGTGTTTACATAACACCTTTAATTTATTCCAATAGATATAGTCAATGGTTGTCTATCACATATTAGTTCATCGCCATATCCATTTTCTTCTAATTTTTATTTTGTCTTTGGTTAAAAACCTTTATTTCAATATCCATTATCATTGAGAGTTCAACAAATATCTTCTCATTTGATATGATACCTCTAATTGATGATTTCTTCGAAAATTGACGACCGACGCCTTTACCCTTTAATTTTAATTCTATTAATTTTTCTTGTCTATACTTAAAACCTTTATATATTTCAATAACCACAATCATGAATAGCCTAATAAATAAACCTTCGCATTTCATTTTATACCTTCTTATTTTATCATTTCTTAGAAACTAGACGAAGCTACGCTTTTGCCCTTTTCGATTACTTTTGTCTTTACCTAAAACCTTCATTGACATCAATAACCACAATCATTGATAGTCTGCAAAATACCTTCGCTTTAGATATTACATTAATTTACAATTTCTTTGAAATTAGTTTATCGCAATTTCCATTCTCTATTGTTTTAACTTAAATCCTTATTAATTTCTTACATGATAGTTCATCACTTTTCAGATATTCTATTAATTTTCTATTCTATTCATTTGTATTTGTTTAACACCTCTAATTTATTTAAATCTCCATAACCATTAATGGTGTAGCAAACACCTTCACACATTAGATATTACATTATTATTGATCGTTTCTTCTCGAATTAGACTAAGGACTTCTTCCCTAAAACTTCCCAAGTCGTTAGCCTATCTATCCCGAACCACTGCCCGGAGGTGGTCGTTAAGTCCGAACGTTCGAACGAAGAAAGATGCGTTCTAATCAGGCGCCACAACTTTTCCACGGCCTTCCGGTGTCATCAGTCCGCCCTATGTGTCTCCCCCACCACCTAAACTATATCTTGATATTGCCCCTGAAAGTTTTTTTTCCTTCATTGGCAGTCTTCTTCCTCTTGCCTTTTTTCTCTATCATATCTCGGTATGCCCCAGGGTTCTTGCCTCTTCCCTGATGCCCATGGGACGGTTTGTTACCGAGTTTTTGTTAGGGAACATGTTAATGCTGGCTTCTTTTTTGTCTTTCTGTTTACTGTGTGCAAGTTGGTTGGTTGGTATACATATGAAGAGTACGAGGGAAATACCGATTGATTTTGCAGAGAAGTTTCCTTAGCAGGCCACTTTGGCGATGATAGCGAGTGATCGCCTAAACTTGTGTAAGGAAACCAGTTCCTACCAAAGATATCATAGTTAATGTAATAGAGTGGCAGATCACTTGACCTTCAATGCTAACGACGGGACGCGCAAGGAGCAATGAAGAGCCCCAATGAAGTCAGTGTTGTAGGTCACGTGATCTGCCACACAAATGCTTTAACTACTATTTCTGTGGTTCCTAGCTACCAAGATTCTGGCGATTGGCGATCCCAACGCTTGGACCAAGCGAAGAAGAAAGAGAGAAACCGGTTTTCGGCCGCCAAGCAAACAATTGCGGGCGTCCGCCTAATAAATCAATCGGTTATTCCCGTGTACTCTTCATATATTTTCAGGCTTGTGTGCTTGCTCAGAGAGCCGCTTATAAACCTTCGTCAAGTAAGACAGTCACAACACACACTCACACTTACATACACACTTATACGTGACAGATGCTGCCATCTATTGCGCGCCACCTCCACAATTTAGAAATGTTCCTGAAGTGGAGGGAAATAGTTTCCAGGAACATGTACGCGTGAGAAACTGCGCAATGACCGCACACAGGATTTTCGGACACAACAGATTTAACGAGCACGTACTCCGCATATACTCGGGGGGGTTTTCAGCGCCCAGGACTCGATAGCGGGACCTTCCGATCCATAGATCAAGACACTGACCACAGGGCGCCCCACAGCCCAAGAAAGAAATTTGTATGCAAGTTAGTTATCAGATAAGGTCGTATTGGAAATGTTTAGCGAGTAGGGGAGAGTGTTGTACCTTGGGACAATTTTTACATTTTAATTTTTTTCTTCGATAATTTTAGTCAAAAGAAAAATTTTAAAGCAGCATTTCAACACACCAATATATTCCTCTATAATATATTTTTTTTAATTCTGGCAGCTTGAAATTAAAAAATTGCCACTCATTTAAAGTAGAGAGGATAAACTGTCCCTAGGTACAACATGATGTTGTACCTTGGGACACACCTTATAATTCAGTCAATAGTCATATACTTGAGCTAATTTTTGTCAGGAAACGAAGCTTTATTGTTTTTTCAAGGAAAAACACAAATAAAACTTCATAATTCAAGAATAATTTAAATTATACAGCAGAATTGCAAGTCCAAATTATTTAACATTATATGATGATACAATATGCTTAACTGTCCCAAGGTACAACACACTACATGGTTTAAATAAAAGCAAGATAGTGGCCAATCTAAATGCATTATGATTATTTTCTCATAACCAAAATATTTTAAAATCTTCTCTTTTATGAAGAAAATAAAATGCAATTGACTTTTTGTAAAAGTACAAAGGTAAAAAATTATATTAGAATGAGAAAAATATTTACTTTGGGGTAATGAAATATTAGTTTTGTGTCACCAATTCATCAATTCAATGATGCTAGTGCTAAATTTTATTATGATGATGTCTGTTGGTTAAGTCTACTATTAGAAATAAACTATGTATGAATATTGCCAATAGATTCTTAGAAATTGTCAGTGTCCCAAGGTACAAGCGTCCCAAGGTACAACACTCTCCCCTACTAGTTTTACCTTGGTGTGCAATTGAAAACATTTGTGTTGCCTTTTAATTAGCTTAATGAGACTCGCCGAGAGTTTAGCATGATCAAATGTCTTATATTGAGTTATCATAATATAAGCATTAAAAATATCAAAACCACGAATGCTATCTTAAGGTTGGCGAATACCCAAAATTCCATCAAATTCTAAAATATTTACTATTACTTTAATCTTTTCCAAATTTGGTATAGTGATTTCAAATATAATGAATAATACTATTTAGGCATTTTTTTTTATTTAAATATAATTGATTTATTTTAAACGGTGTTTTTCTACTAAAAAAAGAGGTTTACGCTAACAAGTCTACCACATTGAATTTTCATCCTATAAACATTAATTATGTGCTAAATTCTTCGTTTTGAACTGATGCATGCAATGACTTTCTAGAGTTACATACAAATTACAAGAAAAGAAGTTATTAAGAAAAATGTCATAAATTAACCACAAAAAAAAAGTATTTTTTTGATTAACTTACACTTGGACATTTTTTTAAAAAAAACTTATATATTTACACCAGATGTTAGAGGTTCATGGCACAGATATATATTGAAATAGCATCTGTAAAAAATTTCAGGTAAATTAATGTAAAACTTTTTATACTAGAACTGTTGGCGTAGCCCCCTTTTTTTTAGGTGAAAAACACCGTTTTAAATAAATCAATTATATTTAAATAAAAAAAAATACCTAAAAAGCATTGTTCATTGTATTTGAAATCACTATGCCAAATTTGGAAAAGATTAAAGTAATAGTAAAAATTTTAATATTTTGGGTATTCGCCTACCTTAACTAGAAACAAGTAGCTTTATAATAGAATCTATCAATTAGAACCGTTTCTTTACAAAATTCACGTGCCTAAAAAAGCTCATAACACAGCATGACAAAAAATGACAGTGATTGCGCCCTCTAGAAGGGAGAGTGTAGGCTTTATAGCCCATTACCCAGCTCGCCAGAAGAGACAGTCACAAGAGACACACAAAGATGGAAGACACAAACACATAGACAAATAACAACAATTATTGACGGTCACAAACATCCATGCCTGACCGGGATTCGAACCCGATCCCAGCAGTTCCAAAGGCCAGCGTGCTAACGATTGAGCCACCGGGGCGGCCTTAACACAGCATAGTTCCATATGAAACTTTTAAATGTTCAAATTAAACAAAATATTTTTGTTTTTCAAATTCAATAGTTACTTTTCCTCTTTTATTTGTATTGCGAAGAATAAATGTGTAATATTTATCACACTAAAATAAAAGCAAAATTTTTTATATTAACATACAAAATTGGAACTATCTATCACTATTTATCTTTTACACATACCTAAACGAATTGATTTTTAAATACCCTTTAACAAAAACCAACGTAAAACCTTCACGAAAGGGAATAATTAGTGCTAACGCGCGAGTTCGAGCCCCGGCTGAGTCGTTGGATTTTCCGGATGGGAAAATCTTGGGCACGCATGTCATATGATTATGTGGCATGTAAAAGATCCATGGAGGAGTCATTTGGCTTTAGCTCTCTCGGCAAAATTAAACCTCGGCATGCTTTAACATCCACATAGAGCTCAGATTCATTGTAATCTGGGCGTCAAAATTGGTAGCGAGTGTCGCCTATATGGTGCCACAAAAAAATAGCTCTCAGTTCTGGAGGAATATGCCGAGTCTGCAAAGGCTTGACCGCCAAAGTTGCAGCCCCATTAGGGAAAAAAATGCTAACACGCCATTATTCATTAATAAATGCTAAATATGAATGAAAAAATTCTTTTGCATTACAAAAAATAGAACACCCTGTGACTTTATTTTAAACAAATATTGCGATCCGTCAAAGAATTAAGTTTTAATTCTATGTTAACATAGTTTCTCGTTCTATTTTTAAGAGGCAAGGAAGATTTAATTAAATTAAAATGGCTTTTTTATGCTTTTTAATGGATATTAATTTTTGAATTTATTTAAATAACTGAAGGACTTCGAATTTGAAATTTTTTCCCTGAGATTTTTATTGAGACTCCAGTTTCGACGCCTTGAATTTTTCTGATGAATCACACTTATAAGTACAAATTGTAGTTTGGGCTATGAAAGTGTGTGATAACAGACAGACAGATGGAACGGATAGGTATAGACGTAACGAAATAGCCTAGACAAAAGCTTATCCACCGTTTAATTTTTTTGTACACCGGCTACAATATTTTTTATTGTGTTGTGGGCTTTGTTTGTTAGCAAGAAAATAAAGCCAATCTTGTTAAACCCACATTAAATTCGTAGAAATTCTATAAAATTACAAGGTGTACACACAACAAGCAATTTACGCCATACACCATACATTTTTTTTTACAGCCGAAGTACTTTGTATCGTTTTTTTTACACTTGGGATATTTTTCCTCGTACTAATTTCATGTAAAAAAAAACCTTTTTTATCGTCTGTTTTACTTTGTAGTTAGAACAATAATAAAATCTGCTTTTTTCTTGTTTTCAGAAGTGAACTGATGCAAAGATAATTCTCTAAAATTCTATCTTGTTCAAAATGGCTAACATACTTCAAGTGTATGTATTCGTTTTTAAAACAGTTTTTTTTTTAAATCAGAAGTGCGACGAGACCCTTGTGGAGGAATATATATCACTTCAAAACCGGAGAAAGAAACTGAAAAGAAGTAAATTATTATATCTTCTTAAAATCGTCTGTTTTTTTTCATTATAAAGAGATATTTAAACTTTGCTATGTTTACGCATTAGAGTTTATTATTATTTTTGTTTCATATGAAGGGTGTCTTGTATGTTTACTGAATGGGCACATTTATAGTTCCTTTTAACATGTAGCTGTAATTGCTGATTTACTATATATTACGTGTTATCCTTGCTTCTAAAATAGAATAGTAGGTCACTACTTAAAAAATTTACCTTTATTCATATTTTTAAAGAAAATATACATCGCTGTGCTGCTTGAGTCTATTTTATGCTGATTGTAACTCTACTGCTACAAAACTACGCTTAGCTTACTTTCCTTTGAATTCGAACGAACCTAATTCGAAATAAATTTTGGAAATGAGGTATAACCATAGTAGAAATATCCATGCGTCTGTCTGACCGTACCCTCTTCCGAATTCCGTTTTAACCGTCCGATTTAAGAATCTTCTTTTTGTTGGAGAGGAATGGCATCAGAATTGTTTTTAATTGGCTGTTAGTACGTTCTTCCGTTAATGTGTGATCTGTCTGTTATTAGTCTTTTTAAACCTTAGTTCTAGTAGTCGGATTTTAGTATTGTTTTTGTTAGAAAAATGTGACATTGGATACCGATCTTTTATACTTTGTAAGTCTTTTTGTGTGTTTGTCTTTCCGTACTTTGAGAATTTCAACAAGTGTAAAAGTAATAGGAAAGTATAAGTTATTCCAATTCTTTCAGAAAATATTGTCATTTTTCTGTTTATCAAACACAGATAGCGTAATATGACATTAGTTTTGAATAAGTAAGCCATTAAAAAATCAAGTTACTAAAATTAAAAGAATCTTGGATGTTAATTGTAAAAATAAAATTAAGATTTTTTCATACATATGAATAAAGCTCAAAGAGATAATGGATACGTGTATTTCAACATTTATTTGAACAAAACTTAAAATCTGCATAATTTTCTCTTAAAACATTTTAACGTCTCACGGGGACAGCCACAAACTCTGTTCAATTTGTCATTACTGTTTCCGTTAATCATATGATTACATGTATCCTCCACTGGGGAAATAGAACGTCGTGTTTCTCCGATTGTCTGCTGTTACAAAACGTGACTTCAGAGCACTCGGAATCCCCCCCCCCCCTTTTAAGAGCCCCCTTTTTAGAATCATTAGAATAGGAGTCCCTTCCATTCACAGACGCTCTTGCTCGCGGGCATAAAATGCCGCCCAGGGGTCCACCCAATGATTAAGCATTATGTCGGGGGCGGTGTATATTCGCCCAGTGTGAGTTTGGAAAGTGGCGTGGTGAATCATTGTTAATCAAACGAGCGTGCCACTGCACTGGAAAGACAAATAGAGAGAGTGGGGTTCTAGCTCAGGTTTTGCCCGCGGGCTTCGTGGAGGGTTTTCTGGGCGACAGGGTTCCGTGAAAGGGGCAGCGTGAGAATAAAATCGCCAAAAAACTAACATTTATAGGACATTTGAGGTGTCTTGGAAATTTGAGGTGTCTTGGAATCGGATGTTTTGTTGAGTTGAATAGATAGCTTTACTTTTGTAAAACTATTTTTAAGGAAATGGGCATCTTCCAGGTCCTGAGTGGAAACAGAAATGTTTATGAAAATAACTTCTTTCTAGATCCTCGAATAGTGAATCCAGGGGAACAGAAGACCAATTGGAGTACCGATCACAAGAAGGGCAAGAAGAAATCTAGAAGACATTTTGTTTCATGAAACAACCCAATTCTGATTAAGATAAAATAACACTGATATTTTGTGGTTCTAAAAATGATGCTTAAAGAGCACCGGAACATTAAAGAATTATTGGAGAAAACAGTTTCTTAAATGAAGTATTGAAGAAACATTAATTTTCTTTATGATCATTTAACTTTATATATACGTTACAAGTAATAATGATAAAATAAAAACATCAATACATCTATTTCAACAATTTTTTTTAACATTTAGGAAAAATCCCCAAATTGGCGATATTTTGATTTTTCTAGTCACTCGTCAATGTTAAATTACTAACTAATCCACTGATCTCAGAAGTGGCGAGTTTTTTAAAAACCAAATAGCAAAAAAGTCGAGGTGTGTGCCGAAGGTTTTTGTATTGGTTTGATAATAAAATGAATCAGACTACAATAGAAGAAGGGATAGGGAATATTCGTTAGGTACGCACGGCCGAGCCTTATAGAGGAAGTATTGTGGAGGTTCTATATATTCCCAGGTGAAATACGCTGGGATTGTAGACTTGCGTGAGAAAATTGTTATATGGAAAAAGAAATAACGTTAAATATAAATAAATAAAATATTAATAAGATTAATTTCAGAGTAAGATACAACATTATCAATATACAATGGGCATGTTTCATGTCTTGAGTGGCAGCAGAAGTCCTGAATGAAAATAAGTTATTTCTTGAGTCTAATATGGTAAATCAATATATTATGGTATCTATATGGTAGTATAGTAGAGGTTCTATTCCCAGGTGAAATATGCTGGGATTACAGACTTGCGTGAGAAAATTGTTATATGGGAAAAGAAATAACGTTAAATAAAATATAAATAAAATATTAATAAGATTAATTTCAGAGTAAGATACAACATTATCAATATACAATGGGCATGTTTCATGTCTTGAGTGGCAGCAGAAATCCTGAATGAAAATAAATTATTTCTTGAATTATATGGTAAATCAATATCAAGTTTGGATAGAGCACCGATACGAAAGAAATGCAGGAATGAAAGCTGGAAGGAATACGTCACCTGAAAAATGCCAATTGACATTCCCCTCTTGTAATTATTTTTTTTTCTATTTAAAGTTGGGTTTTACGTCTAAAAGAAATACTCATATAAAATACACTAATTTTGTTGGATACATTTTTATTACAATGATCTTTTCCTTTTTGAATATTTGAATATTTATTTACAAACTGCAAATACAAAAAAGGCAAAACACACATTGATGGGCAAGGGGAACAAAACCCGTACAGGCCATAGCAGAAGATTGATAATACAGTTAAAATTTATATATATATGTCTAGGTCTATATTTTAAGTTCAACGTAACAGTTTGCATATACTTTTGCATTATGCTAGATTTATTTTTTGAATAAATTTTTCACAAACGGATTTCGTATGTTTTTTTTTTAAAATTCTTATTTACAAGCTAGTTAAAACTAATTATTAGTTGATTAGTTACAGTGCATTTTAATTATTTACAATTTTTTTCAATATAGTTTTTGGTGAATACACTCAGTTCTAAATCTTGTTCAAGAATTTGCTCACAGTTGAAAATATAAAATCGACGTATTTTATTTTCAAAAGGAATATTTTCCTAGTTTTGTAAAATTAGGGCAATGAAATTTTTTTTTGTATTGCTCTTCATACAATTTTTATAAAATTATATATTAACTTCAGATTATTATTTTTTTAAAATTTGAAATGAAGGTGAACACCTGGCAATAGGTTATTTGAATAATTAGAGCGCAAATGATTTATACTTGGCTACTATAAATTAAAATGCATTTAAAATACTAGAAAATGTGGTTATGATATTGCAGATATCACAGTTTGGAAAAATTCAATTATTTTGAGAATAATACATATATTACCCTTATTTTTGCATTATAATATCTTTCATTATAGTTACCAAATAAATTCATTAATATTCACTCATAATATAGTTATTTCTTTATTCAACAAGGGCAAAAATGAAAAAGAAATGTATAAAAACCACTGATATGAGTCATGAATATAACACAGCCTCATTACACCTCACACCCCCAAAAAATACAATTTTTAATAAATACTTTTTTTATAATCCCTTCCAAGCAGATATCTCAGTAACAACTGCTCATCACTTCTGTCAAAAATTACGGGTCCCCGTTCGGTGTGTCTGCGGTATCGTAACCAACTTACATAACGCCGTGTTGTAATGTATGCTAATAGAGTCGCAGTGGGTCTCCTGGCATAAGGCAAAAGCCCATACACATGCAAATGAAGTGGCCTGGAGTTGTGGTATGAATCACTTGATACCGCCCAGGACAGCGTGCCTGCTGCTAATAGAGTTTTAAAAAGCCGCGTTATGGGAGCGTCTGTGTGTATCCGCTTGTGAGAATGGATACGCTCAATTTGGTCGCTTTCTGCTGTTGACGGGACGCGTGCCGTGGTTGGTCTTTTTTTAGGGCACAGGTGTCACGCTTTTTCGCAGGTTGATGCTGCGGTTGGGTGGGCTTCAAGTGTTGGATAAGCTTTCGAAACAATTATTAGTTCTATTTGATTGTGTTTACTTATGTTTTAACCTTTTAACGGGAAGACAATCAAATAATCAATTTCAGGACATACACTCTCAAAAATAACACTTTCATTTTTGACGATTCATGAATCTTCAAGACTCATTTCGTTAATTTTAAGGATTGTTTCGTCAAACTATCACCACGTGACTTTTGAGTAAACGCGAATCCTCACTTTTACGATCGTGATTTGACGATTCTGTATCTTGATTTTGAGGAAACTGAATCTCATTGTTGTGCTCATATGCTCAAAAATGACGAAATATTTCTTTAGATTACACGACATTCAAATCCTCATATAAATGACGATTCAAATTTCCTCACTTTGAGGAGACGAAAACTCGGAGCATTTGCCAGTAACGGAATCGTTAAAATTAAGGAAAATTTCGTCGTTTTTGAGCATTAATTTTTTTAGAGTGCAACGCCAACGAAGAGACTTTCTCGGCAAACAACAAACTTCAATAACATTCACTCAGTAAAATTCACAAGAACCAAATGAACCGACGATAATTTTTTGTGTACTGCATTCCTCGTTGTTGGAATGTTAATTTCTTTTCAGGCGGCAAGGGAGTATAATTTCTTTTCTGATCAGAGAGGGCGGATGATACATTCATTATTTGTGGTATCTTTAACAGTCTCGCATTATGAAAAGGTCGTATGTATCCGCTTGTGTGAATGGACACGCTCAATTTGGTCGCTTGCTGCTGTTGACGGGACGCGTGCCGTGGTTGGTCTTTTTTTAGGGCACAGGTGTCACGCTTTTTCGCAGGTTGATGCTGCGGTTGGTTGGTCTTCAAGTGTTGGATAAACTTTCGAAACAATTATTAGTTTTATTTGATTGTGTTTATACTTATGTTTTTACCTTTTAACGGCAAGACAATCAAATAATCAATTTCAGGACTTACACTCTCAGAAATAACACTTTCATTTTTGACGATTCATGAATCCTCAAGCCTCATTTCGTTAATTTTGAGGATTGTTTCGTCAAACTATCACGTGACTTTTGAGTAAACGCGAATCCTCACTTTTACGATCGTGATTTGACGATTCTGTATCTTGATTTTGAGGAAACTGAATCTCATTGTTGTACTCACAGGCTCAAAAATGACGAAATATTTCTTCAGATTAGACGACATTAAAATCGTCATAAAATGACGATTCAAATTTCCTCACTTTGAGGAAACGAAAACTCGGAGCATTTGCCAGTAACGGAATCGTCAAAATTTCGTCGTTTTTGAGAATTCATTTTTTAGAGTGTAACGAAGAGACTTTCTCAGCAAACAACAAATTTCCAATAACATTCACTCAGTAAAATTCACAAGAAGCAAATGCAAATCGACTATAATTTTTGTGTACTGCATTCCTCGTTGTTGGTATGTTAATTTCTTTTCTGGCGGCAAGCGAGTATAATTTCTTTTCTGATCAGAGAAGGCGGATGATACATTCATTATTTGTGGTATCTTTAACAGTCTCGCATTATGAAAAGGTCTTATGTATCCACCTGCGTGTGTGAATGGACATGCTTGATTTGGTTGCTTGCTGCTGTTGACGGGACGCGTGCCGTTGTTGGTCTTTTTAAGGGCATGCTTTTTCGCTGGTTGATGCTGCGGTTGGGTGGTCTTCAAGTGTTGGATAGACCTTCAAGAAAATTGTTAATTTTACTTGATTGAGATTATATACTTATGTTTTAAGACGATAACTGTTACATTTGACAACGCATTATTGAAAAGTTCTATGTATCAGCTTCTATCTCTGTGTGAATTAACAAAGCTCAATTTGGCTGCTTGCTGCTGTTGACGGGACGCGTGCCGTGGTTGGTCTTTTAAGGCCTTTTCACACGGTATACCTTGTGCACGGAACTGCTCGGACAGGGTTGTCCACCTGCAAAGAGTCCGACGTCACACGTTCTTGGAGGGGTTGTTGTGAATGATACTTAGCGCTAGTCTTGAGACATTTTTCAATATTTTTACAAATTTCTATCACGTGTAGGAATTGGTTGGTTGGTATACATATATTTTCAGGCTTATGTGCTTGGTCAGAGATCCGCTTATAATCCTTCATCATGCAAGACAGACACAACACACACGTACGACAGATGCTGTCATCTATCGCGTGCCATTTCCACAATTTAGACAAGTCCCTGAAGGGGAGGGAAATAGTCTCCAGGGACCTGTACCCGTGGGAAAATGTGCAATGACCACTCACAGGACTTTCGGTCCCAACAGATTTAATGAGCACGTACTCCGCATATTCGGTGGGTCTTCAGTGGTACCGAGACTCGATCGCGAGACCTTACGGTAACGGAATCGAGATCTTAACCACAAGACTCCCCACAAGCCGATTTAACAAGGAGTACTAACTACAAAAATCAACATTGGCGAGCATAAAGTAGATTTTTCTCCATTTGGCAAACTCGATTTTGCCAACAAGACGTCAGAGCTATACTTGATGCTGATTGGCTACCTATATCTCTCGGCAAAACCGGTTTACCGATTTTCGTGTCTCCACGAAAAAAATTCAATGAACAATCCTCTACAGCGGTTCTCTATGTTATTCCTATGGAAGTTCCGTGATCAAGGTGCTCCGTGTGAAAAGGCCCTATAGGGTACAGGTGTCACGCTTTTTCGCAGGTTGCTGCTGTGGTTGGTTGGGCTTCAAGTGTTAGATATAAGCTGTACTTTGAAGATAATTGTGCTGTGTTGTTGCTGATCCCTGTTGCCCAGCAGAGCTAGACTAGGTCTATGATATTGCACAATCTCGTGAAATCAATAACCAATAATGGTCACCCTAGAAGATCTTCTTTATCGAGTCCCAAGCACTCAAGTATGTGTTCCGGAGTAACTCGGCTTTTGGAACACTTGGTACAAATTGGGAATTCTTTTTCTTTGTTGTTATATGTAAATGTTCTTAGGTGGACACTACGAAATAAAGATAATTATAAATTTTATTTGATTGCGTTTACTTATTTTTTTTATCTTTTAATGGCATGATAATCAAATAATTTTCATTACGAAAAGGAAGAGACATTCTTGGCAAATAACCAATTTTAATAGCGTTCGTGGCTAGTTTTTTTTAGGGCATAAGTGCCACTGTTTTCTCAGGTTGATTCTGTAGTTATTTGGGCACCAAGTGTTGATAATTGTATTTGATTGTGTTAACTTATGCTTTAATCTTTTGAAGACTGGATGATCAAATCGATTTGATTGATGTTGAATATTTTTTAATTGAATCAATAATTAAAAATATTTAGGATTGTTCTAAGGAAATGAAAACACTTCGGCTTGCTCTTTTACAGCAAATTTACTTTTACAAGAGCACGCAACAGTTACACAAAGTTCTCTAAACAACCCATTTCATAAATTATAAAAAGAACGTAAGAAGCCATAGATGCGCTAAGACGGAACAATTTTGGAATACAGATGGCTCTTAGTGTTCATTGCAAATATGTCCGTTGGAAATATACATTACAATGACCTATTGTGCAATACCGTAGAATCGGGTATCTTTGGCCATGGAGGGTAACTTTGGTCCACGCGTCTGAAAAAGATTTTTTTCTCAATTTCTCTTCATAAAATGATCCCCTCTTTAACTGTTTTACATTTTTGGAAAGATGGAAACATTGCCTTTCATTTCATGCAAAAAAATCTCATTATAATATTGGCAATACTACAAATGACATCTGTATTCTTACGAGCACTTAATGAAAAAAAAACTACTTCTTATAACTTTTGTCTGGGTCGCCTAAAAAATATTGAAAATAGATAAATAAAACACTCTATACGTCTATTCTGTTATTTATGGGTATGAATGATACACCATTTGTTTTAATAAAAGTTAAATACCTTTCATACTATATTTAATTATTGGTCACTGGTAAACTTATTCCTATGAATGCTGGTAACTTTTGGTCCAAGATGGAAGAATTTCTATATGCATTTTTGCACTTAATAAGTACAATACTTAGAATGTATAATGATTTTTAAGTGTTTAAATCGTTTTCGTACTTTAATTTTTCTTCTATTGTAAAAAAAACACTATGATTTTGGACCAAAATTAACTCCACTGATGGTTCTTTTAAATATTGAAAACAGTAAATTATAACATATTAAATTAATTTAACATTTTGTCTACTGTTTTGAATGCGTAATTCCGTAAATGACGCTTTCTTGCAACAATACATTCGTTACCAATAGGGTAAATTGGCAACGAGAGAGTTCTGTAAAAGTAATTTCTTTACGGTAAAAGTTTCCAGACGGAAAAGCCGCT
Source organism: Hylyphantes graminicola (assembly GCA_023701765.1). NCBI lineage: Eukaryota > Metazoa > Arthropoda > Arachnida > Araneae > Linyphiidae > Hylyphantes > Hylyphantes graminicola. Next base: position 51,044,448 of record CM043116.1, read on the forward strand.
TACTAGGGTGGGGAATGAAAGAGGAAAGTTTTGTTGCGTTAAGCTGTTACCTCTGTGTTTGCACCCTAGGAATACTTTTTTTAAGTCATCAAAATTGATGTTTTGATTAAATAACTGTAAAAGTATAAAAAATATATTTCTGTTGGTAAGGGTTTGTAACAAAGAATTACAAATAAAACTTCTATACGGTTTTAAGAGTAAATTACGGTTTTCAATTTTTGTTGGCAAACTATATTAGTAGGCCTAATTAAATTGTTTTGACACATTTGTGAAACACAAAAATCACAACCATGAGACAAAAAAAGTCTACATACGTATTTAACCCACCAAATATTTACACAGAAAGCATGTCTAGATTTATTCATATTTATTATACATTTTAATGGTAACTATAGCTTTACCATTGTAACCACTGTTTTTAGACTTGATTTTAGTAACAATGGTGAATTACCAAGGTAATTGTGGTTAATTTTGATGAATGTAGATATGAATTAGCACAAAAAAACTTGTCATTTTCTTACGTTCTTCTCAAGCAATTATTTATATCTTGTAAATTGAATATTTTTTGCAAATAAAGGAATTGCACCGGGCATTGGGAATTTTTATTTAGAAAAATTGGATTTTTTTTTCAATGAAGCGGAAGATTTTGACAAATAAGTATTTTTTTATTGTATCTACAAACAAGATAATTTTAAACTGCCAAAAGTGAAAAAATCCACATTAATACCTAAAACATGCCGACCGCAATGGTTAGGGTGCCAGCCTTTGGAGCTGCTGGGTTTGGGTTCGAATCCCAGTAAGGCATGGGTGTTTGTGCTTGTCAATAAATGTTGTAATTTGTGTACGTGTTTGTGTCGTCCTTCTTTGTGTGTCTCTTGTGACTGTCTCTTCAGGCGAGAGGGGTAACGGGCTATAAAGCCTATGCTCTTCCCTTCAAGATGGAGCAGTCACTGTCATTTTTTCAATACCTAAAACATACGCATACTTATATGCATAAGTACAGGGACAAAATGTGTGCCATCCTACCCACCAAGCTTCTCCGGACCATCTCCTCTTCCGTTCAAGGTTTTAGACTTGATTTTAGTAACAATGGTGAATTACCAAGGTAATTGTGGTTAATTTTGATGAATGTAGATATGAATTAGCACAAAAAAACTTGTCATTTTCTTACGTTTTTCTCAAGCAATTATTTACATCTTGTAAATTGAATATTTTTTGCAAATAAAGGAATTGCACCGGGCATTGGGAATTTTATTTAGAAAAATTGGATTTTTTTTCAATGAAGCGGAAGATTTTGACAAATAAGTATTTTTTTATTGTATCTACAAACAAGATAATTTTAAACTGCCAAAAGTGAAAAAATCCACATTAATACCTAAAACATGCCGACCGCAATGGTTAGGGTGCTAGCCTTTGGAGCTGCTGGGTTTGGGTTCGAATCCCAGTAAGGCATGGGTGTTTGTGCTTGTCAATAAATGTTGTAATTTGTGTACGTGTTTGTGTCGTCCTTCTTTGTGTGTCTCTTGTGACTGTCTCTTCTGGCGAGTGTTGTAACGGGCTAAAAGCCTATGCTCTTCCCTTCTAGATAGCGCACTCACTGTCATTTTGTCAGTACCTATAACAAACGCATACTTATATGCATAAGTTCAGGGACAAAATGTGTACCCTGTGTGCCATCAAGTGTATTACCCAAAAAGCTTCTCCGGACCATCTCCTCTTCCGTTTCTATTTGGGGAAGTGTGATCTTCCTTTAAAAACACTGAGCTGTTTATATATACTCGCCGCCAACCAAATTAGAACAAGTTAGGGACATGGTGGTTTTTCAGAAAATATATGTTTTTCGATTACAGCTCTATCTCTAAATGTGTCAAATAAGGGTGGCGGGAACTATAGAGAGTTTTTGTGGGTGAACAGTCTTTTGTACTAGGTTTAGACTTGAACCAGATCAACTGGACTAAGTAACAATACAAACAATAACACAACAAATAAAGCTCCAGAATATCTTAATAAATCACCATTTATTTCGCAATTACACCCCAATTCGAAAGTAATTTCTAATTCCGATGAATAGTAATTTCTCTCTCAAAGAACCCGACAAGACACCTCACACTCCATAAGTTATTCTGCCATGCCTCGAGCCTAGTTACCAATCAAATGACCTCAAGTTAGCCTTCGCAGTAAATTACGCCTTTTATACGCTCCCTGGCCACAACATTTGCCCCGGGCCATCCTTCCATTCTATCTTGTTTAGTTTATTCTCCACTAGATCTTTATTTTTTTATGTGGCTGCTGTCTTCTTTTCTCGTTCCTATAACGGTTTTTTTTTTATCTCTCGCTCTTTCGATCTTAGTTTGGGAAATCCCATGAGAGTGTAGAGAGATTGTGTTACTTTGGTTTGTCAAAAATGTAACTGAAGAGAAATGAAGAGGGAAGAACCGCTTGATTTCTTTAGAGTCTTTCAGTAATTGTGTCTGCTTGGTGGACATTGGCAGCCGGAAACCGGTTTCTCTTTCAGTTCTTCATTTGCGGTACAAACGTGTGCCTCGTATCTTCTGATCCACCAAAAAAACTTCGTTAAAGTAAACAAACGCCAATCTCAAAAAAAAAAAAAAAACCACCTATTTATTTCATAAAAAAAAGTCATTATGAGAATTGTGGGGCTAAAAAAGCCGTGGTATAAAATGAATGCCAATCTCTTGTGTAAAACTTTCTGGTCATAATAAATAGTATAATTTAAGTTTTGCTGCTATAAAAAAATTGCACTGTTTGAGGTTGGTGCCCATCTTAACCACCCTCTATACCTCTATATAAATGTATTGAGATCATACATTTGTTAAAGTTTTTTTTAAAGTATCCTTCGTTATTCTGACTTAGTAATTCAAGTTTGTTTGCGTGATTTAATTTTTTTAGGGGGATTAAGGTGGGCGCCAACCTCAAACAGTGCAATTTTTTTATAGCAGCAAAACTTAAATTATACTATTTATTATGACCAGAAAGTTTTACACAAGAGATTGGCATTCATTTTATACCACGGCTTTTTTAGCCCCACAATTCTCATAATGACTTTTTTTTATGAAATAAATAGGTGGTTTTTTTTTTTTTTTTGAGATTGGCGTTTGTTTACTTTAACGAAGTTTTTTTGGTGGATATCAGTAGTTTTTTTTTTTTAATTTATTTTATGAGATTCTTTTTAAGGTAGGGAGGATTACCAACATGTTTTATGAATTAGTTCAAAGGATACAAAGGCCATAGGACTACAAAATAGAATACATAATTTCAATGTCTATGGAAAGTTGTATAACCACCGGGAACAATGCCGAAGGGAAGCTAAAATGGTTCAGCATCAATATTGTAAATGGTGAAAGTGAACTGCACATCGATGAAATTAAATTAAAACGTAATCGTCATCTAGAAATAAATTTCTAGAGATAAATTTCTTTTTTCTCTAATGGTGCTGAAACACTGGCGTACAAGCCTTTGCAGACTCGGCATATTCCCCAGAACTGAAAGCCATTTTTTGTGGCACCATCTAGGCGACTCTCGCTACCAATGACGCCCAGATTACAATGAATCTGTGCTCTCTGTGGATGCCAGATATTTAGTTTTTCCGAGAGAACCCAGGCTAACTGGGCCCTCCAGGGATCTTTTACATGCCACATAAGCATTTGACAAGCGCGCCCAGAATTTTCCCATCCAGAAAATCCGACGACTAAGCCGGGGCTCGAACCCGCGATCACGAGGTGGACGCGTTTAACTTTTCAGTCACTGAGCCGCTTAGATGACGTTTTTTCCCCGATCATTGTTTTCAACACATTTCGAGCTTACATCGCAGTTTTTATTTTTTGTTTACCGCGACCGTCTGTTATGCCTCGTTTCATATACTTTTGAAGGAATATTTATTTCAATTTTCTTTTATTAAAACTAAAAAAATATAAAGCCTATTCAACGAAAAAACAATAACCAAGTACAATTCTTAAAAAAAACCTAATTTTTTAACCTTTATAAAACCTTAAACCTTTATATAAAAAAAGATTAATTTCTTGAATGGTATTGGTAACTGAATATGGCAACCAAATAGGCAAATATGATTGTTTACATTCATAAATCAATTAGTCCATTCATTAACTCGCGTTAATCATAAGTTTTCTAATAAAAATGCCAAAAAGTTTAAATGATGCATTTCGTTTATTAATTAGACATTTTTTGCAATCTCTTTATTTAGATATTTTGTTAATCATATATTTTACAAGCTGTTATAATCCCTCCAATAGTTAACGGCGCTACTAACTGCTCTTCGCCGAAAATATAGCAAACCTTTGCGCGTTTTAGGAGATACATGGCCGCTAGGATGGCTTGTTTATCGTGCAACCATACCACCAAAGGTAATATAGATTTTAATTAATTAAAAATAGAAAGAAGTATTTTTGAAACTTCAAACTTACGCAGAATGTGAATTGGGGCATTCTCAATCGTTTAGTAAAAACCGCTTCGAGATTAATGGTCTAGTAATAGCTGTAGGTCTCAGCAAAAATTAGGTCAAAATTTGACTAAAACTGCTCGAAAGATTTCATTTTCGAAAATTTCCATAATTTTTTTCTCCGCTGTTTTTTATTCTAGAATAACCAATTTTTTTTTATTTAAAGTAATCCACGAAACCTCTCTACTGTATTTTTTAAGTTGTTCTGGGAAGTTTAGTTTTGCTGGTAAAAAATAAAATCGATTTCGCTGTTAACATAGCGAAATATTTCCTGTATATATACATCCACCAAAAAAAACTTCGTAAAAGTAAACAAACGCCAATCTCAAAAAAAAAAAAACCTATTTAGTTTATAAAAAAAAAGTCATAATGAGAATTGTGGCTAAAAAAGCCGTGATATAAAAAGAATGCCAATCTCTTGTGTAAAACTTCCTGGTTATAATAAATAATATAATTTAAGTTTTGCTGCTATAAAAAATTGCACTGTTTGAGGTTGATGCCCATCTTAATCCCCGTAAAAAAATTAAATCACGCAAATGAACTTGAATTACTAAATCAGAATAACGGAGTATGCTTTAAAAAAAAACTTTAACAAATTTATATGATCTCGATACATTTATATAGAGGGTGGTTAAGATGGGCACCAACCTCAAACAGTGCAATTTTTTATAGCAGCAAAACTTAAATTATATTATTTATTATAACCAGGAAGTTTTACACAAGAGATTGGCATTCTTTTTATATCACGGCTTTTTTAGCCACAATTCTCATTATGACTTTTTTTTTATAAAATAAATAGTTTTTTTTTTTTGAGATTGGCGTTTGTTTACTTTTACGAAGTTTTTTTTGGTGGATATCAGTAGTTTTTTTTAAAATTTATTTTATGAGATTCTTTTTAAGGTTGGGAGGATTACTAACATGTTTTATGAATTAGTTCAAAGGATACAAAGGCAATATGACTACAAAATAGAATACATAATTTCAATGTCGATGGAAAATTGTATAACCACCGGGAACAATGCCGAAGGGAAGCTAAAATGGTTCAGCATCAATATTGTAAATGGTAAAAGTGAACTGCACACCGATGAAATTATATTAAAACGTCATCGTCATCTAGAAATAAATTTCTAGATGACTTTTTTTCTCTAATGGTGCTGAAACGCTGGCGTACAAGCCTTTGCAGACTCGGCATATTCCCCAGAACTGAAAGCCATTTTTTGTGGCACCATCTAGGCTCTCGCTACCAATGACGCCCATATTAAAATGAATCTGTGCTCTCTGTGGATGCCGAGATTTAGTTTTTCCAAGAGAACCCAGGCTAACTGGGCCCTCCAGGGATCTTTTACATGCCACATAAGCATTTGACATGCGCGCCCAGAGTTTTCCCATCCAGAAAGTCCGACGACTCAGCCGGGGCTCGAACCCGCGATCACAAGGCGGACGCGTTTAACTTCTTCGTCACTGAGCCGCTTCGATGACGTTTTTTTCCCGATCATTGTTTTCAACACATTTCGAGCTTACATCGCAGTTTTTATTTTTTGTTTACCGCAACCGTCTGTTATGCCTTGTTTCATACACTTTTGAAGGCATATTTATTTCAATTTTCTTTTATTAAAACTAAAAAAATATAAAGCCTATTCAACGAAAAACAATAACCAAGTACAATTCTTTTAAAAAAAAACTAATTTTTTAACCTTTATAAAACCTTAAACCTTTATATAAAAAAAGATTAATTTCTTGAATGGTATTGGTAACTGAATATGGCAACCAAATAGGCAAATATGATTGTTTACATTCATAAATCAATTAGTCCATCGATTCATCAACTCGCGTTCATCATAAGTTTTCTAATAAAAATGCCAAAAAGTTTAAATGATGCATTTCGTTTATTAATTAGACATTTTTTTCAATCTGTTTATTTAGATATTTGGTTAATCATATATTTTACAAGCTGTTATAATTCCTATAATAGTTAACGGCGCTACTAACTGCTCTTCGCCGAAAATATAGCAAACCTTTGCGCGTTTTAGGAGATACATGGCCGCTAGGATGGCTTGTTTATCGTGCAACCATACCGCCAAAGGTAATATAGATTTTAATTAATTAAAAATAGAAAGAAATTATTTTGAAACTTAAAACTTAAGCAGAATGTGAATTGGGGCATTCTTAATCGTTTAGTAAAAACCGCTTCGAGATTCATGGTCTAGTAATAGCTGTAGGTCTCAGCAAAAATTAGGTCAAAATTTGACTAAAACTGCTCGAAAGATTTCATTTTCGAAAATTTCCATAATTTTTTTCTCCGCTGTTTTTTATTCTAGAATAACCAAATTTTTTTTATTTAAAGTAATCCACGAAACCTCTCTACTGTATTTTTTAAGTTGTTCTAGGAAGTTTAGTTTTGCTGGTAAAAAATAAAATCGATTTCGCTGTTAACATAGCGAAATATTTCCTGTATATATACATAACTGCCGTTTGCCCTTGGCGTCATTTTGAGATTGGCGGGCGGAACGACCGTTCCGTCTGATAACTGCCGTTTGCCCTTGGCGTCATTTTGAGATTGGCGGGCGGAACGACCGTTCCGTCTGATCTGGTGTGAATCAGGGTTACCGTGAAAGAAAAACAAAGCGAGTAAACCTGTTTCCTTACACCAGTTTAGGCGATTTTTCGCTATCTTCCTCAAAGAGACTTTTAAGGAAAGACTTCTACGAAATCAAGTGGTTCTTCCCATGTACTCTTCAAATTTGATCGTGTTTAAAATGAGTCCAGAGGATTCTCGATATTGTAAAACTAAGCTGTGTAACGTTACTTAAAAAATGTTAGAGACCTTATTCCTATCAGTTTCATGGAGTAACTTTATATCAAATTTAAAGAGTAACGTTACACAAAAGATAAAGCTCTTTCCTATTTTGCGGTGCAAAGTTACTCCATAAATTCTGTGTAACGTTTCGCCGTCCGTCAGTACTTCCTGCCACTTTTTAAACGGGGGAAACTTTTTATTTGTAGAGCATTACTCTATAAATTTGGTATTAATTAATTGATGACACAATTTTTTTTTCTCACAAAAACGATAAATATCTTTAGTTTGCCTCCATAATATAGATATATTTAATAGTATGAATATGCCGTGCATAAAATCTCAAGTAAAAAAAAAGAGGGTTTAACCGTGATATACAGCATATCAATCGACACAAATGCGTTATTATAAAACAGTGCTTTGGGCTCGTGATTTATTTTTGTACAATCGACTATTAAAGTTTACGAAGAACATGTTTATACTAATATCTCAGTTTAAATATTATATCAATTACAAGTTTGTTAAACCCAATGGTGAAAGACGTAGTACAACAAGGAAAGAATGTTACCACTGTCAGTGTAGGATGTCGGAAGTCACCGATAGAGGTCACTCCGTGTATTCATTCCTTTGTTTTTGCCTCTTTTCTCTTGTTGATATCATGTATAATTAATTGGGATATAGATAAATGTAGGCTGATGGAGATTAATGGAATTGTGTTAGGGGTGGGTGGTAGCATCTATCTGCAATATATTATTAGTAGACTAGCACTTCTATTTTGTAGTAATATAATAATGCTACACGTCAATCATTATTCGGTTTTTAAAATGTTAATATGCTGTTATAATTTAAGTTGCTGTAGTAAAAGGGTTTACATTAAGCAAGTTCCTTCGAAATTGAAACGACAGTGGTTTAATCCAGATCAAATATAACTAATTTTAATAGGATATTCTCTACTTCTCTGTCCACGTAGATATAAATAGTTATCACGAAACCTGCTTGGCTGATCAGTTAATCTGTCAACTAATCAGTATCCTTAAAATTAGCCTGTGTCTACGTGGAAAGGGACTTGGAACAGAGTTTTAATTAAGGGATATTTTTTTCTATGTAATTTGGAGACAAAAAGGATTTCAGACCTGGATTTTCTTCCTCTGTCAAAATTATCTGATAAAATATGCATGCACTATTTAAAAGTTATGTAGGTACCTTTATTTAATTCAAGACTAATGTCTTGAATTTTTTCCTTGCTGTAAATATGAAATTTGGCTCACGTGATCTATTCTGGTGCTCCTTCACGTTTAAGTTAATAGTATTAGACTGTATTGATGTTAGTAGAAACTGTCTACGAGGAAATTCTGTAAATGGGTTTTCTTTACGATAATATTTATTAGACTGTAAAAGTCAATTCTAATTACAATACTGGAAAGTTTTGAACTAGACGAAATATATATCTTTAGATGGCTGATCTCCGGATCTTTGGATGGATGATTTCTTTAAATGAGTGGATGCTGTTATTTAAACTAATAGTGTCTGAATATTTGAAACTAACGTCACTTAAATACTTTTTATATATTCAAGCAAATGGTATCTTAATCATCTCCCAAATTTCGCAAAATAAGTTTTAATGATAGTGCATAGTTTCTATAATTTTATAAACTTTATAAAAAAGTAAATTGTTAAGCAGCTATTGAAATTTAATAAACTATATTGAATGCTTACACCGTTCTCCTGTAAGCGTTTAGAAAAGTATCAAGTAAATCAAAGTGACATAAATGTCAAACTCGTTTTAATACCCAAATGTATTCAAGAACTTTACATGTAATAGTATTTTAAAGCTCTCAAGGTAAGTAAAATATTTTATCGCTTGTTTTCCGTTAAAAGTAACAAGATTATTTGCTAGTATTCATATTCCAAAGTAACTTCTCTGAGTCAAAAAGTATGACAATGTACAATATCTTGAATCGAGTCAGCTTACAAAAATCAGAATAAGCTAAACACAACATGGATCCCGTTATCTTTTTCATACAAAATGGAATTTTTGATTCGCCAAAAAAAGGGGAGGACTTATAAACAAAGTGTATTTACTTCCAGAAATGAAATTCCGATCTTTCCCTGATCTGGGCTCCTCCGCATATTGTTTAAAAATGACAACCGTTGCATATACTACACGGAAACGTCCTTACCACTATGAATGCGATTGAAATTTTATTTCCGTTGTCGTCTATTGACTGTCTAGTATTTGAGTCGACAGGCCATGAAATATGTATGCGATGAATCCATTGCAGTTTTTGGAATTTAGATTCTCTGTATTTGAGGTGAAATGGCTTAGAGGAACTGTTGGATAACGCTGTGTTTGCCTACGCATGAAAGTTTATTTGTAGGTTCAATGCTTTTCATGTTATGTTGAATACTTGTATAAGAAATAGTAAGCTGATGCGGATGAGTATATATATTGAGGTTATAATACTAGTTGCGGTTCAAAAGGGCTGTTGAGTTGAAGTGAATGATATAGAATGATGGGATATATATTTGCTGTACCAATTCCGAAGAAATTGAATGTTTTGTAAAGATCAGCAGGTAATGGATTATGGGTGATGATAGAGCAATGGAAAAGGCCAAGTGTCCAACGAAAGACAGGGTTTTAGCATATAGGTTTATACAAATTGGTTGGTGCCCGAAAAACAAAAATGTAATAACACATGAGAATAACAAGGGTTGTTTACATTAATATTAATAAATAATGTAATACAGACAAACTACCCTAGGTTTTACTGATCCTGTCTGGGATTCTCACATGGATCTCAATGCGTGGTTAGATTAAGGAACAGTAATTAAATTGTTTTTGACTTTAACCTATTCAGTGCGTCATTAATGCAATGCTCCATTGGTTGCCACAAAACCGAATCATCTTCGCGATATCAATAAAAATCTTATAAGAGAATATTACTTTTGGGCCATTTTTGATTGTAATTTAATTATAAACACCCTGCACACACTTTATAAGATATTGGAGACCGGGGCTGGTTTCCTAAGCTTTTATTTTTTATTTTTCTTGTATATTTGTTATTTTTATATATTTTGCGAAAAAATTGATATCATTACATTGCTTACACTTTTATCTACAAACTATCTTTACGAGTTTTACAATATGTGAACTTAGCTTTTATCAGCAAATAAATAATTCCAAGCACGTTGATCTGAAAAAAAAGAGCTCCATATTCCATATACGCATATTTCCAGCACAATTGCATGAAGCAAGATTTCTTACTATTCTTAAAATATTTGTAAATGTAAATATTCATTTTCATGCACAATTTATTGTAAGATATAATTTACCTTAGATGATTTTACCCAGAAAAATACATAAATATTGTAAAACATACAACTTTATTGTACCAAAGCTGTAATCTTACGGATATCAATAAAGGTCATTATCAGCAGAATGACACTTACCTGAACAAATTGTAATTTTCCTCTTTTGTGGAGCTTGTTGCTAGTTGTTATTGGTTGCGAAAGTATGGCAAAGGTGGAGAATAATATTCTGAATTATAACGTGCACAAAAGTTTAGCAAATTGCCTACCTTTTCTTATATAATTTGAATTCAAGTTTTGGTACCAACAAGATACATTATTTATTACAATGATTCACAATGTATAAGCAATATTAAATTACTAGGATACTTTACAGCTACTGCATCCTTCCTTGGTAGTATCCTTTCATGAGGGCCATAATTTGTTCATAAATGCACGAGCTTTAGTCAGGTTCTTTTTATTACAATGTGGGCAATTTTAAACCAAGAACTACAGTGTTTAAAATTCGGAACTTCATATATGGTTATATTGCTTGACCATATGTTACACAAATTACATTTTTGCAGTACGATTCTCACATGGATCCCAATGCGTGGTTCAGAAATTCTAATAATTTAAAAATGTAAGAAAAACTTATGATAATATTATTTTACTTTTGAACAAACATCCAGCAACATCAAAATAATTTATGATCTAATCCCAGAACCGCGGGTTCGTATTTCCGATCGGGCAAAGTTTACACAGCCCTTTATTCCTTGACAAAATGATGACTAGTTTAGCTTGGACACTAAACAGTAAGGATTTCATGTCAGTCGTACTAACTCACCAGCACACCTGCTGGCAATGCATCCTATTGCCCCTAGTCTCGTAAACTGACAAATGGGAACAACAGACCTTTCCATTACATCCTACACTCCACCGAGTTTAATTTTTTTTACTATTTTGTAAAATAATCTAAAATTGTAACAATAAATTTTGTATCAAGAAATAGCTGACCTCCAGAAGACTAAATCATAAGAATAGTGTTAAATTAGAGTCGTCAAAACCTTAAATAATAAAGAGCAGATAATATACATTTGTATACAATTCATTTTTTAAATGTATCAATAAATAATTGGCTCAGATATAAATCTTTGGAATTCAAGAACTATTAAGGAAATAGGATATAATAATTCGATTAGCAAACCATTTATAAGAATTAAATTGTTTGCTTTGTGTTTTGTCACTTTTTGGAAATATCAGCCATTGTTCTCCTTAGTGGTTAAGGTGACAGGTAGAAACGGAAAAGAAAACTGGATTTCCTTTTCGAACAAAACAGCCGAGAAAAATTCCGCATTTTTGATCTTTTTAAGCCCTCCCTGTTGGCCCCGGGGCCAAGACTCCACCGTGCCATCCCCGTAATGTAATCACGACGGCGAACAAATAGTCATCCATTATGGATGGCGACTGATTAAAAATTTACGGAAAAAATTGTGTAGGAAGTGTTCTCTTTTCGCTATTTCCAAATCGGAAAAGACGATAATAAAGAATAAAAAGGAAGGAGGAATGATGCGTGCAATCATTTTAGATTCAGCTTTTGGGTTCTGTTAGAACTTCGTTGGGTTTTGGGCGGGAAACTGAAAATTTCCTACGGGCAAACATTGCCATGTCCTCTGCGAAATCTTCTTAAGGAGCTACGCAAAACGACAACTTAGGTTTTCGAAAAGAAAAGTAAGTAAGTAAAAAAAAATCAAAGAAAAAATACGACATGCAGCAAATGACATAAAGGAAAGAGAAATGGAATGAATAGACGAACGAATAAATAAAAAGAATATGAGTTCCATAATCCACGCACTAACATCGTCTGTTTTGCATTTTGTTCTTTGTGAAGACGACTCTTTCTCTAAAGAAAGGGAGGCTTCTTAAGCAAATGAAGTAAATCGGAGTAAAAAGAGTAGTAGATGAAGAAAAAGTGATAAAAATAAAGTTTTTAAAGAAGTCGGAGAAGGGGGGGGGGGAAGGGGGTGTTCGAAGTCTGGAGAAGATTTGTTCCCCATTATAAAACGCCATTCCTGCCTCTGGCAAGATGTGTTCCGAGCAGCGACGATTTAAATGCGTTACTCGAAAGTAGACAGACGACATTTTCTCTCTTCTTTCGATTTTTTTTAAAGATTATTTTTATGCAGCACGAGTTCTTTTATTATGCGCAAAGCCTGGTTTGTTTGTCCCGGCAAAACGTTTCTTTAAATTCGATCCATAGAACTTGGCAGGAGAAGGAAAAAAAAAAAGTTTTATCGAAGGTTATTAATTATTCCCAAAGTAAATGGGGAAAGTCAACAAAAATTCGAAGCTGGAGTTTTTAAAATGTTTACGGTTGTGGAGATATTGGCGATGTTCGACTATAAAGAAAGATTAAATATGCATTTGGAGATTCATTTTTTTCCGTCTCGCGTAAAACAACATTTCTTAATGTATTATTTTTAAATAAATTTAAATACGATAATCAAAGCTTTTATTATTTGATGTAATTAACCAAAAGCAGTTTGTTTAATTGAAGTTTTAAAAAAAGTGTTGTTTTCAAAGAAAAAATCTTATGAAATGTTTTCAAAAGTTTCCCGGCAGTGCTTTTTTACCTGGTACAGTCGTGGACAAAAAAAAGAGAACAGACTTCGCTGTTTAGGCACCGTTTGTCGGAGGCACAATTGTGAAATGTCATTTTAACGGAAATAACGTCATGAGTTGATTGGTTAACACAAAAATTTCGTAAGGGGCTGTCTTCATATTGAAATTAATACCAACTTTGAAATTTTCAATGGCAACACCCAAATTTTTTGGTATAGAAATGTTTAGAATCGTCAAAATATCCCAAATATCAATTTTCGTTGCAAAATTCCTCATAGTTGCTGAGTTATGGTTACAGAAAATTTATGGATCATAATGTTAAATGAGATTTCCAAACTTTTAATCATATCTCCATTAATAATATACGTAGCCAGACGAAATATTTTTTGTGTGTAACTTTATAACTTTCCAAACAAAGTTGAAATAGTTTTATATAATTTATGAAATATTTAATATTTTTAAAAAAAATATTCATAATTTTTTCGAAAATTTTTGAATATAAACCTATTAATATTTTTACAGAAATGGATTCAGGGTCAAAAGTTATTGAAAAGTACCGAATTTCGTAATTCTACTAGCATAACATTTTGAGTTATGATGATAATAAGCTTGTATTTTGAAATAGGGGACCGTATAAAAGTGGAGAAACGACAACAATCAAGATTGGACCGATCGTTTGGTGATTAAAAATAATGAAGTAGTTTTCTTTTCTGCAAATTAAATTAATAATCAATTTTTCTATGGATTTGGAAAGTCTTGAAAAAGAAGTTTTGAATTTAATTACAGGTTATTCGTGTATCAACTGTGTTTTATCAGACGGAACGGTCGTTCCGCCCGCCAATCTCAAAATGACGCCAAGGGCTAAACGGCAGTTATGTATATATACAGAAAACATTTCGCTATGTTAACAGCGAAATTGATTTTATTTTCTACCAGGCAAACTAAACTTCGTAGAACAATAAAAAAAATACAGTATAGAGATTTCGTGGATTACTTTAAATAAAAAAAAATTGTTTATTCTAGAGTCAAAAACAGCGGAGAAAAAAAATATGGAAATTTTCGAAAATGAAATCTTTCGAGCAGTTTTAGTCAAATTTTGACCTAATTTTTGAAGTGACCTACTGCCTTTACAAGACCATGAATCTGGAAGCGGTTTTTACTAAACGATTCAGAATGCCGCAATTCAGCCTGTTCCAATTGTTCAGTTAACAGATGAAACAGGGAAGAGTTCTTACCAACCAATTTCAAATAGCGTTAAAGAATCGAAAATAAAAAAAAAGAAAGGAAAGTTCAAAGGCGAATCGAGGAGCGATAAGTTGTAAGAGTTGTGCCAATACATGCAGCAGCTACCAAAGAAGACAATTTGGCTACTGCCCAATTGACAATTTGGCTATCAAAGGCGCAAACAGAACACATCAACAGAAAAATGCTTGAAATGATCCCCGAAACTGTCGTTGAGCTTATAGCGAAAGATGACATTGAGGTCTAGAAGTAAGTAAATAGTTTCTAAAAATCGAGCTTTGGAAAATCTGAATGCCTATATGAAGAAGATAACTTTCGCTTTGCCGGACTGGAAAGGATTAAAGTGAAAAGGGGGGGGGGGATTAGGTGAAACATTTAATAATTATCATTTTCGTTAAAGATGCCAGCGGCCAAGTGAATTCCACCGATGTGCAGTTCACTTTCACCAATTGCAATATTTCATAATGATGCTTAATCTTTTTAACTTCAATTCGGCATTGTTGATTAACCATGGAAATTATTTATTTTATTTTATACGTATTGCCTTTACATCCTTTGAACTTGTTCATAAAACATGTTGGTAATAAACCCTACCTTAAAAAGCATATCATAAAATAAATTTAAAAAAAAAACGACTGATATCCCCCAAAAACACTTCGTTAAAGTAAACAAACGCCAATCTCAAAAAACCAACAAACCTATGCATTTATTTTATAACAAAAAAAAAGTCATGAAAGTTGTCGCTAAAAAAGCCGTGATATAAAATGAATGCCAATCTCTTATTTAAAACTTTTCGGTCGCAATAAATAGAATAATTTAAGTTTCGCTGTCATAAAAAAAATTTCACTGTTTGAGGTTGGTGCCCATCTTAATCCCCCTAAAAAATTAAATCACGCAATAGAACTTGAATTACTAAATCAAAATAACGAAGGATACTTTTAAAAAAAACCTTTAACAATAATATGATCACAATACATTTAGATAAAAGTATAGAGGGTGGTTAAGATGAGAGGGGGGCACCAACCTCAAACAGTGAAATTTTTTTTATGACAGCGAAACTTAAATTATTCTATTTATTGCGACCGAAAAGTTTTAAATAAGAGATTGGCATTCATTTTATATCACGGCTTTTTTAGCGACAACTTTCATGACTTTTTTTTTTGTTATAAAATAAATGCATAGGTTTGTTGGTTTTTTGAGATTGGCGTTTGTTTACTTTAACGAAGTGTTTTTGGGGGATACGTGTTATAACGTAAAAGAGTAGGTGAAGTATCGAGTATTAACTGGAAATCAAACTCGAGAAAAGAATGTTCCATTTTACATAAAATTTTATTTTTAAAAACGATAAACACAAAAAATATCTTTGTAATCCATGATAGAAAAGTATAGCTAAAGGACTAATTTTATGACTTAAGTAAGAAAACGAAATCTCGGTACTATTTATTCTATATACATTCTTATTATAGTGCTTTTTCTAAGTAACGTTGTTAGGTTATGCAAAGTATAGAAAAAAATGTAATTGAATGCATTTGATGCAAAACATAAAATAAATACAGTTATGTTGCAAGATTATACTATACTTTTTTATGAATTAACTAATAAACTTCTCGATGCAACAGCCCGATAATGTGCCTGTAATGCCCATTGCAGCTTTCTTGACCAAGTGCTCTGGGTTGACGGGCATATACTCCCGGTAAGGTGGCCAGCCTCACGGGCAACCCCCTGTGCTTAGATCCAAAACATGCTTGGTCCTTCGGGACTCGATCCCCGGATCTGTGACGTGACAATGCGAAGCACTACCACTATTTATGAATTAACACAAGACAAGGATCAAATAAATTTAATCAGCAAAATATTTTAATAATAAACTAAAACAAGAATATAACTACTTTTTACTTCCTGCAACGTCGCTCTCAGGTAACAAATTACCGCCAAATTAATCTTTAGATTCTAATGTTTTTCTGGTATTAAAATTTTTTTGTATTCAAAAATACTTTCTTGCTAGAAGATAAGATTTTTAGAACAAAATTAAGAGTGTAAACTATTCGATGAAAAGTCCCCAATCATTCAATTAATTTGTTACGCTAATTATTATTATTATTGGTTTTGCATACACATTTTCCCAAATAATTTCAACTTAAAATTAAATTAGAGTAAAATACAGATAAAGTTGTCGAATTGAGTAAAATTGAATCAAGTACTGAACAGATTGCGGATATATTATTGTTGCATCATGTAAAGTTCTTTTCCCAAAAAGTTCATTTGTTTTAAATTCAAAGCAAAAAGTCTTTAATAAATGTTTAATCAAATAAAACAATATCTAATAATTGTAGGGAACTCTTAATTTCCTTTCGATTGTGGCGGCATTGCGCTACAACTTGATGCAGCGCTTGTTGATCAACATCGTCCAAAAAAACGGACTGTTGCCTTGCGAACTCTCTCTTTCTCTTCTTTGCGGCAACGCTGCCGTTCCGAAACCGCTCGTCGGGTGAGCGCTGCAGCCGCATTTGTTCTTCATTATGCTTAATTAATTATTAGTTATGTTTGCACTTGCTATTTTATTGATGTTATTTAAATGATAGTTGTTATTCAAGTTCTCTATTTATTGGAACACTCATCCACACAGAGTGATCGCAACCGAATCTGGTGGAGGTGTCAACTCGGCGAACCCTGTGCCATAGATTGGGAAAAAACCAAACGATATATTATTATGGAATTCTAAATAAAATCTTCCATAATATATATATTAGGAATTTATTTTATAATTATTCATTTTGTTTGAATTCGTGTATTAAAAACCGATAAAATTACAAACTGATGGTAAACGTTTTAAATGGGGGAAAGAATGAAAACCTGAAAGATAGAAAGGCAGTTCAAAGCATAAGCAGCTACATATAGGATGGTTAAACGAGAACAAAACCTGCAAAGGCACCCTCCGTGTCACCACAACACAACCCACCACACCAGGGAAACGCTAACTTTTCAATTTTTCCTACTGGAAAAAAAATTAGTTAACGTTGAAATTATTTTATAATTATAATATTACAAAAAAAATTGAAACTTTTTAATTTTATAACAACATTAAATATTTAAAATCAGCAAATAATTATCCGTACTTGGCCGTTAATGGATGAGCAACAAAATTATTTGAAAAAATGTAATCAAGAATCTTTTGTAACATGCAACTCAACTCCCGACAAACGAAAATCCTGGTCACAAACTATTTGAAACGTCATTAAAATTATTCACATAATTCTAGTCTAAACAGTTGGAAAACAACTAAAAACAAATTCTACGAATAAATAATTAATATTTCACTAATTTCTTATTGGCGATAATTTCGCCGGTTTTTCAAGCAAGGAACGAGAGACTTTGGGGATATTTGCTACATATTTGGCGAGAAAATCTAATTACAAGGAGAGGGCTGCGGAGCCCAGTTGGTTAGGCACTCGCCTAGCATGCGAAAGGTCTCAGGTTCGGGTCCGGGCATCGCCAAAATAACAGAAGACATATAAACTGTCCGTGCAGCCAAAAATGTCCAACGAATAATACCACTTAAAGGAGTGCACGTTAAATGTCCTTCAAAGTCCTAACGCTGCGTACGATGTCACCCTTAACGGTTGCTTTGGATGCCTATTCAGGTGTCGGCTATCTATACGTAAAAAACGCTAAAAACAGAAAGTTTGCTACAAACAGCCTATCATTTAGCTGCATAGAATAATGCTTTTTGTCTAAAAAAAAAAAAGATTGCGGTGAGTTCCCGCTCATATATCGGCCTCGTCATTTTACCATGGCTAAAAATTACGTGGAGAGCCTCCAAGAGCCCTTTGTAACCCCAACTGCAAAGTTCTTTCAATTTTGTCCCCAAACCAAACTGAAAATCAAGTTTGGTTTGGTTGGTTTGAATTAACGTCGCACTAGAGCTACACGAGGGCTATTGGCGACGGGCGTCGTATTTTAGAACCACAGTCAGTGAGTGAAAATCAAGTATATCAGTCCCGCTCAGGTGTCGATCTCGTCAGTTGACTAGGGTTCTAAATTGCTAGGGGTACTTGGCTGCACCAAGCAAATGAAGGATGAGACTAGAAATAGACAGCAGGAAATTATTAAAATAACTTACATAAATTACCTCAATTCAAATGGTTCATAAGCGGGTCCTTGCGACCAAGCACACAAGCCTGAAAATATATGTCAAACCAACCAACCAACCTCAATTCAAATGGTTTAAAAGCGGGTCCTTGCGACCAAGCACACAAGCCTGAAAATATACAATGTCTACCAACAATAACAATAACCTCAATTCTCATTTTAATAACATACCAATCCAAATCCCAAAAGAAAAAAAATAGTTTGCCAAAAACTACTTGAACGCGGTTATTATCAAAAAGTAACCACAGTTCAACTCGTTATACAACTCTATATATACATAACTTGATCATCACACACACAATCTTCTACAATACTTATTCAAAAATCTTTAATATTAATCCATATTTTTTTCGCTAACAGGCACCGGCTTGGCAAAATTAGTTAAGGCGTCATGCCACGGATTAAACCGTTAAGGGTTCTGTTTTCGCCTTAGTCGTCCGACGAAACGAATCATGCTGGACCAAAATTGCTCCACGAATAAATAGCATACTACACCAATTGATTCAAGTTCAATACGTCGTGGTCCAAAGTCCTGGCGTGATCCCACGTAAGAAGTCATTAGTTGCTTTGAGTGCCAGCTCAGATGTTGGCGTCACTTGACCACTGTTTAAACTACATATGGCACTGATTCAACCAAATCTTCTCCATAAAACAACATATAAATAAAATCAATATATTCACAAAAGTAAAAAAAAAAATGGTTTCCTTCCTTGGTAGTAGTCTAAAATATCTTAGCCCGAAACCAATATACTTTCTGAAGCTCTAGTGGGATGTTAATTCACTCATCTTGCAACCAAACCCTTTACCCAAGCAAAAAATTCACAGAAAGGAAAAAATTTGGCAAAATTCCATATTGGGAAAATGCGGACCTATAAATAATACATTACTATATATGGAGATGTCCCCCATTTTTTGTCAAATACGTTTAGTTGTATAAATCCTATACTATAAGGAATCTGGCAATGAAAATTGATATTTGGGGTATTTTGACGATTCTGAACATTTCTATAACAAAAAATTTGGATGTTGCCATTGGAAATTTTAAAGTTGGTATTAGTTTCAATATGAAGACGACCCCTTAAGAAATTTCTGTGTTGACCAATCAACTCAGAACGTTGTTTCCGATAAAATGACGTATCACATTTATACCTCCGACAAATGGTGCCCAAACAGTGAGGTCTGTTCTCTTTTTTTTGTCCACGACTGTACATTTGAAGAAGGAAGTTTTACTTATGATTTCAATAATTAAAGAGATTGATTAGTTTTATAAAATCAGTAAATTTGTTTTGTTTTGCACACTTTTTTTTTTACAAATTAAAACTTTTAATCAAAAAGAAACTTGAATAATTCTCTGAATTATTTTATTCTTTAAAGAAAAAAATATTTAACTTAAAGTTTTTTTTAATGATAAACTGTTACAAAATTCAATGGCTAGTTTTTATCAAATGTCTTTTTAAAAAATCTATTTTGTTTACAATAATTATGTGAAAAACAGAACTTTTAGCCAACTTAGTACTATTTACAGGAATGGGGTTCTTTCACGTCATGGATGGTTCCAACGGTTTGTTGTCATTTGTTGACTAGAATTACTGATGTTTTGTTATTCGAAAATTAGTTTTCTACGCTCTGTGCCAACCGAACTTGGGTAAAACCGCAGAGTAAAGAGGCACAGGGAAAAGTGTGATTTGTCCGTTGGTTGAAAACTCTTGTAAGGTAATATTTACATACAAAATGACCTTAATACAATTTAACCAAAATATACTTTTCATTCTAATAAAATTGTCAAATTTTCTCAAATAATATTAAAATCTGTTAGACTTTAAACGAAATTAATGTTTTAAGCATGTTTTCTGGATGGATTCACAAATTATTTATGGAACTCTTTACATACACGGAAGGATCTTCTCCATAGTATAATTCTATTTACCCAACTTAGGTTGGCAATAATTCTAAGAATATTTTACTTATTAAACATTTAAATGCCAACTTCTTGCTGCGTTTTGGTTGTTCAAAAACATTTGTTAAAAAACGCTTGCATAGAAAGAAAAGTTTCTTTTTATTTAAATCGATCATTTTGAGAGTGAAACCAAAGCATCCAATCAAATTACAGTACAGAGAAAATGAAAACAAGAGAGTTTCATCATAAGAAACATTGTTATGTAATAAAAACAAAAGTCTTACACAATTTTGTACTGTTTACAGGAATAGTGGAAACTTATATGTATCATAATTAGAAATATTTTTTTTAAAGGTTTACAATGGTCACAAGGAAAAGATCTTAAAAAATATTTTCAAGACAATTCTATACATCACTTTACATTGTATTTCCCTGCAAAAACTCGCATTCGATTTCTTTGTTTCCCTACAAACAACCTGTCTGATTGTATTCCCTACATTCCCCAGGAGCCCCCTCTATGTATTTCTCGTTGAAAACAAACTTACCCGAGTCTAAAAATAATATCAGTAGGCCTCCTCTCTTTATTGAGCAAATATTTCGCCAAGATATCGGTAATCGGAGTTTGTTTGGCGAGGAATTCTTGTTTCGGCGATGATGGACAGGTCATTAGATAAACAAGTGGAGTCGGTGATTGGCGGCCTTCTCTCTCGGATAGTCGATAGAGTCAATAAAATAACTTGGAAAAAGGGAATTGCGTTGGCGTGTTTTGAGATCTTGTCGGAGTTTTGGAAGGGTGCAATGTTTTTTTAATGTGTTGTTTTATAGCCTTATGTACCTTTACTAATTGTTGGTTTAACGTTATAAATTTAATTTTGTTTTGGAATTAAGGTTTTTTTTTAACATTGTGTCAATAAAGTGCAATTGTTAACCACCATTTCTGCACTTTAAAATCATCTGTGTCTAATAAATTTGGTGAAAATAATATTTAGGAAAGCTCGAATATATTTAGTAAATAAATTACCAATTTACTCTGTAAAACAGCTTATTTCATAACAGCATTGAAGTGTAGACAAATAGAAAAACTATGTTGCTGGAACTATTAGTCAGGAATTCACACATTCGGTTAAAATTACACTTATTCAGTTTTTCAGAACTTATATTTTTACTGATTTTCGACCTAAAGATCATGTTCCCTCGCTGCGTAAGATGTCGCCCTTAACGGTTGCGTTGGGTGCCTATTCAGGTGTCGGCTCGTCACTTGACTGCGGCTCTAAAATGCGATGCCCGTCGCCAATAGCTTTCGTGTAGCTTTAGTGAGACGATAATTCACAACCTAACTTCCAAAATCTAACCCAAAAAATGAAATGTCCCTAGTCTCCCATACAACAAGGACCCCATCAGACAAGGCAGGTCAGCTATTTTTCTGCAGAAAATGGTTGAAACAACGAACTCGCCGTAAATTCCGATGCCTGATTTAATAACCCAGGGATAATAGGAGGTCAGTAAGGATTCGGGGGTTTCCACCCTTTACGTCCGAAACTAATTCACTTTGCGCAAATTAATTCGATGTCCGATGACCCAAAAGCACCAACCCTTTATGTACTGAGCTCTTTTCGACGGCAGATTCCAGAATCTGATATGATTAGGCGGATGGTCAGCCCCTGTTTCTTTTTCCTAAAAGCTGAAAAGCCAATCCAACAACGTGATTTGATCGGAAGGTAACAGAGCTTGTTCTTTGTCAATATTTTGCTGATGTGAAGAATGTTTACTAAAAGTTAGTAAAAATTTATTTCGATTAAAATGTAATGTATTTTCAATTCATTGGTCTGTGTGTGTGTGCAGATCAGGAGGATCTGGTTCAGGTTTAGACCTTAGAGATAGAAAAACCGTGCGCTATAGCACACCATCTAGAGGGAAACGGAGGTCAAAATTTTTTTTTTTTGAACACCAACATGGCGGTCAGTTCCGTAGAAAATGGCTGCACTAAAATTGCGCTTTTTTTAGAACCTGTTATCTAGGAGATGGTGGCCCTTTGAAACTTTTTGTAGACGTGGATTGTACTTTTATGATTCATGAATCAGGATCATTTTTTGGGTAGTTCTATTTCTATTCATTGAAATAATTTTAATGTCAGACTCAATTTTGAATGACATTTTATGATTGGTTAGGCTTAAAAATGAATATAAAATCAATAATTCCACGCGAATAATCAATAAACAACTATGCAAATTTTCGGTTACTTAATAATATTATTTTTGACACTTACAAAAGGAAATTTGAAGCTTTGCTGTTATCAACTAGAATCATCTCAACAATCATGATTCTAAAAAAAAAAAGCGCAATTTTAAAACTGATTTTTTTCTAGGCCAATCGCCGCCATGTTTAGGGGATGTTTCGGCACAGAATTCACTCTGGTTGCACCATTACGTTTCTCCTCAAGATAGTGGGCGATTGCGCACGGTTTTTCTATCTCCATGGTTTAGACCAACGGATACAGAATGATTTGAATCATGCAGGTTTTACATCGAAATCTCTCTCGCTACTGAACCACGATTCCAATTTTCTTTTCATTAAGCTACTGTTCCAACTGTTTTAAAACTAAACTCTTTGGCGCAACAGCCCTTTAGTAGGCCAATGCCTGCAGTGTCCATTTCTGCTTATGTGACCAAGGGCTCTGAGGTGCTTGGCAAATGTCCCGGTTAGGTGGTCAACCCTACGTGGAACTCAAAGTGTTTAGTTCCCAAGCATGCTTGTTCCTCGTTTTATCGACCTACTTAAGGGATGGAATGACAAGTCAACCTCACCCAATCCGGGACTTGATCCCCGGTCCTATGGCGTGGCAATGCAAGGTATTATCACTAAGCTACAGGACATTTTTAAACTAGAAAGAAAATTTTATGAAGTACCAAATGATGAGCTTCAAAAGTTTAAAATACGAAGAGTTGAACAAATAACTAGATCAACTGTGAGAATTTTTGAGAGAGGTTGGTAAACAAAAGTGCAAGTAAATTTATTCACTTACACTCAATGGAGCCCATCTAATTCGAGGACCATTGGAATTATAGTATTTAATCGTATGTATATACATATATTGCAAAAAGTAATACGTCTATTGTTTATCAGCCAATCTGTTGTTCAGATAACATTAAAAAAAATCAAGAGTAGAAATGCGTTTTAATTAATAAATTTAAGACGACATAAAACGTGTATCCTTATAAGATCTACAGTGGAATCGTTATTCGAGGTTCCCGAACCCTTTATCCCCTGGTAGTCAAGGGAGTTTGAGGTCAGCATCTGGTTCCGATGATTTTGGTGTGGTTGTATTTGTTTTCGGAAGCTTGTTGTTATTGTTGAATTGGCTGGAAATGGGGTGGTAATTTTATTAATCAACAATGGATACTGACAGTTTCCGGCTGCTTATTGCGTACATAGATTTAACGGAGTCAAAATGCTCTTTAGTAGCTTCCATCATTTCTCTCAATAAAAGTTACTAATTAATAAATAGAACCTTTAAGAAAAAATATACATGCATTTGAAAATTGTTTTCATAAACCAATTTCGTAAGAAAGCGAAATAGGATTGATCCATTGACGACTTTGTGAGTATTATCAGGTTTCTTGTCAATTGCGGTTAATGAGTAAATAAGATTTTAAATAATCGATATTTACGATTGTGCTTAAGTAGAATGCACACATATATGCATTTTTCAATATTCTTTATTTGTTCCAAGCAAATAAATATAAAGTATGTAGCCGCGATTTATATTTATGCAATATTAATAAGTTATTTTAAAATCTATTTATTTGTTTAAATACTAGTCCCATTTCAATTTATCTTTAAAAGACAATAATGTATTATAAAAACAATGATGTATTATAAACAACAGGATTGTAACAAAAATTGAAACTCTGTAACGTACCACGAAATATTTTTCTTTTTTTGCTTAAATAGTTTCAATAATAAAATTGTAATATTGAATTGCATCGAAGAATTATTTTGGAAGACTTCACCTTCCTAACGCTGCGTACAATGTCACCCTTAACTGTTGCGTTGGGTGCCTATTCAGGTGTTGGCTCGTCGCCTGAATGTGGTTCTAAAATACGACGCCCGTCACCAATAGCCCTCGTGTAGCTCTAGTTCGACGATAATTCAAAACCTAACCTAAGAAGTTTTCTCCAGAGTAATATTCTTGGTGATATAGATAGATAATAAATTTTATTGTATTGGGCTTTGACCCGTTTACAATGGTTGGCAAAGTGTACACAACAAGGATACATTTCAAAACAACAACAAATAAAAAATATAAAAACACTTAAAAATAAAAGGAAAAACAAGAAAGTAAACTTAATAACAATTTCATTCATTTTGGGGAAACATTTTGAAAAAACTTTTTGATAAGAAAATTAACAAGTTAAGAAAATTCTTCTAGGCATCACTTTCCCATTTTCCAAAATAATTAGTAAGAACTATTAGTAAGAACCCAAACTCCAAAATAATTAGTAAGAACTATTTTTGCTTCACAGTTTATGAGTAAAATATATATTTAAAGACGTTGTAGTAAACCCTTTAGAGCTAAAATAAAATTTTTGAAGAAATATACAAGAAACTGTGGTCAAGGGTCCTTTTTTTATTTAACATTAAAGAAAAATTTAGGAAATTTTACTTGAAATGCAAAAATAATAATTGTATGAAACACAATGTAAGAACGCAGATTTAAAGTTGTTGTAAAATGCAATGAAATATGACATTGAAAGTAACTTTATACTCCCCAATTTCAAAATAATTTTCAAGCCAAAAATATATGCACCATTTCATCCTTAAGGAAAATAAAATTCAATTTTCAGCAATTAAGGACAAACCAAAATATTTCAATTCAATAACTTTTGAAATTTACTTTAGTCAAAAGCGATAACATAGTATTTTCTAATATACTGATGCTCGGAATTGTTTTCCATTTACCTATCAGAAAATCGTTTATAGTTTACGCCTGGCTTCTCTTCACAACCCCTAATTATCATTCAAGCTGACTTCGCAAAAGATTTCCCCCGCATTTACACCTGAAGAATACACGAAAATTCGAGCAAAATTCGATTCCAATCCCTCCTTCCCTGAAGGAATAGATGATCAATCGGCCATTCGCTCCAGCACCTGTTGTGTGAAATCGCGTTATGGTCGCTGTGAGTGGGTCACCATGTCTACTAGCATTCTGAAGACGATTGCATCTTTTAACACCTTTACCACCCCTGCAGCAGAAATCAATTTACTTGTCAAACTAAGTGAGAAATTGCAGCCTGCGTAAATACGTGTGTGTGTGGGGGGGGTGGGGGGAGGGCTGGTTCGACAAATTACCAGGGATGGGTGGGTCTGTCGTCGTCACCCCCTTCTTGCCCACCTCCGATTTAGTGTCCTCAGGGCAAAGCTTTTCGGCCGAGTGGGAAGGGGAGCGTTGTAACAGTGCATAGGCATCGAAATATATATACATGGAAATATCTCTCCAGTAGCAGTGGTTCTAAATTTGTGAGGCCAGTCCGCCATTTTATTGTAGGATACACTCTCTGAAATAATACTTTCATTTTTGACGATTCATGAATCCTCAATCCCCATTTCGTTAATTTTGAGGATTGTTTCGTCAAACTATCTCGCGACTTTTGAGTGAACGCGAATCTTCACTTTTACGAACGTGATTTAACGATTCTGTATCTTGATTTTGAGGAAACTGAATCTCATTGTTGTACTCACATGCTCAAAAATGACGAAATATTTCTTTAGATTAGACGAAATTCGAATCCTCATGAAAATGACGATTCAAATTTCCTCACTTTGAGGAAGCGAAAACTCGGAGCATTTGCCAGTAACGGAATCGTCAAACTTAAGGAAAACTTCGTCGCTTTTGAGCATTCATTTTTAGAGTGTATGCGCAAAGCTAAAAAATTGCGTCATTTAGCGATGCATTTAGAACTTGATTACCAGAACGGCCACGCCTACGGTAACGTCTCAGTCAAATGAAACGGAGAAACCCACAAACAAATCACGCTGCAGCTAATTTGTCTAAACTGGAAAAAGACATGATTGCAGTGACGCCATTTTTAAGTCAAACATAGTCTTCCATCCCACAAACAAATAACGACTCGTCCCATTTTATCCGTCTATTCCCAAATGGTAATGGTAGGGAACGTTGTTGAATAGTTAAAAGGAGCCAGAACACCAGCGCCACAGTTGGAGATGAAGTCAAATAATTAACTCCAGGAATCTGGCATTGGTAGCATTTTCTGAGCATTGAACTGACTATCCAATATATATTATAGATTGTTGTGCATAGGTAGTGGGTGTGAAAGGATAGCCCGAGGGTCAGCGTGGTCCGTCCCGCGTCATTACGGTGCTGATGCTGTTGTCATGGTAACAAGAAGCGCGGGATGAGTGATGCTTGGACGCAGTGATGGGATGCGGCAGAGGGGAAAGGATGGAACTCTTTTTTTGTGTGGAAATGTGTTGGACACATGGAAAAAAGTGAGTGGAAAAGATTGAATTGAAAATTTCGATGACCAAGGACGAATAGAAAGGATTCGATTTCGATTCTGATCTATTTTTGAGAAAATGCAGTGGGAGTTGAATAAGTTAAACCTACTTTTTATTGAAAAAATGATTCGAAAAATATATTTCTGAGTTACCTATTTTCGATTGCAATTGCACTTATAAAATATGAAAAATATTGGTAATGCATCAAATCACACCCGGAACGGCTTGAAATGTCTCAATATTGATTACCATTTAAAATGGAACAATTATTATTTTTGGTGATATGTTGGCATGGAATCATCTAGATTGACTGATGAGAAAATTGGTAAAAACCAAGAGAACGGAAGTATGTAACGTTTTTTCTAGATATTAGAAGCAAAGATAAAGCAAATATCTCAAACTTAAAACAAATAGGAGGGGCCCGGATGGCCGAGTGGTAAGCATCGCAGGCCAGCAGTCTGCGTGCTGTAACGGGCGCGGGTTCGATTCCCGCCTTCGCCCTGGGTGTATTTCATCTCTTTGTGACAGTAAAAAATCTTTCTGTGTCTGTCTTACTTGACGAAGACTTATAAGCGGCTCACTGAGCAAGCACACAAGTCGGAATATATATGTAAAATACCCTACCCTTAAAACAAATAGGATAGTTTAAGCAGTGTTTATCTAAAGTTTTGCTTCCTTGCTTATCGCTTATTAATTGTTTGCCTATCGCAAAAGTGGCAACTGCGGTTTGGCAAAGATACTATTTTGGAGTCTTGACGGTAAATAAACCATCTACATTTTCCAATAAATGAAAAGTCAATCTTATGAATGAACCTCCATTGAGATGATAGCGGCTGATCCTTTCAAAGTGTCGGCGTCGTGTGATCACAACACACTTCAAGTGCCCGAAATCCCGTGAGAAATCCGGATCCCGGTGAATCCCGGTAAAAGCCGCTCTTCAATCTCGGGAGTCAGGATTCGAACATGCGACCTTGTTGTTGCAACAGCGTCGCCCCGGTATTTGTGTTCTCTCAAGAGGTTGATGGAAGGGGCGGCTGCTGTTGGGAATGAGGATTCTTGCTGCAGAACTGCTGTTCCATTAACATGTTTTATTAGATAAATTAGTGTGTTAGTTTATTTGTTCTGTTTAGCAAAACTGTGATCTTGGTGAATGCTTCACAATCTGAACGTAAATGTGGTTCGACTAATTCACCACAAAAGAATTCTACAGAAATCATATACCAAAATCACTAAAGTTGACTAGGGAAATATAACTTAAGATACGTTTCCTGCTGTTACTTTTATTTACTCTGATCGTGTTACATTAGCAAGAAGCTATTGTTGCCATACCATGGCATCCGTGTCATGTATCATGTTGATAAATGAATTTTTTTTGTGCCGTTGATTTTTTAAATCTTGGTATAGTTGACACAAATTTTATTAAAAATGTTCCTAGAAATTATCATAGTGCGAATCTCATAGTAATGCTAACAAACACATTAATAATTTTTTTAAAAAAGAAAATAATAGTACTTATAGCTGTAGTACATAAAAAATATGCTATAAATTTGCATAAGATGTAAAATTCTTAGTGTTGCACAGGTGAATAATTTCGCTTAGCTTGAAGTGATTGGATGCATTTGATGATTGATTCTCTTTTCAAACGATATTGGATAAATATGTTCATCTGGCAGTCTACACTCTAAAAACAAAAGAGTGAAATCCACTCCTATAGGAGAAGTGCACTTTCGACACTGGAAAGGAGTGAAAATTAAGTCAGACTGAGTTAAATTCAACTCAGGCGGAGTTAAAATTATTTCAGGTGGAGTTAAAATCACTCGTTCGGAGTGATCCTGTCGGAGGTTTAGCTTACCAAAGGAGTGAAATCCACTCCTATATGGGAAGTGCATTTTCGACACTGGAATGTGTGACAATTAACTCAGACAGAGTTAAAATCGCTCGTTTGTTTTAAGAGTGTACATCATGGAAAAATCAGTGTCAGTAAAATGAACATTACCACACCGTTATATAAAAAGTAACCAAAAACTGTAACGAAAACTTACAGAATTATGTTATGAAGTATAATAGGTGAAAAGAACATTATGTGTCGTTCTTTAACATCTTGAGAGGATACTGTGGAGGACACACTCTTCTTGGATTATTTATGCTGGTGGAAAAGTAGAGATGAGTATCGGTTGGGATTTCTTCCTCAAGCCGAGGATTGTTTAGGAATGGATGAAGGATTGAAATGAAACGTGTGCTATAGGGTACTTCAAGCCTGTATGCAGTGTGAGGACACTTGTGTGGGGTAGAAGGTATAACTGAATCAATAAGGTCTGTGGTTGATGTTATTGGGATATGGAGATTTTCGATAGCTCGAATGAATTTTTAATGAAATTTTATTTAATGTTTGTGTAAGGAAGGTTCTGTCATTATGAAGGTATTGATGAATATTTAAGTGTTACATTAAATTGTGTTATTTTTATAGTTTTATAAGGTGCATGATTTTGTGTTTTTTGAAAAATCGAATTGGCATTTTATTTAAGGGAAATGTTAAAGTAAATGAAAATGATTTTTATGTAGAATATTATACATAGAACGTTCTTTTATTTTATCTTATTTATGTTTATATTTACCCGAAATATATTCTTGTTTTTTCCAATAATATGTGTATATGTTTCTCCTTACATCTACAAGAACCTAGTAATAGTAAATACATATTATTGAAATACGTAAAAACAGATAGTTCTTGTTATAAAAAGTTTAGTTAACGGTATACCAATTGAGGGGAGGCACTTTAAAGCCTTGTCGTATTCTACT
This sequence comes from Hylyphantes graminicola, assembly GCA_023701765.1. Taxonomy (NCBI): domain Eukaryota; kingdom Metazoa; phylum Arthropoda; class Arachnida; order Araneae; family Linyphiidae; genus Hylyphantes; species Hylyphantes graminicola. The sequence continues at coordinate 51,074,232 of CM043116.1, forward strand.
CTGCAGTATTGTTTTGATCTATCATTCTACAAGCCTGTCCATATTTCACCGCAACAAAGACTTTCCTCCCCAAAAAAGACCATTCGGTCTATTACATACCCCCAACAACAAAGCGGATATGTTGAAGGCTGTCACCAAAACACACGGCCGGTTTTTTGCACACAAGTTAAATAAAGAGCTCATCCCATCGCCTCTGAACACTGCAAAAGATCATTCTCCAGACCACCCCACGAGATTAGCACCCTTCTCACGGTTACAGTTCATGCGCGTCCGAGCATAAAAAAAACTTAATTTCACAACTTTTTTTTTAATACTCCGAATTCTCGTTACGCAAAAGTTTCTAATTCCCTTTTCCTCGTTTCATGTCAGCTGCAATTCAGGCCCTAAACGCCCCTAAAAATGCGCATTGTCAACTGGAGAGTTATTGTGATAGATTTTTTTCTTTCCCAAAAAAGAGTGGCTAATAATAGAGAGTATATCGCTATAAAAAAAATTGAGAATATAGAGTTCAAAAATAGATTGCTTCCAGGCAGGTTTTGAGGGGTGAGCTCTATAAGCCTCTCCCCCACTTCTGTTAAGTCCTGTGGCTGAATATATTTGTTAGGGGGGAAAGGGGGGATTATACCCCCCCCCCCCATTTCGAATCCCACTCTACGCCTAACTATTGGGGAGGGCTCCGAGTCCATAAGCCCTCTTGACTACTCTACCGTTCCAACTTGCGCACAAAGCAAACGCTTGCCTTCTGTAAACGGAGACTGTAATCAAATGGTGGATGGATATCGTTATGAAATTCGATCACCTTTTTGTACATCGAAGGAGATTTTCTTGTGATACTGTCATCGATATTTTGTGGGTTCTGAAGGTTTCCATAGTTCGGGTTTCGTCAGTTCGCGATAATTTTTTGGAAAAAAAAAGTGATTTTTTCTTAGATTGAAAGTTTATTATATTTTTGGTTTTGAATGTCTTGATATTTTGAGTAGGATTAAAAAGTTTCATCGGTTTGGGATAATTTGGCTCGAAGTGCTCGCCTTTTGCAAAGTAGACTGTTAAATAATGGTTAACGGATATCACAAAAAATATTTTCAATTTAAGAAAAGTAAGAAAAATAACTAATAAAAATGATTCCGATCTGACGACACTTTTTACTTTACCCAAACCACAGAAAATTACTATGCTTTGTAGTCTGTAGTAGATTTTTTGTGTAATTCTTTGGTTGATATTTTGTTTCGGATGTTCTAATGCTTTGGTCGTAAGGATTTGATAATATGCCATAAAAATTCGATTTTTCTTGGCTTGAAATATATTCAATGAAAGTTTGTGAAATATTTTATGGTTTGGGGGTACATTAAAGAGTGTCGTCAGTTCGGAATAATTTTCATTATTTATTTTTCATAAATTGAGAGTAATTTTCTGGGGTAATTATGATGGTTTTGAAATTTTGAGTATAGTTAAACTTTTCTTCCGCGTGAAACAATTTGTTTGTAAACACTTGCCCTCCATAACTATAGACTGTATTTAAATGGTAGATGAACAAAGTTTTGAAATTCAAAAACATATTTTGTAGACTGAAAAATATATTTTCTTGCCATTCTTTTATTGTGATTTTGCATGTTCTGAAGGTTTTAATGTATTTGGGTACAGTAAAAAAAGGCTTTTTAATAACTTATCGTCAAAACAACTTTCGACGTGAATGTTATAATGAATATTTCATGTGAATGTTTGTCACAATGATGAATAATTTTAAAGTAAAACCTAAATGTGTATCAAAAATACTTTATTTCAATGTTTTTTCATAAGCTTTGAAAGTGTGGTAGATTGTAAATTGTTTTTTTTTCTTCTAAAGTTTTAAATTATTGTTTAAAGTGCATTAATTCTTTCAGTAAAAAAAGTTAATGTTTGTTATGCATCATTAAATATTTTATAATTATAAATTTAAAAAAAAATACAAATAATATTATGCAATTTTTGTTATTCAGAAATCAACTAGACTGATGAAGATATATCCGTATTGTGATAAAGAGTCTTTTTTCTTAATAGATATATTATAATCACCATTAAATTAATTCTGATGTATTTAAGTAATATTACATTTACTAAGAATAGTGTCTTTAATAATGTTAAATAATTAGTTAAAATAATATTGTATTAAGGAAATCTACCAATAGTTTCAATAAAATTAAAGCTGTTTTAAGTTGCCAATGCTTCTAAATAAATATTTTCAGAGCTACATATTCTTCTGTTGGAAAACTTATGATGATAATTATTATTTAATCATTGAAATCTCTTTGTTGCCAATGTATAATTTTAACGTTTTGGGATTATGAATTAAAATACTAGCTATTGAAAATTTGACAAAATAAGAAACCTTTGCATACATGAAAATGTGGTAGAATCTGCAATAATTTTTAGCTAAATCATATAAAGATTTTTGTGTAAAACAATTGCGCTCGAAAATGCTCTGAATAAAAAATGGAATAGTAAAGAAAATATTAGCTATTTTTTTCAAAAAATTATAATATAAATATGTTATTTACCAAGTTCTAGTCCAATATAAAATATTTTTGCCATTTTAAAATAAATCTATTTTAATGAATCTATATAAAATTTTTATTCTTTATTTTATTTCTTCAAACATTTTAAATGCTTTCCTAATGCTTTATACAGGGAAAATAAATTAAAAGATTAACACATTTCTAGAAATAAATCTAGCATTATTTTATTATCTTTTTTAATATTTGTAACTAATTATACTTTATCTTTTGAATCACGGTAACATAAAATTTTGTTTTTATAAACACTTTAATACATTAAATAAAACAAACTTCGCATTAGTATTCATATATTCTTACAACATATTATAATTTCATAAAAGTGTGCATAATAAAATTAATTAGTAATTGTAAAAGGTGGAAACAAATACGACGCATGAGAAAAGCTATTAAACACTAGAAAAAAAGTATTTAAACATGACGCGTTGCATATTAATTATACTGAAGTATTCATAAATTTTTCTTTCATATCCGTGACACGTAGCAACTGTAAATGAGAAGTGTAAATAAAGTTAGCTACAACATAAAAAATATTTATAAAAAATTCATAAAAAGGGATGTTTACCTCTAGAATAGACTTACCCATCATTTATTTAGCGAATGTATTAAAAAAATCACTCCGTCTGAAATCAAACTCGATTGAACCGACGGACGGACAGAAAAAGCACAAGTTTCAGTTATTCGCATTTAAGGAAATATAAAAATATAAGTTTTTTTGCCCCTTGTCTCGCATACCTTGTTTGCTACAGATAATTTAATTTACAGTTAAAGAAACAAATAGCATTAAGTAAAGAGAATTGAAAATGAAGAGAAAGGCAGCGTTGAATTTATGCTTCTATCAGATTAAGTTTTTGTTCGATTTTTTTAGAACATCTGAGATGGTAATTATTGAAGATGTGTTTTTATTTTAATATACATTTAAAATAAGTTTGTGGATTTTTTATTTTGTAAATATGATGTAAGCGTTAAGTATATTATTAATGTGTTTTTCGTGCAAGTTTTTTTAATTGATAAAAACTCGTTTGTTACGCCGACGCAATTTATTATAATAGGATTATGCTCGTATTCTAACATAAAACGTATATTTTTTAGTTATTTAAAACTTTTTTTCGAAAAATTTATTATTTTCTAATAAAATATCCATAATATATAAGATTTTTTCGAATTATGATATGAAATTGTATAAGGGTTAATATTATGAAATGGAAAATTTGCTTCCTGACTGATTTTGTTAATATTTTTTTAAAAAAAGTCACTGAAACTTTCTTCAACCATTTTTTTACTTTAATTACTAATAAAATCATTACATTTTGTTTTTGTTTCGTAAAGAAAACGTTTGAAGTTTTCGTAAGTCAGATAAGTAATTTGTCCAAACCAGCGATGCTCATTTTGAAAAGATATCTCATTCGATTTATATTGTCCTAACTAATATATACTTTAGAATGAAAATTACTTTATTTAATGTCTTTTACCAAAATTACTTATAACTTTTTAATTTTTGTTTCGAACTATGCAATACGAAGCAAAATATGCATGTCCCAAGTTTACATGTCAGATCGGTACCATTAAAAGAGTTAACGGCTGTAAACGTCATTTCCGGAAGAGAACTTCGTTATTGAATGGCCCCCGTAGACTGTTTAGGAAGTTCCATGCTGCAACTTAAAAAAAGTGGTGGAAAAACAAGTAAGATCTCTTTCATTAAATACATGCATTTGTTGAGTAGCTCAGATCGGTAACGCACCCTATAATAATGGAAATAAATAATATATATCTTTAAATATCGAATGATAGTTTTCATATGGTGGTGAAAGAACCAACGTGGTTTTTTATTTAAAGATATGAGACATAAAAAAATTTCTTATAAATTTGTCTGATTTGTAATTGTTAGGTTAGAAGAATTTGATTTGTTAATAAAATACGATTCCGATATCGATTTAACGTTTCCATGTGATAAAGGCGTTATTGCATAGTTTTTCGCTACATTTTGAAGTTTTAATAGATGATTGATATCATAATTTAATTTTGACGTCATATCTGTAACGCCTCATCACATTTGTAAACTGGCACTATTCATAATATTGGTCCATAAATCAAGTGAAAAATTTAATGTAAAATTGAAATGAATAATTTAACATTATGTAGTTTTGTATGATTACTAGAATAAAAACCTGTTGTGATCTATTTCAATAATTTTGAATTCTATGACGAAATCTGTTAAAAGCAAATTTGTTAACTAGAATAACGGGAAATAAAAGCGCAAACTACAATATAAATATTACGTTATTGTGAGTAATCCATTGCACCGATTTTATATAGGTGATCGATAATGTTATAGAAGAGCAAAACTAAAAAAAAAAAAAAGTGCTCATCACTTGTTCATCTCTAGAATAAATAAAAATGACATTGAAGAAACTTGTGCAAACTTTTATAAGTTAAAATATCTACCAAAATATCATCAATATTTTAATAAAAGGAAGCATTTTCAAGCAGATGAAATTCCTATAATAAAATAATTAAGTTGTGTAATCGGTTTTAAACGTCGCTTGAAGTGGCATCTCAGGGATCTTAATGAAGTCAAGCCAAGATTCGCCTAATTTGAATTAAATTCGTTTTTGGCTGCATTCCACTTTGTTTTTATCCGTTCTAAAACGTGCTTACATAAAAAACACACTAGAATTTAAAATTAAGAAGGATTTTTTCTAAACAAATTATGGAAATGTTTCTTATGATGTCACTCTCTCCGTACTGCGATTTCATTGGTTGTTTCGTTTCCGAATCACGATCAGAATGCGGAAATAGATTTTTAAAAAATAATGAATGACTAGAACAGCACAGCATTTGTCTGCAATTTTCTGTGTAAAAGAGTATGGTGCGCAAAAATACATCATTATGATTCAATCAATACGGTATACAGTAATCATCGTTCCAGTACAACGTTCAATCAACGTTCCAATCAATGTTCTCCGATCCAACAACGGTATACATCCATTATGATTCTCTTGAAACTTGCAGAAGGATCTATATTCAGAACTAAAAAGCTAACAAGTGAACCACCACAACACATTTCGAAACTAACTAAAACATCATTATAATAGAAACTCAGACATCCTACACAAAAAAAGTTCGTCGATCAACACAAAAACCTGGTCATGAAATGAAAAAAAAAGTAGTATATATCCATTATGATTCTCTTGAAACTTCATAAGGGTCTATATTTAGAACTAAAAAGCTAACAAGTGGAAGAACACCACCAAACACGTTTCTAAACTATCTAAAACAACATCATAATAGAAACCCAGACATCCTACACAAAAAAAGTTGGTCGATCAACACAAAAACCTGGTCATGAAACGAAAAAAAAAAGTAGTATACATCCATTATGATTCTCTTGAAACTTGCAGAGGGGTCTATATTTAGGGGGAAGGGTGGCACTCCATTAAATACATATCCGGAGTGCGCCCACTTCAAGTTGCCACAAAAGAAGTAAAAACTGGAGGACGCTAATTAAAGATCATCGAACAAACACATTGGACATCGATCCCTGTAGTGTGGAGAATAAAAGAAAATGGTGCTGTGAAATACAAAATCAAAAGTACATTTTTCACTTGTTATTTTCAATACAAAATGGGTCGTTGCCATTGAATATATTTATTACTGAGCCCAAAAATTAGCGCAAAATTAACAAAGTTTAGGATAACAATTTGGCATAAGTTTTATGAAACGAAGCTTTTTTAAAAGACTTTCCTAAGGCAATTATGAAAAAAAGTATTAAAAGTTTTCAAAAAAGTCTAATTATTATTTAAATAAGGTTTTAAAGAAAAAGTACTATATTATTTTAATGCAATGATGAAATCTATACAAGTAAAACGATTAAAAAATGATTTAAATTTAACGAAGTCTTATCTGCCAAAACTAATTTTTGCAAGAAATTAATCTTTTCAAATATAAATCAGAGTTGAAGACATAAAAAATTTCATATAAATTTCAAACAATTAATTAGATTTTGGGCTTTCTATAGATATGGTAAAAGACGAATTTTGTTACACTGACCTCCAACGGAGTTAGGGATAGTGTGGATTTTGCATAAATTTCAAATAATAAATTATACTTTGGGTTTAGTTGATATAGCCATACAGTCCACGTAGGCTCATAAGTGTACACATCAGGTGTCTCTCTTTTGAGCTTGGGAGAAAGACCTTTTCAATGTACACGAGGTGTAACTCTGCACAGGCTTCTCCAGATGACATTTTACGATGTCTCGGTCTGGAGAAGAATGACCTTTACTCTAGTCCCTTACTCGTATTTGATTTCCTGAAGACTTTTGAGATCATTAACTTGGTCTAGCATACGGCTGACCAAGAGGAATAAGTCAACAGCAACAACTTTGGGTTTCCTATTGTCATGAAAAGGTGAATTTTTTTTTATTATCTCAACAAAATGCATTCAATGGAATCTTAAAATCATGACTTTAGTCCAGCACAATTCTTATTCCAAGTTAACCTTTTGGATGTCCTCGATGAAGTATTAAGGACGATTCATGCAGCACTCGTCAGTTAGGCTTCGATTTCCATTTTTAATATAAATTATAGTTCAGGGTACAGGGGGTACAGGGTAGATACATATATATTTCTGCTTGTGTGCTTGATCAGAGACCCGCTTGTATAAGAATTCCGTCAAGTAAGACAGACACAGAAAGAATTTTTACTGTCACAGAGAAAGGAAAGGCGGGAATCGAACCCGCTCCCGTTGCAGCGCTCAGACTGCTAGCGTTATGGTCCAAACCACTCGGTCATCCGGGCCCCAAATTTTAGTTATAACTATTCAACTTATCAGGAAAGAACTACTCACTAGAAATAACCAAGCAATACTTCAAAGAGGGCTTGGTAGGGTTTTTGGAAGAGTGTGAACGTTTCAATACAGTACAAAAGAGACCCTATTTGTCCGACAAGGGTGCCCATGTTTGCTTTGGGGTCGGGGAGGTTACTGTTGCGCATTGATATATTTTTTATTCACATCTTAGAGGCTGTTTAACAGCTGGCTATCGTATATGGGGTGGGGATTGCAGTAAGGGTTTGAGTTGTTTAACGATAGCCACCTGCTTGTGGATTTGAAGTTTGAAATGTAGTTTAGGGTTTGATTTGGTAGTTTGGATCAGGTAACATAAATTGTAGCTCTTTTTGGTCACCCCATTAGTTATTTTTAGGTAACCATAACATTTTTTTATGAATATAAATTATATAAGGTACTCGTTAAAAATTTTTTGAATACAAGTTTTTTTTTGCATTTTCATCGAATGGTTACAAGATAAGTAAAAAATTAAAATACATAATTTGTACAAAATATATGAGATATTTGATTAAAAATTTAAAAAGCTGTGTGTTCCACTGACCTCATATTTCGTCGAAGGAAAATTTTCTTTGAGTGTTTCAATCGAATTATTGGTTTGCTTAGAGGTAAATCGCTGTTTTCAAGTACTAACAGAAATTAATATGCAACTAAATTGCACGGAATGGTATCCTTTTGTTCGCGTTTAGTTATTTTTTAATCATGTATACCCTTTTTTCTATTTTTATGGTGAGTATTGTTCCTGGGATATTAGTTAGGACGTATGTTGATTACACGTATAAAATGGTATAATTATGAAAGTGTGTGTGTAATCTTTTGGATATGGATTAGATATTAAATTCTAAGTCATGTAATCTAATCTCTGTGAATGAATTTACTGTTAATTTTTTCATACTAATGTATATATCTCTGGGACATATTAATGGAATAGTAAGTTTGCTGTGAAGTTGAGAAATGTATGTTTGGAACAGTACGTTACCTTTCACTATATTATATTTTTAAGTTAAAATTTATTATAATAATGTGATAGTTATTCATATACTTTGTTTATTATTTTTGATTATTTTAAATTACAAAGTCATTCATTAATAAAAATAAATGAATTATGAAATATATCGATTAAAAACACAAAGTATAAGAATTTTTTAGAAAGCCACTCATGTACAAAGAAGTTTAAAGCAAAACTGCATATTGCATATTACGAAGTTGAGAAATGTATGTTTGGAACAGTACGTTACCTTTCACTATATTATATTTTTAAGGTAAATTTTATTATAATAATGTTATAGGTTATTCACATACTTTGTTTATTATTTTTGATTATTTTAAAATACAAAGTCATTCATTAATAAAAAAAATGAATTATGAAATATACCGATTAAAAACACAAAGTATAAGAATTTTTTAGAAAGCCACTTATGTGCAGAGAAGTTTAAAGCAAAGCTGCATATTTATAGAATATTTTGAAAAACCATGCATTTTAAAAACAAGCACAAAACTAAATGTTAGTATCCAGTTGTTCTTGTGAGTGCTTCAACGCTATATATAAAATAAAAGGATGGAAAATGTAAACAGTCAGGGTTTTAATGATGACTGTTAAGGCTTACTGTTTGGTGTTATGGAATAATTTACAATTTTGTAAAAACTGTTTATTTGTTCATTTCAGAGAAAAAAAGCTGATATTTGATAGAAAAGAAAACAGATGATTTAAAAACGCAGGTTGTGAAACAATCTATCATCTCTCAAAGTCAAACTGTTAAATAAAAAAGACTTAACCAAAGTTTCCCTGTCGACTTATTTTACATGTATAAAAGGGAAATGTTTATAAAGTGTAAGTATTAATGCTGAAAATCACAATAGTAATAATTTATAAAAAATGAGAATTTTTGGTTGGTTTTAAAAAAAATAAAGGAAAAAATTGAAGGACATTTTCAATGCTTAAATTATCATACAAATATTATTTGCCATACTCACACTAAAATAAATAAAATTTTATTTATATTAAATTATAATAAGCAGCAGATAGTTACCACCAAACTTTTGCCCTAAACAATACCCATAGGACTCCAAAGAGTAACTATCCATGATCTCACTACAAACTCCCTTTCTCGAAGAGAACGTGGATTTTTCCAGAAAAATACATTTCTACATTCTTCGGACGAAGGATTTCGAGCGAACACTTTTCTATTTTCCGCCGACTGCGTACCATGCAGAAATCGGGAGAACCAAAAAGAAGAGAACGCGGCAAAAGTCTATCAGCGGAACATGGGTGTTCCTTGCGGAAGCAGTTACTTTTCGATTAAGTTCTGAATTTATTTATTTGATAGTTTAATTGGTAGTTTTGTAACAAATTGAGGGATCATGTATTTTATGTAAAATATATCACAAATAAAACAAATAGTTATAATAGTTAATAATAACAATATAGTTAAACAATAGTTAATACAAATAAACAAATGGCTAGCAAACAATTCTTATGTATATATATTTTCTCATACGGATTTTTGATTTTTCGCAATATTTTAATGTTTGTGATTATCCGCATCTAATGTACGAGATTGTATTTTGAAAATGAATGTTATTATAAAAAGGTTGGATGAAAGATCAATATCAGGAGACCTTGCAGCATTTAAGTAAAGTGTTTTCAGCTTTAAATTGGATCAGACGTTTTCCATTAAAAATTTTAAAATAGACTATTAATTAAAAAGACCTAACAGCTTGTTTTTGCTTTTAAAGCATTAAAAATAATTTTAAGGTTTTAAACCCCAAATTCTATAAAATTGATGTTCCATTCAACAAAGATTGACGACGACTTATAAAAAAATCCTTGTAAAACATACTTCTTTACTATATATTTGTTTAAAAACATCTTTACAAAAAGAATGAACGTGAAGAAGCAAAGTTCGAGAGCAAAGAAGTTACAATGATAATAGTTTTATCTGAGGTGGTTTTCGACGGAGATGGAGATTTAAGGTTTTGATTCTTAGCTACCCAAGTTTTTCTCCCATATTCTGAATCTTGAGAACAGCACTTACATGTTCTATTTCGTAGACTCTTTGCTGAAGAAATTTTTACAACGTAAATTTTTATTCCTTGTAACAATTCTATAAAAAATAACCTTTTTTTGTATACGATTTTTAGTTTTTCAAAAAGAGTACACTCTTAAAACAAACGAGTGAAATCCACTCCAGTAAGAGAAGGGCATTTTCGACACTGGAAAGGAGTGAATATTAAATCAGACTGAGTCAAAATCACTCGTTTGGAGTGATCCTGTCGGAGGTTTAACACACAAAGGTTCCACTCCAAGAGGAGAAGTGCATTTTCCAGACTGGAGGAGTGAAAATTACTCAGACTGAGTTAAAATCGCTCGTTCGTTTTAAGAGTGTAGTGCATAAAAAGTATTACCATATTTTGAAAAAATAATTTTTTCAGCATTCCATTAATAATATACAGTCGTGAAAAAAATAAAGCAAAGATTTTATTATGGTAACGGTTAGTAGGATTAAAAAAGCACGTTGAGAGTATCATGTTGTTATTTATGTCGCATCCTTTCTTCCGCCCCCACTGTACCAAAAGTAAAGGTATCAGGGGGGAAGGGGGGGGGGATAGAAGCAGAAAAGGCGGAGTTGCCAGTGACAAGTGCCAGGATTGGATGCGAGCGCTCCGGGCACTTTTGTCAAACAAGTTGTCCTGGGACACAGGAGTAAGAAGGGAGGGAAAAAAATAAAAACCTTTACGAAGTCGCCTGGATCTGGCAGGACATGCCTCGCAGTGATGGAAAGTGAAGTCAGAAGAGAGGGTTCCGCTAATTGCACGCGAAGACGTCTTTATCAGCAGTATAGACATCACAATAGTTCACCTGAATAAACGGTAATTATTTCTTACAATGCCCCGACGGCCCCTTTTAAAAGGGAGGAGGAGGCAGTCTCCGTCCCCCCACCCCTTGTATCGGGGAGGGAGAAAGAGAGAAATTTTTGTACTGTGTGCGGGTGCAGGCCTCGGGGCACTAGATAACAACTCAGGATACTGAGGAATATTCCCGGAATTATCCTTTCTCTCTCCATCTCGGGGAAAAGAGCAGCGGGATGAAGAAAAAGGATCAATCCTGCTTTTGCCAAATAAATAGGTGTGCTGCGCGCTTTTAGGGGGTCGGAGGATTTTTAAAGAAGTATTTTTAAGACTTCGGATGGTGGGAGCTTTTATGCAAGGGGATGCGCGGAAAAGTGGCACTCTACCCATCCAGTTAACTCGACAGAAGGGTCGTTTTTCTACTCAAGATGTTGTATGATGGGAGAGTGTATTCTAACTCGGGGATCGGTAAGCCGATAACTAGGACGATGGTGATGGCAATAATCCCGTCTTGGGATGTTTGAATACAGGAGCGTTTTTCGTTTTTTTTGGCCTGATGTTGTTGGACTTATATCTTGTATTTTATGTCCTTTAAAATGGTATTTGAAACTTGAAGAATTTTATTTTACAAAGTATGAAAAACAAGAATTAATGATGTTTACCATTTGGAGTCAATTTCAAATTTTATAGATATTGGAGTAAAGTATATCATTCAAAACCTTCGATAAGCCTTTAAAGTTTCATAAAACGTAAAGGAATAAACAAGTATAGCCAAACAAAAATTATAATTAATTAGGTTAGCCAAAGAACCGAATCATCAATTTAAAAATCAGTTATATCGAGGTTAAAATTCTACAAAGAGCTTTAAATATTATCAAATGGTATTTATAAATAATTAAGTCATTCAATAAAACAAAACATGAATTATTTTAGACGAAAAAAAATTAATGGTTTATGTAGTGAGTTTTCTCTCATTACAACCAGGTGCCTACCGACAAAAAAAACCTGGCCAACCTATAGCTAAATTAAAAAATAATTCTAGATGTTATGCCCCATAAAAATGTAGTGGTGCGTTAATCCAGCTTTTAGGATTAACGTTACACACATTTTTGCAGATTTTTGGAGTAACGTACACCAACTTTATGAAATGTCAAAATGTCCACAAAATTCTAAAATTTTTACTATTACTTTAATCTTTTCCAATTTTGGCATAGGGATTTCAAATATAATAAACAATGCTATTTAGGCATTTTTTTAAATTTAATTATAATTTATTTATTTTAAACGGTGTTTTTCCACTAAAAAAAGAGGTTTACGCTAACAAGTCTACCACATTGAATTTTCTTCCTATAAACATTAATTATGTGTTAAATTCTTCGTTTTGAACTGATACATGCAATGACCCTCTAGAGTTGCATACGAATTTCAAGAAGAGAAGTTATTAAGAAAAATGTTATGAATTAACTAAAAAAGATTTTTTTTATTAACTTACACTTGGACATTTTTTTTAAAAAAGCTAGACATTTGCACCAAATTTTAGAGGCTTGTAGCACAGATATATATTGTAATAGCATATGTAAAAAATTTCAGGTAAATTAATGTAAAACTTTTTAGCTAGAAGTGTTAGCGTAACCCCCTTTTTTTAGTTGAAAAACACCGTTTAAAATAAATCAATTATATTTAAATAAAAATTGCCTTAAAAGCAATGTTTATTATATTTGAAATCACTATGCCAAATTTGGAAAAGATTAAAGTAATAGTTAAGATTTTAGAATTTTGGGTATTCGCCTACCTTAATCTGAATATCTTTCGGTAGGTAAGTGATGCCTACAGTTTTATGGATTAACGTTACAGCAAAAAATAGGAGAGATTTTTTTATTTGTGTAACGTTTCTCCATAAATTTGGAGAAACGTTACGCCGCTCTTGCAGGCTGCTGTTAGTTTATGGAATAACGCAACTCAATACATTTTACAGTGTGATGTATCTTTGCATTAATTTCTTCCTTCATTTATATCGCAGCTAGTCAATTAGTTAAGCTACAATATCGTCATAACATACAATTAACATTATAGTCAATAAAAAATAATAAAATAAATATTTTTTAAAAAATTAATGGACTATAAAACCTTTGGTGTACCGTTACTTATAAAAATGGTATCAGCAAGCGTTGCCTATAACTTTTTGGGGTAACATTATATTAGGGTAGGGTAGGTACATATATATTCCGGCTTGTGTACATGATCAGAGACCCGCTTATAAGCCTTCGTCAAGTAAGACAGACACGGAACGAATTTTTACTATCACAATAGAAAGGAAAGTACAGCCAGGGCGAAGGCGGGAATCGAATCCGCACCCGTTATAGTGCGCAGATTGCTATGGTATTGGTTCAAACCACTCGACCTTCCGGGCCCCAACGTTATATTACAAAGACGAAGTAAACTTACACAAAAAGTAGTTAGGTTAAACCACCGAAGGAAGTAAGCACACACTTCAAAACGAAAAAAAAAAAAATGACAGTAAATTCCTTTTTTTAAAAAAAATCTTTTGTAGTGTGTGCTTACTCCCTTCGGTGGTTTAAGCTTACTCCTTTTTTGCAAGTTTAGTTCGTCTTTGTAATATAATGTTGGGGTCCGGAAGGCCGAGTGGTTTGAACCAATACCATAGCAGTCTGCGCACTATAACGGGTGCGGATTCGATTCCCGCCTTCGCCCTGGCTGTACTTTCCTTTCTTATGTGAAAGTAAATGCCACTTTCCAATTATTTTGCGATAGGTTTTGGTTAATTTTTTGTATAGTTTTGCACAGAAGTTAAAGTTAGTTCTAAAGCACGAGCTTACCTATACCACTAACTGACGGTTTGGTAAATTTATCATTTTTTCATAATTCATTTATTTCAAAATATTTATGATTGCGCATGAGCTTGGGCACCATGGAAGGTTACACAGCATTTTGTGAAAGGTCCACACACAATTTGAATTTAGTTAGCTTACTCCAAAGTTGGTGCAACGTTACAAATGATAGGGTTACTCAGTATTTTTTTACAGTGTAAAAGAAATAATACACTGTAAAAATGAAATTTCTTTTAATTGCGTTTGAAAATCTAAATTTTCTTTTGTAAGCAACACTCTATCATTTGAATTGATTAGTTTGTTTTACGAGCATTAATTAAACAATAGATCATAATGATTAACTTATAGAACTGAAAAAGAACTTGCTAAAAGAACTTAAAACATTATTTTTCTTAAATACAATTTTCTATTTTAAAACTTTTTTATCTCTATCTTTTGCCATTTCATCTTCTGTTATTTAAATCTTTAGTAGCTAGAAACTTCAACAAAAGTGGAAGATAATGAATTATTTAAAGGCGAAAGTAAAAAAATCTCATTTTTCTAATCGTTCTAATTTAATTTGTAAAGCATACCTCCAAGCAACGAATTTCAGTTTAAAAATTATTTGTAAAAAACTTTGATTAATTAGATTCAAGTGAAGCGAGTTCAAAAATGTAAATAAATCATCAAAGGAAATTCTAGCAGAGGAAAAAACATACCAAAAACAGTATGACAGCCGAAACGTAATTTCATTTGGGATTTAATTAGTTATATTTTTATATTATATATAAAAAAATTATAATTTTCATAAATTGGTTGTTGACTATTTTTTTAAGTGCCTCTTTATCTAATTATTAGACGTAAAGTGAATTTCTGTATCACACGAATATTGTTATTTTCGTTTTAAAACATTAGTCGAAGTTTTTTAAAATTTATTTTGCAATGAAAGTAATTACTCTTAGCTGTTCGAATTTGATTCGAATTCGCATTTGATTTAAAATCGCGTGTTTAATGATAGATGATAAAAATTAGTTTATTGTTGTACTTAAGTAAAAATTATAATATAATGATCGATCTTTTGATAGATGACTTTGAAAATTTAAATTAAATTAATTTATTTAATTTAATTTATTTAATTTAATTTATTTAATTAAATTTAAATTAAATTTATCAAATTTAAATAATTTAAATTTGCAATACCTATTGTGTTGTATGAAATATGAAGAGGAATGTTTAACACATTTTGGGCATTTTATTGCTTGGTAACATAAGACAATTTGCCGAATCGAGACCAGGCATTATATCATACTTGGTCTGAATATTTTAACCTATAAATGACTTTTTTTAACCATCATCGCGGTATATTAAAATAACCAACTGAAATTTAATTCGATTACCCATGGTTAATATACGTTTTCCTTTCTAGCTTTTGCTGAGTGTTGTTGTTGTATTGTCTATGGATAGAAATTTCAATGGTCAAATATGGCCACTCACGTTTCCACACTGCATCAGCAAACAAATTGATGAATGAGTATATGTCAGTGTTAGTATTTCATTCTAAAGATTATTATATGATAGCGATGTCCCCCCTCTCCCAACCTCGTACAATTCAGCGATCTACTCCACAAAGTGTTTAAAAATATCGTCACATTGCGTAGTACAACAATAAATCACATCAAACTTCAATCACTACAAAACTTCTTTTGTCGCATTGTGATCCAACAATCCTCCCGAAAAGTGGACCGCAAGAAATAATAACTATTGACTTAGAAAACGAAACGCCTCTCCGATGAAAAGATGACAAATCAGCATGGGGGTTTTGGATGTGATGAAGTCTTCATTTCAGCGGTATTTGTCTGTGACCCCCCCTTTCCTTTTCACACCCCAGTATTTGTCGGGTTAGAGCCTTTTTATCCCCATATCTGTGCCCTCCTGTCGCTACTGTACAGGGTTGCACAATTGAAATTGAAAAAAATTATCGCCAAAAGTTCAAATGGAAATTGCAAAATTTTCACCAAGGAATTATAGTTATGCAAAACTGCACTTCATAATATATTGCCTCATTCTGTTATGTGGTAATGCAGTAGTTTAGTGTTATATACCAATGGTAGAACCATGTTAATAATTGTATTATATATATGACCCGAGTAAAATTCGCTGTCTATACTATTATTTTATAGGAAGGGTATAAGCTATTTTCGCAGACTAAAACTTTTCAATACTAAACAAGCTTACTCTTCTCGTTTAAAATTCATTTTTTTAAAGTTTGCACCTTAAACTTTTGTGGATTGGAGTAGCTTAGACACGAGTTTCCAGTGCCTGTTGGATGCCTTATAAAGGTTTTTGAGAAAATCGCGGATGCATAAATGGTAGCTGCCATGAAACTATTAAAATTAATTTACAGGGTAGATGATTACCTTTAAATGCATTGATATATTGAGTAGCAATTGAATGTCGTGTAGTGTTACATTCCTTTAGTTTCTTCTCATTTGGTTAAATTAGATTTTTTAAGTAGAAAAATTATTTGAATGGTGTTAATATTCACGTCTATATGTCGAAAGATATTTTGAGATATATGGAGAAGATATATAGAGATATCTTCCTTTATCTCCAGCTTAGGATTTTAAGAAATAATTTGAAAAGTTTGGTTGCATTTTAAGTCAAAAACATCAGCCTAAATCCTTGCTTTAAGATCTTGGAGAAAACAGAAGTTTGTTAGTATGCTCTGCATTAGTATCTAATTTATGCCTTATCTTTTATCTTATCTTGCATAATGTTATTCAAATGCTATATAATTGCCAAGTCTCTCGAAAGTGAAGCTCTTTTGGCCACGAATTTTGTCTAGTTCCACCCGAACGGTGCAAGTTCGCCACCAATGGCACCTCCAGTGACACCAAGCGAACTGCGGGCTCAATTACGCTATCATTACTCCATCACGGGGTGTATATCCGCCGATCCCCCACTTTCAGGGGGGCGCGATTCTCGTCACCTTTTGAGGCAGGGCGTCGCATTAGATCTTTCAAGCCCCATTGCTTTTCACACATACCCCCTCCCCCCCCCCCCTCTGTGCCCCATTGTCCACTTCATAGAACGCCGACAAAGAGGGTATGTCACGTACTTCCAGCAAAAAACTCCATACTCTCTGACAAAGTTATCCAGTCTTCAAAGGAACAGACCCTCCACCCAAAAAATAGAAGGGGGACTTGTGTTGCAATTATTGTTGTGGTTGCCGAATATCCAGTCAGCTGGGGTCTTGGTTTTGCAGTGGTAGGTGCTCTTTGTAGCTACTCTTTACGCGTCAAAAGACCCCCGACTGTTTGATTTTGGGGGGAAGACCGGTTGCATCAAGCTTTTCTTGTTACCTTTTGGAGTGGTGTATAGGTATCGAATGATTGGTGCCTGTTAACATTTGAAGTGGTTTAGTCATGAAGTGATTGGTGTAAAATTTGTTAGCTG
This sequence comes from Hylyphantes graminicola, assembly GCA_023701765.1. Taxonomy (NCBI): domain Eukaryota; kingdom Metazoa; phylum Arthropoda; class Arachnida; order Araneae; family Linyphiidae; genus Hylyphantes; species Hylyphantes graminicola. Next base: position 51,091,759 of record CM043116.1, read on the forward strand.
AGTTCCGTTGGCGATAGAGGCATTTGTGTCAATGTTTTGTTATTGGAATTTCTCAAATACTTGACTGTATATTAAAAGTAATGTTTTTAAGAAATCTTCTTTTAGTGTCATGATGTGCAATGAAACTATTTCAGTAAATGCACGCCGTCATCTTTGCGCCTCAAAATGCAGTGCCTGGAATAATTAGAATTTTTTAAGTCCCATTCCTATTTTTTGATATGAATAAGAATATATACATTATATATGTATGGTAAGATAACTGTACCTTAAATTAAACTAAGTTCAGGACATTATTTAGTTTGATGCTGGTTTTTTATTAAAGTGGATTGACGTTATGTGCATATTGTCCTTAAAGCGAATTTTACCCTTAAAAATGTGTTTTTCGGGGCACTTCATCTAATGACTCTGCATAGAGACAAGTGCAATTCTACTTCGGCACAGTAAACCAAAGTTCGGGATCGTACTTTTTTTTATTGTTTGTAAAGAAAAGAATAAAATTTCAATTCGTTCTATTCAGCCAGTTAAATTCTTCAGAGAAACAAATCGAAGGATGGTTCTAAAACCCTATTTCGAAACTAAAATTTAACTTTCAATTTAATACTTTTAAAAAAAAAACTAATGCTAACTATGCAAAATTATTGGGGTAAAATAATTGAAAGTTAACCAAAGTTTTTCGCGGTATACTTCTTTACAAATTGAGAAATCTCCATTTTAGACTTATCCAACTATCCCCTTACACAGGTGAGGGATATTACCTATCGCTATCTCGGGTAAAACGATGTGGGGGTGGGTAAGGAAAAAGAAATAAAACCCGGGTCCCTTCTCAACAGCACACCCGGACAAGTGTTATTTTATGTGACTGCCTCCATCTTGCGGACGACCGTTACGATGTGTACTGGGTCCTCGACGTTCATTTTAGGATTGAATATAAGTATGACCAATGTTGAAAAATTCACAATATAAGACTTGGTGGAAAACTTACCCCACGGAAAAAGCTTCGGTCTCCCCTATACATGGAGTGAAGTGTCTTTAACACAAGTTTAATGCTAACCAACCGTGCATTATTATTGTGTCGCAGTTCAAATTTTGCATTGTTTCAACAAAACTTGAATAACCGGGAAAAACAAATATTTTTAATTGAAAGTCAACAAAGTGCCGGTCCACTGGCGCAATGGTTAGTGTACTAGCCTTTGGAGCTGCTGGGCTCGGGATCGAATCCCGGTAAAGGCATGGATGTTTGTGTTTGTCAATAAATGTTGTTATTTGTCTATGTATTTGTGGCGTCCTTCTTTGTGTGTCTCTTGTGACTGTCTCTTCTGGCGAGCCGGGTAATGGGCTATATAGCCTACGCCCTTCCCTTCTAGAGGGCGCAATCACTGTTATTTGTCAAGTCAACAAAGTTTTTTTCCTGAAGAATGCATTTTTTTCACAAATCGAAAAATCCCTATTTTCAGACTTATCCAACTATCCCCTACGCAGGTGAGGGATATTACCTACCACTATCTCGGGTAGAACGATGTGGGGGTGGGTAAGGAAAAAGAAATAAAACCCGGGTCCCTTCTCAACAGCACACCCGGACAAGTGTTATTTTATGTGACCGCCGCCATCTTGCGGGCGACCGTTACGACGAGTACTCAGGCCCCTAACAAAAGAGCTCCAAATTGTGTGGTGAGCTATAAATTCCTCCTGCAGAAGAATATCATTTTTTCTTTGCTTGGAGTAGCTTTTATTTATTTACTTTTCGGTGGCGCTATTTCCGAAATATTTCTTTTTATTAATATTGTCGTTTTTTTTAAAGGTGTGTGAGTTTTATCGCTGGGCGCATCATCTATAACGGTGGAGACCTTGATGGGGTTGGTGTGATTGTAGCGTTTTGTTTGGAGATAAGTTGTTATCTGTTATGGTTATTGTTGAAAAACTGTTTTTATAAAGTTGCTTTTGTATCCTTCTTGAGGGATGCAGACGCATAAACCCACTCAGGCTTCCCAGCAACACACATGTCTTTTTTAATAAAAAATTTACACATTTTATGACTTCCTTAAATTAAACAATTTGAAGTATTAAAAAGCCATTTGTAATTATCTGATACAGAAATACAATCCCCCCCCCCCCCTTGATGTTTTAAATTTTAATCTCACCCAGTATGAAAACAAGTTTACACTTTAGCCCATTCGCTTACTCCTCAAGGGGATATAAACAAGTAAGCAATCTCTCATATGGTTACATTAGTTGTTTAAAAAACCGTTTCTAGTTTCTTGTTGAAAGTTTTGCTCTCAGCAGTCAAGCGTTACTATGTTAAAAATATTACAGATTATAAATATATATGAATAAATTTAATTTTTTTAAAGCTACTTTTAAGTTAGTGTCATCACAAAACAAGGTCGTAAGTAGATGAACTCTTGTTGGAAAAGTTAGAGTTATGAACTTCAACAATCGAGATCGTGGTGTAGTTTCGTTTTAGACCAGTAATTTGATAGCCCGATTCTTAAATAATGTGTGAAACCTATCAGACTGTGCGTAAATATTTCTTTAAAGATCTTCTAACAAATTTTGAAAAAGTTATTTTATTAAAAAATATACAATTTTTTGAATGAACAGAAGTTTCTTTTAATAAAAAGCAAAAAGTTCGCGTTTTAACAACGCTCTAAAAAATTCTGGCCTCAATTAATGGAAATATAATGTTTTAAAAAGAAATGAAAAATATTTGTAAAAAAGAGGGATAAATTTGAGTAAAGTGTGGGTAGGTTCAACGTTTCCGGGTGTCCATTCTAGTTTTCGTAAAGATCTTTAACGCAGCCAATTAACTACATTTTAATATGAAACTAATCCTCATAATTTTGAACTTCAGTCAAGTGATGGAGACGATAATTCTCTCTAAATTAGCGGAAATATATTGCTACTGAGGAATGTTTTTGATTAAAACTGAGAATATTGGTGAAAATAATAAACAATTTAGTGTAAAAGTGTCGGTAGGTTTAACGTTTCCGGCTCCTTCTAGGGAAACTTCCTTCTCCATAAGGAGCTTTAACACAACTAATTAACTGCCTTGTAGTGCACTCTTAAAATGAACGAGCGATTTTAACTCAGTCTGATTGATTTTCACTCCTCCAGTTTGGAAAATGCACTTCTCCTTTTGGAGTGGATCCTTTGTGTGTTAAATCCCCCCGACAGGATCACTCCAAACGAGTGATTTTAACTCAGTCTGAGATGATATTCACTCCTTTCCAGTGTCGAAAATGCACTTCTCCAACTGGAGTGGAGCCGAGATAATATTCACTCCTTTCCAGTGTCGAAAATGCACTTCTCCAACTGGAGTGAAATTCACTCTTTTGTTTTAAGAGTGTAGCCATTTAGCCCCAGTATCTTAGAACCAAGGTCAAGTAGCGTTAGGGCAAAAAAAAATGCAAGATTTGACAGTGAAGAGCATGCCTGGAAAACGAGTCGTTCTTCTTTTAAAATACCACCGCGCTCATGAAGAAGCGTGGGGCTGTCCCAGATAGCGGCTTATTTATCCGCCCCGGGGCGCGATTCCGAACAGCGACGCCTTTTGTGTTTTATTATTGGTCGGCGCTGATGACCTGGAGCAGATAGACCAAGGTGGAGGGAGATTTGGCGCCAGAATCTCAGCCCAGGTATCAAGATAGTCGAACCCCTTTTTTTTCCAGAGCAGCCCCTAATATTCCTCCAGAACCGTTTGTCTTCTTTTGCGAAATCACGTTAACTTATCAACTACAAAGGAAGAGGGGATGGGGAGATATTAATGGTACTGTGACATTTTTATCGAAAATGTGTGGGTTTTTTTTTGTAAATGAGGTATGAATTTGTTGCTTTGGTGTGATAAAAATGCAATCGAATGTTTCTTCAAGAGTAACATTTCTATTTGCTATTAAATTATTAAAAATGTTTTAATTGAATAAACTTCGATAGTTGTGAAATAGGGAAAAAATCAGTTAGCTAGGGCTAAATTTTCCTATTTCTCCAGACCTCCTTAATACCAGCATTCTTTAAAATAACTCAACAGTTGTTTAAAGGTTTATGAATTGATTGGAAAAGTTTGACATGTCCTGGATTGCATTATTATTCACATTTTTGGTTAGAGTCTAAATAGTTATATTTGAAACATTACATGAGACATATATAGCGAAGCTTGAAGACTTAATCTGCGGCTTTCTGTCTTAATGCCATTGCTTAACAGCTTTGATCGTTAATTACTTTTGTGTGTTCATTGATTTTTCTTTATAAATCATTTTCCATTCATTATGTTACTTACATGCTAAAAAATATTATGATCAGTTTAGCAAGTTTAAAATGGAGAACATATTTATAGACATCCTATACAGTTAAAAAAATCCACTAGAATTGGAGTGTTGATTTACCACTTTTTTGCTGTATCAACACTATAATTAAGAAATGGTAAATTTACCCTTCAAGCAGTGGTGGCAATTAGAAAGGTTCTGGGTTCCGGTGCAATCTTGCACCAAACTTTTCAACAGATTATGTTTCTTATTATTTTTAAACCTAGGGTAGTATCATTTACCTGTTTGTCACTCCATCCCAGTGAATTGATGACACGCTTGCACCCTTTCTTCCTCCAACAAAACTTCATATTTTTTATGTCCCACACAAAGGTGCCCTCCAACACGGGTGGTAAAATGGCGTTCATTATAATTATTCCAAAGAAGCTTGGCAATCCATAAACACTATCGGGGCGGCGTATTACGGTATAACCCCCTGGGGGCTTTTTTTAAAGGGAAGATAGGGGCTGCCCTTAATGGAGGCTTCTGTTCACGGGGCTGTCCCGATAAGCCCTTTCAACAAAGGCGTTTTTACTTTTAGAAATCGACTCTGAAAAATGACCTCCATGCAAATGTCTTCCGCCATCAAAACCGTGTAACACAAGAAGGGTTGGGTGGAAAAAAAGGGTGAGCGGGGTTTAAATGGGTTTAGAAATTGAGATATGGACCATAACCGTCGAGTCTTCCTAATTTTTGCCCGGGTATTTATTGCATTGTGTTTCTATGATTATGCGATCCTGTTTTGTGATTATGTGATCCGGTTCGGCTGATTTAATTTGTAGGGGAAATCTACCTGTGTAATGATTGTTTTGTTCAAACACAAGTGAACGGATGTGGTGGTTGAGTGGGAATTATTTAAGGGGGGGACTACATGATATCATGAAAAGGGTTTAATGATCGTTGTAGATGGGGTTTGAGAGCGAATGAACATTAGACGTGGAAAGTGTTTAATTTCGTTTTAATGGATTTGTTCAGGAAATGTGGAGGGTTTTGATTCTTGTCAGCGGCGTTTTTTAATGTTGTTTTATTTTGAATGAAGAATCATAGGAAAATAAAATAGAATATTAAATTTTGATAGAACTAGACTTATTATGTCAGTGAGAACTGTACTTATTATTGTGGTGAAATTTCAATAGAAATAATTTTGTGTTTCAATTTTTCCTTTGCTTCAATATTAGCATTCTGAAATCGATTAAATAAGGATATATCAATGGGATAAAAACAAAATGATCAAAATCTACTTATCAAATGAATAATGCATATTAGCTTTTATTATCATATCTTATAATTAAACTTATATTTAGTGAAAAATAAAAACTTAATCTAATCGTTATTTTTACTTGAAAATAATAAACAGCAATCAATGATTACTTTAAAAATGATATAAAAGTTTTTTCAACTAATTAACTAATACAAATTAAATTCTTTACTGAAAACTTTTATTTAAAGTACGTACTTTAAAATTAAACAATATAATACGTTAAAAGCATCACGTATATCAAGGATACCGATTTTAATGGAATAATAAAATTTATTTATTAATTTTATGTAAGCATCATTATAAAACCTTCTTGCTCATTTTCAATGTAACCATAAACTTCTGTTAGAATATAAAGTTTTTCATGTGATTTGCCCTCCACTGCTGCAGAAATATGAAATTTTTAACATAAGTTCTTGAATTAAACACATTTTCAGTTATAATTTCGATTTTTGATCTTTGTTGTTTTCTTTAAAATATAATTTGGTTTAGATCCCCCTAAAATATACATTTAATTTAAATCCACAACAGCTTAAGTTCAACTTTCGCAGTCAATCCAGAATCTCCTATGAAGTCAGAAACCTAATTAAAATCCTTAAGGGAACCATCTGCAACTCAATAACTTAAAATTACAAAAAATGAAAATAACAAAACATAAATAAAACTTCCCACCCTACATCCATATGCATGTCCCAGAGTTTTCATCACTATCGTTTTTCGATTGGAAAAAGATTCGGGAAGGAAAACAAAATTTACATTTACGCCATTCCCTACTCGTTGCTTGTAAATCGAATGCATTGACGCTCCAACTGCTGCGTCACAAAGAATCGCCGATACTCGCCCATTTCCAGATTTTTTTCTTAACATTCCGTAACGCGTTTTCGCGGTTTTTTTTACAAGCATTTTTAAAAAGATCCGTCGCAATTTCGTTGTATGACAAAGTCGCCAATATGAAACGGGCGTGATTAGATGGTTCTTTTCAAAAAGCGAATGTTCCCTGCTTTGGTTTCTTTTCTTTTTTCCCCTCAGAGCTGCAACATTGGCGGTCAAGCCTTTGCAGACTCGGCATATTCCTCAGAACTGAGAGCCATTTTTTTTGCGGCACCTTCTAGGCGACTCTTGATACCAATTTCGACGGACAGATTAGAATGAATCTGAGCCCTCTGTGGATGTTGAAGTATTAAAGTATGCCGATATTTAATTTTACCGAGAGAACCCAAGCCAAATGGGCCCTCCAGGGATCTTTTACATGCCACATAATCACGTGACACACTCGCCCAAGATTTTCCCATCCAGAAAATCCGACGACTCAGCCGGGACTGCTTTGGTTTTTTCATGAGGAACAAAGTTACTTTTAATTACCTAATTTAAAATGTAAGAAGTGAAAGTATTGCAATAGTGTCGACAATCTGAAATGGGCATTTTGTGTTTTCTACATTTTTGGAGAGTGCTGATTCTGAAAGGTTGTTTTTGATTATTCGTCTGTCTGTCTGAAAGTTTTTGATTCAAAGATATTGCAGAAAACAAAAACAAAAAAAAAGCTACAGTCCACAAATTTGTTACACGAATCTCAGTATACAGGTTGGACGACATAGTAAAGTTTTCGAGAAAATCTCGCATTCACAGAGAAACCTGCCGCAAACAAGAAACCTATCAGATGTGTATTTAAGTTACTCAAGGCAGGCCCTCTGGAATAAAGGTTTTGATAAAGAGCACATATATATTCCATTCGTCTTTTAGTTTATTATTTTTTACAAACAATTTCGCTCATGGACTTTGTCTAGCCTGCGATTAAATAATTTGAATTAATTCAACAATAGCAACACAAATTTATTTGTAATTTGTTAACTTATATACATTTATACATAATAGTCTCTTTGCCGAAAAAAAGGCAAATTTGTTCTAAAAAATAAATGAAATAATCATCCTTATATTGCGTCATTGAACCCATGCAAACACTCTATGTTATGTTAGTTGTGTGTTGTGGCAACTCTCATAATGTAAAAGCTAACAATTATAGTTAGAAAAGGTATAATAACTTGGTCGAATATCCGAGGCGTTCGTTCTTTCGGTTTATGTTAAGGGGAAAAAATGTCTGAACATGTAACATATAACAGTTTGAGTTTTAATTAACATCCCCTATGCACGAGAAATTATTCTTTTGGTTGGCAAGGGGATTCCACCTCCCTCTTTTTTTTAAATAGAAAACCAATGTTCATGAATAGGAATAGAAGGGGAATGCGACAGCGTTAAAAAATGCGTTATGCAAATTACGGTAAAGATGGGGGATGGGCTTTTTTATTAACAAAAACACACGCTTGAAAACACGTTAATGCGCCAAGGAAACCCGAGAAAAAATAATAGAAGCAACAGACAATGGCTGCGTGCTGGGAAGTCCTAAATGAATTTGTCACCGAGTAATTTTGTGCTCTGATTTAAATTGGAAATATTTTTTTTCTAGAGTTAAAATTATGTGAATGGAAAATCCATTATGTTAAGAATTTTAAGAGTTTTTTTTATGTTAATAAGAGATGGACTCTGGGGATGTTGTTTTTAAAACTGTGGTACCGGAAACCTAAAAAAAAATCGCCATGAATATTTAGAAGATAAATTATAATCGAAATGTAAGTGGAGCTATATTTTTTACTGATAATGTGTTTCTACTTTTATTTTCTGTACTAGGCAAATGCCTGATAATTTTTTGTTTAATGAATTTGCATACTTATTTTAAAATTACATTTGCAGTACTTTTTAAAAATGAAACATTGTACTAAATATCAAGAAATATTATTAAAAATCAAGAATATTGCGTTGTAGATACCCTGATTAAGATCATGAATTTGTTTTAAATAATTATTCTGTTGATAGCCAAAAAGCATGGCTTACTTTGTGAAAAGAATACACTATGTGATAAGTTCGTCACACTGAGAAAAATAACACTTTAAAATATGAGTAAATCTACGTTTTATAAGAAATAGAACATTTTGTTTCAACTATGACGCGACGCGACGCGACGCCTTTAATACTGAGATACTAGACATATTTAAATTTATAATGGAAGTTTTCATAATGTAAAATGCATTTTAATTGTTTTTTTAATTGAGCTTTTCCATTTGCCATTCATATTATTCTCGTTTTATATCGGGTTTTATTCAAACACAAAGTATAAAACTTATTTTTGCTTGAAATGCAAATATTTTCAAACATAAAATTTAAACATTTATTTTGCTTTTTAAGCCCACATGCAGATGAATGGTTTTTATGAAGAAATTAAATTCCAATTCGAATTTCCTTCTAATTTTAAATCTTTAAATACTTTTCTTAAAAAAAAAAAAAAAAAAAAAACTCACTCGAAATCTAATTTCCAGCGCCGTCAAAAATGTCAACTGACTGCAGTACTTTTAACCGAGTAGAGAAAAAAAAAGAGAATAACTTAATATGGAAGTTCCCTGATTACGCACAATCTTGGGAAACGGCGGGAGTTGAATTATGATCAGACTTTATAAATAATTTCGATTTCTATATTTTTTTGTGCTTCCAAAATTGTTTCTCTCTTCTTCCATCGGGATACTCCGAATAATAATCAAGGCAAGATTGGTCGATAAGTAAATAAAAGCAGAAGAGAGTGGAGATTGGAATAGAAAAGTAAGTAAAAGAAAATTCGAAGGAACGCCATTTCGCGTTTTCTTCATTTTATAAACCACAGCACCGAATAATGATCGAATCTCCCTCCTGCCTGTACCTCCAATAAACTCGATGGGGGGAAGAAATCTTCATCAAAATTGCTTCATTTGCCCTGGACCGCTTTGCGAAAGATTTTTCGAACGTCTCTTTCTAGTTCTTTATTAAAGAAAAAGAAGAACAAAAAGTCATCGCCGAAGACGAAGATAAAAATGCATTTTCCGACGCCAAATCATCCGAAGACCCTTCGAAAATAACAACAATAAAGATGATCTTATTTTTGACAAAGAGGTAACTGGAGAATGTTTAATTTTTATTCTTCCTAGAATTAAAATTGAAGTATTATGAATTGCTTGTGTTGTTACAAAATGTTATTTTTCCAAGAAGACGTTGTTTTATTAAGTATAATGATCAAACATTGTTAATTCAAGTATTAGGTTTAATAGTTCTGATACAGCTGCAATGGGCTTTAAATTTAATATAGCTAGAGCCTGTATTAGGTAAATGTGAGATTTGTCTAGAACACTGGCGGGATAACGACAGTTTGGTTGGCTAAAATACAAAGAGCAATAGAATAATGGAGCAATGTAGGCAAGCATAGTACAATATACCAAATCTACCGAGAGGTTCTCCTTCTCAAGTCAATAGCATTATCTCATTGTGGAATCAATGTTGGCGACCTTACGTTTCTAATATAATAACAGACTTAAGGCCTCGCGCCATTATTTTACTGATCCATTGATAATTTTTAATTAAAGTAAATGAAAACAGTAGGGGTTAACAACTGAAGATCCGTGGTCCGAAGTATAGAACTAGATGGCAAAGGCTCATTGAAACGGTCCTGGCCTACTAAAGGCTGTACAGGAAAAGAAGAAATTAAGTTCTAGCGCCTCACGGTTATGTCTGCCCAAATTCTCATCAGAAGTTTTCATTTTTTAGCCCTATTTAAGTAATGAAAACGATTGCACCACCCTGTAACACTAACTAATCTTTAACCCAATTGTCAGTTGAAGCCTTGTCAACCTAATGAAGTCAAAAATCAAAAATAAAAGGGAAGGAGAAAGAGCATGATTTAGTAAAGGCAGCTCTACACAGGTACTCGGGGAAAAGTGCAAAGTTGATTAGGTATAACAGTCATTTCTCTTCAGATTCTTTAGTACTCCCCCACCCCTTCCCCCGCAACCTTTTAAGAACTTCGTAATAAAGAACAATGCTGAGAGTCGCGTAATGATCTTACAACCGAGTGCTTCGCACTCAGGGCTGCCAAGCTGTTTTTAGAAGTCGCCAAAATACCGGAAAATCGCCAAAATATTTTTATGAATTTTTGAAATGTGACATGTTTCTTAATTTGTAGTTATGCTGATACTAAAAAAATGCGTAAGCCAAAATTACTCTATGAGAGGTATTGGTAATGTTTTTAAGTGGGAATGGGGAGATGTAGCCGGGTATCCAAACAGAAGTAAGTCTTTTCATTATATTAATTGAATGGGAAAAAATAATTTTTTAAGCGAAATTACTCCAGCTGTATTGAATGTTCTTATAAAGGATTTTTATTGTGTTAAATATGGCTGCATTACAGGGCACTATAATAACCCTTTTTGAAATTGATTGGAATATTTTGCACGTTTTCAAAAAATAATTGCACAACAAAACATAATGCAAATAATGATAACCGGTTTCAAAATGCGGAATTATAGAGCTCATGTAAACGAGCTAAGATAAAAAAATAAGTAAGTAAAGAAACCGTTTTTAAATGTATTCAATAGAGCCGAAGTAATTTAATTTCTAAAATTATTTTCTCTATCCATTGGATTAACACAGAGGGAAGACTTTAGCTTGGAGACCCGACTACCTCCCTTATCTCCCTTTAAGGAATGTAATTTTTATATTTTGAGCTTTAAATTATTAGGGTAACTTTTATGATCGACATAGAACTAGGATTGTAGCCTAAATTGTAATCTGAAATTAGAAATTGATAAGGAGAGCAACCTAAATGTTATCATTGGCATTTGACCTATTTGGCATTTGACCTAGTCGGCGAAAACCAAATCCCCCAAAAGCGGACCTAATCAGAAAAATAAATTATACTTATTTATAAAAATTCTTTTAACATTAAGTTAGTAATACAATATTTTTGCCCATGAAATTACAAAAACCAAATATCACATACACTGCCAAACCAGCGAATGTACACCAAACGAGCTCACCGCTTCTCTTCGTCCCATTCTCCCAATTCATTCCTAGTGATGGGGGGGGGGAATGAACAGAAGAGGATGGAGAGAAGGACACAGAAGCAGGAAGAGGAGGAGGGGGGGGGTGCGCGCGAGAAAATGTCATATTCGAAGAACACACATTACGGGAGATACACGTTTTGGAACGCCCCGGGGCTACGCGGGCACCAAATTACCACCCGTCTCGTCTGTTTCGGATCGAAGTTCTGCCTCTCTGTACCCCCCCCCTCTTCCACTTCGTATTAGTGTTCACGGTCCCCCAATCTCTCTTCCTTCTTTGCTCAAATCTCACCAGAGGAACGAGGATATAAAAAAGTGTGGGTTGTCGTTTCGGATTTCTTGTGTTAAGTCACTTGTGAGTATCTGTAAGTAATACTAGAGGTTTAGTTTGGGTCTGTTCTGTAACAAGCACTAATGGTTCGAGTGCAGATACAGGCAGAACGGGAAGGTTTATGAAAATGTATCAAGCTAAGTCAACAGCAACAGCCTTATTCAAATAAAACTAGGATATTTGCTGTCATTCTGTAAACTTGATCAAATTAATTTCATTAAATAAGTTTATTGAACCATTTATGAAATCAGTTTGAAATTAACTATTTATATATAGTTGTGGCACGAATATTTATTTTTACTTGTTTGTTCTTTGCTATTCATCAATCGTCGCATATTAAATGGAATTTTAAATAGATTTGAAAAGATCTCATGATTCTTGACATGAAAATTTAAGATCTCATGGCGAATGATTTCATGATTCTTTTGAAAGACCTTAATTATGATGTCTTTCACTCTAGGTGATGTGTTGTTTTGCCTTGGCGATATTTGTTCTTGACATTTTATTTTCAATTTCCGAAGTTTTTTTAAAAATAAATTTAAGGTAGGTCTAATTAACCGGCTTCTTTAGGACACAGTTTCCATGGACGGTCCCCACTAGGAGGCCCATCTATCTTCTTCTCCATTTTGTAGCCCAGTTGTTCTGGTCACAGGTTGGTCAGAAGTTCAACCACTTTTTTAATGTTCATTTTTAGAGGCCATAAATTTGGATGCCACATCGCTCGAGTTGTGAGGCTCGAGAAACGGTGTTTGCCAGACAACAGATAAGTATTCTTCGATGGCCCTGTAATGCAACGGAATGCTACGATGCTGCTGCTTGCGTCTTATTTCTGGAAGCTAGAAGTGTTGATGACAAAATTTTAGGACACCACAGACCATCCCTCCAAAAAATTAGTCAAATATATCATGTAATCCATTAAAGATCAAGAAAACTGTTTAATCACAAGATAATCTTAAGCAAATAGATCCGCAGTGACGATGAATTAACTTTCCGCATTGTTTTTAGCAACAAAAAATTGTTGCGTAGGTTTAATTTTAATTTTCATTGTTGAAAATTGCATTGCATTGTTTCCTTTAAATGATCGTTTTCATTAACTTTTCCAAATAACTATGTATTGTTGTAGTTATTTAACCACATCTTTAAATACTCTTAGTTCTATACAATTATCATTAATTGTTTCACCTAAAAATATACCTCTCGGTAATACTGATTCAATTAAATAAACAACGAATAATTTTTTTAATATAACAGGGTTACAAACAAAACAGGTTCACATAATATTTAAAACTAGTTAGCATCGTAACTTGTGAAGTAATTAACGTAAATTAATTTTTTTTATGAGTACACAATTCTTCTTTTTAAATAAACTATTTCAAAGAATCGTAAAACTAATTTTTTTAAAAATTGCTTATAAACATAATAAAGACTTTGGCAAAAAAAATTTTGCTTGTAGTTGGAAAAAATAATTTTTAACTCTAAAACTTGTTTTCCATATTTTTCTTTCGGCTTAAATACAAATTTTATTTATAATTTTTTTTATGTTACAAGGCAATACATTCCACATTATCTGCCCATACAGTACTGCACAAAAGTTTAGACACAGAAGCAATTCTTGAAAAAAGCGTCAATGTTACTATTTTTCAGTAGATTTTTTTTAATATATATTCTTTAGACAGCATGAAAAATAATAGGGTAAAAAATTTTGACAAAAAATATAAATAAATTTGACTTCCATCAACAAATTAAAAATGTCCATACTTTCCTTGCCACAAAAGTATAGACACAAGTTTCCGTTTTACGCAAATTCTATACAGGAAGTGATTGAGGGAGGGGTTTTAAGTTGCTTTAAAAGGTTGAAGGTAATTTTCAATGCTTAGAACCATTCTGAAGTCAACTGAATTTTAGTATGAAGAGATTTTAAGGATATGGACATTCAAATTCAGAGGTAAATCTGTTTCGGATATTTCTACTAAATTTAAACGTTCGAAACGAGGTATTTATAGAGTGTCAGCACGTGGCGATCAACATCCACCAAAATCGTGGTCTGGAAGACCTCCAATCACCAGAAAACGAGAGGACGGACAAATAAGAAAATTGGCTTCAGACAAAAATTGCTCTTCAAATTAAATTAAAATCCCAATTGTGGCTTAATTTTTACCAAAAACTATCAGAAGGTGAATCAATGAATCTGGTTACTTGATAAAATCCAAACTTTTAGCGCAACCTAGTTTGCTATCTCATCATAAAGATGCAAGACTGCAATGGTTGCGTTGCGTGCCTATTCAGGTGTCGGCTCGTCACTTGACTGTGGTTCTAAAATACGACACCCGTCACCAATAGCCCTCGTGTAGCTCTAGTGCGATGATAATTCAATCCTAACCTAACCAAGACTGCAATGGATAGCTGTAAGACATGTGTTGTTGAGTCCATTGCAGTCTTGCATCTTTATGTTGAGATAGCAAGCTAGGATGCGTTATAAGTTTGGATTTTATCAAGTAATCAGATTCATTGATTCACCTCCTGATAGTGTTTGGTAAAAATTAAGCCACAATTGGGATTTTAATTTGATTTGATGAGCAATGTTTGTCTGAAGCCAATTTTCTTATTTGTCTGTCCTCTCGTTTTCTGGTGATTGGAGGTCTTCCAGACCGCGATTTTGGAGGAGGGTGATCGCCACGTGCTGACATTCTATAAATACCTCGTTTCGAACGCTTAAATTTAGTAGAAATATCCTAAACAGATTTACCTCTGAATTTGAATGTCCATATCCTTAAAATCTCTTCATACTAAAATTCAGTTGACTTCAGAATGGTTCTAAGCATTGAAAATTACCTTCAACCTTTTAAAGCAACTTAAAACCCCTCCCTCAATCACTTCCTGTATAGAATTTGCATAAAACGGAAACTTGTGTCTATACTTTTGTGGCAAGGAAAGTATGGACATTTTTAGTTTGTTGATGGAAGTCAAATTTATTTTTATTTTTTGTCAAAAAATTTTACCCTATTATTTTTCATGCTGTCTAAAGATTATATATTTAAAAAAAATCTACTGAAAAATAGTAACATTGACGATTTTTTCATGAATTGCGTCTGTGTCTAAATTTTTGTGCAGGACTGTAGCAGTGTAGATGCATAATGCATATTCTTCGAGAGCATGGCCATAAACAGATAAACAGAGCGTCTTTGACCCCAATCAGGTTACAAAAACTTCAATTATGGTAATTATGCATATTAACAAAAGAGATGAATAATAATACAAAAAGAGGTAACCATTACTTTGAATCTTTTTCCAACTCTCAACCTTTTCTCGAAGGTTTCAAAGTGTTCTGATCTTTCTTGCGATGTCTTTCGATCTTTTTTAAGCACTATACGTAAAAGTGAACAAAATACAATGATATAAACCATAGAAGCCGGTGATGCTGTACTTCCTACTTAAGAAATCAATATTTACTTCGTTTTATAGCTTATAACTAAGAATGTCAAAATATGTAACAAACATAACGCCTTTAAGTTTAATAATAAAAGCTATTGGTTTATTTTCATCCAACATTCCCATAAGGTTCACCACAGTCGAATTATAAATCCCCAATACACTTTCTTTGAAATGTACTAGAATCCGCTTCTAAACAACTACATCATCCGAAACACAAACAACAACGCTACCACTTTAAAAGACCTTTAAATGTATGTCGCGTTAATTATTGCGGAACTTCTTGAAAACACTTGATTCTTTCAAACAATGTTTAAATAATCCCTTTACGAAAGGCATATGAATCAGGAGATACCATCCTAATAAACATTATTTCTCTTAAGAATTAAGTTTCTCTAGTAGTAGAGAAATAGAAGGAACGATAAAAATTTAAAACGGAGGCCACCTTTTTCGCCTTCCTCTGATGTTTGCCCAATAAATTTGATTCTACCCCTTCTCTTCCC
This sequence comes from Hylyphantes graminicola, assembly GCA_023701765.1. NCBI lineage: Eukaryota > Metazoa > Arthropoda > Arachnida > Araneae > Linyphiidae > Hylyphantes > Hylyphantes graminicola. The sequence goes on from CM043116.1 coordinate 51,107,487, forward strand.
CTACTTAATAACTCCAGATTGGGTAGAAATCTCCAAAGACACTTCCACGCGATTTCTCCCATAATTACCAACTTCTTGAGCGTCTTCCTGTCGAAGTTCCTCCATCTCTCTTAAATACATACTCAGGGAAGAGCAAAAGAGCGAACGACTGAAAGACAATTCGATGGTTTCGGTGTGACATGGGTTTAATCGATATTATTGTTAAAAAAACTCTGTTAAATGTAAAGATTCTATTTAAAATATTTGCCCTTAAAACATGTTCAGACCACGATTTTTCTAAAAAAATTGCCGGAGTTATGTAGCAATTAGTAACGTTTAAGAAAAAGCAAATTTAACTTATACAGACAGTGGGTAAGGAAGCTAAAAAGAACTTCGAATGAATGTGGTACAATATCAGGTATAATTAAAAAAGCATAACTGAGTTCCTATTGGTCATAATTCTGATAAAATGTAATGAAATGTTAGAATTAGTAAAGGTAACACATGAAAAAGTATTTAAACCGGCATTGCATTCTCTTTTCTGTTTTCTTTTATTTCACCATTTTTGATTGAAGGTGAAAGCATATAAAAGTAATATTACAAATTTAATCAGATACTTTTGCTACATATGTAAAATACCTTAAATATTTCAAAAGCTAGGTTTATCTACAGAGGAAGTATAACATTTGGAGCATTAATTGTGTGAATTACCTTAATTAAAAAGTTACCACATATCCTCATTGTATTTCTGCCTCCACAATCGTACTGACCTTTCAAAAATATTATCACGTTGTTAATAAATAAGAATGAAGCTATTCTAACTCCATAGGTTTGCACTACAATGTTAAAAATTTTGGCGGAAGTTTGCACTGATCTTCTAGAACGCTCTAGCTGCCTCCAGTATTTGGAGCAGGAATTTACCAATTTGTTGTAAAACCCTAACTTTAAGACACCGCAAAAATGGTGAATTAACGGTGAATCAGTTCCGGTGCAATCTTGGGCCAAAATATTTAACAGTGCATACAATACATATTTGCACACAAAATTTCACCGTAGTCCTTTAACTTTCCAGCTGCTTCCACTATTTGGAGCATGAATTTACCTAGTTTGTTGTAAAACCCTAACTTTAATACACCGCAGAAGTTTTGAATTAACGGTTAATCAGTTAAGGTGCAATCTTGGGCTAAAATAGTGCATATAATACATATTTGCACGTTAATTTATCGATACCATCATTACATTGTTGCAATTTTTCCAAACTAACAATGTGACCTGCGACGGTTTAGCATCCAGCCGCCCCGGGCAGCAATCCCGAGCAGCAGCTTTGGTAGATTGATGCAAATACAGAGGATGTCCTCCTCTCCCCCGCTTCGTGCATTAAGGAATGTCCCGGTGGTCATTACTGGGCGATGCTTGACTGTGTTTCTACCCCCCTTGTGCACCTGGGATCCAATCAGAGAAATGCGTCGTATTAAAAGGGGGGGGGGGGATTAAAACAGGTCGATTGATTTCGGATAACGATTCTGTAATGGAATGTGTCCTCCTCCTCCCCGACTCGCTTGAGATTTGAGAATGTATTCTTTGTTGAGTTGCCATTTCTTAATTGAGTTGCTGTTGATGTTTTGTCTTTTTACAGGCAGGAATGAGTACTCGTTTAATGAATATTGTTGATGGTGTATTTTTGTTATGGCGATTGATGTTTAGGAAAATGTATTGTGTCACGCCTGCTTAATATTATTAATTAGATAATAAGTAGTGTTGTTGTTGAGTAGTTTTGACGGACAGGTTTAAAAGTCGATTATTGTGCAAATATTTATTCAACTGATATTAAGAATAATTTTGTACTACTAAATGCAAATTCTAAACATCAATGAAGAACTTCAAAATATCAATTTCTTATATTTTACCTATACCTATTTTCCTAACAATGAAGATAATGATTCTGTAATTAAATGTGTCCTCCTAATGGCTGGTGATTGTTGAAAAAAGTAATATATTGTTCCATGCTTACGTAATGTTATTAATTAGTATTGTTTAAAGCTATTAATCTACAAGTATTTAAAAACTAAAATTAAACGTTATCAAAAATAGTTTAAATACTTAATTCAAATAACGAAGGTCAATAGAAAACTGTAAAATAATTAATTTTGAATATTTTAAGCATACTCTGAAAACGAACCATTCTTGTCCCTGCCTTTAAAAGTAATAATATAGGCTTTCAAAAGCAAAGTAACGTAGGAAAAAATGAGAAAACAGTTGATAGAGTATATAACAGAAGTAAGTATACAAGATTGTCTTCTTTGTTTTAGTTTTTGTTGGTCCACAGAGCGTGACATGCCATGACCGTTGTGCGTCCCAACTTTCAATTTCATAACTTCGGCAGTTTCCATCTAACTTATAAGATATGAATTTACTTTTTAAATTAGATAATTAATGAAAGGAACATTTTGGGAAAATATTAATGCAATATTTATCTTTATTTATAAATTTGTATTTATTTTACTGACTGTTCAATGTTTGTCCCAAATGATTGCAGTCACGTCCGTGGACATGATCAAATTGTATTGATTTTAATTGATGGCAGTGTGCAACGCAGTGTATAGGTCATTTTAGTTTCATTATCATCCAAATTGTATAGCAAAATCATTAAATCAGTTAGTTTTTGGATGTTAAGTCATTTTTTTCATTAAACGTCTCACTTCTCGAAACTCATCAAGTCTGTGGCTAAAAAAGATCTTAGGTAAGCTAATCAAATGTCTATTTTTACTTAATTATGTATATCATTAGATACAAAGATCTTAATTTTTTAAACTCGTGTTTCAAGTATGAACCATCACCACCATGGACTCTGTATGTCTACAAACATAATCAGCTATCCATGGATGTTATTAGGATTTCTTGTTTGACTGTTTCTGGGCTATACTATGTTTGTAGCACTAAATGTATGTGTTTAGGCTAGAGTAACTTACTTAGGAGTAAAACTAATAACAATGTAATAACATTTATTTATTTTACAGAGGGATGATTTTAAAACTGACTACTCTTGATTATGGGTAAATTATTAAAACACAGAAAATTAAAGAAATTTTTTTAAAAAATCAACTAATTAATATATTGCACACTAAATTATTATTTTTTTATTATTATTTTGTCTGTTAATAACTCCTCAATCTATGTATGTTTTAAAGTGCATTCAAGTGATATAGTAACCAGCTTGTGATTACAAAAAGAAACATGTTCTAAAATTAGTTTTTTTTTCTGCAGTTATTTTTTAAAAGGGGAAAAACAAAAAAAGTTAATAGTATCATACTTGAGCATAGAAAGAAAATAGGATATCATTATGAATAATAATGGTTATAAATTCCTCGATAGAATTGATTCGTTTTTTGCCATTGACCCATATATAGAATAAAATTTTCGGGTATTTTTTTCCTTGAGTTTCCTACAAATAAGCTGTACACATTATATCTTTCTTAATCATAAATATGTTCGATGCACTTGAAAACCTGAAATTCATCGTGTTCAGTTAATTTCTAACATCTTACATGTAAATAAAATAATTAATAATGTAAATTGCGATTCTGTAAGGAAATGTTTGTTCTTCTCAGCAGATTTGCCAAAGGTTGAAATTTGAGGGTAGTTTGGTGCAAAATGTTATACAATTTTTAAAATTTCGCTACTATTTTCTTATAAGTTTTCCGCTTAATTAAGGCATATTGCTGTACTAAATACAATATTAAGCTTTCGTTAAAGAATAAGTATGAAATTCGTTTTATGTAATATCAGCTTAACAACCAAACAATATTTAACAGAATTGAAAGAAAATACGCATCTGAACCCCCTGAACCAAATAATAACTACAATTTGAACTCAAATAATATTTTTTTACCTCTACACGATATCCGATACTCGATTGCATTACTTGATCCGGTCGGTCGAAGCATGATCGATCAGGCTACAGTTCAAAAGGTTACGCAATCATCTTCTCCATCGAATCCACCCACATAAGAAACGAAAAAAAAGGGAAAAAAGAGAGAGAGAAAAAAGAGAAAAACAGAATTGAAGTCCACGTCTTCTTTCAAGACGAATTGCAGTTGTCCGAAAAGCCATTTCTCTCGCGACACTTCGGACATTTGTACATTTAGCGTCGCTCGAATTCACATTTCGAGAAAACCCCAACAAAATTCCAGCTAGCTGTAGTGGTCTTTACAGCTAAAATAGCATAAGTCATAACGTTGACTAACGTTGACTTGAAACTTTTTGGTTGGTAGTTCTGTAGTCTTCTGTTAGTCTTTTGGTGAGAATAAAATTGTTTTTCTTCGTAGTCGTGGACATTTAATGGAGACAATGTTTTTTTCGGCTTCTACTTTAAGCTGTTCCTACTAGATTTTAGTAACATCAATTTAAAGAATAGAATCTATCTTAAACTTAATATATTTGTTACAAATTATATTATTACTTTATTAATAATTAACTAAAAATCAAATCTGACATAACTAAGCGTTTTTTGAAAAATAATTCCATGTAACATAAATATAACAAAAGGAGTGCTTGTTTTGAATTAATATGAAAGCCTTATCAAACAATATTAGGTTTGCACAGAGTTTCAACAACAATACTTACGTTCGAAAAGAATTTTCAGCAACAATACTTAACTCTGGTTTTGCAAAGAATTTTCAGCAACAATATTTAGAATTGTTGGAACACGGAACAATACTTAAGTTTGCAAAATTCCTGGACTTATACTCATTTGGCTCTGAGACAGACATATTGGATGTTGGATGTGGTCCGTTCCCTAGAAGATATTGAGAAAACGAACGAAAGAAAAACGTAGAAAAGGAATCGAATTCGATAAGGCCCGCGACGACATCGGACACGTGAAAAAAAAAAACGACCAAGAAATATACGTTCGCATTTCCTGTTTGCTCTGCTACCAAGTTTCTATTATAGATATATAGATATATCTATATGTGTCCACTAAGCCCCCCCTTGCTTCCATTTCTTTTCCATCGTAGCGAATGTCACAATCATGGAGGCAAGAATGTGACATTGATGTTGCTGGGTCCGAAAGCAAGGCAATATTTAGTTGACAAGTGAACCCATTGATCCCTTCCGAAATAAGCCCAAAACGAACAATAGGAGGACGCTTGACCAGAGCCACCTTACAACCTTTTGGGTTCTGAGCAATAATTAATGTAGAGTTTTCCCGCCCCCGTAATATGCCAAAAAATATTTAAAAATTGTTTATATTACTGAACAATGAAAAGTGAAATTTTAGTGAGCTTCAATATAAATGTAAAGTTTATTGAAGTAGTAAATTGTTTTCTAAAAGTTCATTTAACGACTATTATTTTTTCCTTTTCAAATTATGAAAGTTTTATTTCAGTTTGAGACCTCAAAGTTAGGCGTATTTCGAGTGGAAAATATATTTAGAACGATATCGGGGTTGCTTGAATTTGAGGCCCAGTGTACATGTGTCATTTGCCCTGTCAGATATCAAATACTGTCCTCAATGTACGCTTTAAATATTAAGACACATTTTGCATGCAAGCAAGGTATAAACAGCTAGCTACAGTCCATACAGTAAAATATTACTGACAATTTTAATATAACAAATAAAGATATTTATATCTTTGTTTTAATTGAGGTCTATTACATCAAAGACTACTACTTCAATGTGTTCAATCAACAATTATTAAAAAAAAACACAATAACAAATTTTTGATTGAAGGATCCTGGGAGAGTGGTAAGTATGGGAATATTTTATCAACTTGGCGACTTCAAGACGGCTTCAATTCCCTTCGCGCGACAAGTTTTTCATCTTATTCTCACCCAACTTGGTCACAATGTCTGTCTTGTTTCACATCTGACTGTCCCTTAGTTTTTTTCTTTCTTTTTTTTCGTCGTCGTCGTACTGCTACGTTCTTTTTTCCTTGTGTGTCGACGTGAATCAATAATCTCTCTTCTAGTACTTCTGGGTTCCCGACCCCCTTTAGTGTATAGGATGGTATCAGTGTGTTTTGTGTGGAATAGGTGTTGTTGGAATGAGTTATTTTTTGATATTTGGTTCGTTGAACGGTTTTAAGAAGTTTTTTTTTTTAATTCGTAAGGTGTCTGAAGTTACTTTTTTCTATTAAGTCCATTTTAGTTTTATAGTTTTCTATAAATCAATGATACAGTCATGAGTAGAAGAGCGAAGATGTAAAAGACATAGTGATTTTGTTAGTTCAAGATATCTTTCAATAGATCAATAAACCAGGCATCTCTAAACTATTTTTTTGCAAAAAATTTAAAAACAAACTTTTTGATTTATGTAAATAGTAATCTTTCCGTTTAAAATGTATTTTTTTCAAAAATTAAGCAATTCTGTATTCAAACTCTCAAAATAAAATGCACAAACTTATAGCTACTTGGATTTACTTATAATAATTATATCGATAAAGTTATAATAATTACATACACATAAACTTATAATAATTACATAGAAATTAGCTACAATAAGCATGGTAACACTACAGTAATTATACCAATAAATGACCCGAAACAAAGCATAAAAAAGTAATAAAAAGGATATAACTGATATTATTATTATTATTATTATTATTATTATTATTATTATTATTATTATTATTATTATTATTATTATTATTATTATTATTATTATTATTATTATTATTATTATTATTATTATTATTATTATATTATTATTATTATTATTATTATTATTATTACTATTATTTTTATCATTATTATTATTATAAGTATTATTATTATTATTATTATTATTATTATTCAACAGTTATTTATCATTGTTGCAGAACTAGTAAAAGTATGAAGTATTATATCTTTAAGATCCCAACTACAGCGATACTCCTTCCCTCCTAGCTTTTCTAGCATTCGTTTGCCGAGTCCTCCAACCTCTGGCGTCCTCAAGCGAGAGTATACTGCTGATGTCAAAAGTAAACTAACAAACAGAACAAGAGAAGGACAACAAAAAAAAAAATCTCCAGGATATTATCCTGTTTTTTTTGTTTGTGCTGTGAGAGTGGTAGTTTTTATGTAGTTTTTTTTAAGTATCGTGTTGTTTATAAATGAAGTGTCTATCTGTAAAAGTTACATTCTTTAAAGGATAATTAAGATATATGGTCAATCCTGTTCATTGGCGACTTTAGATGTAGGTCTATTCGATTGGACGAAGTCGCCAATGAACGGGCCGGACCTTATATCCAGTGCCTTTTTTATGGGAGGGCGGAGTGGGCGGGCGCAAAGGACAGCAGATTTTTAGGGGCAGTTTGTCAAATGATTTAAGGTTTTTTTTTATATAAATGACTAAAATATGTTTTCTGGTTTTGGAGTGAGCAAAAACAGAAATTATTTCCTTAAAATCTAACTCTCTTAAAATTTCAAGTTCAATTGGCATGAGAGTGAGTGCTGTCATTTTTCCTTGTAACATTGACCTCAAGTGAGACTTTATGTGCTTCAGCTTAGAAATCGATCTTTCACCAGTACAATTTGAGCAGAATATAAATAAAGAAAAATTCTTAATGCATTAATAACAGTTGGAAATATACACACTACTCCATTGTTAATTATATATTTTAAAAGTGATCTTGCTGTCAATGAATTCTAATCAGTAAAACAGTCATCAATTATAAAGTAATTAAGGTGTTTTTGTTCATTTACGATGTCAATACCCAAATCCTTGGGATAAGTTTTAGCCAATGCTTGGGCTTTCTCTTTCATTATTCCAATTTCCATGCTTTTAAATTTGTACAAGCATGCAAATCTTTCTTCTAGCAGTTCATATACTTGAATTCGGTCATGTAGTTCAGTTTGAAGCAATTAATTATGTTTAAGTAAATAAATTATAAAAACAGTAATTTTAAAATTATAAATTATAGAGCAATAAAATCATAAATATAAATATTTAAACAAAATTTCAAAAAAAAAAATCTATTGTACTTATGGAGGCATAAATTTAGTTGATTGGTTTAGTTTAATTGAAGTTGGTAATTAAATTTAAATCAAGCAGTTATTATTATTTAGTTAGTTTTAATTAGTACCTTTTTTGTTCAAAGAAAAAGGCAGTTTTTGAATTTCCGCCCAGGGCAGAAATTTCTTAAAAAAGGCTCTGCTTATATCGTAGTTATACTTTAACGAATGTGAGATTTGCAAATAGATACTGCGAGCGATATGGCATTTGAAGAGTAACAAGAATCATTTCTCGGTGTAGAATACATAATTTCCCGATGCACAACAATACATAATTTATCCGTGTCAAGAGTGCTTAATTTGTTTGTTTAAATACTTGCTTTCGCTATTGTATGCATTTAAGTTATAATTGAAGTAGATTCGATTTTTATTAATTATTTTTATTTTAGTTACGACCCCTCATAAAAAGCATTTAAGTTTTAAATAAGGAAAATACATGTTTATTTGTAAATAAAATCATGTTTTTTATAGTTCACAATGTGTTAAAATTAGGAATGGAAAGTTTTCCTTAAAAGAACAGTCGCACCCATGTTTTATGTATATTTTAACACTGGCTTTCAAAGATGAACTAAATTCTGAAGAAATAATGTGTTGTCAACAGTCAATATGCTTTTTATTCATAAAAATAATATTTGAAGATAAATATAAATAATCATGCAAAATCTTCACAAGCAAAGATGTAATTAATAAACATATAATGATTATATTTCAAAAATATACATGTTTACTTAAAAAAATAAAAAAGATTTTAAGTACAACCATCCCGACTTTAGAGTGGTAAAAGCAAAATTTAATTAATGAATTAAATTAAATTAAATTTAAAAACTTTAATAATGCCAAATGATAGTTCTTGCTGTCTGTTTTGTTAAGATAGCATGCATCACAATTTTCATTTACCTTTATTAAATAATTTGATAAAGGTAAATGAAAATTGTGATGCATGCTATCTAACAAAACAGACAACAAGAACTATCGTACTTATAAAACTGATTCATTATAATGAATCAGTTTTATAAGTACGTTTCTTAAGTGAAGAGAATGGTATCACTTTTATTCATATCGTACCTTCCTTTTTTAATTATCTCAAAAGGTTTATCCATTTGTGATCGTGAATAAAAATTCTCTTACCTACAAACGAAAAAATATATATCGGTAAATAAACACCTACACAGTCTTTAAGCAAATATTTTCTTAATTTTACCAAGAATTTTTTTACTTAAAGATTAAAAAACATTACTTAAAAATAAACCCAATCTATTATATTTTAATGAGCGGATTATAAAAGATATGTTGATTGAAAATCTAAGTGTTTTAGTTAGATACACAACACAATACATAATTTATCGTTGTCAGGAGCTGATAAATAGCCTAATGATTGGTACTTAATTCAACAATAAAACTTTCATCTTACACATTTCCTTCGAGACAGCATCATAATTTATCTTAATCAAGTCACATCTCCGTATTTATCGATACATTTATTAAGTGCAAGTGGGGAGGCCGACTTTTTATTTTTTATTTCCCCAAAAGAACTTCCATTTGTGTGCTTCCCCAATCATTTCACTTTCCCAACAAGCGAACGAAAAATATTGCCCTGGAAAAATCAGTACTCCCCCCCCCCCCCCAAATGGGGCGCAGTGGGGTTGGGGCGCAAATAGCCCCGAGCCAGAGCGGAGCGACACAAACTCCGGTCCTGCTCCACTCACAAACACGGTTGTAGTTAACATATTAGAATTTGAGTAATTGGCGATCTTGGAATAATTGAATATTGCTTTTGCCCTTATAAATCCCACGCTCTCCTCCTTTTCCTTACTCGGATAGCTCCAGGGGGTCGAAGCAGTTCCCGAAATCATAATTACGGAGAATCGTTACAGAAGTCATTATTCCCTGGCAACGTTTCCAACTTTTATTTGTCGTACTAATCATTTTTACCTTTTTTCCCTCCACCCCCAACAAAACGTGATTATCCTTTTGCCAACGAAAAAGCACGCTCTTTTCTGTTTGGTGCATAAACAGCATGTATTTTTTCAGCGTGTGATTTGTTGTTATTGTTATTAAAAAAATATTTTTTGAAAAAAAAAATATGGAGCTCGTTATTCTTATTTGAAGTAATGTCGAAAGAAAAAGTAATAAATGAATATGGTGGAAAGTGTGGGGTAGGGGGCAAAGATCCGAATCCGTTTTATGCCTTTCGTAGCTAAAAATGCAATTTTACAGTTTATTGTCTTCGCTGTATGCCGAAAAGAGCAACTCAATTATTGAGAAAACTTCTGTAAAATAATAAAAAAGAACGATAAAAAATCTCGCAGAGAAGAACAATTCCACCCTAACTGTAATGAAATATTTTCTTATTCAAGTTTTCGTTTTTCAAAATAAAGCAAATGGAATGAAGTAACGACACGCGAAGCCATTTAATTTATTATTCTTTATTTTCGAGTCGGTTCATTCTAAATAATAAGATATTCAGATTTTAGAACCATAAAAAACGGAGGAAGGGAACGATTTTGATTCGTTTTTAATTTTAAATATGTGAAGAAAATGAAGGAAACAGTAAATTTTACAAGATTGGATTGAATTGTTCTCTTTTTCGATGATTGTTCTTCGGTAAATGAATTTAAATTATTTCCTTTCGGTTCTTTTTTCTACATGCTTTGTCATGTTGATTTTGAAAAGGTTTATTGTTTTACATAAAATAGGCAATACGATTGAGTATTTGTAGTCTAGTGAGCCTTGAGATATTATTTTAATTATATTAGCAAATCTGAACTTAATCAGACGACGATGCGTTTTGGTTTCGAAGGCTATTGAGTGCACTGTTACTTAGTCTTTCTTTTTCATTTACGCTGAAATAAAACATGATTGCATTAAAGTGTATAATTAAATCAAAGTGCATGTTAAAAGTGTTTATTAAAAAAAGTGTAGAATTAAAATATTTTTATTTTTAAATAGTATTAATAAACCAACGTGGATAGTTTGAATCTCAATGAAATTGATTTGTAAATTTCACTTTTTTCAAAAGAATTTGGAGAAAAAGTAATTGTGCTTTGAGAAATTCGGAAATGGGAATTAAGTCCTGAAAAATGATGTAATTAAACTTGTAATTATTATTTAAATGACTTAAATAAGAAAACCTCAATATGATATAAAAATGGGTGATCTATAAAAATTATCGATACTACTGTTTAATTGTTGAGATTCAAACTTTGAAGATAATTGTTCCTCAGCAAGTCTACCCAATCGATTGGGATTTTACTATCATTTTATATTTTAGAAAAATAATTAATGCAAGCTATATCCTTTCCAAAAGATAGAACTTCCAGAACTTTCCATAAATCACTTTTTTTGCAAAAGGAAAAAAAGTTTTTTCAATAACCACCACCGTTAATAGGAAATCAGTTCTATGAGTTTTAAAAAATGTATGTTCTATATTTAGCACATCTGTAAGGTTCGTATGCCATGTGATCAAGAGACCCAAGTATCTCGGTATCTGGGGGGGGGGGGGGGGGGGAATTGCAGAATTACCAACCCATTGCTTATTCCTCAAGCTTTCCAGCAACATACACACTTAATTTTTTTATGATTCAATAAAATTTTAAAATTTAGGGGTATCTTATAATTATTTACTAAAAATATAATTAAAAAAATATTTATTAATTATTTTTATTTTTGATTACAAATGTACATGTTTGACAATTTGTTTATCCCCCAGAAGGTTAAAAATAATATGTGTGTAATGCTTATGTTTGAGAATGTCAAGGATGGTAAAGTTAAAAATGTCTTATGTTTATGTTAAATATGAATTATTGTAAAATTCTTAGAAGATATAATAACTAAGTATCTGAAACTCGGGAAATTAAAATAAAGCTGAAAAATTTGAGATGTGTTACTAAGCGTAATGTATCCGAATGCGCAATTAACTAGGAGGTACTGTACGAACAGGGCAAAATTGATAGGAAAACTTTATCTGTTTATTTTATATTCAAAGTTTTAAAACAACTATAGTTTGTTGACTGATTATGATACTATTTAAAAAAATTTAAATACTAATTAACTAACTTTAATTTGCTTTCGCTTTTATTATAACTTTCATGTCTATTGAAAAATTCTTAAACTTTAAAACTATACTCCGACAAATATAGTAATTTTAAAATAGTTTATTACCATTAGGAGATCACGCCTCTTTTAAAAGTAGTTTTTCTTTCCTTCTAATGTTAATAAATCCTTTGTAAAGCTATTCCATAGTAACGGTAAAGTTTGAAAGAGTACTAAGTTAAAATACTTTATAGACTAAATTTTTTAAGAGTAAAGATAATTAACTTTTTTTTTCAATTTGGTAAAAATAATTTTTATAACCCATGAGTGAAGAGTTATAAAATATAAAAAAAGTTTAATAACTCATGGTGGGGTAGGAAATATATATCTCTTCATCGGACACAATGAGTTCTTAATTATTTTAGAGTTAAAGTATTTTTCGTGAAATCTTTTTGTACTTCATATTTTTAAACGACGTATGAAAAAAAATATTTAGTTAGTCCATGTTCTAACCTCCAAATCTGTGGACCTGCACTTGCCGTTACGGTACCAAAAAGTAAAAAAGAAGATGCTTAAGAAAGTAAAGAATAAAGTTTATTTACTCACGATGAAGTAGATAATGAATTAAATCTATGTCTCAGTTGGATCGAATTAACTATTAATTAATTTTTTAGTTAAATTATTTTTCAGAAATTTGTACTTTAAATTTTTTACACGACGTATTAAAAAGGTAATTAGGACGTTTAGGTAGAAAAAGCAACTAAATCAATAAGATAAATTGAAGTCCCTATTAAAAAAAGAGAAGAAAAATCTTGTAAAACGCACAATATCTCTTCCTAATCTCTATACCACTGTCTCCCTCCACGCTGGAAGTGAAGAGTCCGGGGCGTGCACCCTCCTTTAAAAAGGAGCCCCTCCGCCACTTTTGTCCTTTCTCCGAGCGGAATGAGCCCCCCGGCGACGCCCCCCACAGCTCCCGACCACCCAATCAGCTGCGTCCAAAAAACCCGAAGCAGACCCCCTCAGTATCGGGGGCGCCGCCCCTCGGTAGGCGTTGCGCATGTGCGCCCCCGGCCACGCCGCCCCCTCGGAGCCCGCGAGGCTTTGTGTCGTCTACTCCTCCCACTGCCGCTCACTTCCTGGCCACTCGACGGCAAATTGCCCATCACGGAGCCGACTTTTGTCTCCCTCGCACCCGACGGCTACGATTTAACCCGCCCACCACTCTTCTCCTAACAATCTCCGGCGACGGTCAACAAGGCCGCGGGACACGCCGCGATGTCCTTTCTGGCGCTGGACTCTTGCTCCTGGCAGGTAAGCCGCTCTCTCTTTAAACCACCGCGCTCGCTCTCTTCAAGTCTTGCGTCACTTCCTTATCCCGCTCGCCATTCAAATTGGAGTATTTATCTAATCCGCATCATTCTCCCTTTTAACGCGCCCGGCTCTCTCACTCCTACCTTGAGGGGGGATAGTATTAAGTTTCCTTTTCAGCACTAGTTAGTCGACCCGCGGGCCATCTCTCCTTTAAGTAGCCCTGGCCTGGGGGGCAGTTCCTTTGCGCATTTGTAAATTCAGTCTCTTCCATGTTTATAAACGGCGTTTCGCTCTCCCTCTCTCTCCTTTTCGTTCTAATGTCCGGTTCGGTCTGAAGACCTATTTACCTTTTGTCGAAACGGATACTGTTGCAGGAGGAAGAAGAAGGAAAAAGAAAAGGCCAACCGTCTCGAGCCACAAAGTAAAAATGAGAGTCGAGCTCGCGGCCAAACGCAGCTTGTCTTCACTCCTTCTCTCCACCCGCGCTCTGCTCTCTCTCTAAAACAACAGCCCGCGGGCGAGGAAATAAATGTTGTATTTACTGTCGCCGCCGTTGCTATAACTTAATCATATTTTCCTCAGTGTGGAAAAGACCTCGGCGAGCACTCCACCCTCTCTGAAAGGGAGGTCTTTGCCCCATAAAGCTCACATTCGGGCGGTCAGTTAAGTCCGTGCAGTAGAAAAAAACGTCTGAAATACGAGAAATCGTGGTAGCGATGAAAAAACAGGAAGGTAAACATCGGCCTTGGAAACACGATTTGTTGTGGTAAAATTTGCCTGTGACTTTATTAACGACTACTAGTTACTAGGACTTTTACCTAAAACTACATTTTATTAATAATATTTTGTTATATAAAACATAAATATTCATTTGTCAAAATATTTAGTTTATTGATGAAAATCTGTAAGAATGCTTTGCTATTATTGATATGAGTATTTAAGTTGTCCATAAAAATGAATGTTAAACGCAATTAGTGGAAAAAAAGCTCGACAAAATGATTTTTTTTCGCATCGAATTTTCGCATTTTAAAACAAAATAACTTTGCTTGAATTTAATAACTTGTAAATATGAAGAAATAGTCATTCGTATTTTTGTTCACTAGAATAAAATACGAAATATAGCAAATTTATTTAATGTAAACACATCTTTTACTGATGAAAAAAATCGGAAGTCGAAAGTTAAAGTATCTAGGCATTTTAAAATTATGTAAGTTCTGCACAGAGCCATCTTTTATTTTTGTGACTGGACGCAAATAGTTCAAGAATATATCGGACTCTCAGACACTTGAGGAAATCATTTTTGAAGTAGCCTTTGTATATAACCTTTGTCTGGAAATATTGAACCTATCCCACCGATTGAACGAGTAAATATTTTGTGTTTTTATTATCTCATGTAAGAGGATGACTTTCATAAAATTACTCTGTACACCTGACTGTTTTCTGTTAGTTCGGCCATGGAACAGCCGTTCTTCAAGTAGGGGTAAGTTTGTTTGAAATATTTATAAATGTTTACGTAAGGAAAGTTTACTGTTGTAATATGCCAAAAAATATTAAATTTATGTAATATAAAACCTTATACGTTTTGCTGGAGTTTTTTTTATGACTTTTATGCAATGCATTGAAGTATAACTGAGCTGCACATTCCGTTCTGTATCACAAATTAAGTTGAAAGTTCAATCTAATGGTGGCATGGTATTGTAAATGGTAATCGTGTGGTATTGTAAATTACGTTACGTGTTTGTTCTTCTATTTTCAAAAACAATAATAGTATAACTAAAATTCGTTTCAACGATTCAAAAAAAATTATGAATAACAAAAATATTTATCTTTTACATAAATTTTAAAGATTAATGCTCAATGAAGTATTTTTTAAATAGCAAAAACATTTGTAACAAACTAAAACATTCCTTTTAAAATTCTTGAAAGAGAAAAATAGAGAGAATTTAGGTTGAATAAGATATTAATTTCTCTAATATTTAAATACATTAAAAAAGTCAAGAAATTATTCAGAGTTTTCAATAGTTAAAGTTTATATATACTTACCATTAAATTTAAAATAGGAAACAAAGGGTTTTTTTTTATTTTTGCACTGTTGTAACGTGTAAATAAGAGCACAGATTGTAGAATTTTTCCCCAAAATTCCCCGTAATGCAATCCATTGGATGAAGTACAAGGTTAAAATATGCTGATACATAAATGTACCGAAAATTAAAATACCTACATTAAATGTTGGTTTCAGCTTTGTTTTGAGAAAATGCATGAATCATATAAACAATTAAACTAAGTTAAAATTAACATGATATTTTTCATTTAGAAAATAAAACTGCTTTCGTTGCAATTGTTAAAAGATGAAAGGTAGAATATATTTAATTTGTAAGATTTTTTTGATAAATAACTATAAATAATCTACTGCTATGAAAATATAATACAACTACAATTATATAAATGAATTCTGACTAATGTTTCGATATTTTGTATTTATAACTTTAATTTATTTGCAAACTAAGAAAAAATGTTTAATTGCATAATGAAGTTTCACTTAAAATTATCAATTCTGATACATTAATATTGCAACGGGAATAAAATTGAAATTATTACAAAAGAAAATATTTTGTAATATATTTGCGGATGATACTATTTTAAAGTTCTTATTCATTCTGTTTTTGTTGAAACGAAGTCATTTTAGAAGCTTAATATAAAAAACGAACTCCATTGATTAGAAATATAAGTAACAAAGAATGATTTTTATTAAAAAAAATTACATTATACATAATTACATCATTAAATTTTTTCAATATAAGTATTACTTAAAGATACAAGAGCACTTTTGTTGTGTAAAGCTCAGAATAAAGATTTAAAACATTAATTATGTCAACGCTTTAAAATGTATTAAATCAGCTACAAATTTGTATTGTTTTTAAAATTTATTTGTCAATTTGACTTAAGAAAATGAGTGTTTAGCTTAATGTTTGTAATTTTAAATGCATTAAATTGAAAAAGAAAGTAAAAAAATCTTATTTAAAGGTTAATCTACGATATTTTGATAGGTGATTAATTATAATTTAAAGTAGTTTAGAATACATGTTTTATTATAAAAATGTGAATAGATAATTTTTTAAGAGCATAGTTTTTACTTAAGAGCAAGTATTGGTTTATTCAAACTCTTTAAAGTTATAAAAAATTGTTTTATGAATCATAAAATTATGTTTGAGTACACATTGATGAAATAACGCAATATTGAAAAAAGTTAATTCTGCGTTTAAAATGATATTTATCAACTATGCATTAATAAATTAACTGTTAAGTCTCATGAAAATCAACGGGAAAGTTTGACTGCATTAAATTGAAATTATGCAATAAAATAATATAATTTGTTTTATAATTCGAAAGAATGAAGGGAATCTTATTGCAGTTACGATTTTTAACTAAAATACAAAAAAAAATCTTTTTTCATTAAAGCATTGTATTGCAGCATTATCAGTTAAAATAATTTATTTCTATTTATCTAAGAAAGTTTACCATAAAATAACATTTTGTGTAAAATCGACTGTCAAAAATGGAAATAAACATATTAACACTTAATTATATATAAAAACATATTAACGCTTTATATTTTATTATTATAATACGAATTAGAACTCAACGTAAAAAATTTTTACTTAAAAGAAATAAATCTAGCAATTGTTATATGATTTTCAACTGAATATTCCATTTAGATTTTTATTTATCCTGTTAGTACTAGATCTATTTTGTGCGCATCACGTCTGCTTCTAAAATATTCAAAACACGAAGTTCTTTCGCAACAGAATATTTATTTGATAAACAGTTGCAGATAAAAAAAATATGTTTTTATTGTATTTATTTTAAGCAGCTCTAAGATTCAAGAAGTTTTAAATATAAAAGCCGATTCCATTAGGTTAAAAACATATTTATTGTTTAGGCATTTTATAGTTCAATTAATTAGTAATTCATTAAATTTAATTCTATGCTAAGACAAAACATTTATAAAAGTCTTTGTTGTTCAATGCAAGATTTTTTTATTATAATTTACTTTTTTGATAATTTGCTTGTTTTCTAAACTATGACTATAACTAATTTTTTATTATATCCAATAAACCTATTTTTAATACCTAATACCTTAAAATATCATTTCAAGATATAAATTTATAATTGCATTCACTCTATATAATGTAAAGTATAACATTTTCAGTAATGCATTTAAGTTTTGTAGTTTATTAAGATGTAGTTTTTATTCTATTTATCATTTAACATGAGTTGCGTTAAAGTTCTCTTTGACTTAGTATGTTAATTCTAGATTCCATGAAGTTTTTGCTTAACTTACATTTGCTTCTTTTGATATCTTAATCGAGTTTTATGATGGATGTTTTTCTTTAAAATGCATCCCGTGAAATGATTTAGCTGAAGATCAGATTTAGGTTATTTAAATCAACTATCGGTACTTTAATTACAAAATTTCTATAATATTTGTGATGCATTAATTTTTTTACTATATGAACTATACACAAAGCTAATGGATTTTCACCTTGGCTTGAAAAGCTAGATGCCAAAGCTCTAAAGATGTTTTAATTCTATGTACTTACGAACAGTTTTACTAAGGAAGTTAATGGTTTCTTAAAAAAAAAAATTGAAAACAATTTCTAATTGTGTTTGAAAGTGATTTTATTACTTTTGTCTGCATCTGTAAGGTTTTTCAAACTTTTAACTGTTAGCTTTTTTTGCAATAATTATACTTACAAAGTGTTAAATCTGAAGAATATTGGATAAGAAATATGTTATTGATTACTAAGACTTAAATTTTCAAATCATTTAAAGTCCTTACAAATATTTAAGCATTAAACAATAAATAAATAAAATTGAAAATACGAAATTAAACAAAAATTTATTGATTGACGTTAAACAAACAACCGCCGGTAAAACCCCCGACTACCATGCGGCGATCGGTCCAAGGCCCGACCGCGTTGGAAAAGCAAATTACCGGTGCCCAACTCTCCCTTGCCAGCTGCTTTCGCTGCCTTTCAAATGGTAAACTTCGGGGTATTAATGACAAATCGCATTGTGAAATTTCACAATGGTACGATGTCGTATTAGTAGTTGGTCTTTTACTCGGCTTATTTTTGTTGGATTTGGTTTGTGGAAATTGTGCTTTTTTACGCGGTTTGTTATGGAAATGAGGATGGTTTTTGGATTTGTATAAGAAGTTGGATTAGTTTGGCATGGAACGTGGCGCATTCTCTTTAGTGATTGACAGTTTTGCTTTTTTTCTGGTTTTAATCACAATTTTAGTTAGTCATGATGCAACGATGTTCTTTTAATTGAAATTTTAGTAAGCTAGCAATTAAAACTATGAATGAGTATTCACACATTTAACATGTTACCACATTTTATGTTCTAGTATAGGTTTCGTATGTCATTGCCTGATTTGCATTAGATGGTTAAATTTTCTTCATAGTATTCCGCCTTTTCATGTTAAATAACTGCTTATAGATTTAGTATCTAAAAGTAAATGTAATATTGAACTTAATATTTACTATATTTTACGCATTCTTGGTGTTGTGTTTTGTAATTGACAGTTCAGCGTTTTATGTTTTAGTGTGAATTCGTTGTTGTATTGATAAATTGTCTGAACTAATTCTTCAAAGGGTAATTTTAACATAAATTATCAACAGGCTTCTTAAAATTAAATTTTTTAAAATCAAGTACATTTCAAATTTTTAGTTGAAATTTCGATGATTCTTAAAGTTAGTAGATTTAAAAATTTACTAAAATCATTGATTCTTATTTCTATTCTATAGTAATAATCTGATTAAAAAAAGCTAAGTATAAAAGTATATTTGTGATGAATAGCGTATAATTATTGTTTTAAATATTTATATTTTAACACTTGTTAGACATAATTATTTATTTTAATCTCATCAGTAATACTTTAAAATTAATTTATTTATGTAAAGTCTTGAAATATTATTTATTCTGCATTCGACAAAAAATAGAACAAACGTAATGCTTTAACAACTTTAGTATATTCGTTGAACTTATAACTTGTTTTTAAGAAATAAATATAGGATGCTACTGTAAATGACTTTATTTATAAAACAATGGGAATTTTTTTATTGATCTTTATCGAATTGATACTATCTTTATCGAATCTAAACTTTTCAATGCGTATCTAAATACCTTAGCATGATCAGTATCTTTAGTATTAGTATTCAGTACAAAAGACACTGTACATTTAATACGTACAAAAATATTAATTTCTATTTGAATAAAAATTCATTTATACTTTTATCACATTCTTTTAATTTTCTAAAAAACTATTTGCTGCATAATTGTTTTTATGAACAAATTTTTACTGATTTTAAAATCAAACACTGCAGAATAGAGTAGGGATTCAATTAGCATTTTTTTTTTTTGCTTTGCAAAAAAGTTCTGCATGCTAACGAAATTAAAATTTTAATTCACAAGTAAAGATAGAGCTTTATTGAAGTTGTCGACAACCAATACAATTTTCAATTATCAAATATTTGTATTTATTGTTAAATTATTAATTTGATCATGATATTACACCTCAATATAATAATTCTTAATTTTGTAGTGTATTTAATTCATTGCCATTTCAACGTTTTAAGTTACTTTAAAATAATTTAAATCTTGATAGATTTTTTTCTGATACGCTTTATTTTTAATACTAATGCAAAATATTTACTACACTTTACACAATATTTAATAAACTTTACACAATATTTAATAAACTTTACAAAATATTTATTAAACTTTACAAAATATCTATTGCTTTATCAAAAAATACGATACTGTGATGAATTTCCATTGCAGATATAAAATTCCCGTTCACTTTTTAAAATTTTTTGTATTTGTTTAAAATGAAAATAAATATATTAAAAAATAAAATATATGAACTTAATTTATATAATGGTAATTATTTCTCTAATAAGGTTTTCAACTAAAGAAATACATTTTTATCAATTTGACAAAATTAGGGGAGACTGGGGCTAGTTTCCTAATGGGGCGGATTTTAATCAAACTTTATTTAAAAAATCGACCTCTGAATTCCATCAGTAGTTGAACTTGTCTAGGTAGCAACCGAGCATACTTCATCTGGTGAAATAATTAATTTAATGAAAGTCGTCATGTTGTAGATTTTCTAACTTTTTCAACTTTGAGTAACTTTCAGTTTTTTACTTGCAACTTAAAATTTACTCTTAATAGCATTAATGTTATGGTTCTTACATTTTTGAGCTGAAAAGTATTTTCTTTTTTAATGTTTCTATGTATTTATTTCGCAAATCACTTAAACTGCTTCTTGTTGAGGTATTCTTAAGTTTCAATATTGACCCCACAGCAATTTTTTTAAAAAGCATTTAGAAAATGCAGCGAAATTATACAAGTATTGATTATTTATAAAAAAAAGAAAGATAAAATCTGAAAATTAACTTCTGAGAATTTATTGATAGTGGAGCTTGTCATTTCTTGCTCGTTACATTTATATTACTATTATCGACCGAAACAACTCTAGAAATCATTAAAAACGTACCACCACTCACGTTATTTTTATCACAAAACCAATAACAGCCCACACCCCTATACACCATCCCCTAAACAACTTTTTATCCTGCACAACACGTGCCGCCCCATCATGCATTTGGAGAAACCACTTCCTCAACACGCAGCTTAGAGGAAATCTCGATCGTTTTTCTCTATTTCCCCCCTTTCGGCTCAGCAGACGACTGATACAAAATCCATCCGGCACCAGCCAAGGGAACAATCAGCACCGCTGGTAATGGACATCCTTTTATTTTCGCCATTGAGGGGCAGATAAAAAGGGACGTTTATAGGACTATCTGTGTCCCATTGAAGAACAAAGTGACAATGGGACTTGATGATATAAAAAGTGGGGGTTTTGTGGTCGGGATTCGAAATTAGAGATATTTTGTGGGGATTTTTTTGCGCTCTTATATTTGGCTGTGTTGAAGGGTGGGTTTCAACTATTTGCATTCTTTTTCTCACGTAGATTAAGGCGTTCTCTTTTTATCTCTGTAGCATCTGCAAATGGGTATTGAGAGTGAAAAAGTCAGTTGGTAAAATAGTTACCGAGATTCAGCACATTTAAAATTTGCACTTAATACGTCGAATATTTTTACTACTGATATCATATATTTTTATTACGTAAAATGTTTGTGTTAATTTATTTTGAGTAAATCCATATTTATGTTGTATATCTATAAATTTAAAATTTTAAGTATTTGAGGACGCAAAAGCGTTACAGTAAGAGTTTTGTAAATAATTACTTCTTGTACTTTTTCTATCACCACCAGAACTCTCACTGGTAATCGACATCCTTTTATTTTCGCCATTGAGGGGCAGATAAAAGGGACGTTTATAGGACTATCTGTGTCTCATTGTAGAACTAAATGACAATGGGACTTAATATAAAAAGTGGGGGTTTTGTGGTCGGGATTCCAAATTAGAGATATTTTGTGGGGATTTTTTTGTGCTTGTATATTTGGCTGTGTTGAAGGGTGGATTTCAACTATTTGCATTCTTTTTCTCACGTAGATTAATGTGTTCTCTTTTTTATATGTATCATCTGCAAATGGGTATTGAAAGAGAAAATGTCAGTTGGTAAAATATTTGCCGAGATTCAGCACATTTAAAATTTGCACTAAATACGTTGAATACTTTTACTAATGATGTCACGTATTTTTATTACTTGAAATGTCTGTGTTGATTTTTTTCAGTAAACCTATATTTATGTTGGAAATCTACAAAATTAAAGTTTTGAGCATTTGAAGACGCAAAAGCTTTAGAGTAAGAGTTTGTAAATAATTACTACTTGTACTTTTTCTATCACCACCAGAACTCTCACTGGTAATGGACATAATTTTATTTTCGCCATTGAGGGGCAGATAAAAGGGGCGTTTATAGGACTATCTGTGTCCCATTGTAGAACAAAGTGACAATGGGACTTGATGATATAAAAAGTGGGGGTTTTGTGGTCGGGATTCGAAATTAGAGATATTTTGTGGGGATATTTTTTTTTTACTTTTGTATATATTTGGTTGCGCTGAAGGGTATATTTCAACTATTTGCAATCTTTTTCTCACTTAGATTAATGTGTGTCAATCTCTGCATCATCTGCAAATGGGTATTTATGGAACGAAAATGTCAGATGGTAAAATAGTTGCCGAGATTCAGCTCATTCAGTCGAGTAATTTTACTACTGATATCATGATATCATATATTTTTATTACTTAAAATGTCTGTGTTAATTTTTTTAGTAAACCCATATTTATATTAATAATTCATGAATCTAAAGCTGTAAGTTATAAACATTCGAATAATCAAGAGCGTTAAAGCAAGGGTTTGTAAAAAATTACTTTACTATTTTAACATTTGATAATGCTACTACGTTCCGTGCCCATACTGATATACTATAAAGAAAGAGGCGGTAATCCTTTAATGGGATATCGGTGAAGACACCTACACCACACCCCTAACATTAATCCCTCAAATTAAAGATGACACCCCTGGTTCTACTATAAATCACTAGAGCCAACCTAGGGGGCGGGGGTGCCATAAAATGGATGGCAGATCAGCAATAGATGCAAAAGGCGAGAATATCGAGATATTTTACTTCTGTTACTTGATATAATACTAAGTAAATGATGAATTTACACAATTTATTTCGATTGACTTAAAAATAAAACGTTTTATTTAAAAATTATGTCATTTATGTTTATGGGATTCGTTGAATTTATGAATATAAGGAATTTTAAAAGAGTTAAAAAAAGCAATTTGAGTTTCAAAAGTTTAAATTAGTAGGAACTCTTGTTAAAAAATTAGTATATTTTTGCTAGCCTTTAAATTTATTTAAACATTTGTTTCCAGATTTTTCAATCAATAACGGCAGTGCTTTGACTTCTTAAGATAAATTAGTTATTTCGAGAGTTAGTAGAAAAGTTTTAAATTTCACCAAATTTAAACATAAGGGCTCAAAACAATGCCTACTATGAAGCAAGCTAGTGCAACGAATATTGCAACAGCGCTGGGTAGAAGAATGTGGTCGTCACTGTCAAAAATTTCACCAAATCTGTCAACCGGATCATTTCATTAGTCAAACTTTGTAGAAGATTGATTTTCTATTTGATTATATAGATTATGGATCACTTTTGAACCAATTCCCTTCCATAAAATATCGATGCGTTGCAACCCTTGGGTAGGTTTGATTTGAAGTAAAAGGTATCACAGCCCAAATCCTCTTAAAGTACAGAGGTTCCGTAAAAGAATGTCCAAGTTTCAAATTGTAATAGTATCATCTGTAATCGTTCGATAGTTGTGGTTGAAGGTTAATAATAAAGAATAACTACAACAGTTTCAGATGCACATGCGCTTGTACCGCTACATCGCCATCGTTTTCACAAATGCAGTGTCGTCTATTCATTACTTGTTTCCATTACTCTGGACTTGCTGCAGGCAGTATGGGAAGAATTGCATTTTCGTTTAGATGTGTGCCGTATCTTTAAAGGCGCACACATTGAGAACTTTTAGGAAGAACTAGGTTAGTTTTCCTTCAATTTCATGTATGATTTGTCATATATAGTGTATAAAATGAACTCCTGTATATACCATTAAAACTCGGACATTCTCTTACGGGCACCCTGTACATTAGAGTATTGTTCCTCAAATATAACCGGTCTTGCCAGTGTCTGTCCCCTTCAGAAAGCCCATTGTGTGCAAATGTGAAAGGTCCTCCATTCGGGCACATTCATAACCAGTCTTTCTTAAATGACGTCTTCCCCGTGTATCCGGGGAACAGTACTCGAGATTGACAGGATCACTTACGACTGGATATGGGGGAAGAATTGGATCAACTCCCGGATCTTTTCCCGGATTCCTGATGTATTTTATTTCCAGGATCTAGTAGGGACTCTCTGGGGATCGAGGATAGGTAAAAGCACTTTGTGGAGGTTGGCGGGTGGATGTCGGATCGAGTTTGGATGGCAGTTGGGTGTTTTGAGCTCATGAGATTAAAAGTTTGGGAGAGTTTTCGGAGACGGGGCTAGGTTTTAAATAGTTTTGTTGAGTGAGTAAAGTAGGTAAGGTATAGAAATTTTAGGATTTTATTGAGTAACTTAGTTTAAATATATTTTAAAAGTTTTAATTTGCGATTGATTAGAAACGCAATATATTTTTTTCGGTATCTCAAGTTATACTATTTTACTTGTTGATAGACCAACAAAAGACTATTTAGTCAAATAGATGGATAAAATTATAGGTGTTTTTGGCTTCCTCATTATGTCGCTGAGAAAACAAAGCAATAAGGAGGTTTACAATTTAACCTTAATATACTGAAGTATAAAACTAAATATTTTTCTATATCCCACACCGAAAAGTTAAAATAAAATGTTTTGTTTAAAATAAACGTTTTTTATTATCCAAATTACAATTTTACAAATTCAAAAAATTTATATAAATATTACAGACAGAGTTTATTTTTTTCCAAAAATTAAAAGTATATTCAATAAATATGTCATAGGAATGTGTATACTTACACTCTTAAAACAAAAGAATGAAATCCACTCCAGTTGGAGAAGTGCATTTTCGACACCGTAAAGGCATGCATATTTACTCAGACTGAGTTAAAATCACTCGTTTGGAGTCCTGTCGGAGAGGTTTAACACACAAAGGATCCACTCCAAAAGGAGAAGTGCATGTTCCAGTCTGGGGGAGTTAAATCCACTCAGACTGAGTAAAATTAGGAGTGTTTGTTTTAAGAGTGTATATTCCTGAGCCCAAGTGTCTTTTTCTATCCTGTTTTACGCTTTTTTAAAATTTTTTTAAAGGGTCTAAAAAATGTACAAAACCATTGACTTTAAATTTTAGATTTTTAAAATCAGTAACTATACAGCAATTTTTGTTGGATATTTATTTTCGACTTTTTTTAAAATTAATAATATCCGATATTTTCTTTTAATTCCTTTACTGTATTTTTACGTATTGATGATCTAACGGATCTAATTTTTAGGTATGCGTGGGTCGTAATAACTTCAAAAATATAATACAAAGTCCGATAAATCCTCCAGTCAGTCTACTAAATCCTTTCATACCGTAAAAGCCATTTATATATTTATTTCGAAAATAGCTTGGCTTGTTGCGAATCTTCTAGTGTTTTACTTCTTTTGAATCTTGTAATATAATACCTTCTCTTAGGACTAGACAAGCTTAACAGAATTGTAATTTCGTAAAGTGGTTTGAGGCACATTTTCATTTGTTCAAATTTGGTGAAATCTGGTGGCTGGGGGAGAGTCTATCATTTCCGCATTAGGAATCTATTTTGGAGCTTTGGAATTTTTCTCAATCACTAGATTGTGGTTTTATTTGTGCGATAAATATTGATTTTGCTTTGTCGAAATTGCTTTAATCATTGGTACAAATTTTATCCATTTTTTAGCATATTCTTTATGTTTCAGAAGAAGTTACCGAGTTTAGTAACGATGTTAACAGTTGATTATGGAATTCTTCTAAATTAAGGGATACGAAAACAACTTCTTCAAAGTAGTTTTATACTCGACCAATACACGAACTACTCTAGCTATCGAAAACTTCGCTATGATTCCAGAGCGGAGAATACGAAACTGTGAATGTTGTTTTACCTTGCATGTACGCTTCATGCAGTGAAAGTTTCTCCTTGGTAAACATGTAACTGGAGCAATGTTTAATGCAGTTTTGCGTTTGTACAGCATCGATGGTGTTTTATATGTGTTGCATGCACTTTCATAAAAATTATTTAAGAAGCATTTAGAGTTAAAAATAAGTATTGAAATTGTCAAATTAATTGAATGTTTAAGAAAGCTGTCACCATATGAAATTGAAATTAATCAGAGAAAACGAAAGATAAATATTATTATGAGGAAATGAAAACTCCCTTTTCAATTAATTAGTATGTTTTAATTTAATATTTTTAATTTATTAATTTTAAATGTAAATATATTTGCTTTTAGTATTATTTTGTTGGCAATATTTCAATATAGCATTCATTCATGCAAAATACTTGCATATTAAGGAAACTAAATTATCGTTAAGTAAATATGTAATTGTACAAAACAGTTTTTGAATACTGAAGCCTCGAAGAGGTTTAAATTCATGTGATATTTTCCTCCTAACACAAACAAAGTAACTAAAAATATTTCAAACTAATGATTTAAAATGTCTTACCGTTTAACAACGTTAAACCCTCCTCTTTTCAAACACGGTTAAAACCTAAACGAATTAATATTAAAGATTTCCTTTACAAAAACACCGAAACAAGCTTCCAAAAAGGAAATACTAATTTTCCAGCGGAATCAAAACATACCAGCCGCAAATTCTCCCGATCAATTTGATTAGAGGATTTCATATTTGCGCAACACGAGGAAAAGTTCCACGCGTTTAAGTTCGAATTTATAATACGCCCTACAAACCGAATATTACGCGCCTCAAATTTAATTTAGACCTCGCTTATTAATCCCGGGAAGAAAACTCTTGATTTTAATTTGTCCCAGTTGGATAGATAAACCACGCTATCTCGAACCCAGCGTGTTTATTTGCGTAGAGAAGAATATTTTCAGAAAGTCTTTATCGGAAAATGAAAGCTCATTAGTTGGTCCTATACGCTTTTGTGAGTTGTTAAATTTTTTTGCGCGAGTGGGTAAAGTAATTAAATATTGATAAAACATTTAATTAATTAGGGAAAAGTCTGGTAATTATTTGTTCTACAGTGAATTTAAACATTGTATTATCTCCTGGGATATAATAGAAAACATGAAGATAAAAGTCGATTAATACTCCGAGTGACAAAGGGACTAATATTTGGAAAACGAAAGAGAAAGGAAATATTTCATTGAGAAAAAAACATCCATCAGTAATTATTCCAAAATAGAGAGGGAGTTGTAATTATGTTAGCTTTTGTCGCAAAAGATGAATGGATTGTGGTTTTTTCCGCAATGTTTTAATTCTCTGGAGTATAAGCGTGTTGGATACAAGGAAAGTTGTGTTTCGTAAGATCGTGACTTTTCAATTATGGAACATGAGACTTGAAATTAAAATCCAGGAGTAAGTTTTCGCGAGAAATTTTTGAGTTATTTTAATTAAAAATAGTTGGGGTTGTTGGGATTTAGTAATTTCGTTGGCTTTGAGGAAGCGTTATTAGCTTGCATTAACAAATTATGTTTGCTTTGCATTTTAATTTATTAGTAAAATAAATAACAATCTAATTTAAAGGATGCTCATTTCATGTAATTAAAACGGAAATCAATATATTTCCATTTTGAATTATAACAAAGAATGTTCAATTCTGAACAACAAGTCGAGTTTTCGTTTTTAGAAACACAACAAACTTGTATGATACGTATCGGTGCCTAAAGGTGTTTTTAAGTCTTATTAAATCAAATACTTTCTCATACAGTTTAGTATTAGGTCTTTTATTGTATGCGTGTTATCGTAAAAATATGTTATTTTATACTTTGTTAAAAAATTAAGTTAATAGATTTGGGAATAGCAATTAAAGGACCTATGATGAAACAAGTATGTTTGAAAAAAAATAACTTTTCTTAAAATCATTTGCACACAAAATCAATACTTTTCAATAGAAAAAAATGCTATAAAATGCATTT
Organism: Hylyphantes graminicola; assembly: GCA_023701765.1. Taxonomy (NCBI): domain Eukaryota; kingdom Metazoa; phylum Arthropoda; class Arachnida; order Araneae; family Linyphiidae; genus Hylyphantes; species Hylyphantes graminicola. The sequence goes on from CM043116.1 coordinate 51,135,488, forward strand.
CATTGAATTGTGACTTTTATTCACTAACTGCTCTTTTTTATACCATTCAGGCAATTATCATGCGATTTTTGTTAAATTTTGTTTTATCAAAATGAATTAAAAAGAAAATGACGACATCACACTTAAATATGTAATAATGTTGTATAAAAGTAAGAAATTCATTTAAAATTTAATATTTAAACTATTTAATATTCAAACTAAAATTCATTGCCAAAAATATGTTGATTTCCATTGTACTATTTTGCAATTCAAGACTATGAAAACAATAATTAAAAAAAACCTAGATCTCAGAATAAATTATTGAACATTGTACTTTCATTCAAATTACTACAAGTGTACTTTTTTTTTAAATTTTGTTACGTAACCATATCATTCTATAAATTATGAGGTATTTTTTTTAAAATTTACCCACGTTTAATTAAATTAATTAATATTTAAAAATGTACATGAAATTGGTTAAAAAATAAAATTAATTGGTAAAAGTTAGAATACAGAAGTTCTTAGAATTATGAGATAACTTAATATTTTAAAAGAAATTCGAATATTGCTGCAACCATTTCTTTAAAATGGAAATCATATATTAAAATTTAATCTTCCTTATAATTTTAAAATGTTGCACAATACGAAATTTAAAAAATATTTAACTTACCATGATTCTCTAAAAATGTGCAACTAGAAATCAAGTACCCAAATTCTTCCATGCATAAATTCAGACGAAAAAATAGAAAATAAGTAAATAATTCGTTGCCAAATGTCAATTAACGAATTTTAAATTCACTTTTAATTTGAAACTTTATACTTCGCTAAAAATATTATACAAATCGTTTGAAATTACCGATGGAAATTAGATTATTTTGAACTTAAACAAAAAATATTTCCAATCTTCTCAATTTATTGTTCTAAAAAGCACTGTTACCTATTTAATATTTTTACAGTTAAAAATTTTTCCCAGCTCTTACCATATTCGATACAAAATACCAAAATCTATCTTTCCACATTTGATTTCCTTTTCAACGGGATTTTAAAGGGAGATTTTCCGATTATCTCCTCTATTCTGTTGATATAAATCGACTTCCTTTAACCGATAATGCCATGAAAGGCGGAACGGATCTTCGAAAGGAATGAGGAAAAAAAAAGGATCTGTTTCCACATTCCGATGCCGTCCTTTCACTTTTTCGGAATCGAAAAGATAAGATAAAGATAAAAAGAAAGATGAGATGGGAGGGGCGTAAGATAGAAAAAAAAAAAGACAGGAAATTTTGAGGGATGTTTGAGGGTAAGGATAATTCCTAATTTCTTTTCCTGCTGAGGTCCGTTTTGAATTCTGTGGGGAGGGTTGGCTAAGCGTGCGTTGACCTCTTAATATTGGTTAGAGGTCAAATTGTGCGAGCAGTGGATATAGGTTTATTTTTAGATCTTAAGTAGGCTGAGTACTATCAGTTTAGATTGTAGGAGAATGTAAATGTGGTTACATTTTTAAAAAAAATGTATTGCATGGTGTAGATTTTGTTGCATTGTTAAATTAAATAAAAATGTATGGATAAGAAAGTATATCTAAATGGTTTTACACTTAAAAGAATTTTTTAAAGCATTCGCTTAAGAGTATTTATTTGGCAATTTTTTTTAGTTAAGATGGTTCGAAAAAATGTTTATTGATTTTTATGAAATATACTGTGTTTCTTGTATAGTCCTCCCACCACTTCTTGGCATTTATGATGTAAGTTTTAGACGAGTCCAAACTATCACTAATAAAATAAAAAGAGGTGAGGAAGATTTTAGTTTCAGCTAGGGTTACTATATATGGCGATTCAAAAACTTTTACTAGTGCATATTTCTTTAAAGTTTAGAAACAGTTTCGCAACTGAAGGAGAAATTCGAACTTGCATGGGTTCACTATTATTGCAAAGCCATTTTTTAAAAAAACTTTTAGCGTTCCCCGAAGTGATTCTGAATGTGGTAAATAATACATACTGCAGATCCGATCCAAATCCATTGACGATAAATTCAAGATAGAAAAGAAATGCATGTGCAATTGATGACGACCTTTAGTAATCATTTATAATTCTCCTTTCACTAATAACCCATATGTAGTATTAGTGTGACATATTATCTCCAACCAAACTAACCCAACAATCCGCAGGCACGCCAAACACCATGGGATTTCTAATCCTACCTCCTATAGATTCTCTACCTTTTTACAAAGTGGACGCTTCCACAAATGAAATATTTGGGATGCCAAGTTGTGGCAGGCGCATTATAAAAGTATATTTGACTTTATTGAGTCTATAAATAACATCTAAGTAATTTAGATGAATGTGCAAATATTAAATAGTCTATATAATCGTCGATACTTAAAGATACTTCCACTATTCTATTTAAAAGTGGATATCCTGGAAGACACGACAAGTTAGAAATCAGCATGTTATACAGTAACAAGCTTGGTTATGAAAACATACATTTGAAATAGCATAGCACATATGCCATTCTAAACTATTTAATCACTTATCTTGAATAGTTGTTTTATCAACAATGAAAAAATCCCTCCATCAAAACAAATAATAAAATAAATCCCATCGATCGATTTCTCAACAAAAATCTTAAAAACTTAACTTAATTACCAACCTTTATTTTTTAAAAAATCCATTCACAAAACCCACCAAATGTTTAGAAAGACAAACACAATAACAGTAACCTCATGTCACCCAGTTGGCGGCAAAATCGGGTTTCCAATGCTGGGTCACGAAATTTTCACGCTTGGTTTCTGGTCGCGTGGTCCCCTTGAGACCACGACTGGTGTCGGATATCGGGGTGAGACCCCCAGTGGCCTCTTGGTCCCTAGATAACCTAGCTTTAATGTGATAGTCCTTAAAATTCGAAGCGACATGAGCCTAACTCGATTTTGCTTTTCGGAAAAGTTCGGAGTGAAAAGACCACTTTGAAATTTTTTTTTTCGTAAATGGACGTAATTCGCTGTTTTGTTTTTGTTACAAGTGGCTGGTTACTTCTTAAAGGTAATTGGGATAAATTAGAAAAAAATATTTAATATTTTGACTAAGTCTATTGCAAAAATGAAGAAAACAGATGCAACAATATCATTTGTAAGCAGTAGTGCAAATATTGCGAAGATTCTTGTAAATGTATCAAAATAAATAAAGTTGTCAAGATCATATCGGTTTGGACCCATGACGAGCCCACACCCTTGACACAAATTATTTTGGTAAATTATAATTGCTTCATCCGGATAATCTCGCTTATTTTTGCAGCCCGCTGCTACTTTAAAAAATTAATATCTATAAATATATTTGAATAATTTCTTTATTGTTTTCATATATTTTCATTACACATCCCCATTGTATCGCTATATTCACTATTTCGTTTGTCGCCAAGAGTTGTGGGGCTCGTCAAGGATTTTACCAGTAATGAAATTTATAAAGAAATTATAAGTGAAAGCGGGGTGTGTAATTTAAAAAAGCTCCAAACGAATAACGGATTGGGTTTGAGGCCTCTTTTATAATTGCCACTCTGTATATAATTGCTAACAACATTAAAAATTATTTATAATGACTTTTATTTACTTTTAAAAACACTATCATTAGATAACTATACATTTATCTAAGCTTACTCTAATGTAAACCACATCTCACTAAAATTCTTGAGAATAAACACAATTTTGAATTAGCAGACCCAAGGGTAAAATTAACTCACGAATCTCAATAAATCAATACCAAATCAAATTGCCTCGTTGCAGATCCCCAAAATGAAGACAGTGTCTCGTAACAAGGGAGTCATTTAGAATCCCGGGAGAGATGTGGTGATCTGGAATCGTGTTCATTAACATACCCAAAAGCCGTGGCGAACGTTTTCGCGCTTCGACTGGGAAACACGAGAGGCGAACTGTATTTTGTAAGAGTGTGTAAAGGCAATGTGGCGTTAAATGTTCACGCGTGTGGGCTGTTGCGAGGCAATAAAAGTGTGAACGGGAATATAATAAGGTTGGGCGTACAGTTGTTTTGTTGATGTTTGGTTTATAGTAATACTTCTGGTTGCTTATGTATACTGAGGATGCTTGAATCAAAAGTTTGGTTGGCAAAGTTACATGCGCCCAAAAAGTTAAAAACGTAATAGTTTGCAACTACTGGGGAGGGGGAGGGGGGATCAATTTACCGAAATAGATATTTTCTGTCAAAAACCTTGCTCTAAAAATTGGATTGGGTATTATTTGGTTAGTAATGCAAAGATGTTTGTTTATAAACGTTTCACTTAATGTCAAACCGTAAACAGACATGATGGGCTCAAGGGGTGTTTTTGTTTAAGCTTGTTGTCGTTGATATTTGGGTATTCTTTTAACATTTCCCGACTGCATATTTCAGAGGATTAAATCATCTAATACATGCTTCTTAATTTAGAGTTAAGATGGCAGTCACCGTGAACTGAAAATAAGTCGTACTTGATTACGAAAAAATTTATGTGCTCGCTATTTCTGTATTCTCCTAATTATTTAGTTATCATTGTACAACTTCTGTTGATTTTTACATAACACCTCAAGTTTATTGTTACATTTGAATACTTAAGGGAAAATAAATAAAAAATGATTAGAAAAGAAAAATGTGTAAATACTATTTACAAAATTCGTCATTCTTCATTCATAATTTTTTCCCCAAGCCCAATTCCCTTTGGTGCTAATACATTATACAGTTGAAAATATATTCAGTATATATATGCTACTACACGAACAGCTGTACAGATGGCCACCAGTGGAGGAATAGTTACACTGTTTTGTTTTTGAAATAAGCTGTAAAATGGATTTTTCTTTGTTGCTCTTTGAATGGTATTTAAAATTCCTTCGATGTAGTTAGGTTTTGAAGGTGATATAAAGTTTTAATGTTGTTGCATGTGGATAGTAAATATTTTGCTATATTCCATTTAGGAGCAAGGAATATTACATATTTATTCTTAGAAATTTAAACAAATATAGGAAGTGATAATTATGATTAATAGTTAGTAAATAATAAGCAATTAAATGATAAGCAATAAAGAAAATAAATAAAACTAGCCAAATTTGGCTGTTAAATGTTTAATGTAGCACTACGGCTGTGTTTGGTATTCGGTACATTTACTTGGAGTTCAAATTTGAAGAAATTTCTTGAAAAAGCATAAATAAAGAATGTGCATACAAATCCATATACACCAGTGTATAACTTAGACATTATAACTCCATTTAATATAGTACGGAGAACCTTATAAGTTATTCACATAAAACGGGAAAAATATCTTCCTTCGGAAAATAAAACTCTTTCCCTCTTTAATTTATTTCCCCATCAAATGAGCAGGGAGGGAACATAATAAAACCAAGGGAATATTTTCCCGAAAAAAAAAAGTTATAGCAATAACAACACCATCGACGCAAATTCACTCCGGCTTTGTAAGTAAAAGGAGAAGTATCATTTCGACTCATTCCTTGAAAAATAATAAAAAAAAAAGCGCCAAAGCAGCAAGTTATCAAGTGAAGCGATACCAAATCGGTGATGGAACCCGCCGATTCCTCCTGTAGTAATTTGTGCCAAGTAAGAAAATCATGCTCAACAAAGAAGTGGGGGGGGGGGGGGGGGGGATTTCCATTGCTGGTGACTTATATGACAATCCCACTTATAGTACTGTCCGTAAAATCATTTTTGTATATGGGTATGTTTTCGTGTTGTGTCAAGGTCGTAAAATATGTATTAGCTTATCCATGGTATAATGAAAATAAAACTGGGTTTTACAGAAAAAAAGCGTGCCTGAAAAAGACCGCCTCTTTAACAAAGAAAATAGTTTGCTTTCTTCGAATAATTTGTTGGTTAATGCAGAAATACAGTTGTATTGAAAAAAAAAAACTATTTAATTTTAACCTAAGCATGCAAATTACAATTTAACAGACAAATCGCCGAAAAAAAGTATAAATTTCTTCAGTGGTGTTGTGTCTTTTCTCAGCGTATATCTATCTGAACATCATTAAGACCTATCCCCCTTGGCCTCTAAATAAGCAATTTATCCTAAGCAATAGCATATTTTAAGGGAGCTCGTTACAAATAAATTTGATATTATCGAGATAAAGACTGTTTGAGCCATTATTACTGGTATTAATTTAAGTTTTGATTTTATGCTATTTTAAATGACACAAAATGAAAGTGAACTTTTCTATCTTTTAGAATGCTAAATTACTTTCTTTCCGACATGTGTAGGAGAACGGTGGGTGCCCTTTAAATGCGTTTGTGTTTCGAAGTCATGGAGGCCCAGTGGCCTAGTGGTAGTGCTTCGAATTGCCACGCCGCAGGTCCGGGGATCGAATTCCGGATTGGGCGAGGTTGTTCCATCCTTTCCTCCCCTGAATGTGTCGATAAACTGGGTACCAAGCATGCCTGGGAACTAAACACTGGGGGTTCCGCTTGAGGCTGATCACCTTACTGGGACATATGCCTAGCAACCCAGAGCCCTAGGTCACGAAAGCTACAATGGGCACGGAACGCCTTGGCCCAGTAATGGGCTGTTGCGCCGGGAAGTTTAGTTTTAGGCCACCCATACAGGTTGCTCTGAGTGCTATCAAAAGTATCGACCTTGTTTTTGACTTGACTAGATATAAAAATAAGCTGTTTTAGCAACATTTAATGTAAACTAATTGAAAGTTAAAAATAAACACCCAGAAGAGTTATAAAACTCTACTACAAAACACTGTAGTAGGCTCCTCAATTAATCCCCAGTCAACGTAACCATTCTTTTTCGTTGTCTTCGTGTGCCTCCGCCAATCTTCATCGGCCGATCTGGGCACGTGATTAAAGCCCCCCTATTGGTCGCACAGACCGACCAAAGCCGTCTTCCACCCCCTCCTTCACTTCAGTTCCCCCCTCCCCCCCCTGAGATGCCCCGGGCAAAATTCACTCCTCCCACTACCGCCCTAAATCCCCTTCCATCATGTAGAAGGGATGTATTGATCCCTTTTCCATACGATACGCGGATTCCAAACATGTCTCTTCTTCTCTATCTTTTCTTACTCTTCGTCTTCTTCTTTTTTTTTTTAACTCTCTCCCGTTGTACTGGTAGAGATACGCAGAAATCTTTGTGTTTTATGATTACGAAATCATGAGCGAGATCATGTAACCAACTCTTATGTTTAGCGGCTTTTTCATGAACATAAATTTCTGTGAAATGTTACGATTTTATGGAGTCGTTTTTCAGTATCAAGCAGTATCTACTCCTTGAAGAGGAAAATAGCTGCGTCCTTTCATAAAGGGAGGAAGGAGTTCGTCCATAAAATGTACAGTTAAAACTAATGTAATTCTTTTAACCGAAAAAGTATAAATGCCATTGAAAATAGGTGGTACTGGTCCGGAATTCCAAACGTGTCTATTCTTCCTCCTCGCCTTCTATTTTTTTAAAAATCTCTCTCCGGATGTACTGGTAGAGATACGTAGAAATATTTTTGTTTCATGATTACGAAATCATGAGCGATCATGTAACCAACTCTTATGTAAGCGGCTTTTTCATGTACATAAATTTCTGTAAAATGTTGCGATTTTATGGAGACATTTTTTTTTAGTATTAAGCAGTATTGGGGGAAAATAAGCAGTCACCTTTCATAAAGGGAGGAAGGAGTTTGTCCATAAAATGTACAGTTAAAACTTAAAACTAATGTGATAATTTAACTGAAAAAATATATAAATTGCCATGAAAATAGGTGGTTCTGGTCCTGGATTAAGAGCGTTTTCTTCTTCTCTATCTTTTCATAATCTTCGACTTCCGCTCTTTTTACTCCCTCCCGTTGTACTGGCAGATATACGCAGAAATCTTTTTGTTTCATGATTACGAAATGAAGCTGGAATGATGAGCAATCATAGCTTAATTTAGTTTCGTGGCACTAGAGTTAAACGAGCAGTGTAGTAGCTATACATCATAAAACAGTGTGGTAATTACATCATAGAGCAGTGTTTAAACGCCATCAAGTGCATCAAGAGCCGCATTTAAAATGTTAGGAGGTGATCATACGATGGTATATGCTAGAAGAATACTCTAAATAAGTGCCACGCATAAGGTAATTTTTTTCGACACTGTTCAAAATTTTAGTGCATAATTGCACCGGAATCCTGGAACTTTCTAGCTACCACCAATCTTTGGAGAGTTGATTCACCACTTTTGCGGTGAATCAAAGTTATGGTTTTACCATAAAATTGGTAAATTCACGCTCCAAATAGTGGTGGCAGCTATTAAGTTATTCAGGTGCAATCTTGCACCAAAATTTTCAACAGTGTAAGAGTATCATTGTTGACACTAGAAACAAAGCTATTGAGCACCGGTGATGCAAAATGTGTGTGAGATTTTCTCCTTTCATTTCCATAATCATCAAAATGCCCACCATTCCCTTAATGTCTATTTATCATCGGATTCTTAATCCTGGTGGGAGACAAAGGAAAAACTAAATATCTATTGCGAAACACTATTCTGACTTTTTTCATTTCATAGGTGATTTTAGATGAACACACACTAGCATTTAATAAATTTCTATTATTAACTTTCTATGGTAAAACAAATTATTAAAATACTGATATAGTTAAAGCCGTCTCAATTACAAGGCATTTTGTTTAGGACCTATGTGGACTGACCTATAGGCCTATTGATAGGCCTATTGTGGACTGACTACACATGTTTTACTACTTATTTATCTGCTCCTTACAAAACTCGGATAATGCTAATTCCATTCGTAACAGACATGACATAAGACAACTTTCTGGACTCTTAAAAGGTACTAAATGTTAATTGACTGTTAAAAAATTACCATGGGGTGATGCAAATAAATTTTCATTCAAGAGAAAAAAATTAAAATTAATTGGGTTAAAACCTGCCGTGACTGACATGACAAAATTGAGACACAGATTTTGAGTGACCTTATATTATTACCACTTGCTCTTAACTGGTATGCATTTCAAGCCTAGAATTTTTTTGGAATCAATATAAGATTCTGATGTGCCAACCAGAAAGAAAAAAATTAAGAAATTTATTAATAGTAAAATATTATAAATATTTATTAGCGTGACTGACAGAAAAAATGTGACATACATGACAAAGTTTCGATGCTCTATATTTAACTCAAATTTTAAATTTAATGTTCGAACTTTTTACTGTTTATTTTGAGGTACAAAAAGAGAGAATAAAGTGTCAAGAATTTTTGGCGAGTAGATTTTGTTTAAAATAAAAAAGTTGAAATTTAAAAAATGATGACAATGGCGCATTTTTGTGGAATCAACCATAATTGGAAATTCGTCAGTTTTAATTACTTCAAAATGGTTTACTCAAAATTCAAAAGAAATTAAATAAGCTAAGCGAAGTAGTCTAATGAAGATGAACCTAGTTGACTGAGCCTAAGGTTTTCTTATATTGTCATTACTGAAATTGAAATTAAAACACCAATTAAGTTGTTGTAAAGCTGTTTCATCAAAGGGCTTTGACCTCAATCGTAAAAAAAAAATCGCAAATAATTATTCCCTTGTCAATGTATCCATTATGCACTGTATTATTACTGCAAATGATAAAAAAAATAACTTAGAGTTATTAGACAGCAGTAAAAAAAACTGGTTGAAAAATGCAATAAGAAAAAATTTGTGATTCTAAATGCTGTAAACAAGCCGAATTTTAAATTCTGATGAAAAGCTATACTTGAATCACATTACTTATCGTTATCTATTTTGCATGTCAGAAAAATAGTTTTTTTTTATCTTTATCAGTCAAACGTTAATTTATCTAAATATAATTAATTTAGGTCTGGCGATGTTAGTAATTCCTGTGAAGTCCAATTAAATAGTATTTTGGTAAATTTGTACAGCTTAAACTGACACAATGTTACAAATGAAGGTTTTTTAGTGCAGAATTTGTTACTTTTACGAACATGGTTTTGTCTTATATATATTGATGAAACAAACAATTACGCAAAATGAATACCTGAAATTTTAACCTTCTACAAATGACAATAAACAAGTATCTTAAGCAGCAACAGTTCCATTTGCATTCAGTGCAGTTGCAGTCAGACTTCAGAAGTATACTTGTACTTCCACTAAAACGCAGATAAAAATTGAGAACAAACAAAATCCTCGTAAAAAAGCGGATTTCCAACAATGAAATTGCCCAAGAACGACGCCATATAAACACGTTCATGCATTCGAATCACACCCCAAAATCGCAGCGTCAGAATTTCCATTCTTGATTCTATTTGCATATCTCTATATTCCCGTTCTATTCTCTCTTCACGGGCCTCCTCCAGAATATATCTACCCGTTCCATGAAATTTAAAATTCCGTTCCCCAAACTAAAAGACTCCACAATGTAATAAAAAAAAAGAATTTTTACCTCCTAAAAATGCCAATAGCTTATACGGCGGGAGTCTTGTTTTTGCTCAAAGTAACCAAAAGGTAATTCATGTTCTTTGTTTTAGAATCTTCCTATCTTTCCTTAAAAAGAAAAACAGCAGTTTGAAGCATTGTTAGGCCTAAGGCGGAACTTTATTGTGTTTTACATTCTCGTGTAGTTCGACAGCAAACGATATGTATCAGAATATAGCGGGAAGAATTATCGTTTGTTTTGAGAAGTTATGAGAATAACGCGTTCCAATTTTATGACATATTTTGAAATGAGCATTCAAGTGTTTCTCTGAATATTTTTAAGGTGAATTCGTAAGAATAGAAGTCAAATAAAAAGATGTAAAAATGTTGCTATGTTGGAAATTCTCTAAATAATATGTTGTTTTGCAATTTGTGTATGAGAATTGTTTGAAACTTAAAAAGTTTTACATCAAGGAGTAAAAGAGCACATTTTTTTTTCTGGTTTGGATATTTTGTAAAGTCTTTCTACTAGCATACTTTGTTTTGTTCAGGACAGCTTGAGGTCAGTTGTAATGCCTTAAATAAAAAAGTTTTATTTTTAGATGAAGCTGGTAAAATGTTTGCCGAATATAAATTGTTAACTAGTTTCTTTAGTAATATAGTCATTTTATGCGCCATGTTATACAAAGAAGATGCTTGAAGTGCAACGAAAGCGTAATGATATTAGTTGCGCATGAATTTGTTCATGAAATTCGTAGTTTTTATCGTTTGCAAATTTAAGAGTTCTTTATTTGATAGATTTTGAGATGAATTTGGAGTTTTGTCTTAAAGAAAATATTCTTTTTATTGTTTCATAATTATTTTTGCAATTGTTAAGTATTTAATCTGACATAGTATCATTCAACAATAAAAACAGAAAACTCAAAATAAAAAAATTTATTATGTAAAAATAGATTTAATATTTGTTTGGTTTAATTGAATGGCAAATAAAATTAGTTTATATAATTCATTTATTGATTTTCGGTTACATTTTAGAACCCATCAAATCCTCTTCCCATCGAAAGTTAATTTTAAAATTACAACCTTCCAACTCCTCCTACCATTCCACAGAAGACAGTTTCATTACAAAGTCTTCCCCTTTGAGACATAAAGCAGAAAATCGAAGATTTTGTGCGTCAACCCTCCCCTGTCCCATCATTAGAAAATAAAAGAACACTGTATAGGAAGGAGGAGGGGGGTGCTGAAACATGGAACATTCGATCAACCATTAGACCCCCCCCCCCCGGAAAACAGTCTAATTATTGTTGTGAGGCCACTTGAAAATAAAATGACGATTTCGAAACTCCGCTCCCGCTCTATTTTCTGATGAGTTGAGTTGAGTGGTTTGCCCCCTTCTTCCGAGCGGAGTTTATGCCCATCGATTCCTTTGATTGCGTTTTGAAAGATAAAAGAACTAAGTTTTGGTGGGTGGGCTTGGTTTATGTGATTGCGCCTGTTCATCACTTTATTGGATCTTAAAAGTCGAGGAAAGGAAAAGTTTCAGAAGAAGGAAAAGGTTTATATAGTGCAAAATCATGATTTAATCCATTTCCATTAGTTATTTCTTCAGCTGGTTGATGAGAGAACGGAATTTGTTTAGAATTATCGAATTTTCAATGATAAATGCAGAGGATATATTTAAAAGTTGTTTGTGAATTTCTTCATATGCTATGTCATCAAGACTAACAATTTAAACAAGTAAATTAAACTGATGGTAGTTGGGGCTTTCTGTAGTTTGGACCAATGGCCGGTAGTAATTTTGTAGAAAAGCTATATTAATAAGATAGGGAAAAAAATACCGCAAATTTATTTCTAAATTACAGCAAGAACATAACAAGAGAGAACAAATAATATGCATTTTAAAATATTTAGCTTGAGGATGTATTACTTAGAAAATGGGTACTTTTAAGAAGTAATTTTGAACTACGAATGTTACATTTCAACATGCTAGAATTTTATTTATTTGTAAATGAGTAATTTGCTTTCAAATCTAATTTAAATAGCACTTCTAAGAACTCTTTTTCTACTCCGATCTTTATATATTTCTTAAATCTCAAGAGATGAGATTAAAATAACAAATCCGAAAAACACTTAATAGAAATTACCATTCCCCTAAAAAACATAAATACACAAAAATAAATAAATACATAAAAAAAGACATAACAAGATCACACGATCAGTACACGATAATCAACCGAACGTAATTGAAATATCTATTTCGAAGACTTGCCAATCTAAAAAAATGCCAATAATGTTATTCCCTCACCTCTGTAAAAAAACTTCACCGATCCTACAATTGCGGCACGGTAGAATCAAATCCATTCTAGTTTGACTAAAATGTAAATGACATTTTACTAAAATAAATATTTATATATGAAAAATTATTGCTGGATGTATTTAGCTCTAGTTGAACTGAGCGTTCACCTGAAGAAAAAAAAGGTACAAGTAGCTCTTCAAGAATAAATTATAAAATCGTAGACTTGTTACTTTTAATCACTTAGTGCATTATACGTTATTGTAATGAAAATTCTAAAATAGAATACATCATCAAATCGGAAAATGCAGCATACAAAGAGATTCTCCAAACGGAAAGCAAAATTTATTTTTTAACGGTTCGTTACATTGTATTGAAAGTGTATTGCTACCAATTCTATAACTTAGAAATGTTCGTTAAATTTAGATAAAATGTGCTTTAAAGAAAATTTTAGAGTTCCCCAAAACAAAACTTCAGGCCCATTCTAAAGAAGCTGAGAGTGAAATTTGGTGTGCCTGTAAATAATAAATATTTTTTTTAAAATGACAATGGAGATTTAACGAGAGAAAGCATATTTTGAATGATTGTTCTACTCAGATGGTTTTTCAATAAACGGTTTTTAGTAGTTAAAGATTATAAAAAAAACTATTCATTTAGAAATAAGAAAAACACTATGATGTATATAATATGTATCTTCAGGACTCTTATACAATTTTTACTCTCAAACCTATTTTACAACAAAAATGTCTACAACACTCTAAAAAATTAATGCTCAAAAACGGCAAAATTTTCCTTAATTTTGACGATTCCGTTACTGGCAAATGCTCCGAGTTTTCGTTTCCTCAAAGTGAAGAAATTTGAATCGTCATTTTTATGAGGATTTGAATGACGTCTAATCTAAAGAAATATTTCGTCATTTTTGTGCATGTGAGTATAACAATGAGATTCAGTTTCCTCAAAATCAAGATACAGAATCGTCAAATCCCGATCGTAAAAGTGAGGATTTGAAGTGATAGTTTGATGAAACAATCCTCAAAATTAACGAAATGAGGCTTGAGGATTCATGAATCGTCAAAAATGAAAGTGTTATTTCTGAGAGTAAAGTGTCATTTACAAGTTTGACAGACCTCACCACAATACACTTACGATACCAGTTAGTTTACGAGGGTGTGAATTTGCGAACCCCGTCACGAAGAATTGAGGGGGAGGGGAAGCCTTCGCCCCCTCATCAGCGCCTCCCAAGGGTCCGTCCCAACCCCGACCGTTACTCGGGTTGTAGCCCGACAATTAAATTATCCCGGTCGAACCCGAGATTAATTTCGTAGGGCAGCCGCAATTTCGGGTGAGAGCGTGCATAAAATTTGAAATCTAATCAAGGCCTCTGCGGTTAAATGAGAAACAGGGGCGTCGTTTTGGGGCTTGTTATGATGTCGGCGGGTTCTGTTGGATTGTAACGCGGTTGGAAGTGACAAGACGAAACCCCTTTATTTTGTCATCTTTTTCCGTGGTATGTGTGTTGGTAGGGGATCTTTTTCATTGCTGTGGTGGTAATGATGCATTGGCAGGCTTTCTTTTCTTCAGGTTGGAAGATTGAAATATGGTCCTTAAAATTGTCACCCTGTAAATGGGTTGGATAGTTAAAAAACTGCAACGGAAAGACATCCAAATAGACGAGTGGAGAATAGTAAATTTGTTATAGCTGATGCCTTGGGGCCTTGTAAAATGTCTTTTTTAACGGGGCTCGAAAAACCGCTCGTCAATAATTACCCGGCGGTCAAAAATTACCTGAGGACAACGAATTTCTAGTATCCGAAGACAGCCATTTCCCCGTTTCCAGATACTTAAGCCTTTGCCATTTTAATTATTTCGTAAATGAAATACCTAGGTTACCATTATTAACCTAGTTTTTTTTATTACTGTAAGTAACTAACAATATATTGTGCAGTTTCTATGAATTTTTTTTAATATATTAGAAAAAAAATATTTTAATTTATTTAAAAATTATATATATTTATATAATTAGAGTGACGGTTTAGTTTTATAGGAGGAAAGGTAAATTGTTAGATATGACGTCCTGTGGGAGGGGTAAAATTTCCGAGTTTTTTCGAGCCCTGTTTTTTAGGTTATATGGTGTGCGCTAACTAGTTGTCCGCGGTACATAATCCATTTTAGTACCACTTGTACTAACTAGGCGTACATGATGGGAAAGGGGTGATGAGTTCTTTTTGTTCCATTTGAGTATTCAGACAAGTTTGTTACGTGATTGTATTTGATTGTAATTGTTAGACCTCGAGAATTCGCGGGAAAAACTAGTATATGGACTTCACCATCATAATATGTATTATATCAGAATAATACATTTTCTGAATTATTATGGTTTTATATATGACTATTAATTGTATTAATTTTTGTTTCCTTCATTTGGTATTATGTAAGGTTTCTATAGGATTATATAGAAAGTAACAAATTAAAAAAATAATAAGCGGTGGAGATTGATATGCATTGAGTTTCATTAATATCTTGAGAACATCGTTCTCTGTAGTTGTTCTATAATCAAATGGTAATTTAACGCCAAAGGCTGATCGTATAGTACTAGGGAAGTATAGAGATAAGGAACATTTTGGCTTTCTAAGGAATACTTTAGTGTTCGAAGGAACATTTAAGTGTTCGAAGGAACATTTAAGTGTTCGAAGGAACATTTAAGTGTTCATTTTCACTAGAAGATATTGTATGATCCTTATTTTTTATTGAATGTTCCCACAATGTATATTAAATCATGAATTTTTTTATTTGAACTTTTTCTTTTGATACACGATCCCTCAGTACAACTCAACCAAATCAGTACTCATTTTAATTTGATTATCACCCACACCTCCCCATTGTGCATATGGACTCTCCCGCTTGGTCAATTGGATTGCTCATTTGATCCTTATCCGATGGCAAATCCCTATTTAGGTTGGAGGGGGTGATAGGTGGATCACAGCACAGATGTCGCTTACCGAATTAGGGTCCTCCCACGTAAGCCCCCCCCCCCAAAAAAGGGCCCAGATTACAAACGAGCCCTTTTTTTTATCCAGTTAGCGGGCCCTTTTTTGCATCCGGAAAGAACAACTGTGGGTTCTAAGGATTAATTTACTTTTGAATGGTGTGAATTGCTTCATTTGGTTAGAGGATCTAGATATCCGAGATAGGATTGGAAGGTTTTTGTTGTTTGAGTTAGAAATTAATCAGTGCTTGGTAAACAGATTATTTATAGTAGAAGTGTTTGGTGCGCTGCTTGCTGCAATTTGAAGTATCATGAACTGAATGAAATGTAAACTATACACATATATGACACTTTTACAATAACTATATCCATTACTATTTTTAAAAATAAAAATGGATAATTTTTGTACAAATATTCTTGCTTAAAGTATGTTTGTTCATAAACAATTCTGACACCTACCATTTTGCAGATAAGCAGTATAATAAACTAATAAATACCTCATTATGTTTATTTTATTTAAATCCATGGCACATTTCATATAAGTTTTTTTAAATATATTATTGTAAAATTATCAATTAGTCGGCTTTTTAGTCGTCACTTGACCTCAGCTCAAAACATTTCAAAAGAAATTGCTAGCAGCCTATTTAGTTCTAGTGCGACTTCATTCTACCAAACTAAGTCTTTTATAGAAAATTTAAATTAGTCAAAATGAGAATAAATTATTATCAATTAATTTAATTAATAAAATAGTTAATAACTTAAATTGATCATTCAAAATTATTTTGATTGAAAATTTCTTATGAAACACGTTGACAGTGTGCAGGTGTTAATATTTAAGAAATTTTGAGACACTTATTAATGAAACTATCTTAAAAAAAGATAAAAAGATTATCATCAAAATATCGAATTAAACTAAAACTATTTGAATTTTAAGCTTTTTTTATGCATTAAATCTATTTATGAAGTTTAAATATAAAATGTTATTCAAAAACAGAACTTAGCTTTTTTTTTATTTTAAACGTACAATAAAAATTGTAGTGTAGAAAACCAAACTCCAAAAAATAAAAACTGTTTTCCTGTTAGTATTTAGCGTAAAAAAAAAGTGTGTTTTGGTAGAGTCGAGGTTCCGAGATGATCTAACAGAGGGCGCCACGCAAACAAAAAGTAAGAGTCTTGGATGTTTTATGTGAATGGCGCCCTTGTGTGTGCTTTTCCGCAATGCCTTAGGGAAGGAACTGGAAATTCGGATTTTAAACAGATTAAAGAGCCTACTTGTGATTGCTAAAATAAAAAAAGGGCACTTAATCAAGGTTGAGTTTTAATTTATTTTTTGAGAGTAATCAGTATTTGTGGAAGCTACTGGAATCTGTTTGTTTTTTGTCTCTGCATGTGTAAACGTTTTTATGCATTTCTTTTTTCTCTTTTTGTTTATATCTACTTTGAGACAGATTTTATTATCGGCTTTGAACATTGGAGAGCGACTGTAGAAATAACATTGCTTTGTTTTGTTATTTAATTTTTAAAAGGTTTTTCGTGTATTTTGATGAATCGTTCTGTAAGGTTATTTATTTTTATTTGAAATTATACATTGAAGAGTTTGTTCTTTTTGTTTCCGATTAAAAGGGATTTTTTCTTTGACAAAGTAACACGATTGTGTTTTTATTGATAAAAAACGAAAGCCATAGAATTATGTATTTGAAAACACATACTTATGAAAAAAAATCAAACAAAAATATTTCTATGACTTAGTTTCTGTTTAAAAATAACTCTGTAAACATATTTGGTCAATTTTGAAATGAATGTAGTAAATATTTTGGCTTTTCTCTAACCCGTAGTTTTAAAATTTATTAATAATACTTGAGTATATTTCTTAACCAAATAGTATGAAAAATTGTATATTGTATATTTCTTTCATACTATTTCGAAGATGCATATTTTTTCCAAACAGTATGAACAATTATATTATAATAACAATGGCGTGTCTTTTTAAATTTCTTTTATTTATTTTATCAATATTATGGAATAAAAAGTAAGTATCTTGGCAAATATTATACGTGGCGAATTTTCTCTACCTGAAAATGCATTTGTCTTTTTTTTCCTTTCGGCTTTTTGACGATATCTGGTCTGAAAAAGAGTCACAAAAGACACCGACTGAACTTGTTTTTACGGTTATTTTGAATTTTTCGGACCACTTATACGTTATACGTCTTTATAAAGCAACTGAAAGATGTATAAATTAAGGACTTTTTATAAACTTTTTCCGTTTCACACATTGAAGTCTTTCTTGCGTACTTTTGTTAGTTATACAATTTTCTATAATTAAATATACATGCCCAAACAAGGTTGATCCAAATTATGTTTTGATTCAAATTATTTTGCCATCAGTCCCTGCTTACCTTTGTTTCCGGAAAAGTTAAATTACTATAGAGAAAATATGATTTTATATGTCTCTTTGGTTTAAAATTAACGAAAGTTGACTCTTATTTTTACCAATAAATGACGACTTTGTATTAAAATTCGTTTTACGTGTAGAAATAAATTTTTCTTTGTAAAATAATGTTTTTAGTCTGTATTTGTCTTGGATTTTGTTCATTTAACTAACCGCAAACAAAAATCTCATTTTTTGCATGTCTCAGTTGAAAAATTTGCATGTCAGTTGCCGTTAACGGCCTAATTAGTAACATACCTACGTCGATAATACTTTTTTTTTATTTTATGTATATAAATTGATTTCTGTACATTCAATTCTAAAAAATACAGTATAGCAAACTGCATTATTATTATTTACATTGTCTAAAAGAAACAGCTTTAAAAACTCCTTTTCCAATGACTGTATATGCTACCTGGTACAAAACACAGATACAGAAATGACAAACTACACAATTTCCTTCGGAACGCAATATGACATTCGAATGACAGATATCCGCAAGAGAACATATATATAATATCTGGAATCCCCGTTTCCGCTTTGACCCTACCAAATGCGTGAGCCCGGCTGGACACTTCTTTTATTTGCTTCCGAATTGATTTATAACTTACAGATATGTTCTGTAACTGTTTATTTCCTTTAGGATTGGGTGTTAGCGGTGTTTATCGGTTTTGGCCCATGGTTTGGTGGTAGCAACTCGTATTAACATTGTGTAATATATTGCTGACTTAATGTTATACGGAGAATTGTATGGAACTGAATGATTTTTTGTGGGGGAGTTCTATATTTTTCATTATCACATGAATCTTAGGATTACAGGATTACTTCCTATAAGGAAAGAAAATCCTTGAAGAAAAAACGGTTTGACAAAAAAAATGTTCGAAACCCAGTCATTTTTGCATTTATGATGAACCATTGAAACGAGATGGTTTGTTTGTGGGATAGCAGACAATGTTTAACGTAGCTGCGACGCCACCTAGCAAGTATAGTTTGTTGTGTATTATTTTTTACTTCGTAGTTTAAAATTCAATATGCATTTATTAAACTTTGAAAACTTAAAAATATTTGATAAAAATGTCGTTGAGCGAACATTAAAAATAAAACATTTCTTGTTTTTCAAATCGTTTGCTATCTTTTGAAATAGATTGTGCAGTGTTTCTCTTATTATATAACTCAGAATATTTTTTTTGAAGAAGATCATAATTTTTCTCTCGATCAAAGCAAATTCTTATAAAAGTAAATATATCCAACGCTTACATAAACTTACAGTTTATATTTCTTGAGGAGACAAAATATATATGATATATTTGTGTTTCGATTTAAAGAAAGCTGTATCTGTAAAGAAAGCTGTTGGGGACAAAAGAAGCAAATCAAAATTGTTCCACAAACAGTTGCAATTTTGTAAAGCCATTTCCCCAATCATCTTTTATACAATGTAATCGCGCTCCAATGGCGCATTAACATCTGCTGTCTGCGGTGGCAGAGAACCGAAAGCGCAATCCAATACCCAATCCTTCCTAACCAGCGAGAATTCCATCCCACATTCTTCAATCTTGGGCAAAAGAATGCAAAGAATGGGTCACGAAGACGGTCAGAAGAAGCAGCAGCCAGACAACTCCACCCGAAGAATTTAATTTCGTTCCTTTTCACCCCCAGGTGGAACACTTAAGACGCGGTGAACGAAGGAAGATGTTACCGTTCGGGAACCAATAACCAACCGACATTCCACCTTTCGATGAAAAGCAGCTATGCGTTATAAAAATCAAATTCCAAGTGTGGTACGTTCTGTTGTACCATCAATCCAATCTGTTTACCCTCCTGTTTAATTGTCGGAGGAATCTGCTTCATGGATTTTCAATTGCGTCTTAGGGAATCTGAGGTCTGGGGTTGAGGGAATCAATTTGTCTGTTTAAATACCAAGGGAGAGAAGAGGCAGCAATTGATGAAACGTATGGATAGTTTTGTTGTGTTTCGGTTTTATCACATGTGAAGTCAAATTCCAGACTAGATTTGTAGGCAATTTGTGCAATGTTTATACCTTTACAGCTGAGGTGGAAAACAATGAAATTGGATGAATGTCGTTCCAAATATTTGATTCCGGTACACGAGAAGTAGTGTCATTGCGTTCCTTTACAGCATCAGTAATCATTCGCAAACAAATATTTTCTCCATATTAATAAAAATAAACGAATGAAAAATTTAAGATATCCAGGGAAAACGAACGAATATTTGAATGAACATTGACGAACATGTTAATGTTCGTCATCTCGATATCGTATACTCATCAAAAGGAAAATAACCGAGTGATTTATTGTATTATGATAATTAATTGCTTTCATCAAAGGACACATAAATTGAAATATTTTAATTCAGTTGAATCTTTAATGACAAATGCCCTTTAAACAAAGTATTGATGAGAACTAACTACATGGAGTTTTTAAAGGTAAATCCACATTACTATCTACACCATCAACTTCCAAAAAAAAAAAAGATTTTAAAACGTTCGAATCTTTAAGAAGGGGAACTGAAGCCTAAGTTCCGATCAAGTTCGTAGACCCCACCCCGAAATTAAGCGGAATCGTCTCAGGAGTCTTGATAAGACTGTTTAACCCCCTCATTTTGATGATCCTTCTTATGAATACCCGTTCCCTGGCCTCGGGCTAGAGCTTCTTCTTGCGACGGACTTTTCCCATCTCATCTGCACACTCGCTCCACCTGTTATGTCACGGGATCAAGTAGCTCCAGAACCACACTTTTCTTGCCAGCTAGCTACTCAGGGGCAGTTGGGCGCGTTTGTTTTTGTTTGGTAAAAGGACGATTCAATTGTGTTTGGAAAAAAGTTGGTGAAGGGGTTATTGCTACTGTGTGAATTGCATTTTAAGATTGAAGGTGTGTGATGGTGAAGTGTTTTGATGTTTTAGAATTTAAAGAAATTGTCTTGATAAAGAAATGGACACGAAAGGAATGGAATGATTTACTTTAATCGCTTTGCATAATGTTTAAAGAGGAAGTTTAAGATTACTAATGTGTTTTATATGAAGTGTTGGTTTTTATTTTGAAGACGCTCCTTGAAAAAAGGAATTTTGATTAAATTGTAAATGAAAACCTTTTGAATGTTTCTTCTATCTGCAAGCAAATTAAAGCCAATTAATATATCAAGATGGATTATGTGGAATCGTAATGACAGTGCTATAGGTTGTTAATTGAATCCTCAAAATTAACAGAAAGGTTTTGAAAAATTTTTTCAATAAAAAAACTCAATTATATTTTGGAATGGATGGAAAAAGTTAATTGAAGTTCAACATGTTGTTTTCTTCGATTGTATTGCTAGTCATGTGAGAAGACCCTATAATGATGAAAGTCATGGAAAAAGTAGATAAAACACAAACTCTAAAAGCATTTGACCACCACTAACTTTATAAAAAACAATAAAAAAAACTAACTTTTCCATGCAAACATATTAAATTTACAACCAATCGAACGCCAACCAGTCAAATTTTATTCTAAAATGAGAAAACCGCACTGATAACTTCATATTATACACAACTCGCCGCAAAGTCATCATTGTTGCGGGGTTGTTTTCCGCCTGACAGGGGTGCTTTCCCTATCGTCTGCCGTGCGTTGCGGGGCAGTGTTCCACCCACCCCCGGGTTGCATCATTTATTCCTTTTTTGTCACCTCCCAAGCGCGAAAGTGGAGTCGTCACACTTCGTCGAACTGCTGCCCACCTACCTCAGCAGCATGGTGAGTACTGTTTTAATTATGGTGTGCGCACAGAAAATCATGGTGTCTTAAACACTTTTTCAAACACTGATAGTACCGAAATTTTTTTACTCTAGTTTTATTGCTTCCTGAGTTGTTTGTAAACAAAAAATTTTTTACCATAAAAAACCAAAAAAAAAAATATATATATTGGTGGAGTTTTTTTTAAAGATAATTTAAAGAAGCTTATTTTTTTTTAAATAATACAGTTCTATTATTTATTTAAAATTTTCTTACTTATGCAAGAAAATTTTAAATAAATCATAGAACTGTAACACCTTTAAAAATGAAATTTAAAGAAGTTTATTTTTGAAAGTGTTACAGTTATTTTGGTAGAGGTTTTTCGGATAATTTTAAAGAAAATTTTAAAATTGTTTAAGTTGGATTATTTATTTAAAATTTTCTTACTTATATCAACAATCTTTATAAGTTCATCTGTAAATATGCAAAAAACATCGTGTTGATTATATCTTGTTGTGGTTCGTTTTGTTCTAATAGTGTTGTAAGATCTAATTTTAGTTTCGGTTTGCAGTTTGCAATAGGTCCTTTTGGTAATGTATTGAGAATAAGCATTTAAATAATTAATTTATAAAAATTCAGCATACAGGTATGCTAAGTAAAATTATAATTTAATAAAATTGCTAGCAATCATATTGATATTTTTGGTTGGCCAAAACATAACCTTTAATATTGATATCTGTTTTAGATTTGTGTAATCGTAAAATGTTACCGATTTGTATTTAATAGATTTAAAAAAAAAATAGAATTGTTATCATAATAAATGTTTTTTATTTGACAAATGACAGTAAGTGCGCCCTCTGGAAGAGAAGAGCATAGGCTTAATGTTTTTGTAAAATTTTATTTTGACATTTAAATTGGTGTAAATTATTAAATTGAATGTCTAGAGAATTTTATATTGTAAATGAAGTTCAAACACTTACACTATAAGAACGCAAAATGATAATCATTTACAATGAAAACACGAATAGCGTTTGATAAATTTGTGTTGTTGTGTTGTTTTTAGTGTGTGATTTTTTGTTATTGGGTAAACACTATTTCTTAATGCATATTAAAAACAAGTTAATAGTAAATTAAGTTCTGTAAATTTATTACATCACAAAAAATTAGAATGCTTTTTTTATAATGTTTTAATGTAAGTTAAGAAACGTATCATTGAAATTAATTTCAATAAAACTTCAAGCAGTTTTTTACTTGTTTCGAGAAGTTCTTTACTAGTATATAGTTTAACTGTAAATCTTGTTCTTATGTATGCGAAAATATTTTACATTTATTTAATTAAAATAAAGTTGTGCTTTGGACTCAAACGTTAATTGGTATTTAATTTTTAGTTTTCAATAAATTTATTAGCAATTAAGTAAGAAAAGTCTAACTTTATAATATGTTTTAAAATAAATTTAAACAAATCTGCTATTGAGTACATTAAATGATAAAGATGAACTATTTGCTTAAATAATATCAAAGTAAAACGAATTTAATTAAACTCTTAAATCTACAAAATGATTCATAACCAAACGATTTTTCCATTCAATTTTTACAATCCAAATTTAAATATGTAATTCTTTCGAATCTCTTTCAAAAATACTGAAATAATATTTGATAATTACCCTTTTCAAGAAGATTCACCGGATTAGGAAAAAATTTCGAACATAGTTAAAATAGAAACTATTTTTGCTGTATTCTCTGTTCCATAGCAAATGGTGAAATTTTACACAAGCCCTCTATTTACCTAGCCCTCCAGGCTTCTAACCTTGGAAAGTTTTTTTTTCGAATTTTTCTTCTTTTCAGACGTTCTATACGAATTTATTCTTTTCAGAGAGTTTTCTTGCTCCATTACCTCACTGATTCGTAACTGCGACTGTGGCTACGAAGATAAATATTATTTTCGTATTGCGAATATTCGATATTGCTACACGAATATTTTGAACTTAAATATCGTTTGAGCGGACTTGTGTGAAATACTTTTAGTCTTTAAACGTCATTTTAGTAACGTGATTTTGTTTCGTGGGGTATGTGTATGCATTTTAATATTTATGTAAAGAAGTTTTATCATTTAAAGAAACGTAGATTTTTTTTTACATATTTACAAATTATGTGCAATTAGTAATTTAGAAATTTTCTTAGTTTACTTATTCTAAATAAGTTAATATGAATGTTTGAATTTTAAATTTGTTACCGCCAGTTTTTTATAGATGTTTGTTGATTCTGCATTTATGGTTGGATGTGCAAAATAATTACATTGCTAATTATAAATCACATTAACATTAACTGTGATTTTTAGCAATATTACTCATGCTTATATTTTTTCAATTAATTAGATTGCATGATTTATGTCATTTTAGTTATGTAGGACATTGTTCTTAGTTTTCGAATAACTTACTAGTGAAAACATAATTTTACTTTATATTCTAATGAATTGCATCGTGCATAAAAAGTTTCAGTAATGATAGAAAGCTTATTCAATTTGCATTAATTTTCTTGTAAAAATTTCAATCAATATGAAACTTTGAATTAAATATTAAATGTTTTCTAATAATATCAAAATTCATATCAATTTAATGCATTGCATGAGTTTTTAGACCATGACATACACATACTAACGCACCATGCAGCATACAAAAAGAACAAAAAAACGAATAATTCGTATCAATATATCCAGCGGTTTTCTTGTCATTTTTAGAAACAAGCAAATATCGATATGAACCTTAAATTCCTTCCAAAGCCGTTTTGACGAAATATCGATATATCCATCATCTTAATCCCTAGCCCATTACCCCTTTGATACCGAAACAACGAAACCTTTTTAAGTTTACTTCAGCGCGATTGAATCCCGCCAGTTCCCATCTTACTCTACACACCCAAATTGCTCGTTCAACGATGAATTTCCGCGAAGAATTCAATAAATAACAACACTAAATAAATATAACTCACAAACGTTTTCTTATATTGATTAACTGATTAGGAAAAAGCCTGCTTCGTTGTTGCGGTAGCTGTGGGACTTTAATCAAATTTGCGGTAAGGCCAATTGCATCAGATACTTGAAGATGGAAAGATTTATTTATACAGTTCTTTTTTCTTTTGTAATTTTAGTCTTATTTGGCTTAGCATTTTTTCCCCCTACTTAAGATTTTTTTGTTTGTTTGCATATCGATATGCACGTACAAGAGAATAAATAAATGATTACTTGACTTTAAAAATGGTGCAACTCATTTTTTTAAAGAAAATATTTTTAAAAATGACGTGCACCACTTTAACATTCACAGGAGAATGAATAAATGATTATTTGACTTTAAAAGTGGTGTAAATCATTTTTTAAGAAAATATGTATCCATAGTTAAATATTTATGCGGTTAAAATATTAATCCTGTTCAGTATGTCGATAATTCATTTTTTATAAGCAAGAATACTCTTCAAACGTTATATCCAAATATGATATATTATCGCTCTATCGCAAGATCAGAATATCAAAAATGTGTAGAAATGTAATCTTGCGACATTGTTTGTTATTTGAGTATAACGCGGAGAACAGGGTACAAGTTGATCATGAAATGTGTTTTTGAAGTACCAAGGAAGCATGATTTTAACTCCCCATTAGCTTTTCTTAGTTTATGACCTTTTCAAGGAGTCATTATTTATACATGTAACAGAAGTATACTGTTTTCTATTTTGAACGTTTATATCCCTTAATTTTTGCGTCTGCTTTATGATATTCTTTTTATCCCTAAATTAACCCTTACCAAGTGGAATCATTTTAGTTTCCACCGGATGACATTAAAACTCGTGTTATACTAAAATCAAGATAGCAAACAATTTCTATTTATTAATTTTTTTCGCATCGTACGTATTACAGCATAGAATTATTATTCCCTATAACTAGGCAAAACTCATCAGAAAAAATGCACATAGAGGGCCAAGGTCTGCTAGGCCAATTTCAACTGCACTAACTAAAAGTCTGAGTAACCTTCCTTTAGGTTAAAGGAAGAATATGCTACTACACTTTTAAAAATTTGGGTGCAAGATTGCACCGGAATCCCTGCTTCCACCACTATTTGATTTTGTGAATTTATCAATTTCATGGTAAAACTATAACTTTGATGCACCGCAAAAGTGGTGACAGCTAGAAAGTTCAAATATTCCGGTGAAATATTGCGCCAAAATTTCTAACAATTGTTTTGTACCACTCTTGGCATAACTTTTGAAAAGAGTTTCAAGTGACTTAGGAGTAGGATAAATCAAAATCATAAGAAGTTTTCTTCAAGAAAAGCAAGGATATTGGTAACTTGATCTATCCCATTAGAGTGCTCTAAAAATTAAAGTTTGTTTCTTGAAGCGTTTTTTGTTTTGATGTGGGTAATCATCGGGAATTTGCGATTTGTTTTGCGGTGTTTTCATCAGTAGTTTTGTTATTGATCGATGTTTAAAAGCAATTGTTTGACGAAAGAGTGGTTAAAGATAAAATATTCTTTATGGTATTTGATGTTCTTAAAATATCGGTTTAAAAAACCTTCAAAAGATTAAATGAGTGTATAATATAGTTGAACTGGGATTGATTAAGGATTTTTTTGAAATAACGTAGAATTTATCATTTGAATAAATGAAAAATTTAAAAATATATTTACAGGTTAATGCAATACAAATTAAATTGTTAAATATGCTCAATTACAAACAGGCATATTTAAAAAACATTATAAGGGTAAATAATATGTTTTATGTCATAACCTGCACCTCACAAGCATAATAGCAAAAAAATTATATATATTTTAGCTTTTCATGAACATACAAAACAAACTATGGATCTTTTCCCCTGAAAAGCCAGTACTTGTTATGAAAAAATTATTTCTAGTTCATTAAACATAAGCTTTTAGTAGCGATATTTAAGTTTAAGATTTTAATTATACTAAATTTAAATTATGTTTGATTTTACTAAATTTTGCTTTGAAAACTTTACGTTGAATTATTATTTTTTGTATACTCACATACAAAGAATGTTCTGTTATAAAGTATCACAAATTTTTAGGTTTGTTATACTGTAGTATCATACACATTTAGGTTTGTTTAAAATGGCAAATTATGCATTATTTACTTTAAACTAGCTAAATATTTATAAAATTTTTGTTATTTCAATCAGACACTGATTGAAATAAAACTTAAAATTTCAACTCATAATTGTATATCATACTAAAACTTTTATTAAAAGTAACTTTCAAATACATAGCAATCCTAAATTTATATAAACCTACAGAAGTAACATAATATTTACTTGTATCCAACTTTCCATCGTCTAGATACTTCTTTAGAATAAATATGACTCTTTATTCTTTGCTTGTTTCAAGCATCAAATATAGCTCCAACTTTAGACATTTCTCGTTGAAATTCTGAATAGGTTAAGAAAGCATTCCTTTTGCCTATTTAGACTGCGCACCAAAGCAAATGCAGGTCCCAAGCGCGTTTAAAAATCCAATAAATGTATATTTTCTTGGCGTTTAGTTATTTCTGTATATTCTTTGACTACATTTTCAGTTTATTCTTTTCCGTTTGTAGTAAAAGTTTCAATAGAAATGATAAACTGAAATCGGTGTTTTCTTTGCAGTTTGCCAAAGAAATCTTTGAATATTGAAGATTTGTTTGACATTTCGTTTTTCAATATAACGTTTCAATCAGGTTTTTGTTCTCATATCTGGTACAAAAATGGCGGATGTTTAAAGAATTTTTTTTCATGAGTTCATTTTATATCAAATTTTATTAAAAAAAGATTGTGTGTCTTATTAAATTCATATATACGTACAAGTAATTTAAATGTATATCATTATTATAAGAAGGTCAAGATAAATACTTTTGTGTTAAGATTTATAAAATTTTGAATTCACTATAAATTTCAATAATTTTTTTCGCGATATAAAATTATTTTCATTTAAAATATGTGTTTTTTACATTAACTATTCTTGTAAATTACTTTGCTTCATTACTACCAAATAAATACCCTTTCTTCGCACAGATTAAAAAATATGAAATTGATACTGTATACATACCATTTCATCTGCTATAGGTAAATAAAACATTTTGAACTCTGAAAGTTTTAAAATAACTACTTGAGTATGAAATACACATTTGTGCCAATTTATGACTCAAACGGGTGTCTACTTTAAGAGTCTATAAGATTTAAACGCTTACATATACACAACGTTCCATTTGTCTTATATAGTTGATTGCTCTTGCATAAAAATAAAAAAAATATGCGGTAGTCAATCTTAAATAAAGCGAACTCATAAATTAAACTTTAAAATAACGAAGCTTTAGCCATTAAGTAAAATAAAATCAATCCACTAGATCATTTTAAATTCCAATCATTGGAAAACTAGTTTTCGACATAAATACTACTCATTAGTCTGTACTATCGTAAAAAAGGGCCAAAGGCTAAAAATGTTTCATAGGATTTCAGCCCTTTCCTTTACTAAGACTCAGTAATGATGGATGGGTTTTAAAGTGATTAAGAAAAGATTATAAAAGTAAGACGGTCATTTCACTCCCATACTACAAATTATTTTTGTTTAACCTTAAAAGGTTGTTAGGTATTTTACCGTACATATTAACATTCCTTTTAATTTTAAGATGGGAAATGAAATAATCCTTAACTGCAAACTGGCTTATTTTTGTAAGAGTACTCTTCGATACATAAGAGTTATTAATATTTAAGTTTTTTTAATGTTATGAATTATTGAAATATTTATTGGTAGTTTCCAATCGAACTAATCAAATTTATATAAAATATATCGTTACTCCAATGACAATATTAAATAAATATATATTAAAGGTTTAAAAGCTCTTCAAACTTAAATATCTTTGCATCCAGCTATTTTCATACAAACTTAATTAACCAAATCAACAAAAGCTTAAAACAGACAAATTATCGTATTCAAACTAATGCTATCAAATATCAATATCAAAAATTACTTACTTATTCTTATTACTAACTGCAATCAACGATTCGTTTCAATCCTTTCAAAATTTTATACAGGTAAATGTTTATCTTTTTAACATTGAGGACAAACCACGGTCGAATATTAAACGCTAAAATTTGATAATCGAGTTTTATTAATTTAATAATTCCGCAGATTTTATGCAAAGTTTGGGATAATACATTAAGTATTTGATGTATTTACTTAACCGAAGATGTTCCTCATTTTAATATCGTAACTTATGTGGAGAATTGAAGCTTATGCTATATACTTATCATGGCGCAAAAGTCAGTTTACCTCGTACTGTGTGATAAAGCTGGCGATTCTCTATCTGTGCAGTTAATAAAGCTGGCAGATTTGATCAGTTCTCATACGGTGGTTCTAGGATCTTTATAAGTAAACTGGTGCATTTACCGTTACTTTGCGTTAAGCAAATTTACTCTAATGCAAAAGTTTTTCAATTTCATTAAGTTTAGTTTATAAACTACAATTGAAAAGTATTATTAACTTGAACTATGAAGGGTAGGGGTAGGGGGAAGTACATATATATTCCGGCTTGTGTTGCTTGATCAGAGACCCGCTTATATGCCTTCGTCAATTAAGTCAGACACAGAATTTTTTTTTTACTGTCGCATATAAAGGAAAGTACACCCAGAGCGAAGGTGGGAATCGAACCCGCACTCGTAGACTGCTGGCGTAATGGTCCAAACCATCCGGGCCCCTCAAATATGAAACTATGGTGTAACGTTAAACCAAATTTATGGCTTAACGTTATGAAGATGAGGAGTTTGCTTCATAAAATCGGTGTAGTCACTGCGCTGCGCTAAATTGTCTTGACTGTCATTGCGCTAAATTTTTGGAAGTACTTCCTTGAGGAAACCGTTATAAATTTCCGAAATTTCTTATGTTAAATACTCATGCGGGAGGTGTTTTAAGTGAGTAGTTTGTTGCTTGCTTAAGGGGTCACAGGAGTCTTAAAAATGTGCAAAGAAGATACTACATAGCATAGTTTGATCTCTCTTGTAATTTTTTAACTACTCAATAAATGAGTATAATTTTTTTATATGTAATTCTACAAGATTTATTTATTATAAAACAAGTTTTAAAATTTATGAAACTTTATCCAAAACTAAAATAAATGATATTAAACATGAAGGTACTTGAACACACTGTGATTAGGCTTGCGCGGCAAATTGTGAGGTCAAAATTGAAAAAATGAATAAGAAAAGGACTTTATATTGTACAAATATGTACAGACTAGGACTTATACCTAAATTCTCAGCTCAATTTTAATTAGAAATTATTTTAAGAACTTTTTTCTAAAAAAATTATTAAAAAATTAAAAATTTTGATTTTAAATTTTTAAAAAAATAATTTCTAATTGAAATTGAGCTGAGAATTTAGGTATAAGTCCTAGTCTGTACATATTTGTACAATATAAAGTCATTTTCTTGGTCATTTTTTCAATTTTGACCTCACAATTTGCCGCGCAAGCCTAATCACAGTGTGTTCAAGTACCTTCATGTTTAATATCATTTATTTTAGTTTTGGCTAAAGTTTCATAAATTTTAAAACTTGTTTTATAATAAATAAATCTTGTAGAATTGCATATAAAAAAATTATACTTATACATTCAGTAGTTCAAAAATGACATGAAAGATCAAACTTTGCTTTGTAGTATCTTCTTTGCACATTTTTAAGACTCCTTAGACCCCTTAAATGTTTTGTTTCTATATTCTGCAAAATATCGGTCCTTTTTTTTTATTTCAAAGCAAAACACACATCATTAAAACTATTTTTCCATTTAGGTTAATAACAATTTTTAAAATGCTTTGCAGAAATTCATCCAAATAATTTTTTTATCAATTTGAAGGCTAATTTATATCTTGATACGTTAAAAACTATAATTAGAGTTAATTGAATATAGTGGCGCTACATAATTTATCGGAATCAATCGGGACCTTGTACTTTGTAAAAAAAAATGCAAATGCCGAAAAAGTTGTATATGTGAGTTAATTATTGTACATATATGTAAAATATAAGAGAAAAAACCTATTTGTAAATGAAAAGAGCTTTTACTGAAATGAAAATTCAACTCTTTTTACATATTAAGCAGATGAATGAATAAATCAAAATGATATCATAGGAATTCGGATAGTCGGAGCTCGGATAATCGGAGTTCCACCGCATCTGCATACTTACACCACTGTTACTGTGAGACTTACCCTACTTCAAGACGAAGCCGAATCTCGGCACGATCAATAACGGCAAACAGCTTGACTGGCTCTAAGTTGAGTGCAATAAAGTTAAGTAACTCGGTTATATCTTCCTTTACAAGTTAAACAAATATTGCCCCTTTTAATAGCCGGCCATCATCTTTCGAAGTTGCCTGAACAAACAGGAGGTCGCATCAAAACTCGGGAGCTAAGCTGATAAAGGGGTCGGAAACTGTTATTAGACATCTTTATGTTTGTCGATTATGAAGTTTTCAGATTTTTATTTTGGCATATAAGTAGATTAAATATATATTATTTTTTTTAGTGTTGACCAGTAATTGAAATATTAGGAAAATAAATATGAGCGGGAGGGGATAGTAGTATTAACTAAAAATCTTGTATGATGTAGAGTCTTTTGTAAATTGGTTCATTGTTTAACTGTTAAATTTGTTAAGCATTAATTGAACCTGGTTTAAATAGCATTGTTTTCTTAAAAACTATTTCAAGCTGATTGTGTCTTCAGAAATTTTCATAGATCTTCAACAATACAACGTCATCATTATAGTTAAACTCATAGTTTTCTTGCACAGAAGCCACGATCATGAGCGGAGCTATAAAGCGCGCGGAACAATCATATGAAGACAAAATAACTAATATTGCCCCTTTTAATAGCCGGCCATCATCTTTCGAAGTTGCCTGAACAAACAGGAGGTCGCATCGAAACTCGGGAGCTAAGCTGATAAAGGGGTCGGAAACTGTTATTAGACATCCTTATGTTTGTCGATTATGAAGCTCTTAGATTTTTCTTTTGGCATATAAGTAGATTAAATATATATTATTTTTTGAGTGCTGACCAGTAATTGAAATATTAGGAAAGTAAATATGTGTGGGAGGGGATAGTATAGTGTTAACTAAAAATCTTGTATGAGGTAGAGTCTTTTGTAAATGGTCAATATATAATTGTTAAATTTGTTTAGCATTCATCGAACCTGGTTTAAATAGCATTATTTTCATAAAAACTATTTCAAGCAAATTGCATTTGTCTTCAGAAATTTTCATAGATCTTCAACAATACAACGTCATCATTATAGTTAAACTCATAGTTTCCTTGCACAGAAGCCATGACCATGGGCGGATCTATAAAGCGCGCGAAACAATCAGATGAAGACAAAATAACTAATATTGACTAATTTAACTAATATTAACTTTAATAGCCGGCCACCATCTTTCGAAGTTGCCTGAACAAACAGGAGGTCGCATCAAAACTCGGGAGCTAAGCAGATAAAGGGGTCGGAAACTGTTATTAGACATCTTTATGTTTGTCGATTATGAAGTTCTAAGATTTTTCTTTTGGCATATAAGTAGATTAAATATATATTATTTTTTGAGTGTTGACCAGTAATTGAAAAATTAGGAAAATAAATATTGGTGGTAGGGGATGACAAATGACAGTAATTGCGCCCTCTAGAAGGGTGAGTGTAGGCTTTATAGCCCATTACCCAGCTCGCCAGAAGAGACAGTCACAAGAGACACACAAAGAAGGACGACACAAACACATAGACAAATAACAACATTTATTGACGGTCACAAACATCCATGCCAGACCGGGATTCGAACCCGACCCCAGCAGCTCCAAAGGCCAGCATTGTAACGATTGAGCCACCGGGGCGACGGTGGGAGGGGATAGTAGTATTAATTAAAAATCTTATACGAGGTAGAGTCTTTTGTAAATGGTCATTGTTTAATTGTTAAATTTGTTTTGCATTAATCGAACCTGGTTTAAATAGCATTGTTTTTATATAAACTATTTCAAGCTAATTGCAGAAATTTTCAAAATTTTTTAACAATACATCATCATGAGAGTTAGACTACATCTGAAAGCTTGTTTATTTAATTATGGAATCCTATAACACTGTACATTTTATAATTTAAAAGAAAAAATTTTAAATAGATAGATAGAAAATTTATTGCAATGAACCTAAACCCGTTTACAATGGTTGAAAGAATATGTACACAATACTATTACAATAATACTTTTACAATAATACTATTACATAATAACATAAATCTATTACAAGGATTCTTATAAAAAACAAACACTTAAATACATAAAAAGAGACACAAGGAAGAAAACTAACTGACAATTTCATCAAAGCTTAACATATATTGTCTAAATTGTAAAACTGATATTAAGTAGTTATAAATATTATTATAGTTTTTGTTATGAAATTTTAGAAATACTGCAATATGAAGGATTCATAAATATTGCAAGCTGAAATTATGTGTTTCCAGGTTTCATTTTCGGATGCATTACGAATTTTACATATAGTGTCAGGAATTAGTTTGTAAATTGATCCTTTAAATTACAAGTGTGTTTGATTACAACGCAACTGCATTTGAATTCGTTTTACTGATCCATCAACATTTGAGGCTAGATAATCTTCATTTCTATGTGAGCTTTTGATGAATTTGTAAAAAGAGTGATTGTTACTATTAGCTACACAAGCAAGGTCATTTTGAATCTATTGATCATTGTATGATTGGATAATTATTGGTAAAAAATGTTCTGGTACTTCGTAATCTTGGGATATCCAAACAAAAATAAAAACCAGCATTTTGTAAATTATTCCTAACAGAGATAGCCCAATTAAATTTGCTAGCAGAAGAATCATAAAGAGACAAATTATAAAGCCGTAAATAACAAGCTTTAGCAAAGGAAAGTTTTTATATGATATTTATAAACTTTCGTAAACCCCAACGCAAATCAATGCAGTTCTGCTGAACATGAGTACTATATTGGACTAGAGCCTAATCTGACTTTTGAAGAATGACAAAAATGTTTATTCATTCATAATTATATTATTATATATGTGTTAAAGCGCTTTTATATGTGTTAATTGAAGGTTATTTTCAGATGTATGACCCACAAGTAATGATTCAAAAGAGCTGATGTCCTCTCGACAATAATCTTGTTTATAATTTTACTTTAATAGTAAATAATAAATTATTTGTGCTTATTTTAGACGAACTAAACCAAAATGGGGAGGTTTTAAACTATTTGCTACATCAAAATAACTGGAAATGCAATTTTAAAAATGTTATAGTAGATTGAAGTAGTGTAGACGAGAAATTTATTCTATTTTCGCCCTTAATTCATGTAAAGTTGCATTATTCCTTGTGCCAATTATATAGCTCTTAGTATTTGTTTAAAACTACAATTAGTAGTATTTGCTTTTATTCGTCATTAGCATTGTTAGTTTTATCCCTGTATGATATTTCAAAAAAAAAAAAAAAACCCTACACCCATCGATTGTTTTGAGATTTTGGATATCTTGCAAATGGAAACTTTGAAATCTTAAAATAGTAGGCTAATGCATAGTATTAAAGTTATAAGAAAATAAATAACGAAATAGTTAAATCACAAAATATAAACAATTATCGCATTTACAATTAAATTTAGTTCAGCTCATTTAAGAAAATTGAGACGTGATGGAATATTTTTATTAGTTTTTTCCGAACTCAGCGTCTAAAATTACGTTGTCTTCAGAGTTCAGTTCACAGATTCTTCAAAGGCTAGGGTCATTTTTCATTTCGTTAAAATTTTCAAACTGAAAAAATATATAACAACTTTCCTATAAAAAAGGCTTACAACATGGAAGTAATGAAAGTAGTAACCCCCCTCCCCCCAAAACTTATTCTCACACCAGCATTTTAATAGTCAGCTTGAAACGGAAGTTCACGTTAAATCTTCTCAAATTCTCAACACCACCACAGCAAAACCGTTCTATCCGCCCGCCCCCATCCGATGATCTTGTATTGCTGCTCAACCATCTGGGCTTCGGTTTATGACTTGCGCTACAAAACCGCCCCTGTATATATCGCACAAAGGTTGACAGGCCTGTAATCACGTAGGCTGGAAGGGATATCAGAATGCGAGTAGGAACTCTTGACAGGTAGGCAGAGGTAGAGTGGTGTAAGGGCTTACTACGGGTTGTTGTTTTTTTGTTACCGTCTTTGATACCTCGGAGGTGGTGTCAGGTTTCTTTTTTTGATACTTTAAGGGAAAAAAGAGAAGGATGTTGAAGAAATATTGAATGTTTTGATTAACTTGCTCTTTAAGAAAAGTAATTACCAGTAGATTCCCGGTTTTCCGAAAATTGGCTTAATCAAAAGGCTGAAGAGTTTTATTTTGCTAAAATATGAAATGTATGCACGAACGCGTAAATAAAGAGATGCGCAGAAATAAATAGGTTCCTACAAAGTTGGATTCATTTCTCAAAATATGCAGTATTTTCCACTGCTCAATTTTTGTTTGTTTTAAAGCAGCTCTGTCCAGCCATCTTTTGAACAAGAGAACGCCTTAAGTAGTGGTTTCATCTGCGCTTCCATGAAGGACCTGATCTATGAATTTTGTAGCTTCTGTATGCGAAATGCTGCACTTGCTAGACTCGGGCTCATCTTCATTATCGGGTTCGTTTTCGTCCCTGGTTACCGTTGCGACTATCTCTTGATCAGTCCACGATTTTGTAGGCGTGAAATGAATGATTTCCAATTATATGAAAATTCCTATGGAATCTCGATTAACCGAAAGTGCTCCGGTCAAAATTGAAGATTTTGTGTTTTCTATGGATTTGAGAAAAACCTAGATTCTACAAAAATCTGCTAATTTTCTGAATAAAAACTTATGTTTACAGAAAATACTGTTATTTTCTTTAAATTTTTTCTGTACAAATATTTTGTATGTATGAAATAAACACAGATTTTTCTGCTCTTAACCACGTAAACCTTTTTAGTCTAAAACTGCACCACCATTTGATTTATATATCGAATTTCTATGGCCCGAAAGGGCTAATTTGGGATAGCGTTAGAGTGGCGATATGAAGGTCCGTTGTTAGAACCCAAATGTGTGGAGTCTAATTTCTCGTTAGAATGTCTATCAGTTTCCCCGCCTGCCACTATGTCCCGTGTACACATACATTTTGTGCTAAAATTTCAAATTGGTCATAAACAGATTTTCTCTGTCAATCATTCGATATATTTGGCATACCAGCTGATATTTTTTTTCTGTAAACATAACAGATTTTTTTTTGTTGGAGGTTAGAGCTAAACATAACTGCGAAATAATAACTAGCGAAACATTTTGACGAGAACAGAAGAAGAAGACTTTATTGATATCACACAGGGTTTTTATATACAAAGTTATCACTTGGATTTACATAAACCGCAGTACGTACACTGCGGTTACAGTTAAGCTGTCTTGACCGAAACAAATTAAACAAGGAGAATTACTTGGCTCCAACATACGGCCCCATCGGTCAAGAAATAATTACTCATTTACTAAATTTACAAACATCAATTAATACAGATTGAAATTTTGTTTTCATTAAAGGCTTAGTAAGAAAATCTGCAAAGTTCTTTGAAGTATTAACATATTTCAAATCAAACACTTTATCTTTTAACAATTGTCTTACAAATTGGTATTTCACATTAATATGCTTCGTTTTATTACTTTCTTGACCATTTTTGGTAAAGTAAATCGATGCTTGATTATCACAGTATTGAATTGGAAGCATATCTGTAAAATAAATTTGATCAGAAACACGTTTAAACCAAATCAGTTCTTTGACACTCTCGGTCAAAGCAATAAATTCACTTTCCATTGAACTCAGTGCTATGCACTTTTGCTTGTTCGACTTCCAAGTTATAGGAACACCACAAAAATAAACAATATATCCACTAATCGAATGTCTATCATTTGTCTTACATGCCCAATTGGCATCCGAATATGCACAAAACAAAGAATTATCAATGCAAGACAAATTAATTTTATAATCCTTAGTGGAAAAAACGTAATTTAGAATATCTACAACAACTAGCCAATGTTGAAAATTATAACCATTACAAAATTGTGCCATGGTATTAACCGAATAAGCAATATCTGGTCTAGAACGATTAGCTAGAAATGATAGACAACCTATTAGCGTACGATAAGGAAAAGTTTTCATAATATCATTTTCTTCAATAACACTTACTCCAGCAGGCAAACTATAACCAACCTTAAAAGGCAAGCTTGGATTACTTTTTGGCAAGTCTTTAAATTTAACTTTTAATTTATCTATATAAGTTCCTTGATGCAAGTAAGTATTCCCATTAATTTCTTCAAAATTTACACCCAAAAGATATTTAACTTTTCCTAACTCTACAATATCCAATTTACTTTTAATTAAATTAATAGCATTATTTAAAACATT
The DNA here is from genome assembly GCA_023701765.1 of Hylyphantes graminicola. Taxonomy (NCBI): domain Eukaryota; kingdom Metazoa; phylum Arthropoda; class Arachnida; order Araneae; family Linyphiidae; genus Hylyphantes; species Hylyphantes graminicola. Next base: position 51,172,741 of record CM043116.1, read on the forward strand.
TTGATCCTTACCAAAACAGACCATATCATCTACATAGACAGTTAAGACAACATTTTTGTTTAACATATAAGTACAATGACACCAGTCCAGTTTCTCAAATCCTAGGTCTTTCAGAATTTCGTCTAAAGTATTGTGCCACTGTCGACCACTTTGGTGTAAGCCGTATATGGCTTTCTTAAGTAGACAAACCTTATGTTCTTCACCTCTTGCTACATGTCCCTCAGGTTGGCTCATGAAAACCTCTTGGTCTAGGTTCCCATATAAGTAAGCAGCTCTCACGTCTAACTGGGCATGCAACCAACCTAGCATAGACACTAATAATACAAAGAGAAATTTGATTAGAGAAAAATTTACAATAGGTGAATACACATCGAAATAGTCTTTATTCTTGGTTTGTGTAAATCCTCTCGCAACCAATCTACTCTTGAATCTTTTGACATTGTTTTTGTCGTCTTTCTTGATTGAAAAAATCCACCTACTACCAATGATTTTTGCATTTGGTGGTGGGTCAACCAATTCCCATACTTTTCGTTCACGCATAACGTCCAACTCCGCTTTCATGGACGCGTCCCAACTATTTTTTTCAGGAGACATTTGTGTTTCATGAAAGTTTCGCGGGATTTCAGTTAAGTACGTTTCGTCAAAGATTTCATACAAAGGTTCGTCAAAATCACTAAAACACGAATTTTCATCACTTTTAGGTTTTTCCTTTGCTACACTTGCTTTAAAGTTAAAGTTTTTAGGGTCAAAGGGTATTTTATTTTTATTACAATATTCTTTCACATCGTTAAGTGATTTAAGTTTAATCTCACTATTTGGGGGATAATAATTAACGTAAATCTTGTTACTTCGATTTATGGGACTTTCAACTCTACGCCACTGATCAATATTGAGAGGCGTTGGTTTATCAGGTTCCGGTTCACTGTCATCAGAAATCTGATAGTTATACATTTGAAAAGTAACATTTTGCACTTTTGAATCACCAAATAATGATTTTACCCCATTTTTACTTTCATCTACACGAACGTGTATTGTTTCAATTACAGTTCGTTCATTAGGGAGATATACTCTATATCCTTTACGTTTAACTGCATAACCAATCAAAATCCCCAATTTTGCTTTAGGTTGTAGTTTATTTCTGTTAACTTTAGGTACATGTACATACGCCAATGATCCAAATACTTTTAGGTGTTTAATGGATGGTTTAAATCCTTTCCAAATTTCTATTGGAGTTTTACCTTCAGTTAGTTTATGTGTGCATCGGTTTCTAACATAAACAAAAGTTTTTAACGCTTCAGCCCAAAAACTAGGTTTTAATCCGCTGTCTTGCAATAACGATCTTATCCCGTTTAAAGCAGCGTAATTAAAGTTTTCGGCTAATCCGTTCATTTCCGGTGAATAAACGGATGTGCGTTCGGCTTTAATACCCAAATCATCTAAGAATCGCTCGAATTCTTTATGCACAAATTCCATGCCGTTATCGGTTACTACAGTCTTTATCTTTTTGTTAAGTTCACGCTCAGAACGTGCCAAATAAAGTTTAAAACAATTTAAGACTTCACTTTTCTTTTTGATTACAAAAACATCCACTTTACGTGAATAATCGTCAACGATTGTTAAGAAATATTTATGACCGCCTATAGAGTTAACGGGTGAGGGTCCCCAAACATCACAATGTACTCTCTCAAGGCATTCTGTAGTTTTACGCTCATAAACATGGTTTCTTTTAAATGAGGTTCGATTTGATTTTGACACTATACAAGTTTCACAATTTTTATTTGCTTTAGTTAACTTTAAATTTTCTAAACCTTTTACGCTTTCCTCAGCACTCATTTGCTTTAATAGAGGATAGTTAACATGACAAAACCTACGATGTATTAATTCGCTATCTAACTTAGCATGCATAGCAGAATTTACATTAGGCTTTTGAACTTTGGGAAATGCATATAATACATACAATTTATTTTTAACTTTAACAGTTAAGAAATATTTACCATTTGGTTTATAAATAACCATTTTTGAATGTCCCCACTCTACTGTAAACCCAGCAAGATCCATATTGGCTCCACCGATTAGATTACGTCTCATATTTGGGGCGTACAACACATTAACAAGATTTAAATTTACGTTACCCGAGACGTCTTTTACGATCAACGGAATGTCGCCCATTCCAGTCACTAGAGAGGTAGAATTCTCATCTCCGATTAGAGCTTTCGTCGGCGGCAGCTGCTTGAAGTTCTGGAACAGATTTCGATCGTTGCAGAAATGCGTAGTTGCAGCAGAGTCCACCAGAAACTCAACCAATCTACCGTCAGTGTTAAATGCTCCTGGACTTGCACTATCTTCTGTTTCACTGTAGAATGTCTGTCTTTCTTCTTTCTTCTTCTTGAAGCACCGGTCTTCTGTATGGTTCTTCATTTTGCAGTACGAGCACGGCCCCATTCTTTGACGTCGGTCATTTTCATAATCACTTTTTTCTTCTCTTGACATTTTGGAGGGTTCCAGTACGCGACCACTGGCATTTTGGTTGCTTGGTCTTGGGATATTCTTCCTGTAAGATCTTGACTTCTTACTGGAGTTTGAAAGATAGGCGTCTGCAATGATGGTATCGGATAGTTCGTCTTTTTGTTTCAGCTTTATTCTCCCAGATTCTGTCACCAGTTCCCGTTGCACTTCATCAAACTTGAACTTGTCATCTTCTAATCGATACAGAGTCTGTACTACACTGTCGTATTCGGTGGGTAGCCTTCGTATCATCTGGAAACACACCAAGAGATCGGGTATTTTGAATCCAGCTTCATCTATCTGTACCTTCTTCTCGTATACTCTTTTGCAGAAAATCCCAATGGTTTCCTCCTCTGGGTCAAATCGTAGCTCGTTGAACTCGTCCAGTAGTGTTGCTAGTCTGGCTTTACTTTTCGGTTCGAAATTTGATTCTAATGCTTCCCAGGCTTCTTTTCCATCCGTGGTTTGGGATATCAACGTCTGAAACTTTGATTCGAGGCCTTGGTAAATCGTAGTATACGCTCTTGTTTTTCGAAGATTGTAGTCCCGCTTCTCACGAGCAGTAGCGTCTACGGCAAGCTCCTCTTCTTTACCAGTCACAAATTCCCAACATCCTCTATCCATCAGGAGGACTTTCATGTCTTGTTTCCATCGGACGTAATTAGTGCCGTCTAGTCGAGGGAAAGATACCGTTGATGCGAAGTCAGCCATAGTCCAAGACAATTTATCTCTTACAAAGTATTTTTTGATATCAGTTACGTTTAGTTTAATCTTTAAATTTTAGAATTTTACTTAAATTCGTAATTGGCTCCTCAAACACGCAAAGTGGCCCATAACCTGTTGGAGGTTAGAGCTAAACATAACTGCGAAATAATAACTAGCGAAACATTTTGACGAGAACAGAAGAAGAAGACTTTATTGATATCACACAGGGTTTTTATATACAAAGTTATCACTTGGATTTACATAAACCGCAGTACGTACACTGCGGTTACAGTTAAGCTGTCTTGACCGAAACAAATTAAACAAGGAGAATTACTTGGCTCCAACATTTTTTACATTGTATAAGTAGAAAGTTCATAGAAAGTTAGAAGCAGAAGACAAAATGGTAAGATAATCGAAGAAGAATAGGAAGTATATAGATAGTAGAAAGTTATTTGTTTGTTTTTATCAGTTTTTTTATTATGGATTTTTTAAAAGTCCCAATAAAGAAAGCAAATTACTATAAAAGCTTTCTTAAAATTTTTTATGAATTATAAAGTAATTAAGTAATGAAATCATATCATTCACAAATTTGCACTTCAAAATTTTCAACTTCATGATGTCACCAAACCGATTTATTTAAAATTAATGTCAAACAACATTTCAAACTTATAACTAAAAGTAAGTGTTCTTTTTAATGTAACTTAAATATCCATCAGCTTTGCAGTTTTTCTCTTTTTTATAGAAATTTGAACAGTAGTATCAATCTGGGTGCATAGCGAGGGGTTTGGTTCTCTCCCGTTAAGTTATCGAAGGCAGTTTTCCATGGATTAATTGAAAGTTTTCTCTAGAAAAATGAGTACTTGTGCGAAAAATGCTGAATGAGTTTAAAAGATTTAAGAAATTGATGTATTATATTGGGGTTATGTTAAAGTTGTAAAGTGGTTTCTGTTACATTAAAATTTTTGATTGTTAGTGTTTAATTGAAATATCAAAAGTTTCCAACAAATAGCAAAATATCAATACGAAGTTGCGAGCAAGCTTTTTTTTATTAAATGTCATAGAAACAAGTTAAGTTTTGATTCTCCATTGCTTTGCCAGTCTCATTTGAACAAAGTTAATAAGACACGGAACGTAGAATGTAAGCCATAGCTTCATTTTTATTCAGGAAATACAATAAAAACTAACAAATACAAGAAAATCATTATTAGAGTATTAAACAAATTTAGTTTAATGCAGGAAACAAACCTCTGTGGCATATTTTAACAAATGAAAATTTTCATTGTAAGTTATGAAGCTACGAAATTTTCTTGATAAATGACTTCAACTATTACCTATTAAATAAAAAATACCGCTTAATATGCTGTTGGACATTATTACTACATAATTTCCCTAATTTTAATTAGTTTATATAAAAATAATGTTAAAATCTTATTCAAATCAAAATTTTATAATTTTTTTTTAATTTATGATGACGTAGAATAGAATAACCTTATGCTACTTTAATATACATAAAAAAACTTATGCATTTACTTATGGTGTGAGTAAATGTGGGTTCTTCTAATCCACCATATGCTTAAGTTTCAATTCCCCAAATCCTATAATTTGAGAGAAGAAAAAAAAATCTGTCTGACCTTACGCATTTATTGATGGCCTAATACGATTGACGAAGAAATTATAATCATTGAAACAATCAACTTTGGTTTTCTCCACCAATTTATTGAATGTACGTGTTTCCTTTTCGGGAGGAACTTTGTAGGATATTTATTACAATCAAAAATACAATAAGTTATTTTTTAATACAAGAAATCGATCATTGATTTTCAATGTGCAAAATTTTGAAAATTGAAATTTTGTATTAAAGTATTTTAAATAAAAAAAGCATAATATCAAAATTTTTGTGACAGTAATAATGTCTTTGTAAAGCAATCGCAATTAGTTAAACTATGGCTAAGAACTTCCAAAATTTAGATAGTTTTTTTTTACTTGGCATTACAATTTAACTTAATAAAGTGAAGATCCATTTGTAAATACCATTAACACTTTCCATAACGAATGGTTTTCTTTCTTTTCTTTAAAATAATTTTTTGTATCGTTTTTATGTTACTTAATTTGATCTACATATATAGTTCAGTGCTACGGTATTAATTTTTCAAATATTTGGTTGATTTAGATAAACTTAATCATCAAGCTTATTTATATAATTTTCAAAAAGGTAGTTTAACTTAATTTTGAATGCACAATGACCTTGAAGAATGACATGAAACAATATCAATGTTCGTATATTATATCCCTACTGCGTATTTACCAAACTATATAATCAATAAATCTAATATTTTTTTTGCATACTAAGATAATTTATTCTTAAATAATATTATAGTTAATTAACAGTAATGTTTCTCCTAAAGAGATAAATTTAACTATTTATATCCTAACTATATATTATCTATATTATATTTGTTATGAAACACATCAAAGCTATATATAGCAAATAAATAGGGTCAAATGAAAGAGATTTTCAGAAATAATGATTAAAATAGCCAATTATAGTTTCATGAATAGAATGTAAAAGTGTTGTTTTATGTTTGTGTAAAGTTTTTTCCGCTATTTGGTAAAGTATTTTGAATTTTAAAGAAATCATTATTTAGTATCTATCATTTTCAGTCGTAGCTTTTTTATTTAAATGCGGTATTGCATCCAACTTTATAAGATAAACTTCATTAAAGTGAATTTAACATTGAAATATGTAAAAAAATTATAATTCAACACATTTGAGTTTATTACAGTTTCTTCCTTAGTAAATAAGAAATACCAAACAAAAATTAATTAGGAATAAAAAAACGCAAGACTTTTTTTTTTAAATCGAAAACTGGATATCTAAAAATTAATGTATTTCTTAGAGATCAAATCGAAATTACATACACAAGCGTCAAAATATTCAAAAGTTTGTATACTCATAATTGAAATGGATGCATTAAAAATATTTTAAATAAAATACTGACAAAGAGTAATTAGTCTCATAATATTCTAAAGAAATCTTATTTTGCAGAATATATTTTCATCGAGCTAAGAAAACTGCATTCCAAATGGTTTCGAATGCCAGTGAGCAATATTTTTTTTATATAATAAAATAATTATATATTTTTTTATGAGCATTGACTTCTGATTTTAAGAGGCGTTTGAAGTTCAGGTGGCTGATCACCTTCAACAGCATTTTTTTGAAAATTCTATTCCAACCACGGCGTTGGGCGATTTTATTGTTAGTTATGAATATAAAAATAGTTTTAAGAAAGCATAAATCATAAAAAAATCTTTATTTGTGGAAAATTGCAGTAAAATATGTTTCAAAAATCACGCTTAAGCAAAACATGATATCTATACAAATTTAAATTTTATTTTCATCGCTTAAATTTACATATGCTTGACAAACATTAATATAGGTTATGACCTAAAATCGTAAGATATCAGTGCCCAAAATTTATTTATAGGTAAAATTTTGTAGTATTATATCGAAAACACATAGAAACAAGATAGTAACAAGCATATAAACGGTTTTAAAACATACAATTCTTAATAGTTTTACATGATTCTAGTTCAAAATCTTCTTCATACTGTCATAAAACTATTGTAAAAATTTGGAAGCAATTGATAATAAAGAATATCAGTTTTTATGTTTTGCGTAAACTGAAAATCTCAGAAATTCTATTTTGAAAAAAAAAAAAAAAAAAAGCAAAAACAAACAAAAAAAGCTTTAAAGTGCTATAATTTTAGTTCTATTAATTAATATAGAAACTAAAATGAAACAGATTTTAACAAACTTTTTATTTTATATTTAAAATGCCAGAAACAAATGTTTGATATTTAAGTCGATTGTTGCTGAAAAAAGGTGATCGGATACCTTAAGAAATTCAAAATGTCACTGTTTTCTTTTCCAATTAATTTCCAATTAATTTCTTTTATAATCCAAGTAAATTTGTCCCCAATTTAACCATATTAAAACTAAATAACATATTCCACCATTAAAAAAAAACAATCAGTACAATTCACAAACTTTGTTTTGAGGACACGTAACCTTTATTTACACAAAACCAACACCACCAAAATACCCTATATACACAAACATCTCAAACATAGATAGCTATCACCATCAGTTCAAAAAAGTATCGGAAAGAAACAGAAAACTGCTCAAACTTTCCTATCCTGTTCCTCTTATCACATATCTGGAACGATCATCTTTGGTTAGTTCCACCTGTTTGGCCCTGACGTTTCGGCAGTTCCTCTATGTGGGCAGGTCTTCAGGTAACTGAGACTTTGGATCAAGATAAAGCAGTCCAAGATGAAGGATGTGGATTTTTTAAAGAAGTTTTTGGATGTGTTTTCGTATATAATAGTTTGGGATGAGTGTTGGTTTGATGATTTTGGAGACATATATTTTCAGGCTTGTGTGCTTGGTCAGAGACCCGCTTATAAACCTTCGTCAAGTAACACAGACACAACACGCACACACACACATACGCGACAGATGCTTCCATCTATAGCGCGCCACCTTTTACAATTTAGACATGTCCCTGAAGGGGAGGGAAATAGTCTCCACTGACCTGTACCCGCGGGAAACTGCGCAATGACCGCCCTCTAGGACTTTCGGACCCTACAGATTTAACGAGCACGTACTCCGCATATACTAGGCAAACATCCATGTCTTATCGGGAATTGAACCCGGGCCCAGAGGCTTCAAAATTTAACACCTTAACCGTTGCGCCGCCGGGTCGGCTTTTGGAGTTGGATGGTTGGGTTTGGGTGAAAAGATTTGGAATACGGTCGAATGGAGTAATTTTGGCACAAGCATGAAAGCGTAATACTGATTATATTCTTAAATTCATTTTTTTGATGTTCATAGGTCAAGACAGAGTTGCTACTTATTGAGAAAGAACATTTTTAAAGAGTGCATTTAATAGGAAGTTATTAGAGGATATAAGGTTGGGATAAAATTTCCCAATACTCCGGGGGGTTCTACTTGTAGTAGAGTATATCTCAAACTTAGTTACTTTTCAGTGACCGTTTTTTTCCTGTTTTGCAAATGAACTTTTTTTTGTCAATTATAAAGTTACGGTTCATGGGCTTTTATTTATTAATCAAAAGTTGAACATAAACCAAAACCAATAATTTAGCATTTCATTTGACTTAGCATTTCTTTGGCTTATTGTTTCATTGAGAAAAAAATAATAAAAGTAAAGAAACTAATTTATTCATTTTAATTAGTTATTCTCAAGTATTAAAAAGCCGTATAATATATATAGAGATAGTTTTTCAAAGCATTTGAAAAACTGAATTTTTTTTATTTTTCATTGTAATTCATTTTATTTATAATTGAATTTTTACAATTTAATTAAAGTTAAACTGTTAAATATAAAATACGATATAATAAAAGAAATAATTATAATTATTTTATTTAAAAACCAAACCACACCTTTCCCCTTACACCTTCAATAAAATTAACGTGTGGGAACTGTAGTAATCTCAAACGAAATCAAATATTTCCAATCCAATCCCTGCATTACCGTACACACGCATATTCAAATTAAATATCTCCCCTGTGATTACAATTCCATCTCAAATGACTTGATGACAATTCATTCATCGTAAAATTCAGCGCTACAATTCCCCCAACACAATAAGGAAAATTGCCTTCTCTCTTGCTGGTGCTCCCCCTTGTAATTATACCCGTAACCTGTTATGCTTTTCTTTTAGAACGGGGGGTTGTCGGCGGCATCGTTTGATATATATCATTTCACTTCAGTTCCCTCCCACTTTGTGGAACGATCATTTGTTGTATCGTCTGCTGAGGAAGAGAGGAAGTACCCCGCAATTGTTTTTAAGAAGAAAAAAAGTTTTTTGGTTAAGATGTTGTAGAAATATTTTTTTTCTCAAATCTTGTTTTCAAAAGTTTTGAAGAATTTCTTTAATTAATGATGGTGTCGTGAAATAATCAATGTTTTGTATAAAGTTTATAAAAATATGTTTTCTCCTCTTTATAACCTGCCCATATCATTCGAATCGTTCAAAATTAAACCAAAATCTATGGTCTATGCTTTGATCCTTAATCTAATTAGTCACTTGGTTAGCTGGGATTTTTTTGCATTTATATAGTGAAGCACTGTAAGAAAATTATCCGTAGCAATAAACATATTTTCAGGTAATTGTGCTGTCGGAAATTGCCTGATGTTACAACAGTTCTTCAGTGTGAAACTGCATTTACTCTTAAGTCTCGTAAGTCGAAAGTAAATTGAGTACTCAAGAGAAAGAAATAGATAGGTTTGTTACTTGGGACAAATTGTACCAAAAGTATTTTGTTAGTTGCTTTTAATAGAATCGATTCAAAACCATTTAAACTATACTCTTATATTACGATCTTCTACAATAAATACTTTTATGTATTTCGATTCAACTATATATGTGTTTATTAAATTTTGAATTATTTACCAGCATTATTTTTGATTCATTAGAATTGATATTTTCGATTTTTCAAAAATAATTCAGCAATATAATGCAAAGGAAAACCCTTTAAAATACTCGTTTTGAAATATATACTGTAATTTCACTCACCTGTTGTCTGAAAATAACGGAAGTGTGTATCTGTAATTTTACAAATCATGCACGGCTATTTTCATAATTTAACTAAAACTATTTAGCTTATAGCTAGAATAATACAATCATAAAACCACATTTTATTACTACCATTTCATTGCCATTTGATGTGTAGTGCAAACGTGCTTTATTCTTTACTGTAAAATTTCCATAATAGGACTTAAGCTATTCGATCCCAATAAAATAGATTCAACCATCTTATCTAAATTGCTATCTACAAAAATAACTCATTTGAATAGTTATATGGTAAAGACTAGTTATTTTATCCTCGAAAGATGCAGAGTGGTGAAAATAATAGTTTATTTCATTGTTGCTTAGGTGAGAAAGATTTGAGATTGGATCAAACTATTCAGGAAGTAAATTGAGTATGATATATGTTAGAAATGTAAATAAATGAAGAAGAAAAGTGTTTGTTATGCCAGAAGATTGCTAGTAATTTCAATGTTAGGTTGGAAACTAATTGGAAATGTTTATCTTATTTCCTAATAGTAAAATATACTTATCATGTTGTTTTAAATTAGATTGCTTTTTGAGTGTTTTTCTAGTTATGTTTCTTACTCTTACACTTAATGCGATAGAAAAGAACATTTTTATTCTATACAAGAGTTATTGAAAAATATTTAATGAGTTTCTGTGAATTATAAAACTTACTTTTATTATATAAATTAATTTAAGCCGCATTTCAGAATCGAAATGATAGTAGATATTATGAGAAATTCTAAACATCGGTATTTTTCTTAATTATTGAATATCAAAACAGTTAGTCCAGGTAAAACTTTCAATATAGAAATATAAACCTAAGCTATTAATTTTTTTATTTTAAATTTATAACGATATGAAAGAAGTAAATAAATATAAATATTAATTTCAATCAATGTCAATTGTATGAAAATAAGTATCATATAAAATACCATGTTTTTTTTTAATTACTATTGCATAACATTATCGTCAATGTTATTGTTTTTTATAACTGTATTCCAAATTATTTTTTTGGTGATGCTCTTCTTTCTAGAAAACGTGAAAACTTGCAGCCTCTTCAACTCTAACTTACCAACCAATGCTAGATAACATTTCAAGACGACATATAATAATTCCTTGGCACAATTCAAACTAGCCAATACATCATCATTTTTGTTTCCCATCACCCAAAGTGGAATATAAAGACACAGGTTGCAATATTCCCAAACACACGTTGAATAATTCATTCAGGCCACAATTAACCTGTTGGCGACCAGGATTTTTTCATTATAATTACGCATTCCATCATATTAACGTTGGTATTGGTACGGCCTCGCGATACCAACGATGTAGCAATGGGTGATGTACAATTTTGGTAAGAAATGTAGGAGTTTGAACAAAGGAAAGTTAGGAAAAGGCCCATGGTACATAGTTTGGCGAAAATCGTTCTTTTGGAGGGCATGATATTTAATTGGGTCACCGATTTTTTAAAACTTATTTTGCTAGCATATATCTTTTATTTAATGAATGTTAACTAAAATTTCTTATATGCTGATATAAATACCATAAAATAAAATTATTAAAATTTTTAAGTTCTTCTATTTCGCATACCGAAAAGGTAGATTAATTTCTATCATAAGTTAAATATTTTTTGTTATAATAATTTTCAATAAAAATTGATTTATCATTTATGGAGAATAGTTGTTTCTTTCTGAAATATTATAATGTGTTGTTTAGGAAAATTTTACGTAAGCAATTTAATTAATTTATAATGATACTCTACGTAACTTAAAACTTACATTAATTTCAACTTTTCAATCATACGAATAAAAAAGAACAATTATCCCATTCGAAAAATCAAAAATTAGTACAATCGGATCTTAAAAAAAGGTATATTTTAATTACTTACCTATGCATAATAATAACCACTACCCTCTCCCTTTTTCGGGAAACTAAACCTTCGGATTATCGTTTTTTCCCCAAAAAAATGGTACGTTTTAATTAATTATTGTAATGAGAGTTAAAATTATTTCTTTAGTAAAAGAGCTGTTAATTACATGAAAATACATGCACTTTTACATGATAAGTGTATGGAGTGGATAAAACAGAATGGTACTCATTTTAGTTTTCATGTAATTTCCATTTTAGTTTGGATGTAATTTCATTTTCAGTCTGGATGTAATTTCCATTTAATTTTTTATGTAATTTCAGTTTTAGTTTAGATGTAATTTCCATTTTATTTTTTATGTAATTTCAGTTTTAGTTTAGATGTAATTTCCATTTTAGTTTGGATGTAATTTCAATTTTATTTTGGATGTAATTTCCATTTAAGTTGGGATGTATAACTTTTATTTTCTGAATGGGCGATATAAACAATTGGCGAAATCAAACTAGTTTCAACATGGTAACCCTGTCAGGATGAGGTCCAGCGACAAAAGGGCGCACCCCTCGCTACATTTTGGCGGCAAAGCGATAAAAGAGAAAATAAAGGTATCCCCCCTCACCATCTATCATGGACCCTTGGATCGGCGCCATAGACAACAGGCCTCAATTAGGCCGTGGCCTAAAATGGAACACGGGCCTATAGGCCGGCCTATCCCTCCCCTCCTACAGATAAATCTTCTGGTAGTATAAGACACAGAAATGCGATATGGAGATATAATTACATAAATGTTTGTTGTAATGCTGGAGTTGTGCCCGAAAAACACAATTGCTTCTTCAAAGAAATACCATAAGTGTAGAGTTCGAGTCGTTTTTAAATGAGAAGCGATTGCTGTGAGTTGTTAGTTTAATTTGGCATTGTTTTTTTTTGTTTGGATGTAGAAGAGGATTGTGGTGAGTTTGTATGACGCCAAGGAAATTGTTCAATAATTTTCTTGGGAGTAACGTAGAGGATTGTTAAGTAAATAATCGGATTTTTTTTGTAAATTTTCGGACAGTCTACCACCTTCAGTAATAACTTCATTGAAATTCACCTATTGTTTTTATTAAATAAAAAATACTATATTTTTGTGCATCATATCCTCGATGTTTTATTTTTAATCCCCTTAAAGAAATTAAAAAAATGGGAATTCATAGTTAGTATCTATATATGAAATCTAATAACAACAATAATATTTATAGGTATATATTTTTTTCAGGTTATAAAATATACTAATAATACATATTTATATCGAAACATCCGCATTCAAGAGTAATAAGTGCCACAAAATTCCTTTATCAGTATTATAATGGTACCATAACGTAGGTGTAACTAATTCCGGATTCAATTCCAAACTTCATTATCTAAACCAGTTATTAAATCTATTTTTAATAATATAAGTCCGTTCTCAGTATTTAGTTAGAAATTTATGTCTCTTACACGCAGTTGCCATAAATGCGATATAAACTTTCGCCAAATGATGTTTTTAATAAAGTCTTAAAAGTATAATATTATTACTCAGATAAATAGATCTTTGTTGCAACGAAACACGTTTCCGGGATAATGTTTAGAAATAGCTTTACTTATAAAGAGTTAAACGTGGTGTTTGTATCATAACCATAAAATCTTTACGTGTCATTAAAATGTAATAAAATGGGGTGTTTTTCAAAGAAATGGTACTATAATCAAATATTTATCAAGATGTTGGAATTCCGTCACAAACCAAAAGTTAACGAAGTATTTTATTTAATAAAAAAATCATTTATGCATGAAAAGATAGTGTTTATTAGTCAGGACATATTAAGAAAAAATAGATTGAATTTGATCAGAAAATACGGCACTTTTTTAAGTATTTACTTAAAAAAATTCAGAAATTCAGTGTTCAGAAAGGAGTCAAAAACTTGATATGCTGATATGCTAATCATTAGAAAAAGACAAGAACCATGAAAATGTCGCATAAGAAAACAAACACGTTTTAATTAACTATGTATTACAGGTGTAAAATATAATGTGGATTACCTATTTTTATTATGACATTTCAAAAACTGAATGATTGTCTTTAAAACATCCACTTTACAATGCCTATGGATAATTATTGAGCTACATTGAGACTTGTGCAGGTTATATGATCCGAATATTTCCGAAATACCTACAACGGATAACGCCTGGAATGTAATAATCGCTTACAATGGACAATTCACTGACTTTCTTTTCATTTTACAAAGAACCCGAAGAAACTTTTATACAACTATGCTATCTAATGACACCTAGAACAAAACATCGTCACCACAATACCTGCATGCTCGATGCCTTTATACAACCACCAAACCGACACGTGTTGCGATTCGCACGTGCTCCAATACCTCCCAACCCCCCTTTCTTATTCCAGAAAGGAAAACAATGTTCCAAAGACCCCAAAATCTTGCCCGATGTTTGCCAGAGCCTCAAGGCCCCAACTCCAAAACCCTGAGTGAAATTCCCATTTACAGACGCCCGCTATACCTTACCCGTGGAAAACAAAGAGCCTGTAAAGCAAACTTCCCAGCAGTAGCCTTGGGCCATCTCCGCAAGATGGCGGCTTGGCCCATCACTGAAAATTAGTTTTAAAAGGAGATATTTTAGAGAGTTAAAACGGTGTTTTAAATAGGGAGGAGTGCATAAAAAATTTTAATGTAAAAGGCTTTCCGTTTGTTTGACATTGTAAGGAGACGTATTAGAAAGAAAAGTGTTTGTGTTTTAAGTTCTTTTTTTTATGTTCTATTAAGTAGGATTTTCTTACTTTTTTTTAATTGGGTGGATATTTAGATTTTTTTCTTTAATTTGAACACAGTGTTTCGAGTTTTCATTGTTGTCAGGGGTGTTTTGTAAGTATTCGATTTTGTAAGACATTGTTGGGGTTATCGAAGCGTATATCGATTCATAATTTCCTCGCATTGTATAAAAGTTTTTAATTGAATTTTAAATATAATGGAGGTTTTTAAGAATGATTTTTCTTATAGAGGCGTAAATTTTTTTTTTGTCTCAGTGTGTGTTCACTGCAGCAGAGAACATCAATGGATGTTTTTAGATTAAAATGTAGATTTTTATAACAAAATAATAAAATGAATTCCGATATTTTTGGTTACCCAAGCAAAAGAAATCAAGACTTTTTTTTGTAAATAAATATGTTAATTTCGAAACAAAAAAAGGAACCTTGCAGCTTGATACAATGATTGTTTTTCTCTATCGTACTCAATCTTTTATCTATTTATTAAAAAAAACACGATTAATTTTAGACACGTCAATTCGATAAAATTATCCAGTGGTTTGTTTATTGTGTTTGTTGTTGTGTTAATGTGCTGTGTTTTGTTGTTGAGCAATTTTTTAAAATTAAATGTTTAGAAAAGAATTTAATTTGATTATGTATTGGCATTAACATGTAATATGTTGTGCCCATACCTTAATTATGCATATTCTGTCATTATACATGTTACGGTAAATGATGTTGGTAGATATTTTCTAAAAAATGTATTCGATAATATTTACTTGATAAAACCCTTTTTACTTACATAGCACGTAATACCACGGATAAAACTTGACGTATTTGCTATGACACAAAATTTTCAAATGTATCCGAGTTAATAGAAAAGTGACACCATCAGCCTCACAACCATATATTAAAAAGCAGTTGCAAAACGGGGAGCCCTATCTAAGTAAGCCTTCGCCCACCTAACAGAAAAGTGATAGAATTGTTATTCCTTCAGAACAGTAGTGTTCTGGTTTATGTATTACTGATCAGATAAATTTAGATAAAAAACAGATTTATAGAAAAATGTATTTCCAAAAGTAGTTTTCAAGACGTTAAAGTTGGTTTTGAGCAATAATTGTTACTTCAAAACACTTTTGCACAATATTTTAATATCCATTGACTAGTTTATTAAATAGTTAAATTGTATATAAGTGAACTTAATAAAAACATTAGCATTTCTTGTTAGACATTTAGAAAAAGTTCCATAGCATTGCATCATTTCAAATGTCTTTCAACAATGTATTCGTTACATGGTAAATATATATAAAATTGTTTTTCATGCAAAATTCTTCACACTTTTTTTACCTTTTAAAACCATACTGCATCACGTTACTCCAAAACACTCGAGGAAGCTAGTACCCTCCTATGGAGTAAAGTACTGTCAAATTTACGGAATAACGTTGTGCAGGAAAAGTTCTCTCTGATTTTACGGTGGAAGGTTACTCCATAAATTTCGTGTTACTTACTGATAAAACCTTAGGCAAAACTTGCTGCCTCTGATTTTGTCGAGTAATCCCCTAACCTGTGTGCTTATTCAGGAAATTCAGGATAAAAACAAGTAACCAAACAGGAGTCAAGATTTCGGTTTTTATACTAACCTTTAATGACAGAAAATATGTACAACTATTTACAATTTGAATTGCGCCGTCTAGCGGCTGGAACAGAACTAATCACGTGACTGACCATCCTCCCCCCATGAACCCAGAAGGGTTCTTAATCTTAAACTTATCTTAATAAATTACGTGTCAAGTAACTAAATGAAGCTGGAGTAACCTTATACATAATTTATGGAGTGACGTTATACACCTTGACAAATGACAGTGATTGCGCCCTCTAGAAGGGAAGGGCGTAGGCTATATAGCCCATTACACCGCTCGCCAGAAGAGACAGTCACAAGAGACACACAAAGAAGGACGCCACAAACACATAGACAAATAACAACATTTATTGACAAACACAAACATCCATGCCTTTACCGGGATTCAAACCCGAGCCCAGCAGCTCCAAAGGCTAGTACACTAACCATTGCGCCAGCGGACCAGCGACGTTATACAATTTACACAAATGAGGAATTTATTTCGTAAAGTCGGGGACAGAAAGTGCTGCTTACTGCGTAATTAAAAATAGTCAGTTTAAAAAATACCTATGTAGTACGTAGTAAAACTTTGGTGTAACTCCTGCATAATAGAGTAACGCTACACTAAAGTGTTCTAGGTAGGGATTTCTTTTAGTATGGTATGGTATATATAAATTCCAGCTTGTGTGCTTGTTCAGAGAACCGCTTATAAGCTTTCGTCAAGTGGGACAGACACAGAAAGAATTTTTACAGTCACAAAGAAATGAATAACACATAGACAAATAACAACATTTATTGACGGTCACAAACATCCATGCCTGACCCGGATTCGAACCCGACCCCAGCAGCTCCAAAGGCTAGAACACTAACCATTCAGCCACCGGGGCGGCAGATTTCTTTTAAACTGACCAATTTTAATAGCATTGAAGCATTGGGGAAACCATTAATGGGAATTTATGATGATAGTATAAAGAGCGACTTACACGCATTTAAACAAATTATTTATTGTGTTTACAAAAAAAAACAGCTGAAAAGCCCAAGACGTTATTTCTTTTACACCACCTTTCGTCCGCATCACATCGTTAGTGACTTGCATCGAGACTTTGCAACACAGACTTTACTTTTTTTCCTCAAAAAGATGCAGAAGAGAGACTTAACTTTAAAAAAAAAAAAGACCTTCTCCGCTCCCTACCTTAATATCTCGGGGCGACTTATTTACGCCCGGGACTTACAGGATAAATAAAAATAAAATTAAGTAAAAATCCCAACGCGAGAGGGAAGGGTGAATGCAAATATGCAAGAACTTCCGCGCTCTACTGGTTTAAGTTTAACCCTCTGATGCATGAATTTTTATTTTCACCCAAAAAAATATATATATATCTTTAATACTCATTCATTACGTGAAATGTGCTGAATAAAGTTAACTGCATTAGAATCTGATGACTGATGCATGAATTTTTATTTTCACCCCAAAAAATATATATGTATCTTTAATACTCATTCATTACGTGAAATGTGCTGAATAAAGTTAACTGCATTAGAATTTGAATAATTTCAATTTTTTAAAAATTTTTCCATATGACAAAAGCCAACTACAAAATTCCAATTTTGATAATAATGACTAAATATACTACAATCTGACCCTCTGATGCATGAATTTTTATTTTCACCCCAAAAAATATATATGTATCTTTAATACTCATTCATTACGTGAAATGTGCTGAATAAAGTTAACTGCATTAGAATTTGAATAATTTCAATTTTTTAAAAAAATTTCCATATGACAAAAGCCAACTACAAAATTCCAATTTTGATAATAATGACTAGAAACTACTAAATATACTTCAAAATAACCCTTTTTAACTATAATTAATTTTTCAACACAATTTATTTGTAATTTAGTACTAATATTATTATACTTTGAATACTGCCATAAACGTAATTTCACAACAGTTAGTAACCTGACTCCTTAATTTTGAATACACTTTTACTACTGTCATCTATGAGGATTATTAGTAACTAAACTTCAAAACGGAATGTAATAGATGGACAAAAAACACAAATTTGTCGAGAGGGAGCTCCAATTTAATGGAATAAAGTGGATTATGTTACTTGTTGCCAAACGGCAACAGTATGCATTAGTGAGTTCAAAAAATTAAATTAAGGAAAGTTTGTTTAATAGTTGAATAAATTTAATCAATGAGCAAATGTACAAATAATTAAAACTATAGAATGCATTGGTTAAATTCAATTTTGGTGACTTAACAGGTTATTACACACAAATTTGTATGTTTTATTAATGTTACCATTACAATTTTGAGCTTGAATGAAGTTCACTTGAGCCATTTTTGCAGTGAAACGACGTCTTTAAGGGCAATGAAAAAATTGATGTGTCTGAGGAGTAAGGTAGTGATGTGATATTTTTTATTTGGTGGTGATACAGGATTTGGGGGCTAAAGGGCCATAAGTCAAGTTTATTATGTTTTGTGACCATGTTTATTATTCGAACTATGCAGAAATACTCCATTTCACTATACTGATACCACTTAATTTTACCTTTGTTACAATTTTATTATCTAATATTTATGAAAGTAAATATACCTAAGTTTTAAAAAAGAGATTTGATAAAATCTCGCTATGAAATATTTGTATTGTTTGGGTGTTTTACTTAAAAAGGTTGGCAGCTATGAGTGTTAATCTGAATAAAAGGGTGCCTTGTCGTCATTTGATACACTTGTATGATAATAATACCAAGAAAATTGCAGAAACAATAACCAGGACTTATGAATTCATTCGATACGGCGACGTCATACATGTTAATAAACTGAGAGAAATGAGAGTCTCGTCGTCATTGACCCCCCTGTATGACGATTACATCAAGTTATTAATAATTAAGATATAAATCAATTAAGATATCAATCAATATTTCAAGATATAAATATTCAAGTTTCAAATAGTTATTATTGCTCATGGATCCTTTTGATTCGGCTATGACCAAAAAAAGTGAAAAAATAGAGCAGAAACTTGACTATCACCACTTTCCTTCACACCTAACACGAACCATTCCAGCTCGATAAAAAACAGATACATAAAAAACCCCGCCAATACATGCTACTGCGGTCTCCTCGTTAACACGGGGCGCAAGGCCGGAAATGAAAGTTTTCATCTGCACCTCCCCAATCTGCATGGGGCGCGTCCCCCCCATCCGGAAACTACGGCCCCCTCTACATATAAACCCCTAAAAACTCCTGTTTTTCCCATTTTTTCCCATATATCTCTTGCTCCAGATTTTTTTTTTTGTTGGTAACCAAAGTTACGATCCCGCAGTTATAGTGCGAGTATATATATAGAAATGTAGGGGGGATGGTTGATATTAAATGAGAGATTTGGATGTGACAGGGGGATTGGAAGGAGGGAGTGCTTTTTTACGAGAACTGTTGGTGTGTGTTTTGCATTGTAAATAAACAGTTAATTTATTTTGGTATTTGTATTAGTAAAGGCCTCTTGCTACTCGAATAAATAGTATAAGATTATTAATTTAGTTCAAAATAATGCAATGAACAGTTTGTTTATCCGAAAAATTAACGATAAGTAAAATTGATCTATGTGGCTAGTTTTTCGGAAGGTAAATTTACCCAAGTTAAAATACAAGAAAGCGTTTTATTTTTTTTAGACATACTCTACGACGTGCTTTTATTTGAGACATTTCATATATTTAGGAGGAAGTTTTTTAAAATTATCCATTAAAAAAATCGTTTAAAAAAGATACATCTAAAATAGTACAAAACGAAAAAGGTAATTTAATTTAGTTAAATCACAATTTAGTTTTCGCGGATTCATTAAGTATTGAATTCTATATCTTAGTAAGGAAAAGGCTAATATACAAACGTTCTGTCACACGACAAAACTTATTATTCTATTTAATTAACTTCTATATTGCATGCACGTACATCTCAGAGAAATTAGAAAACATGAATACATTAAGACTTAAATAATTTACATTTAGCAGCTTAGCCTGTAAGATAACAGGTAAGTAGGAACACAAGTATTTAGTCTTTAAGATCTGCCGTATTGGATGGTGTGGGGAAAAGCAAAGAAATCGACAACTGTTTTTTTTTTTTTTTTGCATGTGTCGTAGGGGATTGGTGACAATGAAAATCGTCGGTGAAGGATGTTTCTAATGTCGACCTGGATTCCGTTACGGATTTCATTACAGATATTTCACTGGTTTTTATCCTGGTCAGTATCAGTTTTTATGTGGGACAGAGATAAATTCGGATTGGACCACGACATTCGCTTTAATGGTTTATGGAACTGGCTGGTCTTGTAATAGGCCATTAAGCTGCAGTTTTTGGTTATGGCCTCAGATATGTGATGCTTTATTGTTTGTTATGCTGAAGTTTTCTCTCTTAAAGTTTTTCGTATGTTTGCTGTTTTGAAAGTACGATTTGTCGACGTAAATTCCACAAAAATATATTTTTAAAAATTTGTTTTTGGTTAATTTGCAGAGGAGCAACACATATACGATTACAGTAGTTTTTTTAAATATTGTAATAAAACAGATTTGTGGCTTAAAATCGCTCGTTTGTTTTAAAAGTGTAGTGTCATCGAGTAACTGCTCACATTCCAGAATCCATTTGCCTGTGATCCAGGTTATTAGAATTAAAAAATCGTGAAATTATGTAGTTTTTGAGAGTAATATCATGTAATAGCATTTAACCCTGCTTTTTTAAACTAACTAAATTAGTAACGAAATTTTAAAATTAAAAACTTTTGAAATGATAGATTTTTACAAAGCTTTTATTACAACCAATTGCTTGAAAATATGAAAATTTGATGCACGATTTATTGATTTATAGTCATAATTCAAATTTAATAT
Organism: Hylyphantes graminicola; assembly: GCA_023701765.1. NCBI lineage: Eukaryota > Metazoa > Arthropoda > Arachnida > Araneae > Linyphiidae > Hylyphantes > Hylyphantes graminicola. Next base: position 51,193,715 of record CM043116.1, read on the forward strand.
AATTTTATGTTGTAGAATTTCTACAAACTAAGTAAGTTTGATAGTAAAGCTAAGTAAGTCGATATGCTCAAAAAGAATGGAGTAAATGTTTGAAGAATAAATAAGAGTTTTGAAATATTGAATTATAGTATTCCAATAGTTGGGTTACTAAGTTTATTGCAATTATTCATGACATTTAACTCGTAAAAGTTTTAAGAAATATTTAAACCCTGTTACTATAACTTAAGTTAAAAGAAACGAAAATTCTAAAAATATATTATCCTTAAACACAAATTCAAAAAGCATTTAACGTGTTAAAAAAGCCATCAAATGACTAACACCCCGTACTGAAAAATGCGCTCGAATGGCGCCAAATTAAAATCGCACGATCCACTTGGCGTAAAATCGTTCATCACTCTATTAACTTCTCGTAGAAGTAGCCAAATGCACGCACACAGGGACTGGAAAAAACGGTCCGGGAAACAGTTTGGAGAGGAAATCTCCCGGAATGTGTCGGAGTTTAGTTGAGCGGAAAATTATGCAGCAGACGAGTTGATTAAAATAGATTCTTCCGTTGACGGCAGCAACGACATTGGATTCTTTGACGGAATGGAAAGCTGGTGACATAAATGTAGAAACAGAGTTGAATATTTTAGTTATGTTATGTCGTTGGTCAGCCTGGGAACAATAACTGGTAGTTTTGTATTACGGGCAAACGAATATGCGCTGTTTCCTCTATGGCACTTTGGTCAGGCTTAAAAGCATTTTTTAAAAAGAACTATTTACCTGAATTTCTTCCTTTTTCAGACAGTTGTTGTGAATGCCAACTGCAGCTTTGTAACAAATATACTTACCAAGCTCCGAGGCAAGCATATTTACCGCAAGATCAAATACGGCGTATAACCACAAAAATGCAATTAAAGTACAAACCCAGTCCCACAGGTTTTTCTTTTAAAATGAGCACTGAATTATGTAATAAATATGATTATTTTGATTCATATGTGATTTTGGGAGCAACGAACTACAAGCCACGACTCCTAAACAACAATTTTGGTGTGTCATACGTAAGACAACATTTTTCTCAAACGGTATTGCATTAACTGTGAACTAGTAACAATGATCTTCAAGCTAAAAACTTTGAAGCATAGAGTTGACTGCAATGGATAAGCATAAACTGATTAAATTATTTATTAGTTTAACGCGTTTCAGTGAAGAGGTTTTCTTCAAACTATAAACAATAACATCCTAAAGATTTCTTAACGTATTAACGGCGACATTGTGACTATCATTTATACAATTTCTAAATAAAAACATTAGCTACAAGTCTATTTAATTCATTTTTCCTATTGCTTGATTTGCCCCACAAAAATTTATCAAGGCAGTCCTAGTCATTTGTATTAGATTACGTTTATTTAGATAAACATAAGCCGAAAGCTCATTTCGCCTGTTACTCTTTCTTACTAACAGTCGTTAATGGGTCAAATAACCACGAAAAAATAAGCCTAATAAACTAACCCGTATTCCCCGAACCCTTACAAAATAAGTACATAGTCATCCTAAACAAAACGAGACTTAAATACCCCCCCCCCCCCAAAAAAAAAAGAAGAAACATTGTTGTTCAAGAACAAGAAGAGTTCCCGACTAATAACAGTCACTGCCCACCGTTCATATCAAGTAATTGATTGTGTTGGGAATGTAACTCGACCTGAAATTAGAAGATGGAACAAAATAGAACACGCAAAAAACAGTTCGAAGAGGAATCCACAAAAGGAGTCCGCACGTGTTACAGATGTCGCTCGCTGCCATGATGAATTGCTGACCACTTTGCTCAACTAGTCATCTTCGGGTGTAATTGCAGATCTAAGCCATGGAGGAAAATGTGTCTTAAAGAGAGTGACCACACTAAGGGGAGGACTGGCTGTGGTACGAAAGTTTAACATTTTTACTCTAGAATAGTTATTTCCGTCTTCTTATTCGTAAAAACATTCGTTTAAGAGAATAAAAGAAAATGCGTCTTAAAGCAAGACACTAAGGGAACGACTGTCTCCTAACGAGTTAAGACATTAGTTTTTAAAGAGAGCATATAAAAACTTATTATTTAACCGTAAAGAATTCATTTCTATGCTAAATACTTTATATTCAGAACTCCAAGAACACTCCCCCATCTTTAAGTCTCAATGAAACTTTCCATCCCAAACTGTCTCCATTTTCAGAACTCCAAATTAGCACGCATTTACTTATCAATTAACTAGGGAATGGTGAGAGAGGGTTCAAAGATATAGTAATCGCAAAATTATGTGGAAAACCGTCTCAGTTTAATAAAATACTTTGGATAACTTATTTCAACCATTTAAAAAAATTTATATAGAAACCAAAGGACTGAAATGATAAAATTTATCTGAACATATTTATTTAAATTATCTTAATCAAGGGTAACTTTTATCCAAGTAAGAAAGCTACTAAGTCTTGTACTTGACACATTTTTAATTTGTGTGTTACAGCAGTGTTTACAGTGATTCAGCAATACGTTTTAAAAGTTTGTATTGTAACGATTGATAACTACACCAAATTACCTAAGTTATATAGCCCTTTAATGTCAAAGAAAAGTAACATTTAAACGCCAAGGGTTGACCGTATACTTGAGCAATTTAAGGGAACAGGTAAGAAATATTTGTTGGTCTTGGTAGCATCACTAAGCAGGGACGGAGAGCGAGGCGTGAAACACGAATCTCAATTTGCCCCTCCCCCCCAAGAACAGCAGAACATAAGGACAGAGATTATTGGCGAACTAGAAATAATGACAGGTCGTTCCGTGGCTACAATTTCTCCTGTTGTCCAATTCCTAATGGAAATAAGCAACTGGCCCTGCACCACTTAAAGGTGGTTGGGATCCGAGCAAATGAAGCTCCAATTAAAGAAATTTCTTTTTTGGAATGTGGAATGCCGATTTTTGGAATAATTTTACACTTTGCGGGAAAACACTTTGCCGGTGCGGTTGCTTTTTTTTCTTGCAGTTTCTTTTACTTCATTTCCATAAAACTGATATTAGGGATTGGTTTTCTGGGATCGTGAGTAGGTCCTTTTAATGACATATCAGCCCGATCTGGATTCCTACGGAACAATTTTGTGTGTGTGTGTAATCTGTGGAAACAATAGGTTGCGGGTCCTTCTGTTTCTTAATTCCACAAAGCATCTAATGATTATGAATTGTACGAGGCAGCGATTATTAAACTAACAACTAATGCGTTTGATAACATGGAAAGTGCGCTTTCTTACAAATTACCTCAGCTTTGGTGAGTTCATTAGGTAATGTTTGATTTAAAGATTTTTTTTATCGAAATTATTCCGCTAATAGGAATGAAAGAGTTGCAATGAAGAAGGGTGCAGCAAATTGGGTAGGAAGAGTTTCAAGGAAAATGATTATACTGTTTTCAGGATGTCATCTAAGTACCATCTATAATTAAGTAAGTCCAAAGAAGAACCAAGAATTTTATATAAGGATACTCACTAAAAAATGATTAATTTAACTTACATCTATATAGTAGTTTTTCAACAATGTTAGTGTCTTCTACATCAGTTTTTTTTACAGCTTGCGACATTGGTAGAAACATGGTATTATACTCGTTTAATTAAAAAAATATCTCGGTGAAGTTACTTTATGTGAATCTTATGAATGTATTTTAAAGATAAATTGTTCTTTAACGTTATTATCTGAGTCCGATTATTATTATTATTATTATATTTTAGGCGATTTATAAATTGCATGAGACTGTACTTATATGACTTTAAAAAAATTACAAAAATTGCCTCATCATTGTAAGCTTTTTTAATAAAAAATAATTTCAGATAATGTCTTTTCGAATCAAAAACCACTTTTGTAAGCATTAGATTTTACTTTCACCCATATATACCGCATTATCTCAGGATAGTGAATATAAAATTTCATTTAATCAACGATAAGGGTAAGCTTAACTCGTAAAACCAGGAATGATCTTCATCTCAGACACATTCAATTCAACCCATTCGATGCTTCCATCGATATAATTATACGGTTGTTGTTAAAAAGTTCTATGGAAGATTCCTAAGTGAATCGGAATGCAGGTTTGGTTGTTCGGATTTATGTGACAGGTAAGACGCGGTGTTTAATTGGTTTGATTTTAGGGAGTTCCTTTAGTTTATGGGCGCTGTGTTATTTGGTTTGCATCATTAAAGTAGCAGTTTGTGTGATATAAAATATGAGATTGATCAAGAATGTCAAAGTAAGAAAAGCTTAATGAATCTTGAGAAAATAGCTGTGGTTATTACTGTATTGGAGATATCAGTTTTTTTTAAAAATGAACTTAGTTTGAGATAACTGTTTAATAATCTGTAACCTCTTCATTTCAGGGGTATACAGGCAAAAAACTGAGTTTGCCAGTTATAAATTTATAAGACATTTTGCATAAACAAAAGCTGTAATGGACTATTAATTACAAAAAAAAAAAAAAAAACTGCAGGGCTTGTTTTTTTATTCATATCACCAAAGCAATGTGTATTTATTAGGGGTTAAAACTTCAAATTCCACTAAATTTATGTGTCGTTAGGCGAACTTTAAACGATATATATATTTTTTTACTTCGCTTCAAACCGCACTTTAAAACACATAATTTTTTGAAAAATCTGTCTACGTATTAAGATTATAGAAATATAAATAATTTTACACCTTCTAAAATTCATGATACTAAAAACTCTCGCTTGTATTTCTCAACACACATTCCGTTACCGAGCCTATATATGCATTGCACATCGCCGTACCTTGTATACATGTAAAATATAACGTTTTTATTGATCGTTTGTAACCCTCTCCGTGCATGACTACGTATCACCAGCAGTTGATGGCGGGGCAAGAAAGCAACTTCCTCCGACACCAAACTGCTTTGCATATATCCTCCTCGATAAAAAGGGGGAATTTTGCATAAAAAATACTTCGCATCCTGCGATAAATATGATCCGAAATGCTCATACATCAAATGAGACTGCTCATCTTGGGGTAAACAGCAGACATGTTAAGGAAAATATGGATCTGTTGTTGGAGCCTGTTGTTTTAAACGATAAGATGATTTGTCAGTTGTATTTGCAAAACTATATGTGTGTATCACATTTTTTTAGTTGTCATTTACGTTAACAAAGTTTTATGTTTGTATCACAACTTTGGAAATTTTGAGCATTCATATGGTATTTTGTCTGGGCAAATATTTGCTATTTCATTAAATATGTAAAAAAGGAATTCAGTAAAACTTCTTCAATGCATAAGCTTGGGAGAAGAGTCAGTTTTGAAATTAAGATCAATTGAACGTGATTAGTGTATGTAAAAGAGGTCTTCGCCTATTATAAATTGAGAAAACATAGACTTAATGTTAGTCGTATAATAAAATATTAACTTATATAGCGTAAATCAGCTTTATGGGATGGGGATTAGGTTATAGCTGACATTAACGCTTCTATTTTTTTTATCATCATGAATATGATATATTATGGAAACGGCTCCGTGTAAAACTTTCGTCAAATGGTATTAAGTTTCCGTTTGAGAGCATGCACTTTATGTTAACTCACATGACATCATGAGAAACACTTTAAAAAATTCCTCTAATTTACCATTACAGTTTGATGGAAAATCGCAGGTATCTCACAATAAATTTTACATCACATCATGTAAATTTTATTCTGTGTTGCAGACGAAAATATTTGCTTCACTGGCAGTCATTTTATGCACCTAATTTTCTCTTTAAACGCAATTAGAGTAAGTTGTTCACGTGACTCTATACGTTGTGAAAACAATTTGCTGTAAAACAAATTACAACAATATAGTGTAAAAAGTAACCACAAAATGTGACGAAATTTTACAGAAATACGTAATTTACAGATGTAATTTTACAGAACTTCTTTAAAAGTGAATGATTGTTAAGAAGAAAGATTTTTTTCTCTTGTAGAATTTCTGAAATTATGCCTTTATTTCTGAGAGTGCAGGCACACAGAATTTGTTCTTAGAAAAGAACCTGCATTTTACATCCCTAGTAAACAGTTGACTGCAACCAGAGGTAGATTAGATGGGGAAGGGGGTTGAGTATGTTCTTTGTTGTAGTTTGATGGAAGACCAGGACATAATGGCCATTGGGGTCTATACTGTGCTGGTTTGTTGAAGGCCCGTCAACTGATTTGTTTGTGGTAACATAGAAAAACTTGATTTTTTACAATGTTTTCGCCTAATGTGTCAGTTTTGATGGAGAGATTTTACAAGTATAATGAAAGTGTGTAGGATCCAATATTGTGGGGTTTTTTTTGCTATAGAGTTTTGAATAAAAGAGAATAGTGGGAAAAATACTTTTTACGATGCAGTTATAGTTAAATGGATACTGTATTATAGCTTGTAAAAATGTACAATATCCTTTATAATAGACATAACTTACACAACTTACACAAAAGTACATTTAATACAAATATTTTTTTTATGGAATGAAATTCTAATGCACGTGTTTTGAGTATCTAGTTCAAGTAAGTTTCTCAAAATACTTATTGTTTTGCGTTGATGTTTACAAGCTATCATTTGAATAAAATAAATAACTTTTATTTTATATTTTTTTCCTACTTGTTTGAAGTCGTTAAGAAATACCTGAATGGATTTTTGTGGCATTTAAAACAGAAAATTTTAACATTATTTTCTAACTAAAAATATTTTAGAATTTTTAATTTACGATTTTTTTTTAAATGAAAGTTCCAGTTAATTTGCAGTATGAACCAATAGCTAAAACTCTTGAAAATATTATGTCAAATGCACTTGGCTATTGCACAATTTTATTTTTATAACACATAGGTTATTAAACCACAGATTATTATCTGTGCATTTTTGTTAGTAGATTAAAAATTGGACTGCCAATAAGGCCAGAAAGCAGTAACAGAAATCTATTTAAGTGATAAATTACGTCTCAGTCGCATGGCATTTTCAGTTTTTTTTTAAAAATGTTGGTTTTAATGAGAAACTCATGTGCTATGTTTTTATAACATTAAACCACGTCTTTTTATTCTAATTTTTTTTGATTATCAAAATTTACAAAACTTAAAAACCGCATAAAATAATTTACGATCAAAAGGCACAGAAAAACAGGAGTTTTTAATATCGATACGACAAAAGCAATTACAAAACATCCTGACACTCGTGATCATATTTTAGATAAATGTCTTTTATTATCGACGATAATCCATCTTTGTAAAAGTCATTTTCAGTGGACATCGGCGGAACAGGATCGCATTCAACTGTCCTTTAAATCATAAAAGTGATTTGCAACCAATTAAAGTTCAATAAAGAAAACATTTTGTGATTCACCGTCTTCCAATTCCAACTCTTTGAGCATTCCAATTCATCAACCTAGCATCTTTTATTCTCTTTTTGTACAAGATTTAAGAATGTAAAAATAATGGGAGATTTTTTAGAACAGTTACGGTATCTATTGCTTTTTCCTCATAAATTTTACCTTCATCGGCACTTAATCTTTTCCCACTTACTTTTAAAACTTACCTGTAGTTTTTGTAGCTCCTGTACCTCGTATGTATATTTCATCACACTCGGATTTAAACTAAGTATTAAGTTTTTTTTAAAAGGAAAATTGTTTTTTTTAATCGTCTTTTATTGCGCAACTATTCCTCATTTCCAAACTTTGACCTGCACAAGAAAGGAAATATCTGAGAAAGAAAAATATCTAAGTCTATGTTTCATCCTTAAATGATATATGAACTGTGGAAATTAGTGTTAATATAGGAATTAACCTGAAAAAGATGAATATTTTTTTCATTGTTGTATGTAGTTTCTTTATCATATGTTTCACAATGATGGCATGTAAGGAGTTTGAAAAAAAAACACCATAAACATAATTCACACATTTTTTTTTAGTTTCTGAAGCCATTCTTACTTCAAGTAGATTATTAAATGAAATGTGACCTAGAAGGATAGTTTAGTCGCTTTTTCTTTTAAATGACTAATGGAACAGTATTTTCGTTAATTTCGCTCCTTTTTTTTACCTTGACGATATTCGCGTACTGTAAATTGCTTATTAAATTAAATATAACAAAAAATGGTAATTGAGACCTGTCTTTTAACTAACGGGTGGATTTTTTTTTACCTTGCACGATTGAAAATTTTAAAATATGTCTATGAGTATCATACTGAACAAATATAATGAACAAAATATTTGGTATTCATGAACAGAAAATTCTTGTTCATTTCTAATAGAAGAAGACACTAACGTGATTTCTTTAGCACCTTATATGAAAGATCCACCGCCCCATTTAAATCACTCGATGATGACCAATCCCACAGGTTGAGAAAAAACACTTCCGGAGCAAGCGGGGCAGTCAACTTCACGTGCTGAAGCACTTAATCTTGCCGTCTGACAACCCGAGCTACATTCTGTACAAACAGCAAAAAGTATCCGCTTCCATTTTGTTGAGTTTTGGCTGCTGCCCGTTGCCCATCTGTTCGTTCTTGGTGGGGTGTCCCATAAGAAAAGTTACTTTATATGGTTCCTTCTCTGCCGCGTATCCCGATACTTTTTGATGTCCAGATGATATCGTGAAATAATTACCCGAAGATTTAGCTCGGGACGGAAGCAATTAAAAACGAAGTGATACCTCCTGATTAATGGTATCACACCTCTAGGCGAGAAGAGGTCGCTATTTGGGATGGTATGCCGGCGGAGGAATGCATCGGGACTCTTTTGGAGGTCAGGCTGATGATGAGTTACAGTATTGTATCGATGGTTATCATTGGTTAGTAAGGCACACGGGCGTGGATACATAAATTCGTTGGATGACAGTTTGGATCATTGACCTGAAAAGCTTTTTGAGGTTAAAAATTTTACGTAATATTCAAATGGATGATAGGTTTGCTTAATCTAATTTTATTGCAACTGCTAATAGCAGAAACATCGGAGAGCTTTGTGCAATTTTTGTCTTAGGTTATCTTTCTATTCCCTTTTAAAAACTTCGCAGATGTTATATACTTAAAGTATTTGAGGTTTCGTACAATTTCCTTTGTGTTTGAGCTTAAATTGTCGACGTACATATTTCGGTGTTATTAATATATTAAATGTAAGCTGATTATTACGTAGGAGAAAGCACATTTTATGAAACACTACATAAATGAAAGAAAAGCTAATAAGAGCAGAAAACAATATTTAAATAATTAATTATATATGGCAATAACTAAAAAACACACAGATCCAGTAGTGTAAAAGTTGACCTTTTTTTTTATTAAATGAAACATGACATTATTTTACCGAAAAATAGTTCACGACCCTCCTTCTATGTTCAAAGCACAAGCCTTCTTCTATTACATTAAATTTCAACTAAAATTGATTGAAACTGTAACTTTTAAATAATTGACGCAAAAAAAGTTTTGGTACAAAACTTATTGCGTATTTATATGGACTTCTCACCCTTTCCACTATAACTACCATATTCACTAACCACCACTACTACTACATATATATCCGGCTTCTATGCTTGATCAGAGAACCGCTTATTAAGCCATCGTCAACTAAGACAGACACAGAAAGAATAGGACCAGTCACAAAGAAAGGAACGAGACATAGACAAATAACGACATTTATTGACAAAACAAACATCCATGCCTGACCGGGATTCGAACCCGAACCCAGCAGCTCCAAAGGCTAGCACACTAACCATTCAGCCACCGGGTCGGCCACTAACCACTCTACCCCCCAACACCCAATTTCTCCCTTCATTTAAATATCCTCCTTTTATATCAAACTGAATACCAAAATCCCGTTTGGACACTCCCTTTCCATTCCATCAGGTGGGCTGGGGAGCCCAGTCGGTTAAGCACTCGCTTAGCATGCGGAAGGTCCCAGGTTCGGGTCCGGGCATCGCCAAAATAGCTGCCGACCTATAAACGGCCCGTGCAGCCAAAAATGTCCGACGTATAATAACCCCGTACAAGGGAGTGCACGTTAAATATCCTTCAAAGTCTTAACGCTGCGTACGATGTCGCCCTTAACGGATGCGTTGGGTGCCTATTCAGGTGTTGGCTCGTCACCTGACTGTGGTTCTCGCGCCAATAGCCCTCGTGTAGCCCTAGTGCAGCGATAATTCAAACCTAACCATATTCACTAACCACTCTACCACCACCCCATTTCCCTCCATTTAAATATCCTCCTTTTATATCAAACTGTACACCAATATCCCGGTTGGACACTCCCTTCCATTCCATCAGCCACCTGTACCAACCTGCGGACACCCTCTCTAGCACAGGTGCGTGTGTGTAAACCAAAAAACCAGAGTGGTGCTAGGATGGACAAACAACTTTTGGTACAAAACTTGTTACGCATTTATATGGACTTCTTATCCTTTCCACTATTAAATACCATATTCACTTACCACTCTACCAACACTCCATTTCCCATCATTTAAATAAACTCTCTTAATATCAAACTGTATATTAAAATCCCGGTTGGACACTCCCTTCCATTCCATCAGCCACCTGTCTCAACCTGTGGACACCCTCTCTAGCACAGGTGCGTGTGTGTAAACCAAAAAAAAACCAGAGTGGGTGCTAGGATGGACCCCTGGGGGACCCTTTGCACGCGCCCTTTCCAAGCTGTCGCTTCCGGAAGGTTTCGTTTTCCTCGATTTACATATCAACTTGATGATGGATGAAGATCGTGTGCTTGGGATCGGTCGGGGTCGAGGTTTGTTTGGGTTTAGTTTTGGGTGCGGAAGATTTTGTTTTTTAAATCGAAGAGCTCAGTGGAGGAACATGCTAAGTGACAGTTTCGGAAATATAGAGATTTGTGTGTCAAGGAACATATTAATAAGTTCTTTAACGACAAGTTTAATTTTTTTTTCATAAAATTTAAGTTTAGTATACTTTTTTAGCTTTAAAAGTTTCATTTTCAGCAGATCTGAATGCACATGAAAAACTTTAAAGCTCATTTTCTCGTTTTCAACTTTTTGTCACTTAGCACGTTCTTCCACTAAGCTCTTCAATTGTTTTATTGGTTTAGTGGTATTGAGTTGGTGAAGAGCAGGTGAAGTAGAAGTGTTAGTTCGTGGTATATGGAGTCATAGATGGTGGAAAATCGTTTTGGGAAAAATATTCGATAATTCTCTAATGAGGCTGCACCATTGGCCTTTGCAGACTCGGCATATTCCCCAGAACTGCTGGCCATTTTTTTTTGTGGCACCACCTTGGCGAATCTCGCTACCAATTTTGACGCTTAGATTACAATGAATATGAGCTGTCTGTGGATGTTAAAGCATGCCGAGAGAATCCAAGCCAAATGGGCCCTTCAGGGATCTTTTACAAGCCACATAATCATATAACTTGGGTGCCCAGGATTTTCCCATATACAAAATCTGACGACTCAGCCGGGGCTCGAACCTGTGATCTGGGCTTACGAGACCGACACGTTTAACCTCTCAGCCACAGAGCAGCTTTCGATAATGAGTAAGTTTGACGAAACTTAGGTGGTATCATGCACGTATGGCTTTTTCCGCAGAAAAAAATTAAACAGAAAAGTGACAGTGCTGGAGTCTACAAAGTTCCAGCCTCTCGTCTAGGAGACCTAGGCTTACATCCCACTTTCATGTAAGAAAATAAATGTGATGTTTAAAATGTAAATTTATTCAATAATCCTCAGGCTCGTAAAGTACACAAGAAAGTACTGAATTTTTTTTAAAGTTTCCAAAAAATCTCTAGAAAATTTACTCTTACTTAAGTGTTTTTGAAAGTTATTTAAAAAATCATATAAATCATGACTTATAGTGATATTAAAATGAGGTTTAAAAACATTGTTTTAGCAAATGGATAAAAAAAACCCTGCAAAAATACTTGCAGTATACTTGCTATATCATTGAGAAACAAACCATTGCAAAAATTCTTTAAAGTTACTAATTTTAAAATGCCAAGTCATAAATTATTCCACTTTTTCAATTTCTGAAAGAAATATTCAATTTTTTTTAAGTGAACTTTATTATAGAAGTTACACTCATTGTTTCAACGCTTTAAAATTTATGGTAGTTTATATTAAAAAAATAATAAGTAAAATTTCCAAGTACCTACACGGAAAATATTTGTAAGCATTATTTCGTGTGGAAAACTTATGAAAAGCGTTGTTTAAAATTAGTTTCTATCAATGATTGCACAAAAAGAATTCCATTGTTATGCAAAATAAATGTTTGAAAGTCGTGCAAGTTTAAAAACACAGTTTTTTACAAATATAGTCATAAATTTTTGGCGCATCGTAAAAATTTCTGAAACATCTTTCGAGCCCTAAATTCCCGGATGACATTTCTCACGTTCAAAAATTAGGAGCATTCAACCCTAGATAAATAAATTTATTTTTCGTGTTGCCAACATTTCCTTTTTAATTTGTAATTTATGTTTATATACGTGACATTCTATTTGTACAGATAACACCAAAGTTACCATTTTTCCATTTCTTTTCTGTAATGATTTATGTACGGATAAAAAGTTATAACTACAAAATAATTTTATATTCTTTTTTTTCTATCAGCACAAGCATCTTTTTATTTTAATGAAATTACCAAACAAGAAAACATGGAACATTAAGCTATATTGTCAGAGGGAAAAAAATCGTCACGATTTAAAGGCAGTTCTTTTGTTTTACCATTCCTCCTTCCTATTTATCCCGAAGCATCATTATAGTAATTTTGAGAATTATTATAAGTGTTGGAAGGATATATTTGAACTGCAAGGGTTTATAAAGGCAACCATAAAAAGAAATGGTAAAAAAGTTACCTTGTAACGAACATAACTAAAAGTATCCATAGGATTTTTTTTATTTCAATATTTCAGTTTGTTAAATTTTGTGTATATATTACTGCGAATTCCACAAATCTAGCGAATTTTGCCAACAAGTGGATATTGACACTATTTTGTTAAAGTCCGAAATGTTTTCTATTTATCTCGATACTTGTAATACAAAAGATTTTGGACTTCAACCGGATTTGATTTCGAATATTTGATTTCGAATAATTTCATCTTGAGTTATTTGTGATAAAAAATTTAAGGCCGAAAATATTATTTTCCGAAAATGAAAATTAATTTAAAACGTACACAGCTTAACGAACACCAAAATTTGAATTTCTATTATCTTTACATCTTTTAAAAACGTATCTTTCACACCTTTTAAAGGCGTCTCTTCTTCTATTCTAAATGCGTCTTTTAGCATTGAGTAGATGAAAATCAACAGAAATGATTTTTTATCTTCATGAAATTCCCGCTTTAATATTCTGAAAAAAAAAACTGAATTTAAAAACCTTCTTTTTCTTTCACTCAGTTATAGATAATTTTTATGCACACATTTTTATAAGGATATAAATAAAAACTATGTAGGTAACCAACCCTTTACCGAACAGTGCATATATTTAAAGAATATCGCCCCAATTTGAAAAAAAACCAAAGCATATTTTCCCTACCAAGCTGAATCATTGCTATTCCCTAACTCGCGACGCCTCGTAAGTCGCCCATGGTGTTACAAATCGCCTAACATGTTCGAAAATTAGTTTTACAGATGAGATTTCTTTTCACAGACGATAACTTGTTTTTTTTCTCTTATTCTCTTCCCTCCACTTCTTCGGAGATTCGGTTCTTAGTTCTTCTTTAATTGGACCAAATGACAGACCGTGGCCAAGATATAAATGGCCATGCGACTATAGGCCTATTACATTGTTTCGTCACTGATGACGTATTCCAGGCACGTCTCAGTGGGCATGACCTAGCCCATGTTCGGATTCTAACTACCAGTGGAAAATGCGATATCAGGAATAAGAGAAGCATTATTAAATAATGATACTCATAAATACTGAGAAAAAAATCTAATATGCGCATATGTTTGGCGGGTAATGAAGATTGGACCGAAGTAGTTCAGCAACCAGTCAAACTGGAAAAGTATAGAGAACGAACTACCGAAATTTCATTATTGACATGAATATATTTATCAGTACTGAGTAACATATTCAATTCCATGACTGGTATTGAAATGAGGGAGAAAACAGTTCACCAAAAACATTGTTTGTTGATATTTAACTCGTGATGTTAGGATGCAATATTACAATGAGGTAATAGTTTTAAACAAGTATGTAAAAAAAGGTTTTACTATTTTTTAAAAAAAAGTCAACAATTTTTTCTGTGTATACAATGATAATGAACTACTCTTTATACTTATGGAGCCGAGTGTACATGTTAAAAGGACTTTCTTAAACAAGTGCACAGCCTTGAACATTAAAACAAAACCATTAAAACAGACCAAAACTGCAAGCAAAAGCTTATAAAAAGTAGTATTTTTTACATACTAACTGTTAACATAAAATCTGTTTAGTATTTCTTGAATCCGTCATATGCTTTCTTACATTAAAATCACAAACATAAAGATTAAAACAATAAATTTTTATTTTATTCAGTGATTGATTATTATTTTTTAATGCATACCAAATATTCAATCATCCGTATTCTTAAGAGAATTTATAACCGAGTTACATTTACAACCAATTTACGAAATTTACGCTTTTGCCAAATCTCTCTCCATCGGTCTTAGTATCTGCATCTTGAGTTACATTCACATCAAATTTGCATTTGAGCTACAAAATTCACACTTTTATCAAACCTTAGTAGCTACTTCTAAGCATTAATCCTTAAAACAGCTTCCAAAAGCACTTTTACCAAATCTTAGCAATACCTTCCCCTCCCCTATTAAATCGATGCAAGCCCCGCTATCGAAATACCGTCAACAGGTAAAAAAAAGGCAGTCTTAAACTTCAAAGTTATCGATCTTTGCCAATGGATCCCACCCATTTAAACACAGCGTTGACACCCCCTTTCTCGAAAAACACCGCGCCAGACCCCGGTTATTTTGGCCCTCATTTCCAGCAGTTAGCGCGTGGCTACAAATCACCAGACATACCTAAAAGGAGAGGGAAATATTTTTGAAACTTATTTTCTGAGTAGAGTACGTTGTGGTTTTTAGTGGTATTTCGTATGCACTGCGATGCAAAAGTTTAGACAATGAATTCATTTAGCTGTAAAATTTAGAACTGTGATACTACTAGAATGACAAAAAAACCCCTACACATATTTAAATATATTTTGAAATGCTATAATTGAAACATAATTGTTTGATTTGCTATAGAAATAATTTTTTTTGATAAAATAAAAATTTGTACGAAGCTAAAGTTTAGACACAAATACGAGATCATGGTAATTTATAGTAGAATGGCCAAATTTCGCAATTTCATTGATTAATTGTATTTTTTTTTCATTTGATAAATAAAAAAAAACACACACACAGATATCCGGTGAACTAAACATATTTAATAATATTGGTTCAATTTTACATCAAACAGACCATCACTTAAATAGCCACTTTAAATCTTTATTCAAATCATATTTGCTTCAAATGTACAATTAAACATCTCTAAATACGAACCGAACGCCTACCAGTGAATCACCTTAAAGTTTTGGCACGAATAGATTTAGAGACATGCATCGACCGATTTTCTTGATGAAAAGTGCAGTCGTTCCCATATAATATCACAAAATAGCTGCATATTAATCAATATTATTGCACTACATTATAAAATTGGATAATTTTTCGATATTAATTTTTTTTTAAACGATTCACTGGTTCAATATGAAAAAAAAATTCTGATGGTTAACATGAAATTCGGTTAACACGAAATATTTTTGTCCTCCCTTCGAGTTCGCCTTAACGGGGTTCAACTGTAACATTTAAAAATTAATATAAAGCCAAATTATAATTATTTTTAAGTTGCTAATCTCTACCTGAAATGATGCCTTTAAAAAAAATTGGTATTAACTCTTCATTTGGATTCGGAAGTCTCAAGAGGTATCCAGTTTAAAATAGTTTTTAAACTTATCACACATAACTGTGCATTATTCTTTTGAGGAATGTGTGACGTGTGTGGGGTTTGGAATTTTTTTTAATGCATTGATTACATAAAGAAAAACCACGAACGAGTTCTGAACGTTGTCATAGAATACCCTACATTATTCTAACCCAGAAAACAAATTTAAGGTTTTAAAACATGGGGCACATTAACGCATCAGGTGTGATCAAAATGTTAATTTGAAAGGTATTTTGTTAGACCATTCCAATTGAAATACAATTAGAAAAATATAAGTAAAGAGCTATGAATTTATTATCAAATATATGTTTACCCTTATGCATAAACCACGTTTGAGAACAAAGCAATATTTTGTCCTATTCACCCAAGGCTTTCACATTATTTAAATTTTTCATATTTTAATCTAATAAACACTTATTATTTTAAGTTTTATATTTATCCCCCAAATTTAACTTGAGTTTATGTACTTATTAAAAAATAAATTAGATTTTTTTTAATGCTACCTTTTATTGTGTTATAAAAGTGTTTCGTGCTGCCATCTGTTGATTTTTCGAAGTCGAACCCAATGAACTCTATTACCTACATATTAAACACGATATTGCTTTGGAATGAATCACGCACTCAATTAGAATTGTAGCACAAAAAGGATTTATGTTGAAAATAATAACGTTGAACACAGTCCATTCTTCTACTAAGTTATTTATACTAATTTCTTAAAACTATTTGTTATTCATATATGTAAGAAAACTCATTGCCAAACTACATACATGATTTAAATAATTCGTAGTATCGCTTTATTAGATCTCACTTTTTACATTCATAAGCTAAGTAGTGTTGAAATGAAAAGTACATGTTAATTAAGATGTAAAATTCTCGTAATCGTATAACAGCCTATTTTGAATATTAGCCTATCTGTTTAATTACTGTGCCAATTTTCCCACGATTCAAATCGCATTCAACTGGGTTTAAATCAACACGCAAGTTACCGATAATCGTCGCGTTGATTAACAGGTTGGCTTCTTAATGTACTCTCATCATTCAAGTATTAAGATGTACTATTTGAATATAGCGTTTTAACGTAGAGACGTCATTTTTTAGTGATTAAATGTTTAGCATTTATATTATTATTAACAGAGATTCGAAGAACTGTTGGTGTTATTCCATTCAAATACGATCTCTGATGGGTTTTTTAAGGTATTTTGGAGAATAATGTATACTTCCTATTAGCATTTCTTTTCAAATGTGGATTAACATGAAATCTGGTTATTTTCAACACAAAACATAGAAGCGTATAAAGTAAAAAAGTATTAAAAAGCAAGGTTCATTGACCATATTATCCTGAAATGAAAACGTAGGTTCTATTTACTAATAGTGATTAACGTTATTATTTGACTAAATTGTTTGTAAAATGCGATAAATGAGAGATTCATTAAGCGACTGTAATGCAGTATTTTTAAACCTAAGAACTTAATTTTCTACAACATAAGCTCTTTCGACACATTATTCGTACTCGACAATACTTAGTTTTAGTCGTTAAACAAAAATAATTTTTGTGAATTTAAAAGCAGCTTAATTTTTGATTTTTATTAAATATCGTCGACATAGAGTCTTTATTTTTACCTATAGTTTGTTAAATATGTATACCAGATAATTGCAACTTTATTTCCTATCATATTTGTTTGTATTCTTTTGGTTTGATTTTAACTATAAACGTTTTGTCCACCTATGTGCAATTTCGTCCCTTTGGCTTCCCATAGTATTTTTATATTGTTTTTGTTCTTTTTGTTGTAAAAATAAAGATGACTACAATTTTTATGAAAAATATTTTAGTGATAAATATTTAAACATTCATGCAATGAATGTTTCCGCTTGAAAAATAAATAATACTAGCTTACAATAATAAATTTTCAAAGTTAAACTATTTTAAGCAAAAAATCTTGAAGGTGGCCCATCATAACAGTAATTGCTACAAACTATTCAAAACCTTCAAGTACCTTTTTTCCTTTTTTGGAGATTTATTTGATACCCATTTCGAAAAAAGATTCTTATCGGTAATGACAGGTTCCAACACTTGTAATTTCGCAATTTGCTGATGCCACTCGCGGTCTTCAGAATAAAAATATCCTGATATCGCGACGTGGAATTATTAAGAGTCTAGTGGTGGCAACATGAAATAAAGATTATATTACTTTAGTCGTTCGGATGCCTGCTTTCAAACACTTAAAGATGTGCAGTTTAGTTTATTTTTAGTGGAGCTGAATTACGTATATCATAAGATAAAATGCTTTTTTATGCGGAAGCTAACAAGTAGTAGTTAACGTTTAACTGGTTTTTGTTAAGGTAGGATAAAGAAAGATACTTAATTCTATGTTATAACCAGCAAATGTGTGCTGTAAAATTCTAATGAATATTGTGTTGATGATAATTTATTTACTGTGTTTATTTTTTTAAGCTTTTGATACATTAAGAATGAAACTCTCTTTTATATTTATAGAAATTTAGATATTTTAACTAGTGAATTTTAAATAAACGTAACTAGAGTACAGTCGGGTTAAGAAAAGTTAGATAAATCATACATTGAAAGAGGTTTTTTTTTGTTCTTTTAAAATAACGAGTTGCCTATGTATGACGAATCATTACATTTAAATAGAACTCTTAAATATAACTTTTGTGATTGATCAGAAATTTGGTGATTCACTGTGAATGTTTTGTCAATTATTTTTAAGCAGGTTTCATTGCGTTTGAAATTGAATTTTATTTTACTTCATCAATTTGGGAGTGCCAAAATGTACATACATTATATAGGCAATTTCTTCAAGTGAAACATTTTTGAAAAAATTAATATATTTTTTTAAACAACAAACTTTACTTCAGTCTTAATGTCACACGAATAGCAAAAGTCCAGAGAACAACAAGACAAATCAACACACGTGTTCAAAATAAGCTTTTTTCAAACAATATAAAAACAATTCTTGAATCAATCATATGCAGTTCCCAACAACAGCGCAAATGAATGATAATTACACTTAGCAGAAAAATAACTCTGGCATTTTTGACAAATAGCATCAGTTGCTCAAAAATGTCTCTGCTGCAACCAAACAAAGAAAAATGCAGGTAAAAAAATTCATAAGAATGAAATAAAAACAAAAGGTATAGCAGGGGACAGTTTTCTGTGCAGTTATATATCATTTCCCAACCCATCCATCTATGATCCATCGTGGTTGGGGCAATTGGAGAAGGTAAATCTCTCTCTTCGGAAATTGTGCTCCCTTCTATAACAACTTGAAATGGGCGTGTTGGTAATAATCTCGATAATAACAGGTTAAGTTTTTGGGAGGGGGGAAGGGGATGTGGGGTTGTTGCCGAAATAAACGTCGTGCGGTTTTTACGGAATGAAGACTTCGGTTCTATCCAGGCGCCAAAAGTTTTGGCTCGTATCAGAATTGGATGAGTGGGAAAATTCAATGTTATTGGACGATACTGAAGCTTTTTTGAAGCTTTAAAGTATATAGTCTAAAGATTTTGAAAATCAAAGTTAGGGATCAAGAGACTAAATCAAGTATTTTGATCCCTAACTTTTTCCCAATCAAAGGGATCAAATGCAGTAATTTATTTTTATCATGTTCCGTGCTCTGTTAAATTTTGTGCTTGGTATCACCATAATATAAATACTAGGAGCTGCAACTGAAGTGTGGTGAAACATTTCACCATAGTACATCAGTTGCAGCTACTAGGGACCATATTTAGTGCCAAATTTTCTACAGCATAGAAAAACGCAGGAAATTCGTTACACTCTTTGAATTAATTACTACGTTATACACTCACTGAATTAATTACTACGTGTATGCACGCACAAGCTTCAGTGTGATATTATTTCAACCAACTAATTCCTTCCGGCCAATGTTGTTATATAGAATTAATTTGTATTTAATATACGTAAAAATTTAAAAAATACAAAATATAGAAATAAAACATTTAGTTTTGGGATGTTTATTTCAAATATGTTTAAGTTGGAAAAAAACACAAGTTCAACTTGATTTTTATTTTATTTCTAATTTAATATAGTTAATAGACATTAATTTCGTTCAATTTATTCTTAAATAAGATAAACACATTATTTTCCCCCATGAAATTTAATATCGTCAACAATTAAAAAAAAGAATAAACTATGATATAAGAAAAAATCACATACCTTCAATGAATGAATTAATGAATAAAGTGGGACATACATATTCTGAAGACAGTATATATTGTAATGACATACTTTTTATCATGCAACTTGAGTTCATACACTGTTATCTTTAATTTATGCCGGACGATACAAACACGAGGGGTTGTAAAACAGGCACACCTGCCGTTAGTAAGAATCATTCTAAAATTCGATGTCAAAAATATGCTTGTAAGGATAAAAGAACTACAAGGGAGTGTCGTGTCGGATAAAGAAACAAATCTGGAACTTTTCTGGCATTGGATTTGAGAAATAATCAATTAATAATTTTATTGTTAGTGTTTTTGTCGGAAATTCTTTTTCTGTATTGGATTAAAAATGGGAAATTTTTGTTAAAACGCGTTATTTTTGAAGAATGTATATTCATTCTTTCTGTTTTTATTTAAAAAGCTCTTTTTTTGTTTTTTAGGATATTTAGTTTTTCTTTCTGTAACTAAAAGAATTAAACAAAGGAATTATGTTCCAACATTTCTTTATTAAACTTCGAAATGACACTTTTTTATTGCTGAAATAATAGAAATAAATTTTAACGTAGAAACAAGCATGTACAGTTGTACTTGGAAGTAAAGAGACCAGAATAGCTCAATGGTATTACTGTTGTTAATAACTCACTAAAATTTAATTTCACGTTATTAATACAAAGCAACACTTTAATTTTATGCAAAAAAACAAAAAAAATTTACCTTTGAATTTTGAAACATGACTGCTTATTAAAAGAACAGGTAATAAATAACGCATTATTAATTTTTTTACATACCATGGTACTTGTTCTAAGTCAGTATGCCTTGAAGTCATTCGAGAGTGACAATGAATTCTTAGGCTATGTAATCCTTTTTTAACACGAGAGCTTACCGTGTCGAATTCTGAAATGGAATTGGAATGTTGTTCGTATGAAATGTAAACATACTTTGAAAGATATTTTATTAATATTGTATGAATTTTTTTTAAGAATTCACACTAGGAATTTTTATGGCTGTACACAGTAACTTATCCATGATGTCATTTTATATGATTATGATATTAAGATATTGAATATATGTCGTGTGCCAATGTAGTAGTATTGTAAAAGAAACGATTTCTATCTTCAGTTCCAGATTCAAATTAATTATTTTTTAATGATTCATTAGAACATTTCAATGTTCTAACAACTACCCGGTATATTTTAAAATAGATATTTAATTAATGAAACATATATCTGTAGACAGTTGAAGTGTATTGATTATTGCTTCCTTCTTATCTTTTTTCTGAATTGGTTATTGTAATATTTAGTGTACATTTCTAATTTTAAAAATAATAAGTAGTAAGAATTTAATTAAAAATTATACTACCTATCAATATTCGTTAGTCATACCTGAAGGTGGTTTTTTATACAACAGTCAAACACTTTGGTAATTAAATTTTTGAAAACTTTAAACCTTAAATGAAATTACCTTAACTTTTTCCTTATTCAATCACAGATTGTGTTTCCATTCATTTTCCTCCAAACAACCTAAAACAAACAATAGACAGCTATCAAAACTTCGCTTTAGTCCCACATACCGAAACAATTTCACCTAAAACTCTGGCTTGACAGCAACAATTTACAGTCTCACTAACACTCTTCTAAAACGACACCGAATGAACTAAAAAACAACCCCCAAACAATTCCTTGTTTCGTAAACTCCCTCAAACGATACCTCAAAACAAAAGACAGATCCCTTTTAAACTTAGAAACACCCCCTTGCACACTAAACAATTACGCAACAGTTTTCGTTCGGGAGACAACTTCAAATGTCGTTAGAGGGTGTAGTATTGATGTTCTTTCTCGAAAACCATCTTCGGATATTCTTGTTTTATTTGAAATATTGTACTGTTGCTGGCTTTTCAGCATGCTATTTTCAATGAAGAAATATTTTGTTTTTGAAAGAATAGTTTGTTTAGTTTAGTTTGAATTATCGTCGCACAAGAGCTACACGAGGGGTATTGGCGACGTGCGTCGTATTTTAGAACCCTAGTCAAGTGACGAGACGACCCCTGATAGATTGAAAGAATAGAGATATAAAGTGTGTGTAATTTTACTTCCTCATTTTATAGTCATATTCTTAACTCGTATCAAATTTTTAAATGTATATATTTGGACTCGTTGTGGAGATAGGCAGACAAAATTGAACCATCAAGCTCTGCCAACTCTTCCAATCATATAGTTGATTTTTTTTTCATTTTATAATTTAATTAAACTTTAAAATTTAAAATATTGCTAAGTTACACAACCATCTACTACCGAAATAAATTTTCCGACTATTGCAAAACTAAGTATGAGTTTAAAAATTTAACATTAACCCTTTTAGTCCCAGTGATGCCATTTGGCATCATCATGTTTATGATCATAATTTGAAAACAAATAATAGGGCTGCTGACATCTATTGGGATTAATAAAAAAATATTTTCGAATATAGAAAAAGTTTGAAGAATCGAATGATGTGCTTTTTGATATCATAAATGGCTACAGACGATTAAAAAAAATCTAAAATGAGGATAACAATTTTTATTGGGACTGAAAGGGTTGAATGCCATTTGGTGAAAATAGCCATCGTGTAGCTCTAGTGCGACGATAATTCAAACCTAAACTAATCTAACCAGATGGAGAAATCATTTTGACGCGTTTTTCCAATGCGTGTTTCTTCTTTGGATTGAATTATCGGCGTTTCTTCAATTAATAAAAATGCACACATCTAGATTTTCATTAATTTATATTTATTTAATTTCATCAAAATTAGGATTTAAAAAACATTTTGGTGTAAATCTTTAATTGGAATAAAATATCGTTTTCGTTTAGGAAGCATACTTTTTTTATTTGGGTTCAGGAATATTCTACTTTACATGGATATATTTTTTGTCAAATTTAACACTAACAAAAATATATTACACTTTAAAAAAATGCTTTATTTTAAAAGATAATCTGCATAAAATACAAATTAATTTCAGAGGCCGGGAAGCAATCCATATATACTACTAACTGAAAAATCACAAGCGATTTATTTTTAAGTAATAATTAAACAAACGTACTTTTTTTGTGAAAAGCATATTTTCACAACCCTCATTCCATAAAAATTAAACGGCCAAAACAACCGGTGCCCAAAAACTAAATCATTCCATCCTGAGCATCTCTCTCCTCTGAACATCCCTCTAGGGGTGGAAACAAGGGGGAGAGAAGACGAGAAGGCATTGGATGCTTCCGAGGAAGGGGAGGGGGAAGACCCAGCCTTGCCTGACGATTTTTCGGCCCAAAAACTCCTATTCAGGCCGTCGTACCTCGAGGCAGAAGCTTCATCTTCTTTCTTTAAAGTTATCGTTCAGAGCTGCTCACAGTTTGTTTTGATTAACCGCTTAGGACCGGACTCATCCTTAGATGCGGAAGTGGTCGTTTCTCTAGGTCCCAGTGTTTGAGTTTTTGAGTGTGACTGTGTTTGGGTTTCATTTGTGGTCATTAGTTTGTGTGAAGATTTTAGTATTGATATTCAGAAAGTTGAAGATTTGGTATGAACTTCACATAAGATTGGTTGAAATTTCCATTGAGTGGATCGCGAAGATTGATTCCAATATTTATATACAAGAGAGATAAACTTCTACTTTGACACCAATTTATTGTTGCTGGTAAAATCTATTGAAAACTATTTTCATCATATTAATAATTATTTTAGAGAAAATTTAATTTTAGTAAATATAGAAGAGAAAAGAGAACCTAGAAGAAAGATAGGAAAAATCAGATATTATAATTGATTCAACAGCGAAGAATTGAAAAACTGAAATCAATTTAAGCCAAACTAAATCTAATTCCATTCTCAACAAACAAAGAAGTTATCACCACATCCAAACCGATAACTCTCATCCAAAATCCATCCCATCCGAAGACCGCAAAAAAAACCTGTTACTCCATCCCTCCACAAACAGCATCCTTCTTCTCACACTCTCCACAGAGAGCAGCACGACCGGACAGACAAATTCATGCTCGTCTAGCCCCATTTTCCCGCCACCACGTTGGCCGCCGAGGTTCAGACGATCCCCGGGGACCCCCCCAGGGACTCCTGGGATATGTTGATGGCCCAGCTCCAGCACCATGAGATGAAGGGGGGGAAGGAAGGGGAGGTGGCAGTCACCCCTTTCTCTCCTACCCAAGCCGTGGCTGCTAAGACAGGGAGGTCGCAGTTTTCTTTGCCCTATGATGCCGAGGTATGGGTTTTAATTTGGTTCGTTAATTTGTTATATTAGTTTTTTAATTTGGTTCCGAAATGTGGTGTACACTGTAAGAAATTGGGTGTACACCATAATAATGTGTTGCTGTTTTCGCTACCCTATGATGCTGAGGTATGGGTTTTAATTTGGTTCGTTTATTTGTTATATTAGTTTGTTTATTTGGTTCCGAAAAGGGGAAAACGCTTTAAAAATTTTGGTGTGCACCATAAAAATGTGTTGCTACCATGTTTATGGAGTTTTTTCAAATTTTTCTGTGTAGAGTTCGTGTAAGTTTTGGTTAAGTTTGGTTATAGTTTTGTTAGGTTTCTTTTAAATTTTGGTTATGAGATGCCTATGATGTTGAAAATATGGTTTTAACGTGTTCATTTGGTTAAGTTTGTATTAGAAATGTGTTGTAATTGTAAAAAATTAATGAACCTTTTCCCCGTAAACAGGTGGAAGTTGGCGAAATGTGCTGTCACCTTCCAGGTTTAAGGAAAAAGGTTTCTCTAATTTTTGTACAGTGTATTTTTTGGTTCAGTTTGGCTACCTGGTTTGTTATGTTTCTTTGGCTAAGTTTAGTTATTTGTTTTGTTAGTTTATATAAATTCTCAGTTTAAAAATTAAAAATTCGCAGTTTTCTGGATTACCACTCCGTAAACATGGTAGAAGCTGGAAAAATATGCTGCCACCATGTTTACGGAGTAACTTTCTGTAATTTTTTACAGTGCAGATTTCGTGTTTGGTAAAGTTTTATTATATGTTTGGTTGGTTTTTTTTTGTAAGGTTTGCTTATTTATGGTAAGTTGCTTTGAAGGTTTCCTAAAACCTTTTTCTAAGTTTGCTTGGTATATGTATTAGATAAATTATGGTCGGGATGTAATAAAACAAGTTGCATAGTTTGGCTCTTAATTGGTTTCGTGTAAATTATGGTTCAATTTAATGTCAATAAT
This sequence comes from Hylyphantes graminicola, assembly GCA_023701765.1. Classification (NCBI taxonomy): domain Eukaryota; kingdom Metazoa; phylum Arthropoda; class Arachnida; order Araneae; family Linyphiidae; genus Hylyphantes; species Hylyphantes graminicola. The sequence continues at coordinate 51,219,023 of CM043116.1, forward strand.
GTGACGGTTCCGAGTAAAATTTGTTCAAGTTTAATGTAATTGTTGCGTTGATTTGGTATAAATTATGGTTGTAATGGGGGTCGGAAGTTTAATTCTGCATAGAGTTAATCTAAAAGATTTGGATACTTTAAAAATATCATCGAAATGTTTTTTGGGGGAGGGGGTACTTGTAAATTTAACTTAATTTAAGTGTAAATGTGAATATCATGTGTAAATTTTAGTAGAATTTCCTTTGGGGTAGTACGTTACATTTAAAGTATGGTGCAGTTTAACTTAAATGTTGCGTAAATTTCGGTACATTTTAATGGAAGCTTTGAGCAAGTTTTGTGTTAATTTTGATTGCATTTTATTAGTGTTGTAAAGGGTTGGTTTGTAAAAATTGGGTATTATAAGTAAATAAAGTAAAGGTTTGATGTCGAATGCTCTGTTTTTTCACCTGTGAATTATTTGTGGGTAAAATATCATGAAATATATTGTTAAACAATTGTAGTTAAGCAATTTGTTTGTAATTATCACGTTAATTATCATTCGTGTAGTGTTTGAAAAAGTTTTTTATTTATTTTAAAGTTGTGCATATTTTATAGACTAATTAGATTTTTACAAAACAAACGTTTCCTTAGTAATATAAATTAATTTGTTGATAGAAAAAAAGATAGCATGCGAAAGATTTTTTCAAATTAATCTTCATATTAAAACTTTAATAACTACACTACTCTATTTTGACCTTTAAATGTGCAAGAAACAGGAGCTGTAAATTTATTTTTCGATTAATATGCTTACAAATATCAAACAAGCCATAGCTCAAAGTATTTACATGCATTTAAATCCTATACTAAAAATAAAAAAAACCCCTCAATCTTTCACAATATATTCATTTTGCATCGAAGTTTTTTTTTAAATTAAAATTAATGTAATTGTAAAATACAATTATAAAGTTAAGGATATAAATCGAAACTGTATATCCGTAATTATAATACTGTATCAAATAATTTTATAAAAATTTTAGGCATTAATGTATTAATTATAAGATTTTAATATTTTTAATGGAATGGACAAACGGACATCTTTGAAGACAGTTTATTGTTTTAGGAAGCATCTTTCAATTTATTAAGCATCATTATAATACGTAAGAAGCAATATCTGTACGATTTCGTAAACATTTATATATTTTTTTTATAAATTTAAATATGCACGACAATTTATTTTTTAATATCGACTACGAAATGTAGGATAAAATGGCTATTATTGAATTTAGCAATCATTAAAAAAATTATACGATTTATTTGACTTCAAAATATAATTTTCCAAGTTTTTTACTTTACTACTTTTCATAAAACAATAGCATTTCTAGTGGAATTAAATTTAAAAGACTTTACATCTTATTTAGTCGAAGCCATTATTTTAAAGTGTACAAAATCTTTTAAATAAACTGTAAACGTTGTTAATTGTTGAAAAGTTAATCCTTTTACTGCGGGGTTTAGATTTCTAACTACTGATTATTGGTTATTTTACTTTTGTAAGTCATATTTACATTACAAATTAAAGTACATTGCAATCAAATGCATTATATTCCCAAACTTAACAAATGATATTTCATTTGATCATCAAACATAAAATTACTAGAAAGTTAAGAAATGTGAATTTTGAAAACCGTTTTCTAAAATAGTTCGAACTATAGAAGAGAATAATTACAACAGTATTTATAATTGTTGTTGGTGTTAAAAACTACTTCATAAATTCTATTAAAATAATTTTTGTTATTTAATACAATTTTCTAAAATTATTACTGACATAAAATTGACAATTCAAATTCAATTCAAATTTTATTTATTCACGTCCATTATTTTAAAAGACCAAGTATTTCAAAATAATACAGAACTTATAATCATTGACAGTTTATTTAACGTTGAGAGTTTCTACAATCTAGTTATTCCAGATACAAAACAAGGCCAGAAAGCTTTACTACTTAAAATTTAATAGTGTCAATAAGGAAAAATGTATCAGTTTTTTCCGTTAATTAAAATGTTACTTAGATAAACATTTTAGAATACATTGATATACAAGTTGAAGTATAAAACACTTTAGGAAATGCATACTTTGGTTTAGGCTAAAGAAAAAGTAGTAAAGTAAAATAAACGAAATTAATTAATTACAAATTTTATAAAGTTCAATGCGACATACAGGAAAAATATTAATAAAAAAATAATTACGAATATAAATTATTGTCTTTAACATTTATTTTACGCATTGTAAGAGTAACTATTATAACGTATTATTGAACCGCTTGAGAACAAAATAAAACTAATACGTTTTTATAATTAAAGGCAACTTTTTATAAATTTTAAAGTTATAGAAAGCGATAATAATATCAAATTTTTTATTGCATGAAATTAAGTATAAACTAGTTCTTATAGAATGCTATTGTTAAGACATTTTATTAACGATCTTTCAAAGCTAAAGTCAACGTAAAAGTCGCTTTGACAAATAGTAAAAGGCATATTTCTGAAAATAAATAATATTTAACATGTTATGCTTACTTGTAATGTTTAAACTTCCTGTATTCAAAAGAACACAGGTAATCCTGTTCTTACTTGCGATAAAATTAACAACATTCATATTTATATGAAAAAGAGTTAACGTCTATTTGAATATTACCATAAACATTAAATATTAAAACTAAGTATTATATTTAAAATACTCTGACATTTCTCATGCTTGTGTCAATGATAGTTTGGATTATTTTGAAATTACATTTATAATATCGCAGTTTAAAATATTGAAGCGATCGTTTCCTAAACAAAAATAAGGAATTTCAAAATAAATGTATAGAAAACAGAATTTTAAGAAAGTATAAAAGTACATATGGTTTAGAAGTTGTAAAGTCTTAACCCAAAAGCCTTTTTTTATATCATACTGTTAAATATATGTATTTGAAAAGTAATAATCTATTGAATATCAAAACATTGACTATTTTTCGTAACAAGTTAATAGGTATGACTCGATGTTCTTGAATAATCTAACTTCTGATTCAGAAACTGAACTTATAAATGCAAGTGAAAAATACAATTTACTTGTTTTAAGGAAGTTCATAGCATGAATAAATATTGAAATAAAATCTTTTTTGAAGTGAAAATGAAATGTAATACCTATCAATTGGAGTTGATAATTATTTTAAGAAAAATATTGGTATATTTCAGTATACAGCAATATTTAAGAACGAACTTATGAAATATTTTTTTCTAGTTCTTCTTTGAAAAAAAGTATATTCGATTGAAATTAAAGCGAATTCAATTTATGTATTACCATGATGATAAGGATATGAGCAATATTTCGAAAAAAAAAAAAAAAATCTTAATCACTTACACTAGTTAGATTTAAATGACTCTTATAAGCAATACTTTTTAAATTAAAAATCCATAATAGTTAAGTAATGGTGAAATGTCTCCTACAGTTCATAGTTATTTTGATATTAAAGCTAATTAAGAAGTGAATAACATATTACAATTTTTCGTTAATTCAATATATTTTTTTTTCTTAAATGATGAAATCTATAATAATAAAAATGAAGTTTTGTATGTGTGTGTGTATGTCTCTTCGAAACTCACAAACTAGACATTTGTTTGACTCGTAACTTGGCACAAATGCGTAGTTCATACTTGAGTTACAAAATAAGAACTTTCAGAGCTCAAAATGTTCTATTTTTAGAGAAAATTCGAATTTTCAGGAAAACTACACCACTTTGGCTCAAATCCGATCATTTTTTTACCTTCCTGATGCCATCCTGCTGAAACAATTAAATAAAACTTTCAACGAAAATAAATAAAATTGAAAATGTTTATTTTATTGTGTTGCCATAACTTTCAGAAACTAAATTCATTATTTGAAAATAATTGATATGTTTCAAGTGACGTATTTCCGACAAGTCGTCATTCTTGGATTTATTATGGTTTCAGTTGATGATTTCTTCAATTATGGTTCTGTTGACTACAAATATGCATATTCAGGCAATAAATGTGTAGTTAACCTATAAGTTCTAGAGCTGCACATTAGATCTTTATTTTTTCGCCAAATACGTTGCCAATCTCGCCAATTCATTAATTAAAACTCGCCAAATGAGCAAAATGTTTGTTAAGCTATTACTGAACTATGATGGTTAATAAAGGCCATCGCACTAGAACTGCATATAACGATATCATGTCTTTATTGTTTCACCAAATATGTTGCCAATCTCGCCAAATTATTTATTAAAACTCGCCAAATGGGCAAAAAGTTTTTAAAAATAATTTATAAGCTGGTTGGTTGTGATAAAGTCGTTGTGTTAGAGCTGTATAATGGGTGTGTTTGTAGCTATATCTATTTTCTCGCCAAATTATTTCCCAAAACGAGCCAAAAGAGTTAAAAGATTTTATGTATTTATGAGGGAATTGTGATGACATTTATGAGTGCATTTTACAGCGTATTTTTGATTTTAGAATTTTAGGGCAATGAATTGAGATTTTTTACTTGATAACGAGTGGGAAGAGAATAACTTAAGTTTATGATTTTATAACAGGTTATATGGTACACATACTTGGATCGATTTGATATTTATTTAATCCGAGCGAAGTACGGGTATAAATTTGCTAGTCTTTTAATGAAACTGTCAGATATTTTGTGAATAGATCGTATTTCATGTTCAGTTTTTTTCAATAGCCCGTTTTAACTTTTTTAAGTGATCTTTTAGCTGACAATATTTAAATTTTTTTAAATCAGATAATAAAAAAATATGCGTTCTTAATTTTCTTTCGAACGTTCGAAATAACGAACGTTCATTTTTTTTATTAATTAAAATTTCCGAAAAGCAAATATGTTTGATTGATACTCTTTTCAAATTCAAATATAGTAAATTATCCTAATTTAGAACACTCGTGTCAATTTAATTTAATTGTAAATGTAATTTTCTATGTTTTTTTACACTAAGTAACATTCAATCCACTAACGTGAATGCCATTAACACGTTCATTTCCAAATGAAAACATTAACGTATAGTTTTTAAAATTCGTGTATTTTAATTTGCCTTAAGTATTTTTTTTTAGGAATGTGGTCTTCATTTGTCTTATATTCAGTTCATTCATATAAACTTAAGGAGAAAGCTTATTTTCGAGTGAGAAATTTTCTTGCCAATAGTCGTGAATTGGCTAATTTATTTTTACAAATCACCCTAATTTTCTATATGTATGGGCACACTTCTTTAATAACCAGGAAAACCAAGCAAAGATTAATTTTTTTCAAGTTAGTTTCTTTTCATCTACCATTTCCAGAGTTACCGACATACCTAACTGAACAAAACATCCCAAATTTTAAGCATACCTACGGAAATAGTCAATCATTAGAAGAAAAAAATTATCAGAAAAAGAAGATTTCGCATCCGGCGTCGTAAAACTGTTGTAACGGGTATCACAAAACATTAAACGGCCCAAGCACATGCAACTGTCCTTAAAAAACGTGCGTGCAGTTTTAATTTTGGCTCTCTTTGTTTGTTTCATACCTCTTTTTGCCCCTGGGCGACAGTAGCTTCCTTTGGGCTCCTCCAATCAAAATAGAAACTGATCAAACTGAAAAGTTTTCTGCTCCAGTTAAGGGACGCCAGGAATGGCGGCTAATCGCGATTTTGGCACTTTTTGAGTTTTTTTTATAGCGGTTGACTATTTTTAATTCTAAAGTAATTTTTATATTAGTTTTTCATATATTTGTCTGAGTTATTGATAATTGACAGTGAAAAACAATCATTGTTTGCATTTTATTTTTATTTGTAGTCAGCCACTAAACGTACTACACTTATATGGTTCTATTATTCTTAGTTGAAATGTATATTAAACAGGATACAAAAAATATAGATAGCATAAGACATATTGATTTGATACGGAAATAATTAAAGCATTTTACATGGATTATTTTAAAATTATAAATTTTTATAATTCTAAAGAAATTTAAAGAGAAATCTTAGTAAATTAAATCCCATAAAATCTTAATAAATTTAATATTATAAATTCTTAACAAATTTAATTTAATGATATATCAATAAATTCAATCTATTGAAATCTTAATAAATTTAATATTATAAAATCTTAATAAATTTAATCTTATGAAATCTTATTAAATTTAATCTTATAAAATCTTAATAAATTAAACCTTATAAATAAATTTAATCTTAGACAATCTTAATAAATTAAACTATATGTATAAATTTAATCTTATAAAATCCTAAATTCCATTACAAACAAATTCAAACTTTTGAATCAATACAAAAGTCTGAATTGATATTAAGTGATACTCCACATTTGGCGACTTTTTTATGTTTCTTTGTTAACAAGATCTTTATTCTTATCATTAGACCATGTGTTTGATAGCACATCTTGAGGCGTGGATTCATCAAGTGTTATATTCCATAGCTATGTTTAAAGGGTGCAGTTTGTTTGTTTTAAAAGCAGATCATCAGATGGATATGGTGCGTTTTCAGGATAGCAATCAGTGAGAAAAATAATTATCAACATGTTTTTGCCTCGTAACTGACCAATAACAAATGGATATCCTTTGTCAGTGTTAGGATCTGGGTTGTAGCGCTTACGTAGTTATGATGATTGTAAGGTTCAGTTGTTTGCGTTTGATGAAATCTATATGATAACATTCAGAAAATAATTAATAACACAATGATATAGCGGATCATTAAACTATTTATCTTACGTTGTCGTTGTTGTGTTATGATAATTGTCGGTGTTGTTGTTTGTGTTTTATCTAATACTATTACTGTGAAACTCAATTTATATCTGTCTGTAATTATAACTGCTGTAGTTGATAATGCCTGTGGACACGAATAAATAAAAAGGCGTTTTGCTGATTCAGATGATTTAGTATTGTATATTTGATAAGATGTGAAATAAGTTTAGATAAAAAGCTAGTATATTCATTTATTACTATTGAGGTTGATGTATTTAATAATAAAACCCTGTAATTAATTTCAGTTCTCTGTGAAAAAATAGTAGCAATAAAAATAGCAATAAATTAAATTTTCTTGTAAGTTTAATAAACATTAAGATTAAATGCCTAACAAGAGTTTTGTACAAGGAAAAATAAGTACTTAATAAAGAAGAACTTTACAAGTAATTTATCAGTTTTTAGTTCTGATGGTAAAAATTTTGATAATTAAAAATTATCTTGTTTACATTTTTTGAAAATTGTCGTAATAAGTAATTTTGTTATCAAGAAAGAAATGCAACTTTGAGAGTTAAGACAGTTGTTGAACATATATTTGTGCCATACCACTTCTCCAGTAGGAAAAGAGAATTTTAGAGCGAATGAAACGTAATCTTCATAATATGGGAAGAGTTTCCCAAATCACTTCGCACAAATTATTTTGAATCTAAATGGTTCAAAAATCAAATCTATTCTTTGAAAAATTCACTATGATTTCATAACATCACTATATCTATCATTTTCTCTGTGACAATAAAAATTCTTTCAGTGCCTGTCTTACATGACAAATGTTTATAAGCGGGTCTCGGATCGAGCACACAAGCCAGAATATGTATGTACCTACCCTCTAACTATCATACAAGAAAGGTTCTTAAGTAAAAATTAAATTTTAATAAACTTCTTTCGCGCGTTATCATCTACTCTTGACTTCGACCATGGGGACAAAACAACGACAGATGAAGGGAGATGGAGTAATAAGAATTAGGAAAACGGGAAAAGATTCATGATAATCATGTCCCTTCTGTACTCCTATATATCGGCTTCCGTGTATGTAAGGGTTTGGATAGTAAAAACAATCCTAAACTACACTGCTCACAACAATTAGGGGAACGCACGGTATAACTCTTTCACCCCAAATGATTCCATTTCGTAACAACAGCTTCCGATTTTTTTCTCACTAAGTTGAATTCGCACTTATTTTTCTTTAAATGGAAGAATAATGTCTTTTGGAGAATTAAATAATGTTTGTTTTAATTAAATGAAAATATAAAAAACATGTAACATAAAATTCCCTCCCAAAATATTTTAGGAAATAAATTGACCCTAAATTCTTCACTCTTGCATTCTTAGATGTTTAAAAATTGATTTTAACTACTTTTTACAAATAATGTTTTGGGAAAAAATATTTTTATAATTTATTCAAAATTTATGATTCCAATATTTCCCCCTTAAATTTTTTTAAAAATTTTAATTTTTTTCCTGTATTTTTACCATTTCATTCTGGATGCATAATGAATCTATTTCTCAAATCTTAGATTGTTATAATAAAGAATAAGAAGTTGAAATTGAAAGGGAAAACGAAAGTCCTACAAGTGCTCCCCTAATTGGGGTTTTGAGCAGTGTAGTTGGGTCTGGTTCACGACACATCTAGTTTAGGATTCAAATAAGGGGTTATTATAAATGTTTAAAAAATGAAACTGTGTGTTTTAGGTGAGAGTTGAAAGAACTAATCACATAAAACATGAATTGTTTTATAAGTCCCCTGCTAGAAAATATTGAAATATTAAGTAACAACAAGAAAATCAATTGATTCTATACTCGATGTGATTTCATTACCTTTCACCAACGTTGCCATTGGCAAAAAATTTTTATGTTCTGAAAGGTCTATGTTACTAGTTTAGACAATTAAAACTAGTGTGTATTCACGCTCCTTTCGATCAGGATTCAAATAAGTGGTTTTTCTAAATGGTTAAAAAATAAAATTGATTCTTAAACGAGCCCACTTTAATTCTAGTACCTTGTACCACGCTATCTTTTTTATGGCTTCTTTTCTTCTTAACCCTTTCAGTCCCCAAAACTTAGTGTTTTAAATATGTGGAACTGAAATGAACTTTTCAAAAGATATTAATGAAAAATATTGTCTAACAGAACGAAGTGTGAAGAATCGATGATGTGTGTTCGTATGTCCTAGCGTTACATAAACATTTGGAAAAAAATATTGAAAGTGATGATTCCAAATGGCATCACTCACTCTAAAAAATGAATGCTCAAAAACGACGAAATTTTCCTTAATTTTTACGATTCCTTTACTGACAAATGTTCCGAGTTTTCCTTTCCTCAAAGTGAGGAAATTCGAAGGTTAAATGTACTAAGAATGAAAATGAATGTGTTCGAATTTGGGCAATTGAAACGTGTGTGTGTTCACGCACCTCTCGTTTAGGATTCAAACAAGGGTAGTGTTTTAGTGCAAGGACTCCTCACTATAAAACAGGAAGAGTTTCACGAGCCACTTCCCGCGATGAATCTGGTAATTTCTCCAAAGAAAAATGTCTGTGTCGTCGAGCGTGCCAACTCAGTTCGTTGTACCACACAAAAGAGGCTCCAAAAGAAGATAAATAGACGACATTAGGGATCTTGGAAATTTTTCTCAGCAGATATTTGCTGATGCCGAAACGGATGGCAAGTCGTGGTAATTGGCCATTGCCTTTTGGGAGAATCTTCTCGCTTTTGAACTTAACCGAAGAAAACTCCCACTTCTTCTGTACAATGAATGGAGTAAATATGGAGTCTTCTTATAGGTTTCCGGACTGCGTTCGTATTTGCCATTCTGTGGCGCACGGTGTGTTTACACAAATTGTAAGGTTTGGGGTTTTATTGCCCCTGTAATTTTAGCACGGATTGGTATTATTTGTAGTGGAGTTATGAGGGATATCATGCGTAGAATGCGTGCTCTTGTTTTGGTTAAGGAGTGCAATGGCTTTTGGCGTTACATAATATTAAAAAAAAGGTTCTGGGTATAAATCTGAAACAGTAACTGTAGGCACAGTGAATTCTAATGACAAAATCTATGGATATTTAAAAATAAAAAAGGCTGCATGTAGCCGTTATGGGTCATCTATAATTTTGCTTATATACATAAATTGGTGTATGCAATTGATTTTGCATTATGTAAATATTATTTTTAGAATTACTTTGCTCGAAAAATGATTGATATTTTTTGCATTCATTGATTTTTTCATTAGAATTCTTTTTATCCATAACGCGTTAATAATAAACCTAAATACGTATATTATAAACTATATATTTAGTTTAAGAAAAATAAAACTTTACATGGGACGTAAGTGATAATAGTCCATAGTAACCACTCTTTTCCCATAACGATTTCGTACCGGTCGTTATTGACAGTCACATTCACATTGTTTCACAGAAACCTTATGCACATTACGTATATATTTTGATTTTTCCAATGAAACTTGTGGATTGGAAAGGAAACTACGCTTACAATGCTTACAAACCCAAGCGAAGAAAGTGTTGTATTGTTCATTAGCGATGGTTAGCAAGAAAATTTGCCATGTGAAAATTACCTTTCTGCTTAAGTTTATCTAAGTAAAAATATAAGAACATTGGCCCGAATAATTTGTATACGACAAAATAAGTCACTAGAAAATGAAATGAAAAAAAGAAATGTAAGCACCTTACACTCCTAAAATAAAAGAGTGAAATACACTCCTGTAGAAAAGTGCATTTTTGACACGGAAAAGGAGTGAATATTAACTCAGATTGAGTTAAAATCACTCGTTTGGAGTGATCTTGTTGAAGGTTTAACACACAAAGAATCCACTCCATTCGGGGAAGTGTATTTTCGAGACTGGAGGAGTGAAAATTAACTCAGACTGAGTAAAAATAGCTCCGTTTGTTTTAAGAGTGTACAATTTAAAAAAGCAACCAACCTTGCAGTTAAAAGTTAATATTTTAATACAGAAATGGAGGTGTTAATCGTGTTCACACGGTCTTCGTTAATGAGCTAACACGCCACACCAGCATGAAATTACCATTACGATGCTTAGGACACCCATTCTTAGAACCTGTTGAATTAACATGGTACTGTTTGAAACAGTGACCTTGAATCCTCTACTCCAAAACTAACGGACTACATTTCTGTTGCAGGAGCGTCGCGACCTGGTGAGCGGCCATGCGGCGAGCCTGGGGCCGATCACGAGCATCGGGTCCGTGGGGTCCACGGCCACCTTCTCGTCGACCCCACGACTCACCCACACGCCCACCTCCGCGGATTTCCAGCCACCCTACTTCCCGCCACCCTACAACCACCTGCCACAGCAACAGGTAAGATATCACACAGCTAAAAATTACCGTCAATTTAACGTTTTTATACTGGCTAGGTATACTGGTTAGGTTAGGTTGTACGATTTTTCGGCTATCAATCCTGCATGTGGACCTTACACATCCCTCGTAATTTAGAACCTTTCTCAAGTGATTAAAGCAATTAAATTTTAAAAAAATGACCATAAAAAACAGACTTTTTTGGTTAAAAATACAGCAAATTCCAGTTGAAATACAGGTTTGTCCCTAGAAATACTCGTACTTTTTTTAAAATTTGACATAAGGTATTTGCATTCCTTAATTGGTTATAAGGTTTTTTATTGAAATTGAATTTATATTATCCCTTTCACTAACAGAAAGCGTAGCGTACGACCTTTTAATTCATACATCAATGTAGAAGACCTACACTGCGCAAGTCTTCCACTCTCCAGTAAACAGCTTTACAAGCCTATGATCTACTGGCTCTATGATCTACATGCTACTCGAGAAATTAAACCTGTCAGTGAAATTGTTAAAATGGAATACAAAAATGAACTCTTATTAAAGCTGATTGTACATTAAAAGTGAATTTTTATTAAAAGTGAATTCATATTAAACGTGAATTTATATTAAAAGTGAATTTATATAAAAAGTGAATTTATAATAAAAGTGAATTTTTATGAAAAGTGAATTTATATGAAAAGTCAATTTACATTAAAAATGAATTTATATTGAAAGTGAACTTATATTAAAAGTGAATTTTTATATTAAAAGTGAATTTTAATTAAAAGTCAATTTATATTAAATTTATATTAAAAGTGAATTTAGATAAAAAGTGAATTTATATTAAAAGTGAATTTGAATTAGATGTCAATTTATATCAAAATTGAATTTGAATTAAAAGTCAATTTAAATTAAAAATGAATTTATATTGAAAGTGAATTATATTAAAAGTGAATTTTTATATTAAAAGTGAATTTATATTAAAAGTGAATTTATATTAAAAGTGAATTTAAATATTATATATTAAAATTGAACTCCTTTCATTAAAATATTCATCTAACCAATCCTTCCCCCACAGCTGGACTTCCACGACCCCTACTCCCACCTCAACTCCCTCGCCGCCCAGCACCCCCAACACCACCAGTACCACCAACTCCACCCACCTCCCCCCGTACCCCCCGGACAACGTACCGCCGGACACGGAGTACGGCGACCGGACGACGAACCCCTCCACCCCGGCATGCACCTGTCCGGAGGGGGGTACGGCGACAGGGGGAGGGGAGACGGGGGGTACGGCTCGGTACGACGGCCCGATGTCCTGGTGCATGGCGGGCATCATGGCCTGAGCGAACAGGATCTGCTGAGTCTGCATAATGCCACGCTGCCTATTGATGACGGACAGGTGAGTGTTTTTTTGTGTTTGTGTTATTGGTGTTGTAGGTTTGTGTTAAAAGATGGGACAGTTGTTTTAGTGGGGTGGTTCTGGTGAATATAATGACAAGTTAAATTATATCGTTTTATCTGCTGTTATTATGTGCTGATAAGTGTGCAGTTTAAGAAACAAAAATTAAAAATTGAAGATGTTTTAATCATAGATAGTTGTAAGCATAAAAAGCCCTCACTCAACAATTTCTGGTTTGAGATTTTCCGTTTAAGAATTTGAAGATACCCAGAACTTTTGAAACGTTCTGCAATCATCTCCAAGTTTGATTTTTGGATTTTCTGGTAGTGAAGAAAAATCGAAGTACATTGACAAACTCCCTCTTATGGGGTCATCAATACCCGAACTCTTGTACGCGAGAGTAAATATTACGATTTTAATAATAAATTTAAGATTTTAGAAACTTTTATTAAATTTAATTAAAAATTCCTTAAATATACCAGGAAATAAATGTAATATAGTTATATAATTTCAGAGAACATCCACAACTTCGCGTATGTTACATGAAGAAAAATATTGTTGATTCTTGGTGCAAATTGTTTTAATGTGCATAAAATTTATACACAAATTTTACTGGAAATTTTACTTAATAGTAAAACAAAATGTCGAATTTGTGGTTCGGATTGTGGTTGGTGGACAGGCAGACGATTGTTATACTTTCCACAATAAACGTTATAAAACATAATATATAATCTTAAACAATTATTTTAATGACAACGACGATTCCGTGTTTCTCTCCAATTTCTCCATAAGTGAATGACCACCACGAACCCTGGCAACAACATCAAAAAATTGGCACATTTTCTGTTGTTCGCTGAAGTGTGCGTTTTCGATCCAAACCTCTCCACACCATGCGATATTTTTATGGGTGGTAGGGAAACTGAAAAAACTACCGACGGACGGACAGAAGTAAAAGGGGAGAAAATTGAAGACTAAAGCGTGACGCTCAGAACTAAATCACAAATAATAGTTTTGCGCAGAAGGATTCGCTTCACCGGTCAAGCCCGACCTTGGCGAGGGAGGCCGACAGTGGGCCCATTGTTGTGAAAATAAACAATAAAAATGCGGAGTGCGGAGCTTAAAAAAATAAATCTTGGAGGCGCGAAGACGTTTAGAGGGGGCATTAGAGTGACATGATAGTCCAGTGTGTCGTTTTATTGTAACATTGTGCTAGAGATGATATTTCTTTTTTCGTATTTTGGAAAGGGATTAGGTTTTTTATTGGGAATAGTTGTTTTCGGTTTTAAACCTCTGAGGGATACAGCGTATGTACTCGTCACCGGTTTGATAGGTTTTCCAGCAACACACATAAAATTTCTAAATTTTATAATTTTACTAAAGTTTAAAATTTAAAATAAGGATGAGTCATATGTAATCCTTTGCTACAGACATAAAATTAAAAAAAAATTCAGTAAATCTCCTATATTGAAAACAAATGTACACCTTAGTCAATTTTTTTATCCGTAAAGATGAGGGAAGAAATGTGCAGTAAATTTACATGTTTATTTAGATTTTTTAACTATTTGAACTCAAAGTTGTTTTTTGTTATTTAAAACACCGCAAATGCCTGTAATTTCTTACTATATTTTGCTTTAAATTATTTTTAGGCCTTAAAATATGATTATTTTCTCTTTAGGAATTGGGATTAAAAATAAGAAAGAATTGCAATTATATTATTAAGAAAGCGCGAGTCATACCCTGCAGTATTTAATAGTTCTCTGCCAAAAAGAGTCATACAAACTAAATTAAATAAACTACCAGTATTAGAACAAACATCAGATTCAATAAACATGCAGTAAATTTTCAATGCAAAATAAAGTATTTAAATTAAAAAGAAAATTCTGTTATACTTTATATGATTTAATGAAAGAACATGTAAAAAGCAACGGGTTCTTATTTCTCAGCCCTCTTTTTTTTTATGGATTGAAAGATAGATGACTCGGCGACTTCTTTCTGGGTGGCAAACGTTTTATCAAAGTTGTTCCACGTCAGGATGTTCTATTTCGCTTTTTAATCAAGTTGCAAAGTGGGGAAAGAGATTTTAATTTACTTTCACTATTGTTGCCAGATGTAGAAGCATCGAAGCGTGGTACACCTCCACTTTTTTATGAATATACTCTTAATATATCTGATGAAGACATTAGTAAAGGCATAATTTTCCCTTTATGTTTTCATAATATTTTGATGAAAGATTTTCTAGATTTAGAATTGGAAAGAGTCTATTTGGCATCAGACGATGAATGTTTTGCAACTTTTTATAAAAATGTTTTAAAGTACGCATTGCGTTGTAAAGTACAATTGTACTATAGTTATATTTTTTTGTGATTTTTTTTTAAAATTACAATGTTGTCAAGAGACATGCAAATATGTATGCTTATGTTACATAGGTTTCAGATTCCGATATTCCCAGTTTGGTCTGTAATTCAAATACATCTTTGCCAACTAATACTAAAGGGTATTAAAGGAAGCTTAAAATATTGAAAAGCTAATAGGTAAACTGACAAAAGTTTAACTAAAAGGTAAACTGACAAAAATTTTACTAAAATGTAAACTGACAAAAGTTTAACTAAAAGTAAAATGACAAAAGCTTAACTAAAAGGTAAACTGACAAAAGCTTAACTAAAAGGTCAACTGACAGCTTACAATGCGTTTCATAATTGATTAACAAAAATCTCACCGACAAACTAGTTTTTTTTGCTGCTTCAGCTAGCCCTTGTTCCTTGATTAGCCCTGATACTGTGAGCTAATTCAGTTAAAAAAAAAAACCTTTGCACCCTAATTAACCCCACGAAGCGATGCGTTCAAAAAGATTCCAAATTTTGCCATCCATCCTTCTGTTTAACAGCTATTTTCACAATGCTCCAAGACATTTCTTAATTCGTTTTCTTTTTAAAGACGCCTCAACCGTTATATGTTGTTATCCGGCTTTAAAACTAATTGAATAAGCCTGCTTAGTGAGAAAATGGATAGCTTCCCGAAGCAAGTCAAAACCTCAACCGGAGTGTGAGTTACCCATCCCATGTAACGAGATAGGAGATTGAGACGCTTCGCAATGGTCGCTTGGCCTCCTGATGAGGATTGGGCCTCACTTTGGTGACACTTGCTGGCGAAATTTATTCATTTATTTATGGAATCTGTGTAGCGTGGGAATCTAATCCTTGTTACATAATTATGTTTCAACTGTAAGTGGTGGGAAGTTGGGCTAAAACACTTGGATAAAGTGATGTATTTATCAGTAGTGATTAATTGTAGTTATTGAAGCATGGACTCAATACAAGGCCGCTACATTCCTTTTGTATTAAGTAATCATGTTTTATATCAATTTTAAGTTAACTGGGTTCATCAAAATTTTTTACTTCGATTTCAACAAAGACTGTTATTGAGTTTAATTAATTTATTTGTCATATACCAGTCATTGATTACTATTTCTCTCCAATATTTTTCTGATAAATTAAAGGAAATGCAAGAAGTATAGAAGAGTTTTTAATGTTCTGGACATGGACTCAATACAAGGCCGCTACATTCCTTTTGTATTATATTATTGTGCTTTATATCAAGTTTAAGTTAACTGTTCATCTAGAAATTTATTTCTATTTTAATAAAGACTGAGAGTGAGTTAATTTAATTTATTTGTCATATGCCAGTCATTGATTACTATGGCACTCCAATGTTTTTCTGATAAATTAAAGGAATTGCAAGAAGTATACAACAGTTTTTAATATTATTAATTTCAATTTAAAATTTTGTCATTAGTCAAATCCAAACTTTCGTAGTTAAGTAGTAAAAGTAATTTTTATTTTAAACTTAATTAGAATCTGATTCACTACAAATCAAAACTTTGCAGTGAAAAAAACTAACCACCAGTAGCCACAAAGATATAACCGATCTCAAAATTGGCTACAGAACATACAATTTAATTGCAGCGAAACACGAAATCGTCGAGATAAGCTGCGTTTCTATGTTCCTAATTTTTATAATTGTGCTTCTTATATTTTCATATTGAAGCATTATCTATTCCTCCGTGTCTAGCAATGATAGAGAGCAATAATTTTAGGAGAAGCATCGCATAAGATATAATTCCTTAACTGGTAAGGATGTATTGAGATAATATTGTAGATAACATAACTTCATTGGACTACATTCAAGTGAGTTTTGAGTGCTCAGTTTCTCATAATTTTAGATCGTTGCATAAATCGTGCATATGAAATTAACTTGTCTGATTGGAGTGCATATTAAATATTACTTAACTCTAGCATGCAAAAGAAAGATAAAATAAATCGATGTTGCGATTGTTAAATTTTTACAAGTTGATTATTTTAATGTGTTACTTTTAAAAGTTCGAACTAATATCGTTTATTTAATAAAACAATTTAAAGCTTATTTGACAGTATCTACCTCTCAATCAGTTATCAAACTAAGAATTATAATATTTTAAGAATTGCTAAAGGAACACTTAAACATGCTAGAAAAATAATAATTTGTAAAATAAAGCAAATATTTTAAACGAATATACTTTTAAAGAATATTCGTTTATGTATTCATAAATAAATATATTATTTTATGTATTCATAAATTAAAACAAATTTACACTAATTTAAATTGATCAAATAGATTTTAAAATCAAATATTTCACGTATATGCTAATGAAACTTTGTATTTAAATAAAACTTATGGTAAAACAAGCTTTATTTTTTATGGAATATATAAAATTCAAGTTTACTAGTAAAGTAACCTCAACCCATTCCATAATTGAATAATCCTCGAACAATATTAGCTAATAGAGCAATTTAAGTATTTACTTTTCATTCATTCATTGATACTGATAATAATCCATCATTGTTGGATCTAGACGATTCATCTATCGTATCGTAATCCGATAATCAAGAAGGAATTAGAGAGCTAATTCTTTTCTTAAGAATATAACAACAAACATTCACAGGCAAAATAGAAAAAAAAAAGAAAAAGTTCAGACCAACGACCTTAGTGATTTTAGACCCGGTGTCTGATAGTAATAAGAAACGGTTGCATGGGTTCAACATAATGGAAGAATTGGCGACATCGGCTCCTATTTTTGGCGTATTATATTAACTATAATGCTAAACGACAATTTCTCGTTTTTCGAATGGTCTTATCTGTAATATAATTTTATTTTAGATTGAAATTAAAATCACATAAAGTTATTATTACATTTAAAAATCGAAACGATACAATGAGTGTTTATGTCTGATCTAAAAAAACACGCCAAATCGTTTAATCAAAGAAAAACTTGTATAGCTAGATCATCGTTTGGCGACAAATATACGCTATCATGACGATTTTTACATCTTGAACTTTCTTACAGGTTAATTTTATTTTGAATGCATTTCAATAAGTTACAATTAAAATAATAACAATAAGTTACCTAAAGTCATTGTCACAAATATGAATAAATCGAAAAATTTCCATAAATATTGGTGTCTGATTTTACAAGCATGCCAAATTGCTGCGCCAAACATGTGACTTGGGTAGTTAGCTCATGTTTGTCAATGTTCAGTCTATCTTGTCTTCGGTTCCGACCCGTTGAACCGGGAAATGCTCAGCTAATAGTCTCCGCTTTGGAAGCATTTTGCTATAAGAGCCAGTGATGCGATGCTCCTTTTATTGTAGTTGGAACTGTCAATGCAATGTGAAGATAATAAAAGTGTACATTTGAATTACACTCATTTGGTGTGATTGATTCAAAGGGATTATATCTATTTGTATATAGGTGTTAATTAGGGTATTCTGCTTATGCATTGAGGCATATTGGGATAAATAAGGTGTTTGTTTTGAAAAAAAAATTGTTTTTATTTTCAATTGAAGTTCATAACATTGATCAAGCATTTGATTTGAGATTTTTCAATCAGTTTTAATTTAAAATAATGGTTAGTTCTTGCGTGCATTTTTTTGGGATTCACCTAACAATCTATATAAATATTTGTACACCCCCAACACTTATTGATGCTCTATTAAGACTCTTATTAAGTCATGGTATATTGTCGGTTTGGATCAATTCAACAGGACAGGTTACAGAAGTAATTTGTTTTTTTATTACAAATTAAATGTTTTAAAGCTCTTCATGTGAGGTAAGAATTATGCAGTTGAAAGCAATCAACCTACCTATACTTACATAAATAACTATACCTATTTAAAGAACCTTTTTTTTTAATTATCTATTAAAAAAAATAGAAAATGACAAAATCAAAAATGTAATTATGTTTAAATTTTTAAATTTTTTTTTGTTTCAGATACAAAATTTAAACTTTAAAAACCACATCAGTTTATTCTACATAAAATCGATACAATCGCTTTTAAATAAACTTAACGTGGGAAAATCCCATCTACCAAGTTAACTGGAAGATATCCTCAGCTCCCTTCATGCGGCGAACAGACCAAAAAGATATACTACAAAAAACAACAAAAAATCACGTCCGTCCCTCTTTAAAAACCAAAGAATAAAAAAGATCTAACAAAAACACTGACCCAACACAATGGGCTAACTACCCGCTACGATAACAGGCCCCACTTGGCTACTTAATTTCGCTTTACGCTAATGTTCCCGTTTTGTGCTGATGTCACAATTTTTACGCGAGCACGCTCCGGTTCTTTATGGAATGATAAAAAAAATGTGTTCCATGGTTCCAGAATGGAACGAATTGAGAGCACCCACTCGAATGATATGCCCCCCTTCTCTTTTTTGCCCCCTCTATGAAGCACGAGCTTGCTTTACCCCTCCACACGGTATTTTATGCTTACCCCTCGCCATTCATGCTGTTGCTTTGAGTCTAAAGCTTGATTAAACAGTATGGTGCACAGGTTATACAGAGTTCGGCTAATTTGTGTTCAGCGACGCATTAGGGACGGTAAGGTTCGGCTTTTCGAGCAATTATAGTAAACGTATGCTGGTCGTGGGGGTTTCTGAACATGTATGTTTTGTACGCGTGCATATCGTGTATGTTATACCGATTCATGGAGTTACGTTTCAGGGCTTTTGACTTTGGTGGGAGTCAGGTTTTTTTTGTATAAAGAACTTTGCTAATTGTTTAGAATGTTCTGTGGGAAAGATTCGTTGTAAAGCTTGGCTTAAATGTGGTCTTTTAACCTACGGAATCTCATAATGAATGTAGTATAATTTTGTAACGATCTAATGACACATATTTGTATGGTCCCAAAACGTGATGTGGATTTTTAAGAATTTTCATATCTTTTAATTCAATTTTTTTAGGAATATTTTCTATAAAGAATTCAATTAAAATTGAGTCTTAAAGTCATTAAATTTAGTTTTCAGTTTATCTTGGATCACTTTTGTGTTATGACAATCTGATCCCAGCTAACTCCAAAGGTTATAATTGGTTTTCCCTGTCTTCTAGCAACTGGGAAATCCCGTATAGGGTTCACAGCTTGGGTGGTATCTACATGGGACACACACCCCTTTAATAATTGAAAACGGGAGTAGTACTGCATTTTCGCACGTCCAATTTTTATCGGACCGTGAGTCACACAGTCGTAATATTTCTTCTTTTCATCTAGGTGGCATTTATTCATTTGTAAAAAGATATCGGATATTCACTTTACAAATAAAAAAAAATGACTCATGTCTTAAGTTTCAGCATAAAACATCGCCCATCTTTTTTGAATAAGGCTTTAAATGAGAAGTCGCAATTCGTTCTGAGGGGCGTGTAGAATTTTTCAATCGTCGCATTCATTTGAAAAGAAGCTAAGGGAAAGGGTTTGATTTATTTACGATTCTATTAAAATGCATGTCAAAGTAATTGGTCAACATGACAATCCTTTTTATTCGTAACTGAATCTTTTATCGTATGGTAATTGCGGTTGGAAGACGGGAGCGTTATATTATAAATTAAATTAAATTTTATGAAAGCCATATTACATGTTTAAAAAGATACAATGAGAATAAAAGGTTTTGTAATTTAATGTGAAATAAGATTTTTAAATAGCTAAAGTGTTATCAAATATTGGGCAGTTAAATCTGCTTACATTAAGATCGTTTTACTTCCAAAGGTAGACTTTAATGATGTTTACCGCATGTGTTTAGAACTATAAAAGTATGTAGGATAAACTCTAAAACCAATTAAGTTCAGTTAAACCAATTAATCTCCAGCAGTCGTCTATAAACACTAAGTTAATGTTATGATTGCACTCAAGTAAATAACTAACAAGTTAGTATTTACTTAAAAATTTATTATCTAAATAAAAATTATAACAAATCCCATTCGTATAGCTTCAGATGTTCTGCCTTGGTTTATTCCAAGTACCACATTAAAGTAAAAGTCTCGTGGACTTTTAATTTAAACCATACAATAAATCCTATATTGTCATTCTCGTAGGTCAGTCCACTATAAACATCAAAACCCATCTTAACAAGTCTAAATAAACCGCCAAATGTTGAAAAGAGTTAATGTCCATTGTAGAGTTTCCCATTGCGCTGCTTTCTTTTAACATATACATAAAAGAAGAATCGTGTAAGGAAATGCTTCTGCGCACTTGACCCTTTTTACATTGGGCGATTCAAACACACCATTAATCCAGACGCCACATCAATAATTCCCAACCCTGCCCCACAGCAAATTAATCTGCCAGCAATAAAATCGGGGACAAAGCAATTAGCTACCGTTCTAATTTTGATTCTCTCCACAAATTTTACATGGGCGCCGCCTTAACACAGCCGAAGAATTACGATGCTCCTTAACGATGCAATAATAATCGCGGATGGGTCATTCCGCTGTTGGGGTTGCAGAAGCTGATTGCAAATGAATGACCGTAGGGACTGAGGATTCCTAGGGAGGCATTACCCTTACCAGAGCTGATGCTTCTGGAGAAATAAAGGATTGGAGGGGAGGATGGTTGTTGCAAATTATGGATGAACACATCAGGAAATATCTGTTTTTCTGGAAAGAACCTGTTGTCTTGGTACTATTGTTTATATAGGGGCTGCAATCTTAAAACAAACGAGCGATTTTAACTCTGTCTGAGTTAATTTTCATTCCTTTCGGTGTCGAAAATTCCGGAGGATTCCTAGGGAGGCATCACCCTTACCAGAGCCTGATGCTTCTGAAGAAATAAAGGATTGGAGGAGAGGATGGTATATTTGCGAACACATGGATGAACACATCAGGAATGATCTGTTTTTCTGAAAAGAACCTGTTGTCTTAGTACCATTGTTTATATAAGGACTACACTCTTAAAACATAAGAGTGAAATCCACTCCTATAGGAGAAGTGCATTTTCGACACTGGAAAGGAGTGAAAATTAATTTAGACTGAGTTGAAATCACTCGTTTGGAGTGATCCTGTCGAAGGTTTAACAACGCAAAAGAGTGAAATCCACTCGAATAGGGGAATTGCATTTTCGACACCGAAATGAGTGAAAAGTAACTCAGACTGAGTTAAAATCACTCGTTTGTTTTAAGAGTGTACTATTGTTTATATAGGGGCTGCACTCTTAAAAAAATGAGCGATTTTAACTCAGTCTGAGTTAATTTTCACTCCTTTCGGAGTCGAAAATGCGCTCCCCTTATCGAAGTGGATTTCACTTTTTTGTTTTGTTAAACCTCCAACAATCTTAATAACAAACGAGCACTTTTAAAGCGATTTAGGGCGATTACGAGCGATTTAGGAGTTAATTTTCACTCCTTTCCAGTGTCGAAAATGCACTTTTCATTTAGGAGTGGATTTCACTCTTTTGTTTTAAGACTGTAGGTATACGAAAGCGTGACTGTAGAAAAAGTAAAGGGTTAAACAAATTGATTTGAGGCGTGGTGAAAACATTAATTTTCTTCTTGGCATAATTCGAAAATATCTGTACACACAAGTAAAATATTCGCACCCTATAATTTAAATTTTTTACTAAATATGACCCTATTTTCATTCATTATGTGATGTACAATAAGGAATGGGAGGGGAGAATGGTTGTTGAGAATTATGGATGAACATATCAGGAGGAATGAGTTCTTCCGGAAGGAACCTATTGTCTATGAGTGCTGCTACCCAATTGTTTATATAGGGTCTATGTATATAAAAAAGCTGTCGCGGAATGAGTAAGGGGTAGACAAACTGATTTTGGTTATGGTAAAATATTCTTTTTGTCGGCATAATTGAAACATTTATTTACACTTGATTGAAGCATACGCTAATTTTTTTGATTAAATGTGATGCCACTTTGCTGATAGTATGGTATAAAACTAAGTTAATTTAGAGCAGATAATTAAAATACTAACAATGGGATAGAGGTTTAGAAGTTTTCTTGCAAAATAAATTGTTTCTTTTCAAATGCAAGGAATGAAAATTTCTACACGGCTGATTCCCCAGAACGAATTTTGACTTATCTTTTAATACCTTATTAAATCATTTTCCAAATGAATAAAGTTGCCACCTGGCGACTCACAGTCCGATAAAAATTGGACGTTGATTGATAATATTATATTATCAATATTTTAATGAATAAACTTCAAACATCTACACTACATGTTTTAAAAGCTGTAGGGATGCCTCTGAGGTATACTGACGTACTCGGCTACAGGTTTTCCAGCAAACCATGTAATTTTTTTTAAAAAAAATATTATTAATTTTTTTATTTAGTTTTAAAATTTAATGCTTGGTGGAGTTTTTTCCAAATATCTACTACAAAAATATAATTTTTAAAAAATGGAAATTTAATTTTTAGTTAAATTTTTTAATTTAAATCTCATCCAATGAAAATAAGTTTACACTGTAGTCAATTTGCTTATCCCTCCCTTAATCTATCAGCAGTTTTTTTTGGTTTTGTATCAGGATTGACAAATTTTGTTTTAATAGTCTGCGAAAGGTATTATTTTAAAATTGATTACACAGATTTATCTAAGCTCGCGCATTAAAAAAAGTTTAATTTTACGGTTGACAGGAATTCCTTCCCATCAATTTCATGTGACAGTGACGGTTCATTATTGAAATTGAGAAGGATCTCTGAGAAAAAAGTCTTAAATGCAGTTATTAATTTGATGAATCGCAAAAAAGGAATTGTCTGGCAGCCTGAATGCGGAAGTTGCTGTAATCAGGGTGTGGATTAAAAAGGTTACGGTTGTAATTATTAGAATGTAATGTAGTAACTAAAATATTTACAACGCAAAGGTTTTATTCCAACTAACTTTTAACTAAAGCCAACTAACTTTTAACTGAAGTTAACTAAGTGTATCAATTACAACACATCCACAAATTGCTATATTCTATTAATGATAGTGAAAAAAATCTTTACTTAGAAAACAGGTAATGGTAGTTACACATTAATTAGTAGTTATTTAATGGTAGTTACACATTAGTTGTTTAAATTTTTACCTTTTTTTTGTAACGTATAATTCCATACTTTTATCATAAAGCTACATCCAACTGCATTTACAGCATGAAATTACGAGCCAGTGTTAATTAATAGAAACATAATTAAAAATGCAATTCATTTTACCCTTAACAGGCAATCCCCAAACGATAAAGACAAATTATCATTATGAAATATAAATGTCATTTGTAAAAGAACCAATCTAATTAACGATTTTCTATCTTTTATAACAAAAAAAAAACACACACCAAAAAATACCCCATTTAATGAACTGCAACCAAAAGAAATAAAATCATTTCTTAAACGTCTCCACAATTGATTGTCATAAGTAAGTAAAATATTAAGAAGCCCAAAACGCCAATAAAAAAATAGTTACTGTTCGTTGAAAGACAAGCGAATCGCTTGATTAATAAATCGCTGAATACGGCAGCTTTTGTTTATTATTTATTTATTTCTTTATTATCATTACCGAAATGATCTTTGAGTGGCAGGGCTTTATTCATCCCAGCTTAATGAGAAATGCTCTTCTTGCGTTTCGTACGCAGTGATCAATGATTATACGGGTGGTCTGACCCTTGAAAAATGAAAACAAAAAATGATGAAAAAAAAAATGATAAAGTAAAAAAGTTCGAAAGGGGGAGGGCGGGAAATGAGGAATAGAACGTTCCAGAAGCAGCCATGAATGAGGGGGGAGGGAAGGGGGGGGGGGGGTCCAGATCAGAAGTGAGAAACTAATTATATAAGAGATTTGCGTGTTCAAGCATTTGATGGAAAAAGCTACCTCCTGGAAGTATTTGTTTGCGCTATTCTTTGAAAGTATTTGTTTTTCACTCTTGTTGTTTGTTAAGGTTTTTTAATCTATTGATTTAAAAGTATTAGTTAAATAGTTAGCAGACGTTTAATATGAATTATTTAGTAGATGTTTTTCATGGATTACTTTAAGATAGGTACAAAATTCAAAGCTAAATAATGTTATAAATCTAAAAGCAAAATTATCGTCATTTATCGTTATTTATAAGGAAAAGATAATTAAAAGTTTAATTGTAAAAAGTAAATAAGTGCTGAAATAGTTTACAAGAAAAGAATGTTTAATATTTTTTTGATTGTAAGCTTAACAGAGACATACGTATGGAAAGTATTTAACTAATCATAAATTTAAATCATTATAATATTAAAATATGAAAACTAGATGATATTTAAAGAATTTAAAACATTAAAAATTAACAAATATCGCTACTACCTAGTGTTTCTTTTTCAAGAATTTTCGCAAGTATGACACAAAAAATAATTTTTTCATTTTTGACGATTTCCTTTAGCTTCCTTTCGTAATTTTTTTTTTGAGTTTCGTCAAAAACTATCACACGACTTTTGAGTAAACGCGAATCTATCCTTTTTTTTTACGATCGTGGATTCGATTGTATGTTATCTTTTTTTGAAAAATGAACTGAAATCTCATTGTTGCACAAACATGCATAAAACACGAACATTTCCCTTAGAATTCGACGGACATTCGAATCCTCATGAAAATGACGCTCTTTTGAAATTCTTTGAGGAAACGAAAAAAACTCGGCAGTTGCAGGAAAACGAATCGTCAAAATTAAGGAAAAATTTCGTCGTTTTTGAGTATTCATTTTTAAGAGTGTAACGCATCAGAAAAACTTAACAATTAACCCCCCAAGCACGTGATTTTATGTTAAATTAATCAAAAGAGAGATTTAAATTAATCTAATTAGAGAATAGCATTTCCCCCCTTATTGTCCGGTCGATTGACCGTCGATCAAAAAAAAAGACGATAAATTCATGAAATTAATTCAAGCACTACATGATAAATTAAATTAAAATAAATGATTAAAAATTAAACGAATATAGATTGCAGAAGAAGAGAATATAGAATATAGAGACAAAATAGAATGGAGAATAAAGAAATAGTATAGGAATGGAGAATATAGAAATAGAATAGGAATAGAGAATATAGAAATAGAATAGAATAGAGAAATAGAATAGAGAATATAGAAATAGAATAGAGAATAAAGAAACAGAATACAAATTGAGAATATAGAAAAATTAAAAGAATATAATAAAATTAAAAGAATATAGAAAAATTAAAAGAATAGAAAAAATCATACAGAAAAAGAGTATTTACTCAAAAATATTTTGAACTAAAAAACTTAGTAACACGTAACGACATATTTCCGTTCTTCGCATCCCTTTAAACTACTCCTTTCGCGATTGGCTTTGGTTCTGACTTGGAATCATGGAGCTTCTTTAATCTTTTCCGGCTGTCGACTTTCCAGCGGGATGATGTATGTAAACTTTTTTGTTCCAAATGATGAGCCTACACACCTGCGACGGGAGGGGAAAATAAACAGTTTCGTCGTGTATCAGAAACAAAAGGTAGCATGTTTGCTGTTGTGTTTAAGGAGGAAGGCCTGGGATGGGTATGCAAATTAGACGGGATACAATTAGTGGGGTTGGAAACTCGATTGTTTAAACGGAATTGAGTTTAACAGATGTTAATGTTCTGTGAAAATAATTGTTAAGGTAATTTTTGGAGTTCATTTTAGAATTTGTTAATGTTTTGATGGGGATTAATTGCTTGTTTGATACGGATGTAGAGTGGAAGAGTTATTCGCGTCATGCTTAAAAAAATCTTTTAAAACTTTTTGAACTTAACTACTGTTGGAATGACTCTGTAGAATTTATTTCGTATATTATTATCATGGAGTTCCGCCTTTGAAAGGTATAGTAAGGAATGAATTTAAATTAGAAATTTGGAGTACACTTTATTACTGCACAATTTAAAACCTTTATCATTAAAAAATTTGAAATCCAAATTTGTATTGTATATTTAAAGTAAAACAACATTCGTCAATACATTCTTATAACAACAAAAAAAAAATGTAAACTGCCATTCTTTCAGTCGAATTTGTATCAAAGTAAATAAAGTATATTTTCGTTGGTCCATGAGTTTTTTTTACGTCAATTTTCAATTATAAGTGATACCACTAAAAGCACTACTACTTAGTAACGCTAAAGTGTGAACAATATTTGTTAGCTACTTTTAAATTTTTGCTTCTTTGATGTTCATAAAGTTTTAAATGTTTCTTATTCGGAACTTAAGAAAAGGTGACTCAATGATCCTCAAAATGAGTTTTATATAGTTCCAAGCAAGTTTTTTTTAAAAATATCTTTAACAGTTTTGTTTGTTTAGTTTATCTTTAACAGTTTGTTTCTTTAGTTTATCTTTAACAGTTAAATGTTTCTGTATCATGAAGTCAACTATTACGGTGGACATTGACATTTTGGTGAGGAATCGGATGTAAACCGTCTTTTGCATAATTTTCTCATTGAATCACTTAATTATTGCACTAGTTTGAATACCTACTCCCGTCAACCTTTTCGTTTAATCTATCATTAATTTTATTAATCGATATCTTAATCGAAACGCACGCGCGGCTCTGTGCACAAAGGCGTGACAAATGATGCCATATCAAACGGATAAAAAACTTTCTTAAATCACTTTAGCTGCTAGAAGATGGCAACACAAACGGCGTATAAGGTCATTGGGTATGAGCATAAAGAAAATAAGAATAAAGATATGATTGGCGAGAGAAATAAGTGAAGCCACCTGAAAATCGCCAAGCCCTAGTAAGCCCAAAAAAATCGCTTACTCAATGTTAGTTCAATGTAAAATGCATTATTTTATTCCTTAAAAATCGTAATTAAATGGACTTTTTAGGCAGCTGTTGGCTGTAGCATGATGTAGAATTTAATTAATTTATTTATTCAGTTTAAAATGCACATTACAAATAAAAAAATATAATTACAATGCACATTAAACAAACATTTAGGAAATAGAACAAACGAGAAAAACACATTAAAAAACAGACAAACACATTACACAGATAAAAAATGGAGACAGTTAGCTTTAAAATCATTAAAAGACTTGGCAAAAATATCTAGGTCGTGAGAATAGTAGTTGTAAATTTTATAAAAGTTATACAAACCGAAATTTTGAATATTGTTGTATTGGGAAGAGCTATGAGAAAATATACGACGATTGCGTGTAAATCTATTGGGAATAAAGATGTGTACAGTACTAGTTATGTAGTTAGAATCAGTTTTATGTTTTGAACTTTGTATAAAAAAAAAAAATTAAAAAACAGACAAACACATTACACAGATAAAAAATGGAGACAGTTAGCTTTAAAATCATTAAAAGACTTGGCAAAAATATCTAGGTCGTGAGAATAGTAGTAGTAAATTTTATAAAAGTTACACAAACCGAAATTTTGAATATTGTTGTATTGGGAAGAGCTATGAGAAAATATACGACGATTGCGTGTAAATCTATTGGGAATAAAGATGTGTACAGTACTAGTTATGTAGTTAGAATCAGTTTTATGTTTTGAACTTTGTATAAAAACAGAAGACAGGAAACTTCACGCCGAAATTTAAGGGTCGATATATTAAAAATGTTCCGCAGATCAGATGAGGATAGATCAAAAGAACTAGTATGAAAGATCTTAAAATATAGAAAACGAAGAAAACAATTTTGGACTAGTTCGATTAATTTTATGTAGTTGTCAAAATAAGGGTCCCAATTGAGGCTACAATACTCTAAATTAGAACGGACCATACTGAAATGTAAAATTTTTAAAGTTTTTTTGGGGAAGTGAATTTGTTAGTTTTCCGTTGGAGTGATTTTCACTAGATGGTAGTTTTTCCTTTCACAAGTATGAAAAATACGTATTGATTAAAGTTGTTAGAAGATATTCAGAAATCGCCAAGTCGATGAAGTATCCAAAACGGATTCCACTGTAGAGAATGGAGCCAAATAACCCACCGAGTGAGTTTATTTGGGCTTATTACTAGGAGATTGATGGCTTCAGTTGGCGAGCCAGTTTTTGTATAGGTTTTTGCCCAGCATCATCTTAACATTCATCTTTACTCTATAGGTATGAGCAGGTCCCGATTTCTTCGTGAAAAATCGCGCATGAGTTTTGAGACTCAATTAATTTAAGCTCGATAGTTGAGACAAACTGATAAAATAGGTTTTTAATCAGGAAAACACGTTCGCGAATTAATAAGGCTTAAGTCTGTATCTCTTCATCTTTTATTATGAGGCGGATGCAAGTGTGGTAGCTTTTTTAAAGGTTGCTTTTTATTAGCAATTTGTTACGGGGAGGATTCTAAGAGAATATTTTAATTTGTTTTCTCTGTACTGATTAACGTTGCTGTTAATTATTTGAGAGGTTAGATAAAATGAATTAATTTTTAATTTGATTCGTAGTGATTGAGTATAGAGCAATTTTGTAATTTAATTTTGGTGTTATTGATTTTAATTAAATTAATGACTTTTCCTGAGAAAAGGATAACTAATGGTAAAATTTTTTGTTTCAGCATAAACTTATTTATTTATTAAAATGTAATTGCTACATTGAAACCTTAATTTTTGCACTTAGTATTTATTATCTTTGCCTTTTCAAAAGCATTGAACATTAAAACACGACTCTACAAATTGAAACACATTGTTTTCATAATTTTTCTGTTTCGATGGAAAAAAATCTATATTTAAAATTATATTTTTGTTAACAAAAACGCACTAAAATGTTTTTTTAAATAAAAATTATATTTTCGTTCAGTTCTATTTTCAAAACTCTTTAGAATATTTTCCACATTTCAATTGAAGTTGTAATTTTTATGGTATAAAAAAATCAATAAGCAGTAGAAATGAAAACAGATAAGTTATTCAGTAGATTTGAAATAATGATTAAAAAAAGAACGGAGCTGCATTATATTAAAAAAGGCATGTCAAGTAAAAGTGCATATCATCTGTCTTTAAAAAATAAATACATGGGAACAATTTTGAAGGTTTTATGAGACATGCTACTTAGATAGTTCTCAAAATTAATCAAAACAATTCCGATAATCCCGGGATAGAGGTAGAGAAGGAGTAGGTACATATATATAATCCGGCTTGTGTGCTTGATCAGAGACCTACTTATAAGGCCATCGCCAAGTAAGACAGGCACAGAAGGAATTTTTCCTGTCACAGAGAAAGGAATATACACCCAGGGCGAAGGCGGGAATCGATCCCTTACCCGTTACATCATGCAGACTGCTAGCGTAATGGTCCAAACTCCTCAGCCATCAAGACCGCGAGTCCAGTCTAACAATGCTCCATTTATATACTAGTGCAAAACCTTACAACTAATCCAAATCATCCACCAATCATATCTCGATACAATATCCAAACAAATCACACGCAGCTTGTCACTTTCCTTCGTATCTGTTATTTATATAAAATAAAAACATCACAAAGGGTATAAATAAACTTTCAACATCAACAGGTGCGGTCGATGATTAAAAAAACTATAACAAATGAAGATCTAAAAAAAATTACAATGAAACAAATAGGTAAAAAAAATCATAACAAAGCCTCCGTGAGAGTTTTACCACCGTGAGAAAATGGCCCCTCCTACAAGTAGAAGCCTTCCTCGTAATATTGCACTGTAAGCCGAAAAGGGGCCTATCTCCCATTGAGTTACTTTTAAAGAAAGGCCATTCTTCCGCGTAAACTGTGATAGCAAAACCAGCCCTTAATACTGACGATGACACTGGAATATTAAGAAGCAGGAAAGGAATTCCTGCAGATTTCTTGGGATGATAGCAGATCTTGCTCTTGCGGTTTGCTTCTTCGGGATTGAGTAAAAGGATGGATGAAAGGATCTGGAGGAAAATAGCATCATAATCTAGTTAACCAGGTCTTACTTAACAGAGTGACGTTAGATTAGGTTAGGTTGAAAGCTTTCTTTTATCTATATATAACCTCCAAAAGTGGCGCGCTGCGTACGGTTACGTTTTGTGCCTACTCAGGTGTAAACTCGTCACTTGACTGTGGTTGTAAAATACGAAGCCCGTCGCCAATAGCCCTCGTGTTGCTCTAGTGCGACGATAAGTCAAACCAAACCAAAAGTGGCGCGTTTATAGATTATCACAAAAATTTAAACTATAATTTTAAGAAATATTTTTACCAGTTTTGTGGAAGCCAATTTCCGAAAACGATAATCTACTATGGTTTCTGACAGAGGATTTAGCTGGTTCGTATCACAGCTATACCTTAAGCACATTAGTTCCGAAAAAAAAATCCTCAAATATCATGGAAGTCCCCGAGTACACTAGAATAGACGTGCTCACTAAATCTGTGGAGTTCAAAATCTCGATGGCGTAAGTTGGCACTCTGTTGTTGACTTCTTGACCAGGGTTATAAATTGCGATTCATATTTGGCTGCATTTAAGCTCCTCATGGAAGACTAGAAATGGACATTCAGAAACGGTTAACTTATTTTATCAGTTTTGTATTATTTGTTGTGAATGTCTTTACTGAGGAAAATTCGTCTTTCGAGGTCTGGTTTTTCTCTCTCAATGTATCATTATGATGCCTTGAAAAATGTAAATAAAAGTATCTACAAAAATTAACTAAAATCGTTTTTGTCTTAAAACGTTTATTTTTAACAAATCTTTTCATTGTTAACCATTCTTTTTTTATAATGCACTCGTATAACACAAAATCTGGAACTTTTTTCCTGCTAATATGAAGACTGGATTTAGATGCTTCGACATTCTACATCTTGAAATGTATTTTAAACAGTTAATACCCTCGATTCAAAAACTTTATCTTTTAGCGTAATAAAAATTAAATCATGACAACTTTAATGAAAACTAATAAACAAAACTTCTTTTACAAAAATATATCGAAACAAAGCAAAACTGTTAGTGAATAATGTACCATTCTCTTATCATCTTTATAATGAATCATATAAGTCGGAGAAACGGTTATTTCAGCTGGCATTTCCTTTTCTTGCTTGGCTTTTGGATATTTCTCGAAAATTAATATTTAGCGTGCAATGGTCAAGCTGCCCTTTTTAACTTGACCTTGGAGAATCGTTTGCAATGAATCACACTTCAAAAACCGTTGGTTGTTGTTTACAGTTTACAACAATGGATAAACATGATCAAATAAACTGGGTATTTAATTAGTTATATGTTTGAGTTAAATATGACTCAAAATCCCACTTCATCAAAAATTGCTGCTTAAAATTTTCTGTAAAACTTATATTTGATATTATTCAAAGTACATTTTTTTACTAATAACTTCACACCTTTCATGACACTAAAATACTAATTTAATGTTTGATAAATCATGGACATATTTACTTATTCCGTTAATGTATTTTGTATGAATTGTTTTATTTTTACTATTTGGTATCTTAAATACAACTAATAGTACTTCAATAATTTTATATTAAGGTTTTAATCATATTCTAATTTTATACTTTATGAATGACAACAAAAAAGTATTATTGTGTTTAAGAAGAGTAAACTATTTAATATTTACTATTGTGGGAAGTTGAAAGTGTATTTGTACAAAGTTCTTTGCTTGCATACTAAAATACTTATGAAACATTTCAAATATGCCATACATAAATACGAAAATTAAAGATACATATTTCTACAAACAAAAACGTGGGTAACAACTTAACTTTATTTTAAATAGGGCAGATGCTCCAACTTTTAAACTAGGACATTGGCCCTTATCTACCAAAGTACATAACTTTTCTTATGGTTTCTCTTGGTTCATGAATAATACAGGAATTTGTAACGAAGAAGAACGTGAATGGGAAACTGATTGCACAAATAAAAAGATAAAGAACCCCAAACAGAAATGCAATATATGTCCTTTACGCCTGGGTGCATGCAAGATTAATATATCTTATTGGGGGGAAAGAAGAAGCCTTGTTGTAAAAAAAGTTTTAAGTTTCGCTTGACGGTGGTAAAACTGATTGATACAGAGGGAGGTTTTTTAGGGCTAGACTTCCTATAAGACTCAATATTAATACAAGATGCTATTGTTGAGGTTTTTTTATTGTTATTAGAGATGTTGTGGGTATGGAGTGTTATTCTATTATGTTACAAGTCTTCGGCGGAGATTGTATGGCATAACCGTAGAGTGTACTTCTTTTTTTTTTCTGAGTTCTGAAATATTATTTTGAAAATTTCGGAGTGGTTGTTTGTTTAATTATCTGTTCGTTGAGTTTGGAAATTTATACCTGACTTTCAAACATTTTTTTTTATGTTTAGAGAGGTCACCTTAAACTACCATGTAATTTTATTCTGTTTTGTAATATTCTTGAATAAAGGCGTTTGAGGATCAATGCCAACTTTTTAAACTATAAAATAAAAAAAATATTTTTTCATTTTCAAACAATGGTGTGTTTAAAAAGGCTGTTTGCAATAACCTATTAGAAAATTTAAGTTATTATAGTTTGATATGAAAAAATTAGATAATTACATTTCGCTGTATAGTAAAACATGACCACACTGTTATTTAGAAAATTATAGCTTGTTGATAGCATACTATTATTTTTGTAAAATATTTCCTGTTTTATTATGTGATCTGTCGAAGGTCTCTGAAACTTTAAATAGGACGCATAGTTCTCTTTACTTACTGAAACTACATATTTTCATTAATGGGGCTTGCTTATATGTATACTTCAGTACCTCAGTGGGAAAACAGGTTTGAGTCTCATGCTAAACACACAACTTCAGCCACATTTATATTATTTCTGCCAAGATGAAGATTTCTGCCAAATAGAATTAAAATAATAAAAAAATGAATGTTTAAAAATCTTAAACTTGAACGTGTAACATTCACCTAACCCCATTTTTGAGTTTTCTTATACATTTTTTTAAAAATAAAAATATAATTATTTATATTCATTAACATATTGCAATAACTTTCTAACCTTGAGTGCATGTCTTTTGGCTTCTTTTATAATAAAAGGTGTAACTTTTTAATGTAATTGGGCTTGTTTTAAGAACTATCTTTCAAATCTCAAATTTAATTGGGATTCCATAAATTATTAAAAATTGTGTTTTTTTTGTACCCATTTTATAATTTTTATTAAACAATATATATAAACTATTTTTTAGTCGAACTCTATCTTAAAGTTTATATTATTTTACTTTATTATAGGGAGGAAGTGTAGAAGATGCAAATAGTTTATTTCCTGGTGATCACAATAGCGTCATTAGAAAAGGTAAGTTAAAATATTTGAAATTAATATAAAAAATTGATTAAAGCTAATTAAATAACATACTGATATAACATTTAATGATCTTTATACTGGATTCAAAACTAGATGTTTGATGAATTTTTTGATGCTATATAATGAGCATTAAATAAAGGTTTTGGAAATTTTTTTTTATTTAAATAATCCTTCCGTTTTTTTATCATCTTGGCAAAAATTTTATTAAGCCCCAAACATTTTTGCTTAAAAAAATCCACACTTACTTTAAACATTTGTTTAATCATATTTAACTATTATCAAGAAATAATTATTTTTCTAGACCTCAAATTTTAATTATGCAAATAACCATAATTGACTATTATCAAGAATTTATTATTTTTCTAGACCTAAAATTTTAATTATGCAAATACAAAAAAAAAAAAACTTTACATATTTATTACAAACTTATTCCTTCCAAATATCGTCCAAAACAAAGATGGCGACGGAATTTGAAATGTCCAATATCCACATTCCATTTTTAAATGAGTCACGAATTGGGTTATTCCCCTCAAGAATAAAAACCGCAACAAAACGGGTTGATTTATGGAAACATTTTTACGACCGGAGTCAACTTTTGAAAAAAGTTTTATTTATAGACCGGAGTGTTTATGATTGGTCCCAAAAGGGGGCTCGAGAGTTCTATTGGCCATAATCGGTTTGTTTTATTGGAGGACCTTTTACTTTGTAAATCGTTCTAATTTTCCCCGAGAGGAAAGGATTTTTGAAAATGTCACACTGCGGCCATAACTTTTCGAGAGGAAGGAAAATTCGAATCGTCTTGTCAGTTTTGTGTGCTCTGGAGAAGAATACGAAAGAAGGTGTTTGAAACAATATTTTGTTTGATAGACGTTTCCAGAATTAAAAGATTTGTATTAATGCTCTTTAAGATATGTAATATTTAAAAAATGATACTGACAATTATCAGTAGTAAGTAAAGTGTACTGTTAAAAAAATTAACTTCATACTCCGCATTTAAAATATATATTTAATAGAATATGCCACATATAACTACTCTGACTGACTCGTTACACTAAAGATACAGCCTATTTAATATACAGACACGATTCCATACACAAACACAGTAATATAACAAAGGTTGTAACAACATTAACCGCCGTTGACAAAATACTATTTATAGTACACTTGCAGAAACAATAAACTTTTATGAGCCTTTAAACTAATAATGTTTTATCGTTGGTATAAAAACTTAAGGATTAAGTGCGTGTATATAAGAAAGTGTAATTTTTCTTAACAAAGCTGCCGAATGGAACTATGGACGAATGTGGGAAACGCAATGTAGGGGTAAGTATCTAAGCATATCTCACATGCATGGTGTGAATTCAGAAGACTTTGAATCTATCTAAATGTATAATTCATTATTACAATTACTTTCGCAATGTGTGATAGCAAAAATTTCATTTAAAAAATTGAAATTACTCTTTTTTTCACTATATTTGCCCTTGTCGTTGATGTTTTAATGAATATTTACGCAGTTTGGCTTTAAAGGATCTTACCTATAAACGACTTCAATCCGTCTTAAATGGAACATTCTTTTACTCTAAATTACCAAATTACCATAGCAACTAAGGGACTTACCATAGTACAAGTTTTTTTTAAAGAATAGTTTCAGTTTTCAGACATATTTTTGACAAAAATGTGGTAATTGTCGTATGTCTGTAGGGTAGGTTCCATTATAAAAATAAATATTTACTATTTTGCGTTCTAATAATTCAGGGACCAAAAGACCAAATGCAATGTTAAAAAAAATGATTCTTGAATTTTAAAAATTTGTTGCAAAGTAAACACAACTTTTATATGGATATTACCTTGAGTTTTCCATCATAAGAAGTTCTTCTACAATTTATGATAAATATTTATGTGCTTTTTCGTATCATGGCAAAGAAATTCTGGGACAGGTAATCTATATAAAACGGCTAAGCCTAATCTAAAACATAACTATCAAATTAAAAACTCCATTATTTTAATAATTAAAACTTTAAAATAAATCATTCAGTGAACTAAATAGCTACATTTTTAAAAACCCTCTTTCGTGATGATCTATGCAAAACTGACTTTTTGTAGGTTTCACATATAAAAAAAAGTTTTTTTTTGTATCTTGTCCCAAGAATTTCTTTTGTCGAATTTGCATTTAAATGTATTATGGAAGGTAAAACTACTAAACACAGTACCAACGTGCCGAATAAGTAGAGATGGTCTAGAAAACTAATTCAAGACTCAGAATTGTGTATAAACAAAAGCAAGCCTTTAATATGGGAGCCCTCATAGCAATTTTTCCTATTTATGTTGCATTTTATGAGTAAAACGTCGAACTATTTAAAACCCAATTTAAACAAATTAAATCTTCATGCAATAAGTGTCAATAAATCTGAAATAAAAGGATGTCTATGGATCAGATCTTGGAAGCCCCATTGAAACTTAATAAGGTTGTCCAAGCTTCACATTGACAAAATCACTGCTCATTCTTTTTTCTGTTTCAATTTTTAAATTGAGGTTTAGTTTCGAATGTTTGAATTAAAAAAAAAAGTATGTGAAACAGTAGCTTTATATGCCAGTCGTTTGTTAGTCTGCTATTCGGAAATCGAAACCTGAAAAAAAAAAATGTGGTGTGGTACCGTGTTGTAGTTTCACCTACCCTTGATGAGCACCAGGTCAGACAGTTGTTGTGTGTGACACCTGTTGTCTGGTGGTTGTCGGCAGGCATGAAGCCCGCTCGCCACCACCACGAGAATCACAAAGACATGGTCATCACAGGCGTCACCTCCCCGACCGACGTGTTCTGCAGCGTGCCGGGTCGACTCTCGCTTCTGTCCTCCACCTCTAAGTATAAAGTCACTGTTGGTGAAGTCCAGAGGAGGCTGTCCCCGCCAGAGTGCCTCAACGCGTCGCTGCTAGGGGGAGTGCTCAGGAGGTGAGTTGTATTTTTGTTGTTGTAAAAGTTTGATTTGATTAAAGCCTTGGTTTCCTCAAAGTCTGTCACCAGAAAAATGCGACCGCTATTATACGTGGATGCCGTCACTCTACCGGCCACCGCTTCATCGGAGCGTTACGTTGACACGAAACTGGAGACTTAGCGAACTCACTCAACTAACTCTGTTGTTGTTTTGGTTTACGTCTTTGTATGTCAAAAATGGAAAATTTAGGTTCTTCGTGTGTGATTTCCACAAAATCACTAAGCATTTCCTCCTCGGCAAGCGTAAAACAACTCTCGCCTTCCGTCATTTCCTCAAATTTTTAATTTTGGGCAAGCACACCGCACAACAGACAACAGCAAAAACGTTGTCATCAGAATTTCCTAAACGCACACAACAGCAACTCAATCTGGCGGTCGTGTTGAGTTGTCCGGCAACTCTCCCGAGGAAACCACTCTGGCGTAATCAATGTCAGTAGTTTGAATGACGTCACTCACCGCACTTGTCCGACCGCTTAAGTCTGCTGATGGACACCGAGGAAACCGAGGCTTAAGCTTTGTAAAAATAATGGGTTATTTTGTTGATTTGAATTGTTTGATTAATGTAGGAGTCACTTAAAATGATAAGTGGAACTTCAGTTATTGGATGGAGAGGGATTGAAATGTTTATTTTTTAAGTTTCACTCCATTTTGTCGTGAATGATTTAAATGATGAAAAACATTGTTCGAAAAGTATAATATTAGATTATAAAACGCTGAACGAGGTTTATTTAAGCACCTAATTATTACGCGAGTTTAGTTTTCGGGTACATGTCTTCATAAAAACGGAAATCGCCAGAGCCTCAACGCGTCGCTGCTAAGGCGAGTGCTCAGGAGGTGGGTTGTTTTTCTTGATATAAATGTTTAATTTGATTGAGTTTTTTTTAAAAAAATAATAGGTGATTTGGTTGGATTGAATCGTTTGGACAATGTAGGAGTTATTTAAAATGATGAGTGAAGTAAAAGCCATTGGATGGAGAAAGATTGCATTAAGATACGGTCACTGAGATTTGCTTTAAAGTTTAATTTTTATCAAGTTTTGTAGGTTAGTAGGTAATAGTAGGTTATTTGGTTGGATTAAATGGTTTGGATAGTGTAAAAGTCAATTAGAATGTTAATTAGAGTTTTATTAAGTGGATGGAGAAATATTGAATTGTTTAGTTTTTAAGTTTTACTTCATTTTGTCTTTAATAAATTAGATAAAGAAAAACACTGTACAAAAAGTCTAGATTTAAATTATAAAACTCTGAAAGATGTTTATTTAAACATCAAATTATTTGGAAAGTTTGGGAAGTTTTCAGGAAGTTTTTTTGTTGTTGTTGTTGGCATAAAATATCCATTTCATTAACGGCGACTGAGACCGAATGACAGCTGGTCTCCAAACCAAAGTGCTTCTCTTTTAATCCAAAGAAAAAAATATGATTTTCTCAGAAACATTTTTCCGGCTGTATTGAATATTTTTTTCAAATGGTTTTAAATTTTGCTGACTTACAGGGTTTTCTTTATAGTCTCACTTTTTGCAACTGGTTCGGAAATTTTTAAATTTTCAAAAAGTAATTTTACAGTAAAACATTCGAACCAATTTCAAAAAGTGGCATTGTATATAGCCATGCAAGTCAACTGCATCTATCAAATAAAAAAAATCTTTGTGAAAATATTCCATACACACCATACGGCAAAATGTGGCTTAGAAAATCTGAGACTGGGTCATTCAACGCCAAGATTTGTAAAAATAATAGGTAATGTTTTTGTATAGAAGGGATCGTATAATGTAGGAGTGTCTTATAAAGATATGTGGAGTTTTAGCCATGAGCTACAGAAAGATCGAATTTTTTTTAAGTCTTACTTTATGGCATTTTGTAACGATTTATTCAAATGCTCTTTCTTGTAAAAGTTTTATTTTTTGTACAAATTATAAATTAATTTGTTGGGTTGAATAGATTAGATAATGTAGGAAACATTCGAAACGAAAAGTTCAGTTTTAGTTACGTAATGCGAAGGTATTGAAATACTTAGTTTTTAAGTTTTCTCTTTATATTTTGTAACAATAACGAACTACTTCGTTGTCTTTAGAAATATATCATGACGAACACTATAGGAAACGTATTGTTTGAAATTATAATACATTGACATATGTTTTATTTAGAGACACTTTATAGAGACCTTTTTAATTACGAAGCTATTCTTTCAATCTACCCAGATTCAATATAGGATTTACCACTACCTTAAGGAATTTTTCATATTGCCATCACGATCTATGAAAAATGCCATCCAAGTTTACGTACTAGCTTTCCGATGCCATTTCCAGATTCAAAGTTCCGGTTCGAAGGGAAAATTAATAACATTTTCGATGGACAACTTTCGCTCTCCAAGAATGGCAACAATAACAACAACAACAAGAGGAATGGTATTGAATCTTCCCCTTCGCATCCTATGCCCACCCAACCGTGTACCTTTTGGCGAGATTTACTTTCACCAAATCGCCGGTCGCTATTAATAATAGGGCAGACGAGGCTTATAAAAGATATCAGTCATTTCCCGCTCGCAGAAAAGTATTCGGAATCCACCCCCCTCTACAAATTCCACCCCACTAGGATCCATATTCGGATGAGCCCCAGTTATGGTAAAGTCGAATTAATAAGTCTTTTCTGGAAGAAGGTAGAGGGGGAAATATCTGTTTTAGGAATGTAATAACTTTTCAGTTGCTTTCATGCGAGGTTTTCGAATAATCCGATCGCTTCGGAACGACGATAGTCATCAGAATCATGGTTCTTTATGGAAAAGTGCATGATTGCGTCAGGGCAACAACTATCCAAGTCCGTTTGTGACTCGCATACTTTTCGTTCTGAAATACATCAAAACAGATTACGATGAAGAATAAAACTCGACAGAAATGAGGTAAGTCGGAATGAGACTTGGGTCATTGTTTCCTTGATGCAGTTGTATGTGATTATTGGGTGGCACAGGCACGCACTGCGCATCAGAGCGTGTCAATGCTCGTGTGTTGTACCGCTTAAACGCGGCGTTGCGCGCTGGTGGAAGCGTGGGTTATGATGAGCGAAATTCCTCCACATCACTAGATTGGTTGAACACAGTTGCAACAAACTTATATTAAACTTTGTAAATATGAGTTTGAAGAGGTACGGTCATATATGGTTTTTAGCCACAGCTTACCATGAGAACCTAATTATGAACTGCCTGCGACAAAATGATTTCCCGGTCGCCAGGACTAGTCTTCTGTATTTCTGATGACAGCACTGTACTTCTCTTCCAGTGAGGAACACAGTTGCAACAAACTTATTTTGTTAAATATGAGTTTGAAGAGGTACGGGCATATATGGTTTTGAGCCCCAGCTTACCATGAGAACCTAATTATGAACTGTCTGCGACAAAGTGATTTCCCGGTCGCCAGGACTAGTCTTCTGTATTTCTGATGACAGCCACTGTACTTCTCTTCCAGTGAGGAACACAGTTGCAACAAACTTATTTTGTTAAATATGAGTTTGAAGAGGTACGGGCATAGGGTAAGGTGGGGTAAGTGGGCCATTGGGGCAAGTGGGCCACCCCCTTGGCATTTCCCGAATTATGGACGCAAAAAAAAAATCTGTTACAATATTTTTACGTATTTACCCCAATAGATGCAGGACACATTATGGCAACATTTTCATTCAAGTATGTAACAAGGTACAATCCTTTTTGTGACATTTTTTAAAATTGCATTTTTTCGTAATTCAGGCCATCATACTATATTTTTATTTATTTCCAAACGGTTCATGATACAAAACAAAATGTTATATATTTTGAAAGTGTATAAAACATAGTATCTTTTTGTAGTGTCATGAACTTGTGATGTTGATAAGGTTAAAAGAAAATTGGGGTGGCCCAGTTGCCCCGCGTTTGAGGTAAGTGGGCCACCACAATGGCGGGGTAAGTGGGCCAGGGGTGCCCACTTGCCCCATATCTTTAATATACTTAAAAAAAGTCAGATTCACTGATTCATAGGGTTAGTCATATTTACAATTCATAGTCCTATTCATTGACATAGGCCAGTTTAAAATCTGTAGCCCTAACATTTTTTTACACTACATGCAAAAATGACGAGATGAAAATTAACGTATTTTTTCTTGTAGTAAGCTTGCATGCCAGAAAAAGTTGCTATGGGGGAACTATTAAAGATACATCATTACTTTTTTTTTTCAAACACTCAGAAAATCATGTAGATTATTCCACTTGCCCCACCATATCTCTACCAGTTATGTGTAAAAATATATTAGGGGGGTGGCCCACTTACCCCACCTTGCGGGGCAAGTGGGCCACTCAGATGACCAAAAAAAAAAACATATTTTTTAAATTTATTATTTGCCGATTTGTGTTAAGGTTGCCATGGGTACACTAATAACATATGAGAGAATGGACCACAAAAAAAGTAAGTTGTTAGGCCGATTATAGCCAGTGGTATGAGGGTCTAAAGTCGAATTATGCCAAAAAGGTGGCCCACTTACCCCACCTTACCCTATATGGTTTTTTGAGCCACAGCTTGCCA
The DNA here is from genome assembly GCA_023701765.1 of Hylyphantes graminicola. Classification (NCBI taxonomy): domain Eukaryota; kingdom Metazoa; phylum Arthropoda; class Arachnida; order Araneae; family Linyphiidae; genus Hylyphantes; species Hylyphantes graminicola. Next base: position 51,260,509 of record CM043116.1, read on the forward strand.
TGATAGCTTAATTCTGAACTGTCTGCGACAAAGTGATTTCTCGGTCACCAGGACTAAACGCTGTCTAGCCTTAATCTTCAAAAGCATTTTACTCTTCACCCCGCATGCGGTTTTCTTCAAAACGGCGTGAGCGTATTTTCCCCCACCCTACTTAGGTTCGAACCGTCAACCTCACAACAGAACCTCAAACGCGTTAGGTTAGGAGAAACGACGCTCCCCCCGTTTCCTAGAAAACCAAGCGAAGGGATGGAAGAAGAAAGTGTTTTCAAAGCTCGGCTAGTAAATAGAAAAGGAGTCATGGGTATTTCTGATGACAGCCACTGTACTCTTCTTCCAGTGAGTCAGAGAAAAAATTAATTTGGGGTGTCATTCTGATCCCTTGCGTGAGCCTCGGGACTTTGCACCTGCTTTGAAGGTAAGACTCTTCTCTGATAGTCAATCTTCACAATGAGTTTACAACTAATATTCCTATTTGAAAACAATAGATATAAAATGAAAATATTACAGGAACACTTGTGAAAAAAGATATAATTTTGGCTAATGTAATAATCGCGCAAGTCAAAAATAAAATAAAAAAAGCACGATGCAACATCGAAAAAATCCCAGCAATTTCGAGAGAAAAAACTATTTTGAATCCTTACTGTCAAGGGTAGGTCCATATAATTTATTTAGTAATGGACCGAAAAAAAAGCTTTGACGAGTGTTGTAAAATTTTCAAAACTTTGACTTTTGCTTTTTAATTTGACCAATACATTTTGGATGTCATTTGACGAAAAAATTTATGTAAATTATATTTTTATGGCTATAAGTTTCCATCATAAATGAGATTCAATCCTACTTTGCACACAATCAGTCAAGAGTTACTTACCGTTTTGTTTAACCAATTCATAGATATGTTGATTTTCTTCGCGTTTGTTTTCGGGATTTAAGAGGGTATTTGTAAAGATGAGAAATTTCTATGTGTTTAAGTCACGGTACAATGAGTTTGGTTATCAATAATGAATAATTTTTAGGGATTTTAAAATAGAAATTGTTTTCAACTGAGTTTAAGAAGTGTGTAGCTGGATGATATGCTTCACAAACACTATACCAGAATTTATATCATGTATCACTATAGGTTTAATGCTCCGGATTTATTTTATAAATCTTATTTTAAATGTGCACTGTTAAAAATTTAGTTCTTCCATTATTTCACCAAAAATATGATTCCTAGAAGGTGCAACGGCTTTGTCTTGAAATGTTTCACCATATCTTTGGTATTCGGTTGAATCATTTATCAGCTTTTTGTTTCCAAAACTTTTTAAACCTTTATTTTTATTATGGTGTAACCGTAAGCAAGACATTTTTAACAATTTATTGACAATGTCAAATTAAAAAATACCATATATGAAATTTCAAGTGCATTGTCAATCGAACCAAATTTCTAAAGTCGACTGCACAAAGTTGGCATTTCATCGCATAACAATTTCAATTTAATTAAAATGAATGACTGTTTCAATAACCGAACTATAAAGAAAATGAGAATACATTTAAAAATTTTTAAACCAATAATTTAAATTTTGGGAGTGCACGCGCTGTTCCTGAAAATACATTGAAAAATATCATTTTTACTAAACTTTAAAAAACGCTAATTTTTTTCCGAAAATTATACATACTTTGCTTACATTTTAAATTGGAATAGCATTGCAAATAATTAAGCTTGTTTAGTTTACTTTGAAAGGAATTCAGCTCACTCAAAATAATATACTTTTGGACCACGCTATATGACATTGATCTTCAATAGATAGAGAATTCCTATTATATCGAACCTTTTCTGAAACGTGACTCACAGTTGTTCCCAGAAACAATTTTGAGTTTGATGTTATAGGAGATATAATATCATTTTTCATTACTACTTTTCCAATAATGATGGTTGAGTATCCAGACAAGTTTCATTCTACGCAGATATACATTTTGAACTATGCTTTTGTTATCAATACGGTATGTTTAAAATATATATTTCATAAATATTTACAAACATTTTTAGTTTGAATTGAGGAGTGGAATTTATCATAATAAAGTAGTAATAATGCAGTTTTAAAGTTTTTGTTTAAATTCGGAAACTTACATTTGTTATAAAGTTACTTTCCCGTATGAAAAGTAGAGTTTATGATAATTTTCGTTTGTTTTTCAGAGTAAAAAAGTTTATTTTTGCTTATTCTTTAAAAATATACTTGAAATACTAAATTGATCTCGATCACACATGTCCTCCTGTCCAAGGGACTATAAGGAACCAAAGGGCAAATAATTTACGGAAACATTCCCTGAAATTCATTTAAAAATAAAAAAAATTACCATCTTGTCTTCAAATAAAGGAATTCGAAAATCTTTAATAATCATAGTTTCAACTCAAAATGTTTCACTCTCAGTCTTTGTTTGGTTTATGATTTAAAAATCAATGAAGCGCGCACATCGGACAGCCTGTCATAGGTGTCGAGATACAGCCATCTTGGACAGTGAACAAAATTATAGCATATTTTAGAAATAATGTATTGTTACTTCTTATGTAAACGTATTGAAATATTAGCATAATGCAATATATTACTTTTACCCGACATATGAAAGTTCCTCCTTCCACAAATAAAAAAATATTTGATCAAAAGCTTCTTTAAAAACCATGAGTAATCTCTAGAATCAATTTGCAATAAAATCTTAATTCAAATAAACTTTGTAGTTTTTATTACCGGATTTCGAAACACATGGTAATAATCACACATCAAGTTCACTTTTTTTTAGTTTACTTGCGTTCATGTACGGTGAAAAATTTTGGTGCAAGAGTTGTGGAACTTCCCAGCTGCCACCACTATTTGGAGAGTGGATTTTTCAATTTTGTGGTGAAATCATAATTTTAACGTCAAAGTGAAGCTCCAAATAGTGGTGACAGCTAGAAAGTTTCAGGGTTCCAGTGCAATCTTGTACCCAAATATTTAACTGTGTACCATAACTTTAAAATAAACCTTAAATCTAACTATTAAAATCTGTGTAATAATTAAAAATTTCAATAAATTATAAATATACAAAAAAAAGCTTTATATCATTAAAAAAATAATCTCATTCTACCTTGAAATAAAGTAGCTTTCCTACAAAAACAGTTTACGGATTTGGCTTATTCTCTCAGTGCAATATTTTAATAAAACATTTAATGAACATTAATTAAAACATTCAATCATTTATTGGTGCACCGTAATAATCAAAACATTTAATTAACATTAATTGAAACATTCAATGATTTCTTGGTGTATTGTAATAATTAAAACATATAATGAATTTTAAATAGAAAAAAAACATATTATTTTTTAAAAAATCTCCATCTACCTTGAAATAAAGTTTCTTTTTGCGATAGATCTCTCTTATGGTAAAGAAAAAAACAATCCACGGATTTGGCTACTTGACGTCGGTCGGAGACAGTATTTATCCGCTTGGTGCAATTAATTAATGAAACATTTAATGAACATTAAATGAAACGTTTAATGATTTCTTGGTGCAACGTAATAATTAGAACATTTAATGAACATGAAATGAAAGAATCAATGATTTCTTGGTGCAACGTAATAATTAAAACATGTAATGAATTATAAATATACCTAAAAAACCTTATATTATCATAAAAATCTCCATCTACCTTGAAATAAAGTATCTTTGCGATAGATCTCTCTCGTGGTAAGAAAAAAAAAAACAATCCACGGATTTGGCTACTTGACGTCGGTCGGAAGCAGTCTTTATCCCCTTGGTGCAATTAATTAATAAAACATTTAATGAACATTAAATCACATTCAATGATTTATTGGTGCAACGCAATAATTAAAACATTAAATGAAACTTTCAATAATTTCTTGGTGCAACGTAATAATTAAAAAATATATAGAATTATACACTCTTAAAACAAAAGAGTGAAATCCGCTCCAATTGGAGAAGTGCATTTTCGACACTGGAAAGGAGTGAATATTGACTCAGACTGAATTAAAATCACTCTTTTGGAGTGATCTTGTCGGAGGTTTAGCACATAAAGTATCCACTCCTTTCGGCGAAGTGCATTTTCCAGACTGGAGGAGTGAAATTAACTCAGACGGAGTTAAAATCGCTCGTTCGTTTTAAGAGTGTAAATATACTAAAAAAAAACCCATTTATATTATTAAAAAAAATCTCCATCTACCTTGAAATAAAGTATCTTTGCGATAGATCTCTCTCATGGCAAGAAAAAAAAAACAATCCACGGATTTGGCTACTTTACGTCGGAGGCCGTCTTTATCCGCTTGGTGCAAAGGCCCGTTGACACGTGCTCATTACAGGGGCTGTAACGTTTGGCGGGGCGTAAGGGCGGTCAAAAAGGCGGTGAGAAACTATCGTTTGATGGGAAATCGTCTGACTGCTACCGCCTTTCGAGATAATGAGGTAGTTGCACGGAATCGGCATCGTTTGGATTTTGCGCGGAGATTCGTCTGTAGCTGGAATTGTGGTGTAGATAAAGATATAATACTGATTGTTGTGCAGGGAGTGAATATTGAAATTAATTTGAAAGAAGAAGTATTTTTTTAATTAAATTGTAATTTAGTTTGATAGAGTAGTATTTTTGTTGTGTTTATAGTTTTGTTGCTTTAAATATGTTGATATTATTAAGTATCGACTGTTGAAACAAAGACCTTGATTTCACTCTTCTTAAATTAGCAAAATAAAAAAACTATCGTGCCTATTTATTAATGATATATATCTAATCCTAAAATTGTAGTTTTTAATTACTTTAAAAAATTAATTTGATACTATATTCAAATTGTTTTCATTGTTTGGCACATGTACTAACTTCTTTTTCACAAACATCAAATGTATTAATAGAAGAGGAATATTTCACATTGTACCTCTCCTCCTAATATATTTAATTCAGTAACATTTTTCGAAAAAGCCTTATGGGCCATAGTTAGCCCGTCGAGAATGAAGCTGCGTAAAATATTGTTTATTATTACTTAATTTATATGTTCTTCATTTTGTGTTTTAGAGCCAAGTCTAAAAACGGGGGTCGGTCCCTGCGAGAGAAATTGGAGAAGATCGGCCTCAACCTCCCAGCGGGAAGACGGAAAGCAGCCAACGTCACCCTCCTCACCTCTCTCGTAGAAGGTACATTTACTTATTATCATCCGGCAAATATCACATATTATTTAAATGATATCACATATTATCCAGAAGATATCACACATTATCCAGGTGAAATCACATGTTATCCTGATGATATCTCATTTATCCAGATGATATCACATATTATTCAGATGATATCACATATTATCCAGATGATGTCACATATTATTCAGATGATATCATATATTATTCAGATGATATCACATAATATCCAGATAGATTTCATTACACTTACTATCCAGATGATATCACATATTATTCAGATGATATCACATATTATCCAGATGATATCAAATTTTTTCCAGATGATATCATATATTATCTCAGATAATATCACATATTATCCATACATTATCACATTTTATTTATATCATTACACATATTTATCCATATCATATCACATCACATATTTTTTCACATCGCATATTTTATCACATCACTTATTTTACCGCATAACATATTACACATTTCGTATTACATTATCCATATCACATATTATATTATTTATATCACATCACATATTGTCCACATATTATAATATCCCTATCACATCACATATGCATATCATATGTGATGTGATTTGAATAATATACATTATACATACATCATATTACATAACCCAAATTGAATTGATCCAAGTTATTAGGATAATGTAATATGATAATATACATACATCACATTACATTATCCAAATCACATAATATATTGTCCCTATCACATCACATATTATCCATATCACATAACATATTATCCATATCATATCACATCACATATTGGTGATATCCTATCACATCACATATTGGTGATATCCTATCACATCACATATTATTTATCACATAAAACCTCTTTTTCAAATATTCACATCGTATCTTATGTTATACCAATTCCTAATATCCGACTCGTTTATGTAAGCTCTCTAGCATACTCTTTTAATCTAAATACTTTCTTACATTATTCTGATTCCGATTATCAAGATCTTTTAAGTAGAATAGCCATATTCACATCATGTCCCATTCTCATGTCCTCTTCCCATTCCATGTCTCATATCATGTCCCATTAGCCCTGCACCTTGTCCCATCAGACCCCATATATCTGGGCTAATGGGACATTTACATGTTTGTTTAAAATGCTCAGCTACGAAAATATGGTAATGTTTTAACATCTGTCGAATGACTTTTTAAGTAAATGAATGTTCAGTTTATTGGCTTGTAAAAAATAAAATTAAAATTCTCGTATTTTTGCTGAAATACAGAGGTTGAAAAAAATTTGCCCCAATAGCCCCCACTCTCCCCTACTGTTATCCATGTTCAATGAATCCAACCTTAGACACAATAAAAGCTAAATTTTTTAGTTGGCGAATGATCCTTGCACGAACAGCATTACCTTTCAATGGGAATCACCAACTTTAAACCATCAAATAAACGGTGGAAGGTAACACTCCGTGCCAACCTAACTTGGGTAAAAACAAAGAGTAAAATGGGAGAGGGAAAAGTGCGATTGGTCCCATTAGTTGGAAACTCTCGTAAGGTTATATTTACATACAAAATGATCTGACTACAATTTAACTAAAATGCACTTTTCATTCTGATTAAATTGCCAAATTTTATCAAATAATATTAAAATCTGTTAGACCTGAAACGAGATTAATGTTTAAACATGTTTTTTAAATTGGATTCACAAATATTTTATGGAACTCTATACATGCACGGAAGGATCTTCTCCATAGCATATTTCTCTTTACCCAACTTAGGTTGCCATGGAGTGTACACTCTAAAAAATGAATGCTCAAAAACGAAGAAATTTTCCTTAATTTTGACAATTCCGTTACTGGCAAATGCTCCGAGTTTTCGTTTCCTCAAAGTCAGGAAATGTGAATCGTCATTTTTATGAGGATTTGAACGTCGTCTAATCTAAAGAAATATTTCGTCATTTATGAGCATGTGAGTAAAACAATGAGATTCAGTTTCCTCAAAATCAAGATACAGAATCGTCAAATCGCGATCGTCAAAGTGAGGATTCGCGTTTACTCAAAAGTCACGTGATAGTTTGACGAAACAATCCTCAAAATTAACGAAACCAGGCTTGAGGATTCATGAATCATCAAAAATGAAAGAGTTATTTCTGAGAGTGTAGTTCCGTCTTAATTGCAAGTTGCGACTCCCAATTCAGTTTCAATACTATAAGATCTCATGAAATTATGAAACACGACTGAAACTTGTTCTTTTATTTACTGCTTGCCCAATATATCATAACCATTAGAGAACCTCGAGTCTGTGCTTTCTCACGGCACAGAATGACAAATAACGTTGTCTTATAAATAATTCCGAAACTTAACTTATGTTTATATATAAAATGACTATCACATAATTTCTCAACAATTAATCACCCTCGTAAATACCTGAACTTGTTTTTTGGCTTGCTTTTTACTTGGAAGCTACCAAAAACACTTCCCCCAAAATACAGCGGAAACCGCTCCCACATTCTTCTGAGGGTAAGGTATTAACGCTATACTTTAAAAAGTAGTTATCTTTTTGTTTCGGTCGATCTTTGTGAAACTTTGTTATCATTAAACGCAAATCATTTTTGCGCAACATTCTTCGAGTTAAAGTAATGAATTTTTAAGCACAGAAAAATAAATATTTTCTGTTATTATGTGAAGGGGGTTCAATACCCTCAAATCGGTGCAGAAATCAAAACAAAAATTATTGGCTTAAAATACTATTAAAACCTTTATTAATAATGTCACAAAGTATCAAGACGATTGGAAACTTATTTTTGACATTAAAAGTCATTTTAATGTCATGGCTTCGTAAGGAAATGGGTTAACAATAAAAACTTTAAAAGCGTTTTTCTCAGAACTTGATTTTTTGAACTTCGATGTACCTTTTCTCAAAAACTATGCTATGTTTTCTCGTAAACTTTTTTATATGATGTAATACATAGTATAGATTAATCTGAGGTTATGAATTTTAATAAAACAAAAGTGGAAAAATTTTTATGGGGCAAAAAAGGGAGAAATTTCATGATTTTTTGGGTACTTTACTTATTTTATTTAAAAAAATCTAACAGTTATTTAAAAAAAACTTTTAACCTCAGATTAATATATAAGGTTGGTACAATACACACAGAAATTTTTAAGATGATCTGATCAGTAGTTATTGTGAAAAGGTACATTGAAATTGGCCAATTTAACATTACCGATATACAACATACTGAACCCCCAAGGGAAGTCCAAACATATAAAGATGCGGGGAAAACGTTGACAATAATCAGTATAACAAACTTAGAAACTGAAATTGTTAAAAAAAATTTAATTAATAGCTGAGATTTTGCGATTAGACATTGTAAATATTCTTGTTGTTGATTTTGGAACTATTAATATAACAATCATCTCCAAAACCTTAGTTTTAATTTGCGTAAGAATAAAAAATAAAGCTCAGGAAAAAAGTATTTCAGTGAAAGAAACAAACTAACAAAATCCAATTTCAACTTCTTAGAATAAAATATAACTTTTTCCTGATTTAAAAATTGATAAAAACAACAACAAATCGCTACAAATGTAAGAATATTTTCTGTTGAAAATACTTTTTAAAAATGACGTATTTTTACAAATTTTTCAGTGGCATTTATAAAAATATTCAATTTAGAACAAGTACTTTTGATGCGAGAAGTATATAAACTTATTCTATCATTAAACAACAGGTCACTCTTCATCACTGTTACTTTCCTAAACTTCCCACTATCTTCTCTAATTTCTCATCATAAAAATAGGTTGATAAATTTGCAGCAAAACTGACTCCTAATAGACTCTTCCGCAAAATTTTAAGCTCCGATTTTTTCAGTGGGCGTCGCAAATCGACACTGATGGATAGGGATCTACTCGCCTACTTTTTATCGGAGGCGGGTTCGGCACTTTGCATTATGGACCATCTTCGCTTTGGCGTTTAATATTTCACAGTTTGGCGTTGCTTTCGAAAATAAAAGATGGCGAGATAATGGCGGGCTTCGGTAGGAAATTAATGTGCATAGGTAATTAGTTGTGGTTTTGGAAGGAAATTTTTTCGGGCATGTTGTTATCGTATTTTGTTTTTTTGCGATGGGTATGGAAATTTCGATTCGAAGTAAGAAGTTCGATTGTTTAGATTTAAATAGCTTTTATATCCATAAAGCATTTTTTGTTGTTGAAAATAGGCTCATATTTTTTTTTGGCAAAAGTTCATAAATATGCGCACAAAGATAGGTTACCCCTCCCCCTTTTTAAATAATAAATACATATTCTATTAAAGAAAGGCCAATGATATTGGAATTTTCTCTTATAAGGTACAGAAATCTACAGCCGATTTACCTAAATGTCGTTTGTATTTCGTTAAATACGCTTTACTCGCAAAATTTACAAGTTGTTTCTGAAACCTCAAATAAATGATAGAATCAATAGAATAATAACTTTTTACTGAGCACACGTACATTCTTTGTCGTGCATTTATATGACTGTATGGTAAAAATCTGTATTTTAACAGGTTTTTTTTACTCTTTGTAAGTAGAGTATTAAGCTAAATTGGGACAAAGAAAATTTAGTGACTCCCTAATTTTACTGAAACGTTATTAGTGTACTTTTTGCTCATAATATTTTTTGTTATATTAGGATTATATATTTATTGCTTTAATTAATTTCAGGAGAGGCGATCCACTTAGCCCGAGATTTCGGTTATGTGTGTGAAACCGAGTTTCCCTCTAGGCAGGTGGGCGAATACCTGTGTAGGAACCACAGCGACCCCAGCGAACTGTATAGGAGAAAAGAGCTCTTTCTAGCCACCAAGTAAGAAACTTTGCCAGTTGATACGAATTTACTTGAAAATGCGTGATATAATTTCAGTTGATGATACAGCAATAGTTGATTGCTACTAATTTTAAAACTTTGTCGATACTACTGATGTTAAAGCCTTGATGATTCAAATGATTGTAAAGCCATGTTTTAAAGCCTTGTTGATGTTACTGATTTGAAAGCTTGAATAACAATACAATATAACTTAAGTTTTCAGTAGCCGTTTTAAAAATATTGAAATTATTATAAAAATTATTCTGATCTTGATTTAGGCTTTTTTGTTTGTTTTGTCGTTTGCTTCCACATGCAAAAATTTCTTGTGCCCTTAGTCGGTGCTATCATATATATAAGGCCTTATCTTGGATAATATAATAAGTATTTAAATAAAGCATTTAAACACACCATCCAGTTTAAAAATACTAAGAATGGTACTATATACATACTTTCATATTTTTCAGACAAATCATGAAGGAATTCGTAGACCTCCTAAACCAGGACCGAAGCCCCCTCTGCAACACTCGACCCCAGAACATCCTAGAACCCAACATCCAGCGCCACCTGACGCACTTCTCCCTCATCACGCACGGCTTCGGCAGCCCCGCGATCGTAGCGGCCCTCACGGCTGTCCAGAACTTCATGAACGAGTCCCTCAAGTACCTGGAGAAGCAGCTGAACACCTACCAGAGCTCAGGTGTTGTCCCATCCGACACCAAGAAGGAGGACCAGAAGAAGTGACCCGACCGCCCTGGTTGGCGACCGAGTCTCTAAACTAGTCAACCAAGACTTGGTGCAGGACTTGCTTTTTGTGTGGGACAGGATTGCAAGATGCCGTTTGTCTGCTGGAAAAGCAGTATTTCCATAGCTGAAGAACTTCGAAATAAACAAGATAAAGTCATCATAACAAGATTGCGGAGTGATGCTGTTTGTCTGCTGGAAAACAGTATTTCCATAGTTGAAGACCTTTACAAAAAAATACCAAACAAGATGATAGCGACTTGAATAAAAGCACAAGTTATATACTAAAATTGCTTGCGGCAATTTCGTACTTGCAATGAGTATTGCTATTGGCATCAGTCAACAACAGAAGAAGCCATTGGTTTTGGAAGACAGTAAGAGAATTCACAGATTCACTTTTACTAAGCACTGTAAAATTTCAAAACATGTACTCACTTAATAAAGTGAAGTTCACTTAATAAAGTGAAGGTATCAAAGTTCATCTAAGCTTCTCACATGCCAAAAGCATTTCCATGCCTAATATTTCATTATAAAATGTTTCCTAAACATTCTTTCTGAATGTTTCTTGTCAAAATCCAATTTAAAGACATTCCATGTTAAAAATTTGACTTTTTTTCACAAAATTTCTTTCTGTTCCTCGTGCAAGTTATAATTAAAATTCAACTACGTTGTGGAGATGCATCTTTTGCAGTTCAAACGGCTCAGCTAGGCGAGTACATGCTTTCGCCATACCACCGTCCCGAGGGATTTCTCTATCCAGAAGAGGATTATTTGTACATATGAAAATAGACGATTTCAGAAAAGAACGTGTAGAGTGTTTGTAAATATCCAAGTGATACAGTAGTATTTGCTTAATGTTGAAATATTTGATAGCGTTGATTCAAAGAAGAAGTTCAAAAAATACTTTGAATATAACTTTAAACTCATTGTAAGATAAGTAAAATGTGCAAGAAATATAAATTGTTTTTAAGTATCAAAACAATCGAAGTGTTTTCCTTGAATAAAAAGCTTGGACTTTCATCAGAGTATCAAATGTTCAGCATTATACAGATACATCTCTACTTGGAAAAAGTGAAAATAAATTAGAACTGGGGACTTTTAGGCAGCTAAACACATTCCTTGATGAACTGGCAGACTATGTCGAACTCAAATTTAAGTAGCGAAAGGTACTGCAATCTTCCAGTTGCCAAATAGACACTAGTGCAGCCTCCAGTTCGTATGTAAAGACAATTTGTCGCATGGCATATGCGACACTATGGACAAATGTGACCAATCTTCAGTGGCCAAAAACCCCTACTGACGACATACAAGGGAACATATCTAGTTTACACTGTTTTAAGGGATGGCTCGATTTATTTTATGTTGCCGACTTTTTTCCTTAAGGTTGCTAAAAATAGCTAAAAAACACATATGAAGAGTACACGGGAAAAACCGATTGATTTCGCAGAAGTCTTTCCTTAATAGCCTCTTTGGGGATGATAGCGAGAAATCGCCTAAACTGGTGTAAAGAAGCCGGTTACTCACTTTGTTTATCTTTCGCGGCAACCCTGATTCACGCCAGAGATCAGGGGAAAGAGTCACACGTTTGTACCGCGATTGAAGACCGAACCGAAAGAGACCGCGTACCGAAAGAGAAACCGGTTTCTGGTCGCCAATGTCGCCAAGCATACACAATTGCGGAAAGACTCTAAAGAAATCAATCGGTTCTTCCCGTGTATTCTTCATATGAGATTGCCGTTTCTGAAAGTTATCGCTATATGGGGACCTATCTCAGTTTCTCACTGCTCGAAATAGTGTATGCTAGATCTGTACCCATACAAGTTCTGCCGGTTTGTTACAACATGGTGGAGCGTCGCTCATTTTGTTGTCTGTAGCGGCTACAATATTAGTTTTATTAGGTATTTTAGGCTCATTTTGAAGATGAGTTTTTATTTGTGAAGTCGGGGTTCGTACATATGAAGAGTTATTTATGAATTTTATTTTGTTTTTAGATAATTTTAAACACGACTACTTTTTTTTTTAAAGAATGAATAATCATATGTTTTCTAATTTATTGTTTGATGGAATTGATGAAGAATTTTAAGTGTTAAATAATTATTTTTAAGCTGATGGCAAATAGTTTCAAAATTGTAAAGATGAAACACTGGAATTTTAAAAGTAACTACTCAATTAATTATGCTTTTTGTTTTTCATAAACACTAAAATATTTGAGCATTTTAACTTCTCATTTGGCAGGCAATTTGAAGTAAGCAAATTAAATGATCAATTACATTAAAAATTACTAAATTAGTACGGTACAAATGCAAAAAATTATATTCATTCATTTGGCTTCTAGTTGTTATTTCAGTGCATCAGGATAGCCTTTATGCAATATTTTTTTTTTAAATCATGATTAAAAATGTAAAATCATTTTTAATTAATCAACTAAATTAATATTTTTAAAAAAATATCTTATTTCAAATTCTCTAAATGATTTGTATGTTAATGATCATTGAAACAAATTTTCATCTTACATTTATTATTACAAAATGTAGTTTTATTTGCAATTTGTATTGTGGTGTCAATTAATTAAAGTTATAATTATGTATTTTCAAGGGTATATTTACTTTTGAAATATTTAAAACTGGATTTACTATTTTCAGAAAGGATGACTTATTGATTTTTCAGTTTGATATTTTTTAAAAGATAGGGAACTTTTTTATTACTCAACTAAGTTTTATTTGAAACTAAGAATTATCAATTAACATATAGTATAATTAATGAAGTTTAAGCAACATTTTTCATTTCTTTGTAATATTTTGTGTGTGAGATAATTGAAAAATTTTTTAAAAAAGGAAATATTTGGTTGTATAAAAAGTAGTATACAAGGTATACCATATGCTCGCTTGCACGCACAATCGAGTGACACGTGAAATGACCACGTGATTTTTATCACGTGATCAACACATCACGTGACATTATGACGTACCGTTTTCTGTGCTCATTTTATTTATTTACAGTCGCTATGAGATCAAAATGTCCAAATCAAAAGTTATTTATGTTCCTCATATATTGAGATTTTTTTTTATAATTTATATTTATTGATTTTTATTACTTTAATGGAAATGTAGTACATAAGTAACGATTATTTTAACCTGAAAGTATGAAAATGTATAAAATAAAAAATCATTTTCGTTTTTAGTGTGTTGTATTTATTTACGAAAATATTTTCTTGATCATGAAAGAAACAATTATGATGGATATGGGCTCTAGTCTAATAATCAAACATTGTGAATATAAGCCCTTTTATTATAAAGATAGATGTACACTGTCATGGAGGATGCTAAATTATAGTAATAAACATTCAAAATGGAAAATCTGAATGATAAAATAATAAATTAAAACTTGTAATTTTAAATGGTTAGAAAATTTTAAAAAATAATTTTAGAAAAATTATATGAAAAGTTACAAAAAGAAAAAACCTTCGTAAACTTCAATTTTTTCATTCCAACAACAAATATTCTACTGCAAGAATATGAATTTAGATTGTTTTTAAGGCACAATGCTAAAGTTCTGTTATGTAACCAGGAGTGTTGATAACAAGTTCAACTATGTTGCTCTAAAATAGTTTTCCGTCTCATGACTTTTGCTGGCACATTTTATCAGCTAGAAAGACGACATTTGAAGGACTACGCAATGGCGTTAAATTTATGACACCTTAACAGACGTCATTTCAGCAAAAGTTGTCACTATTACTTTTTCTGTACATTGACTTCCTAAATGTAATTTTTAAAATATATATAAAAATAATAAAAAAATTATGGGGCTTGTTTAAGCCCCGCATGGACGATAGAAATAACAGCAAAAAAAAAAAAAAAAAAAAAACGTACAACCTAACAATCAACCTAACAGAAAATACAATAAGTTGAAAATTTAAATCTAGCAGTGAAAACAAGTTTACACTTTTCCAAACTGTTCATCCTTCTTCAAAATGTTGATGGCTTAAAAAAAATAATAATTTAAAACTGATGCTGTGATAAGAAGTTACAGTTTGGCACAATTTCTTATCTTAGAGGGCAAAACTCACCGTTTAAAACTAAAGAAAACTTTTTTTTACTTTTAAAAAAATCAAATGATCCGATATTGGCGATAAAGTCAAGAGCCAACGACCGAGTTAATTCTTCTTCTTTACAAATTAGATCACGTTTCGCGGGCCTGTTGCGTAAAAAAAAAATGGCAGACTTCGAGCAAGTCATCAAAGTGCAAAAAATAAATAACTCTGACCAAAACACCTGGTGTTCCAAAATGGCGGGGTCAAGTTCTCGTGGTAGGTATATAGCTTCTGTGTCGGATATCAGAAAGCAATTTAATAAAGCAGTTAACCTATTTATGCTTTTAGTGAAACTCCGTTCTATTTTTAGGGTTTAAAGACATCCTACTAAATGCTTTGGGGAAGCCTACGAATGTTCGATTGGAAACTTTAAAGCATGGCGCAATGATGGAATTTGTTTTGATGGTGGTATGCCGTATCAACCAGTTATCAGTAACATAGAATGTCCTAGTTATAAGGACAACAAATAATAAAGTTCGAATGTACCATAAAATTTTAAAATAAAGTACAATGTTTACCTATTTTTTTGTTGGAATCTTGTTTTGAGTTAGATCTTTTAGGAAAAATATTTCCCGTTACAAAACCAGATTATTTATCTATCCTTGCAACGTCATAAACCAATATTGTAACACTATAAACCCATTCTTCCCCTATTTGTTGATACCAATTAACCCTTAATTACATGTAAAAAGTATAGTTTTAAAATTCGTATTTCGCGAAACTTAATTAACAGGGAAATCATCACAGGTCCTTTTGGCTTGAAAGTAGGAGTAAAATTGAAGTATTGTTCGGTTCGAATCTCACTGGGAATGAATTTGTCCCTCCTTTTTTGTACAGGGATTGGATAAAAGAATATGTTAGAATTTATATTATTAGGTGCGAAATTTGAGTGACATATCTTTAGTTCGTAATTTAAAAGGATTCGGGTGCAAAGAGAAGTACGTGTGCAAAAGTTTTACTTAAAAAAATTTTGCTCAAAGTGGGGTGCCGAAACAAAGAAAGTCAATAGAAATTAAATTAAATAAAGATTCACCAAAACCCAGAAACGACTTTATGAGTTCATTTGAATTTTGTAATATATTTCTTAACCATCACTATAGGTCTATATGGTAGCTGACAGAAGACACAACCAGTGAATTCGTCATCCTTTATTATTCGCCTTAAATCACCGGAGCCCTTAGCATAAAATTGTGTTTAGCTTTTGTATCATAACAATCAAATTTTACACTTTGCGAATAATAATAATAAATCTACCCTACACAACGAATATCTTCATGAGGAAAAAATTGTATAGGTAAACTAAATTTATAAACACCATTTTCTTTACTATACCAACAACGCACCTGCTGCCAATGTGCCTACCGTTCGAACCCGAGTAAACAATCGCTCCCCGCCCCATCGGGATGATCACCGTGATCGCAGACGATAATATGGGGCTGGGGGTGATCGGCTCACACCCCTCGGTACACCCCCTGAACGATCGGATTTCGCACCCCACACTCCCTCATCATTTGGGATGAGGCGGGAGGCGGTGAGAAATGGAAGAGTTTGATTATTATTGTTTTTATTTGACAGGTTTTTTTATGAGGAAAAACACAGGGAAATTTATGATCCTTACAATTAAACAAAAAATCTATTAATAGCTTTCTAACCAAGATTATAATCGCGACATTTTAATTAAAAAAAACAATAAGACTAAGGAATCAGCGCTGGAGATACCTCCCCGGTGACTATCAAAGTTATAAAAGTTATGAATTAGTATATATATATATTTGGGACTGATATATAATTTGGAGTTCAAATAAATTTGTAAATTCAACTTTTTTTCCTCTAAAATTTAAGGTAATAATAAATTTAAAAGTTTAACTGGTGTATTTAAGTATAGGGCACTTGCTTACATTAAATATTACGGTAAATTTCAAATTCAACTTATTCCTTGGTTACTATTCTGAAACAAAGATGTCATCACCAGACATGTTCTTCCTTCTATTCATAGGA
Source organism: Hylyphantes graminicola (assembly GCA_023701765.1). Taxonomy (NCBI): domain Eukaryota; kingdom Metazoa; phylum Arthropoda; class Arachnida; order Araneae; family Linyphiidae; genus Hylyphantes; species Hylyphantes graminicola. The sequence goes on from CM043116.1 coordinate 51,277,320, forward strand.
GTTTCCTTCTATTTATATATGAGAGGATGATGGGTGCTAAGTAATCTTCATATCGCGTAAAAGATTAGAGAAGTTATGTAAAACAAGCGGTGTGAAAAAATATACAACTTTCTATTACCACTCAATAATATAATATATATGATAAACCAAAATTCGGATAAAGATTTGTGCAAGCGGTTTTTTCTTTTTGTTCTTCAGCAATATTTTTTAAAACCTAAAAAGTTGTACAGCAACCTACTTCCCAATTAGTAACGAAAGGTTAAAACTAATAAGCAATCAATGAATTAATAATTTTAAAACCCCTTAAATTAGAAATATGAAACAACTACTCAATTTTAATGTTCCATTGTGTTTTTAAATAATGCTGTAACAAAAAGGAACTGGCAAAATTGGCTTGATTCATGTGACGTTATTCCTTCCAGCTTTCATTTCTACAGGTTCTGCGATTGGTAGTAAGGAGTTACCAAAAATATTTCCATGAAGCTCCATAGAATAAGGGTCATTAGAAGTTTTTTTTACTGGCATAGACGGAGTGCGATGCATTCTAAGGTTAGGTTGGTTGATGATAGTACGGAAGGCCAAATGTTAGTCAAGAGAGCTCTAAATGGACACTAAATTGCCACTGAAAATGAAATTGAGAATTCGTCAACCCGCCAAAACTACGTCTTCTTATTACGAATATTTATTTGTTATTGCCCCAAATTGTAGCAGACCGGGAAGTAACAAATAGTGTGGTGCTGCCATCTAGAAATGTTCATATTAAATAAATGCTGACGTTTGTAAATAGATAGCATCATGTGAGGACCAAGTCGATACTTCATTACAGTGGAGTCTGCCTTCTGTACAAGGGTTAAATGCAATGTCATCAAGTAAAATATATGTATAAATTTCACTTTGTGAAATATTTTTAATTTTTAAAGTACAAAGCCGCATTTTAGAACTTTTGAGCTGAGCACTACTTTTATAATCTTACCAAACTTAAAAATGCATGAATTCAAATTTATTTTGCTTAAGTTTAGTTTGTATTGCTGAAAAACTATTGCATTGAAAATACTTATTTAAGAAATTTAAATTGAATTTGCTAAATAGGTTTTTTTTTTGTTCAGATTGTTTTGAACAGAACTAACTAGAACACAGCCTAATTCTACTTCAATCTCTGGGTAAAGCAAAATAAAAACCATTAACTGTAAAGCAAGTTTTCATGCAATAAGTTCATTATAATACTTGAAAACGTTAATTTACAAAAACTAGATGCCAACACAAAACTCCGGTCCCCTTAAATTTCGAATTTTTGTGTTTACATTGTTTTCGAGAACCTTTTCGAACACAATTTGTTTTTAATTTTTTAATTTTGGATAAAAATGTAACATAATATTCTTGTTCAGTAAAAGTTAATTTAGTAATTAGGCATAAATTTGATACTTACCCCCGCTCCTTTTAAAAATATATATAAGGTTGTTGAGAAAATAGTGTGGTGGCGCCATCTGTAATGCTTTACAACAACTATAAAATAAAAAACATAAAGAAATGAAAACTCACACAAGTAAGAAATACGCAAAACCTACATAATAATAATAAAAAAAAAAATTAAAAAAAAAATCTCCATGGTAAGGCCGAATATTCATCAGAAAGCTCTTTTTTCGGCCTTCTGATAGTAAATACACTCTTTCACAATCTTTTTACCAGTTGCTTTGTTTTATTTATAAGTCCCTGCTGAAAATGTCTTATGCCCTACCATGAACATAAATTACTGTTTTCACCAACTAAAAAATGCAACCATTGAAGTATTTCCGTGATTCTATGCTAGGTTTTAGTGGGATACAACGAAAATCAAATATATATAATAGATTTGAATCGAATAGATATTATTCTTCCAAGTCCTAAATAAATATAATAGTTCTATATAAAGGATTCAATTAGCAAATCCAGCATTACTTTTTATAATGGTGAAGTTTTATGAAAAATTTAAACTTCATGCAATTTACCTGACTTTTTTGTTACCGAAAGAGGTTTTGATCATTAAAACTATCTCTATGAGTTCCACCGAAATCTATTATGAACCTATAATTTTCCAATATTTTAATGGAATTAAACATAATAATAATAATAATTGATAAAATATTAACGGAACGATTCTTATGTGAAATTTTATGGCTTGAAAAATCGGGATATTTAAAAAAAAAAAGTCCGTTATTTAAAAAAAATTCAACAGTTAGAATTTGTTGGTTGGTAAACATCTACATATATTTTCAGGCTTGTGTGCTTGCTCAGAGAGCCGCTTATAAACCATCGTCAAGAAAGACAGTCAAGACAAGAAGGGGAGGGAAATAGTCTCCAGGAACCTGTATCCGTTGGAAACGTGCAATGACCGCCCACAGGACTTTCGGACCCAACAGATTTAACTAGCACGTACTCCACATATACTCGGTGGATTTTCAGCGACCAGGAATCGATCGCTGGACCTACCGATCCGTAGATCAAGACACTAACCACAGGGCGCCCCATAGCCCTGTTAGAATTAACATTGATAAGAATATCCAAATAAAACGGTCTTCAGGAATCAGGTCAGGGATTGCAAGGTCGTTTTCAGTAAAAAGCACCTGCGATTGTATTTGAAATCGATAAAAAAGGAATCAATCCTTTCCCTTGAGAAACGCACATTACCGAGGTTAGAATAAGGCTTAGATGCTGCCTTTGTCAGCAACTTGTGCACCCCTTTTTTTTTCATGCGAAGCCACTAATCGCTCCCATAATAGGCCCAAGTAAAACAACTTTTATAATTATTAGAGGTGGTTTTGCATAAAATCAAATGAATAAATAAAATGTTAAATCTTTTGTGTGAAGAAAGTATTAGTATATTGCATTTAGTATGTGTGCAAAATTTTAATGATCTGTTCCAATATAAAAGAAAAGTTATGTTATTGTTCATATTCGCGTAAAATTTTTTATGACCTGTAACAATATTAAAGAAAAGTCACCCTATTTTATTGTTAGCATGTGTGAAACATTTTTATGGACAGAGTTTCTCTCAGATCGCAAATCTTTTTCTCATATACTAACGATAACATAGGGTAACTTCACTTTAATATTGGAACTTTGATATCATTCTTTTTCGAAACACCGTAGTGTGCAAATTCGCAGATTGGTTTGTTTGTTGGCGACATTAAGGGGGCTTACTTTTTTTTTTCTCGCCAAGCTTCTTTAACCAATTCTAATCTCAGTGACACACAATGTTTTATAGACACTAACGCAACCATTGATTCACTTCAGTATTCAATGTCTTATTATTTGGTATTGAAAATACTTCGTACTAACTTTTTTATTCAATTCGTTTTCTAGAGAAACCAGAGCTTTATTCGAAGGATTACGAACGAAAATTAACCAATCGAATTAGTTTTTGAACGAAAATCAACCAATTACAGATTTTGACGAAAACTGCATTTGAATTGTCCATTTTGTCAAAAATGTCGTGTAATTCGTCCTGTAATGTAACTGGTCGTAAGATTTTTTACGATGATGCCACATGGGTTATGACTAGTTCTTTCATCATATTTACCATGCAGTCGGGTAAGTAGAAGAATTTTGTCTAAAGTTTGAACAACTTTTTTAACTATTGTAATATTAATTTAATTTTAAACTGGTGAATTTGTTCTATAAAATGATCTGTATATTGCGGTGTGAATGTTATTACATAGTGTGTTTTTTTTTTGCAAATAAGTTTCATCCATAAATAACGATATCAGCTTAATACTACGAAGTATTAGCTGGTATCATTATTTTCGGATTACATTGGATATTATGTAAGAAAACATTGTTTGAAATAATAATTTTTTGGGGGGCATGGTCGATATTAGGGTACTTTTTGCAAAATTTATCATTTACAAGGATATTGAAATACAAGGTTTTCGTTTATATTAAACCGAAATACATATGCTATTCATGGACTTGAAAAAATGATTCTAATTAATTCAGTATTTAAAAACTAATAGTTCTATTTCAAAAGATCAAAGTTACTTACAACAAAACATTTTATTTTGGTTGAAATACATAGAATCTACGACGACGATTTATTTCTTAGGCAATTTTTTTTAAAAAATAAACTTAAAATATTTTTTGCTCTCTTTACTATGATTCAAAAGCCAAGGATGATGAATGCAAAAGCCATAGATGTGCATAGTAACTACAAAATACTTAAATTGAATGGATTACTCGTAAACTTTTATAAAATCAATTTTAAACTTCATACATAAAACTTCATGCTATTACTTGTGCAGGTAAACTAATGATTAGGGCTATTGTTTTGAGTACTTTGCAACTTAACCCCCTAATGCATGAGTTTTTACTTTCATCTCGAAAAAATACATACGTATCTCTAATACTTTATGGGAAAAATACTGAAAAAAATTTAACTGCATTAGAATTTAGATAATTTTAATTTTTAAAATTTTTTCCATGTGACAAAAACCAACTGCAATTTTCCTATATTGATAATAATGACTAGAAAACTACTTAATATATTTAGAAATAACACTTTTTAACTATAATTACTTTTTCAAAACAATTTATTTGTATTTAGTACTAATATTTCTATACTTTGAATATTGCCCAAACCGTAATTTCGCAACAGTTAATAACCTCACTCTTTAATTTTGAAAACTTTACTCTTTAATTCTAAAACTTCCTAAATGGAATGTATTAGATGAAAAAAACACAAATTTGTAGAGAGGGAGCTCTAATTTATTAGAATAAAGGGGATTATGTTACTTGTTGCCAAACGGCAACAGTAAGGGAAGGTGGGTTACCTTGGACCTATTTTGACTTTTCAATTTTTATTTTCTTAATTACTTGCAAAAAGTGAATAAAAATATTTTTACCGAATACTTTATGTTGTTATATACAACATTTATTTATTTCAACATGTCATTTAAATGCTTTCAACTATTAAAAAAATAAATACAGAAAATTGTAATTAGGACCAAGGTACACCACCGGCGGTGTACCTTGGTCCAACCGGTAGTGTACCTTGGACCAATTATTAACAGGTAGAGAGACTCGATTTACAGTCCGAAAACCAATATTTATTAGCCACATAAAATTCAAAAATACATTTTACAACCTACTCTTATTTCTAGCCAAGATTGTAGTAATTGGTTATGTTAGGTCAATTGGTTCAGTAAGGGGTTTTATTGCCTTAGTTTTTTTAGTGCCCTTTTGGCTTTTTCAGCTGCAATGCGATCTTTCTCGGGTGTATTCGTTAAAATGCAGCATAAAATTAAACTGTTATTTCATGCCATAGAAAAACATTTGGATGTCTTTCTGTCTTAAATTTGAAAAAAAAAAAACCAACTTGAATATTTCCCCCTATGTTTATTCAACTAGACCTAAACGTAAAAAGGCTGCTGCGTTCTGCTTAGATATTTATTATAAAAAATATCTTTTTAGATGAGCATGCAATAATTATTTTCTATATTATATCAATATGGTTAAAATTTCATAGGCTTCCATAAATCTAAATAATTAACTACAAAAAAAAATTCTTTATCACATCATATCAAAATTTCTTACAAATTTCCATTTTTCTATATTTTACAAATCAGGGTTGCATATTAATAGCTTAAAATACTAAATTTTTCAAAGGAAAGAATTAACTTGAATTTTAAAAAGGATTTTCAACAATCTGAAGCACATAAGACCTATAGTAGTGTACCTTGGACCAGTCCAAGGTACACCACTTGTATTAGGTTCGAGGTACACCACTTGGATATTAAAAACAAAATAGTTAATCACCAAGTTAACGTTAGACTTAACTTAATTTCAAGCACACTGTTTTATAGCTAAAACTTTGCTTTATATTGCATAATCATCGTTCCTGAATAAACACTACATGTTTGAGTAAAAAATTACACTAAACACTGACAAAAATTTACTTTTGAACTGGGAATTTAGTTTTTCGAAACCTCTTTAATAAATTGACCATTTAAACAAATAGATAGAACTTCACTGAGATCCCTGGTAGCAAATACTTTAACTGCATGTGGTGTTGTTTCAATATCTAAGCTAATCGAGCTAGAATCAGCATAGGTTCGAGGTACACATACGTCCAAGGTACACCACTTACCCCTATGCATTATAGGGTTGATTCTACAATGAAGTATACAAAATGACTGATTATTTCAAGGGAAAATGGTACAATTAGTTGTTATGGCTACTGCAACTTTCTTGCCCACTGTAGATACAAGCTTAAAACAAAAGAGTGAAATCCACTCCAGTTGGAAAAGTGCATTTTCCACACTGGAAAGGAATGAATATTTAACTCAAACTGAGTTAAAATCACTCGTTTGGAGTGATCCTGTCGGAGGTTTAGCACACAAAGGATCCACTCCAAAAGGAGAAGTGCATTTTCCAGACTGAAGGAGTGAAAATTATTCAAACTGAGTTACACTCTTAAAACAAACGAGCGATTTTAAGTTTTCTGGATTTGACTTCTTCCATTTTTCAGGTTTCGCCCTCCTCGAGTCGGGCTGCGTGAGCCGCAAGAGCGAAGTCAACGTCCTCATGAAGAACATCGTGGACATGGTGTTCGGTGGGCTGAGCTACTGGATGTTCGGCTACGGCATGAGCTACGGCACCGACTACGGCAGCAACCCCCTCTTCGGCGTGGGCCACTACTTCGTGGACACCGACGAAGTGGACATGGGCTATCTGTACGCAACCTACATCTTCCAGCTGTCGTTCGCCTCAACCGCAACAACCATCGTGTCCGGAGCTGTGGCAGAGAGGTTCCATTTCATGGCCTACTGTGTCTATTCGTTCCTGAATACATTCGTGTATTGTCTGCCGGCTTGCTGGATGTGGAGTGACCAGGGATTCCTGAATAGATTGGGTGCTGTTGATATTGCTGGGTGCTGTCCAGTGCATCTGGTTGGAGGGGCTTCTGCCCTGGTGGCCGCCCTCATGGTAGGACCGAGGGAAGGAGGGCGTACTGCCATCAATTCGCCCACCAACGCTATGTTGGGGATGTTTATACTATGGTAATAACATTATAACCAATAACCAATTCATTATAACCAATAACCAATTCATTCTAACTAATAACCAATTCATTCTATTTAATAACCAATTCCTTAGAACCAACTAATTCGCATAAACGCTACACGGGGAGTTTATAATCTGGTAAGAGAATTATCAATGACGCCATATGGTTAGGTTTTGAATTATAGTCGCACTAGAGTTACACGAGGGCTATTGGCGAGGGGTGTCGTATTTTTAGAACCACAGTCAAGTGACGAGCCAACACCTGAATAGGCACCCAACGCAACCGTTAAGGGCGACATCGTAAGCAGCGTAAGGACTTTGAAGGATATTTAACGTGCACTCCCTTGCACGGGGTATTATTCGTCGGATATTTTTCCTAATGACGCAATCTTTATTATGTTTAGATACAAGAAAGTGCATTCCTCGTACGCCATGCGCTCCCCAACGCCGGATTTGGAATGTTAATGCTATGGTAATTACATTTTTACCGAAGCCATGTTTCAAGTGTTCGTTTGCATGTAGGAGTATTCGCAACACGTCATACTGGGGGTGTTTATAATCTGGTAAGAACATCCCCATATAACGCTATGTTGCGAATGTTCAGCCCCAAGTATGGGCTTTCCTATTAACGGCATGTTGGGATGACCATTCTTGGAAATAGTAACATTTCAACCAATACCATACTTGTGATGTTCATATTCACATTGTTGAGCTAACCTTGAACTAACATCATCCGAGCATTTCTCTCTCTGTAATGCTTGGGATCTTTATATGCTGTGTGGTAGGAGCATTTCCGCCAACTAATGCCTCCCAGGGATCAAACATATACGTTTTGGTTTCCATACAAAATTTTTTCAAGTAATAGGTACTCCGCTAGTGGCGCCGAATATTCATACCGCACTATATTAACAATTTAGCTATTAACGGGACTCATTTGTCCCAAAATATGTTTAAAAACTAAAATTAACTTATTTTGAACCTATTATTTTTTTAAATAATTAAAAAAACATTTGTAAACATTCGTAGTCAAAGGGTTAGGCTAATTAATTCGGTACATTCATAACATTTGGCGATATTTTTGCCACTGCTGATCTCAAATTGGCTGGAACCTAGAAATGTCAAAGAATTCAATTAGAGGGATAGATTTCTATAAGTCATTGCACCAACTTCCTGCTTCAAATGTTCGTAGTGCTGCAAGAGACATCCATACCAACACCCTGCTTGACATGTTTATAGTTGTACAAGTTGTCCCCACCAATGCCATACTGAAGATGTCCTTAGTATTTTAAGAGTATACCCACTAGGGTGGGCCGAAAAAAAACTTTTTATTTTATTTCGAAACGTTATAGTGCGGAAAAGTTGCCATTGGTAAAGACGTGAAAAATGCACTAATTATTATTTTTTTATTACCATATCTTCCGTTCGCGCAATGCCTTCAAAGTTGGCGAAAAATTGTCAAAAACCGTAATTTTTTTAAAACAAGGCAAATGTTTTAAATTACGTTCCTATATCATGAATTAACTACTAAAAGTATGTAAAATCCATATATTATAGCACTTATTAATAATAAATACCATAATAAATTTATTATACATTTGTGTCAGATCTTCCGACCACTCAACGTAGTATAAAATTAGGAAAATTCGTATTTTTCGCTAAATTTCAAAGTTTTAACTTTTTGTAAATTTTAATCATACAACATGATATAGGAAAACAATTAAAATCATATATCGGGCTTAAAAAAGTTATGAAAAATTACGGTTTTTGACAATTTTTGCCAACTTTGAAGGCATTGCGCGAACGGAAGATATGGTAATAAAAAAATAATAATTAGTGCATTTTTCACGTCTTTACCAATGACAACTTTTCCGCACTATAGCAATCCGAAATAAAATAAAAAGTTTTTTTCGGCCCACCCTAATACCCACCATTGCTGTGCTGGCGCTGTTAATAGTTTCAAAAGAGAATTCTCACAACTGCCATGCTGGGGATGTTCTTAGTTTCTTAAGAGAGTTTCTACATAGCCCATGCTGGGATTGCTCAAACTCTGTTAGTAGAGCATTCTGTCTTTTAACATTTCAAGCTAGTTTCGACAATTGAATCAAGACGTGCTTTTTGTCGCAGGTGGGGCTGGCTGGGATTCAACTGTGGAGCTACTTTTGGAGTAACAGGAGACAAATGGAAATACGCATCAAGGTTAGACCTGGACAATGATCTCCGATTAAAAAAATTAGAATAATGAAAGAAAATACTGTTAAGAAAATTGAAAATGTCATTCATCAAATAAATATTCAACCTCATGAAATATAAATTCTACTTAATTTGCCAGCGAATTCACCACATCATAACCACATCGAGAGTTCGAGTAGAATTGTGAAAAAATGACTTTTAGAAATTGCGTCCCCAGACAAAAAATAACTCGTTTCTAGTATAAGAGCGTATTTGGGGAAATATGGATGTGGGCGAATTTGAATTAAAAAAAAAAAAACTGTGAACCTTCAGTTAATATTATGCCCAAACTGTTTAAGAGCTGTAACTAAAGCTAAGGGTGATGCGACAAACTACTCAATCTAATTTTTTTTAACCATGTTAGGAAGTAATCTAACATTTTGAATTCTTTGTAGTTAGCCGATTTAAATATATTTTATATTTCATTGTAATATGTTTACACATTTATAAATCTATAAAATATGCAGATAATGTTATAATAATTTGTATTTCATATGATTAATTATTTATTTGATAAATTGCATTTTTAATTGCCTTAACCGCATTTTCTTTCATTATTCTTATTTTTTGTATTGGAGTTGTAGAAGTAATTTTGATATCAATGAATTTAAGCGAAAATCTTCTTATGTAAAGCACTTTTGTGTGGAAGTGTTTAGCTAACGGAACTGACATGTTTTAGGTCTGCAATTACTACGATAAACGCATCAATAGGAGGAGGACTGACTTCATTGCTATTAAGGTAGAATATTGAAATAGAACTTTATTCCTAAATCCTTGTTAAGTTCGCCTTTTTTTAAAAAAAAAATCTTATTCTTGCAGTTTTATCTACTTCAAAGGAAGAATTCTGATTTCCAATCTCATCAACGGAATTTTGTCAGCTTTAGTAGCTATTACAGGTGAGTTAATGCAATTCTTCTGTTTTTTATTTATTATTCTTACTTGGATATCTATCACCAGCAAAGCAGTTTTATTGGTTGTTTATCTGTATATGATGTAATTATAACTTAATTTCACTTTGAAGACAATGGAACCATCAAATATCCAGCGTACTGCATAAGCTGGACAATTGATGGTGCAAGAAGCACCTTTTCCATTATGTGCCGGTTTAAGAAAAATGTACTTTATACCGTGGCGCTTTACTACTGAATTTCAACCATATCGTTGAATTCAAAAATCAGTCAATAAAATAGTTTTATTCCTTGCAGATATAAATGCACCTATTTACATTTGTATGCTACTGATTTTTTTTTGTCAATCGATACAATAAAGGTTTACGTACAAAGATAGAAAAATGATAAATAGAATATCACTTCACTCTAAAAAATGAATGCTCAAAAACGACGAAATTTTCCTTAATTTTGACGAATCCGTTACTGGCAAATGCTCCGAGTTTTCGTTTCCTCAAAGTGAGGAAATTTGAATCGTCATTTTTATGAGGATTTGAATGTCGTCTAATCTAAAGAAATATTTCGTCATTTTTGAGCATGTGGGTACAACAATGAGATTCAGTTTCCTCAAAATCAAGATACAGAATCGTCAAATCACGATCGTAAAAGTGAGGATTCGCTTTTACTCAAAGTCACGTGATAGTTTGACGAAACAATCCACAAAATTAACGAAATGAGGCTTGAGGATTCATGAATCGTCAAAAATGAAAGTGTTATTTCTGAGAGTGTTATATATCAGATGGATATCAGCAAAGCCACAATCAACAGAAATTCCTTCTTTAGAGTATTGATCATAATTGAGTGTTGATTATTAAGAATGATCTTATGAATCCTATATTGACATTTGTAATCTTACGCTGTAAACACGTGCAATTTAATAATGAAAACTGTACTTTTATTAGTTTTTGCTTTGTTGACGCTACCCTGGACATATTTACATTTGTATGATACTGATTTTTTTTTTTGTCAATCACTACAAAAAAGATTTACGTACAAAGATCGAAATATGATTAATATAATGTTACTTATATATTAGATGGATATCAGCAAACAGCAGAAATTCTTTCATTAGAGTATTGATCATAATTAAGCTTCCATTATTGAGAATGTTCTTATGAATCCTATATTGACATTTGTAATCATAGGCTGTAAACACGTGCAATTTAATAATGAAAATTGTACTTTTATTAATTTTTGCTTTGTTGACACTTTTGAGCACTGTATTGGGACACAGAGCAAAAAAGAGTATTAAGAGCGTTCGTAGTCTGTAGTATGAATGTGAAACCTATGGAATGGAGAAACCATAAAGGAGCTACCTGGATTTTTCTTCTGAGTGATTGCAAACTGTACGAAGTTTTTTCTTCATTAAGCAATACAGTTATTATTATAAAACATCAAAGAAAATGTGACTGGACATCAACTAACAAATTAATAAAAGTTCAGTGATAAATGTTAGTTATCACTTATCAATTAACATATTTGCTGAATTTTTATTTATAGTTAATTAACTACTACTTTTACGTAATTTAATCTTTAATCAAATCTTTTAAGCAGTGTACTATTAATAAATGAAGAATCTACAAAAACTAATGCAAATAACAATCAGAAATAATAATAATGTAAAACTAATAATAATCAGTTGAATTGATAATGATAATCAGTCGAATTGATAATAATAATCAGTTGAATTGATATATCGTTCAAACTTAGTTTGCTAATTTCCAATTACACTGTGCTACTAAACCAATACATTGCCTTAGAGACATCTTTGTTTATAATGATCTAATCGAGTTATGGTAATAGTTAATGCATACATTCATGAGCAATCGACTTGTTTATAAATCTTAGACCAAGTAAATATTTTAAATAGCCATTCAATGCATCTAAACTGGCACTGAACTGATTGTCCTGACTCAACATTTAAACGATGAATGGTATCTTTCTGATAAAATGCATTTATTATTACTGTCACTTCTTATTAACGTAAACTAAGTTCTGAATTGATTTTTAGTCTCTACACTCTCAAAACAAACACTCCTAATTTAACTCGGTCTGAGTGGATTTCACTCCTCCAGACTGGAAAATGCACTTCTCCTTTTGGAGTGGATCTTTTGTGTGTTAAACCTCCGACAGGATCACTCCAAACGAGTGATTTTAACTCAGTCTGAGTAAATATGCATTCCTTTACGGTGTCGAAAATGCACTTCTCCAACTGGAGTGGATTTCACTCTTTTGTTTTAAGAGTGTAAATAAATGAAATTTTTCTTCCAAGTTATATTACGAATATCCGTCTTTAGTGTGTAACATTAATATTTTAAGGCATATAATACGGAATCTTCGTAAATAAATTACATTTTAGTTTCTTATGTAGTATCATTGCCAAAAAAGGTTTACTCAGCATAAAATTACTCAAATACAGAATATGTAGCCATATTTATGTTCTGCAATTTTTAAAGACCATATTATATAGTGTTGTTGTTTTGTTGTTGATGATCCCTGTTGCCCAGCAGAGTTAGACTATAGTAGGTCTATTTAGAATGTAAGCTTGGAAATCATTTCCTCCCCCATCCACGAGTGCGGTTTCTTGGAAACGGTGTGATTTATAGCTGTTTCGGTTATTTCCCCACCCTACATAGGGAAATACTAACTGTTTTGATTGTAAACCTCAAGCGCGCTAGAATTAGATAAGTGACGTTCCACCCTTTTTGTAAAGAAAACCCAGTGAAGGGATTGAGGAAGAGAGTCTTTTCGAAGCTTACATTCAGGCTAGAAATGGTATAGGTCTATGGTACTGCTCACTCTCAAGAAATCAATTACCAATAACGGTCGCTCAAGAAGATCTTCTTCATCGAGTCCCAAACACTCATGGATATATTGTATAGTATTATGCCGAACAACCAATATTATTTTTAAAATTATTTTTCAATCCTTCTTCGAAGTGTCCCTGTTATATTGCCGCCCCGGTGGCTCAATCGTTAGGATACTTGCCTTTGGAGCTGCTGGGGTCGTTCGAATCCTGGTCAGGCATGGATGTTTGTGTCCGTCAATAAATGTTGTTATTTGTCTATGTATTTGTGTCGTCCTTCTTTGTGTGTCTCTTGTGACTGTCTCTTCTGGCGAGCTGGGTAATGGGCTATGAAGCGTACACTCTCCCTTCTAGAGGGCGCAATCACTGTCATTTTTGTCATTTGTCCCTGTTATATTGCAGCTGGCTGCGTGCTATACAACCCATGGGAGGCCTTCGTAATCGGGGCCGTGAGCTCCTTACTAACCAACATTGCAATGGGGGCGTCGCTGGTAGACGACCCGGTAGACGCCATTGCTGTGCACCTGGTGGGTTCGATATGCGGGATGCTGGCCGTGGGACTGCTGGTCGAAGAGGATCCCATGCTCATGCTCAGTAAAGGACAGGCTGGGCTGCTGCAAGGGGGAGGGTTTCATCTATTGGGGGTGCAGGCGCTGACTGTGTTGGTTGTCGGGGTTTGGAGCCTTGTAACTACTTACCTTCTGCTCAAGGTAAGGATCGTTTTAACATCATGGTTCAGGTATTTCTTATTATCTAGTTTCTTTTTCTATTAACTCATGGTGGTAGTGATGTAAATTGGCGCATATACACAAATAGTATTGTACGTCCAGATTTTATGAACGATAATTGAATGAGTAGGTGCAAGTGAAATTAAAGTTTTCATACTGAAAATTGGAAATTTTTTGACCTTAATGGCGAAATTTGCTGCCGTGCCTTGGCACTAAAGACGCAAACAGAAAGCTGCCAATGAAGAAGTCGGTTAATAAAAGTAATATTTACATCTGCGAATTTATTTTAAGTAATCGACTTTGAAATATAATTGAAATATTACCGTAGGATAAAAACTATTTGCAATTCCTCATTCGTTAAACCAGTATTTCAGTGAAAAGAATTGATATATAATAGTACTTTCGTCGTTGAAATTGAGTAAAAAAATTATTTTAAAGATAAATAGCTTTAAATTAAATGAAAAGGCAACCTTATTCTGGGTTAATCATATGGATGAAAGGAGAAGACTGATATTATTGAATTTCGGAGAGTCGGAAATCTGATAGTTAGCGTTCTACAGTACCTTGCTCCGGCTTTAGAATTCTACTCTATAGGTTATTATAAAAGAAGAGTACAGTGGAAAAAATCCTTCATTGATTGAGAATCTGTCCTTATTGACGCCGGCTATTGGCGAGTAGTGGCGATCGGAAACAAGTTTTTCCCTTGGTTCTTTTTCCGCGCTACAAGCATTAAACTATTTCTGGCGTGAATCTCGATCATAGAGAAAACCAACCCAAGCGCCGCGTGTTAAGAACCAAGGCATAACTGTTTTATTCCATCAGTTTTGGCTACGACTCGCTATCTGCGCCAAGCAGACATGATGCCGACAGATTCCTATGTAAAGGTAGGCGAATATCCAAAATTCTAAAATTGTTGCTAATACTTTAATCTTTTCCAAATTAGGCATAGTGATTTTCAAAAAATGAACAATGCTTTTTAGGCAATTTTATTTATTTAAATATAATTGAATTATTATAAACAGTGTTTTTCAACTAAAAAAAGGGGTTTACGTTAACACCTTCCAGCATAAAAAGTTTTACATTAACTTACCTGAAATTTTTTACAAATGCTATTTCATTGTATATCTGTAGTATAAGCCTCTAAAATCTGGTGTAAATATAATAGTTATTATTAAAAAATGTCCAAGTGTTAGTTAATCGAAAAAAATCTTTTTTTAAAGTTTATTCATAACATTTTTCTTAATAACTTGTTTTCTTGTAATTTGTATGAATGTAACTCTAGAGAATCATTGCATGTTTCAGCTTAAAACGAAGAATTTAACACATAATTAATGTTTGTAGGAGGAAAATTCAATGTGGTAGATTTGTTAGCGTAAACCTCTTTTCTAGTTGAAAAACAAATTTTAAGTAAATAAATTGTATTTAAATAAAAAAAAATGCCGAAATAGCAATGGTCATTATATTTGAAATCACTATGCCAAATTTGGAAAAGATTAAAGTAATAGTAAAAATATTAAAATTTTGGGTATTCGCCTACCTTAAGAAGGGTTTTTTCCTCTGTATTCTTCCAATATTTCGGTCTTCATCTTCAATAATCCTTATTTCATATACACACGAGATTGAAAGATCCTACAGTGTGTGTCATGTTTCAGGCCATCAGCTATGCCATCCCTCTCCGTATGACACTGGAAGACGAGAGAGTCGGAGCCGATGCGGTGGAGCACAATATCAGACATTTCACCAATGTGGAGTCCAGGAAACTCTCCAGAGGTTCATTCGGAAGTTTGCCTTTTCTTTCCACATATGACGTACCAACCTAGGTTGATATAATAAAGTATTTTTAGTAGAAAAGTTTTTTTTTATTGTAATTGGTTGTATCATAAAATGTGTCATCAATTACCAAACCAACCTGGGTTGATTTAATAAAGTACTTTTAGTATAAAAAGTTTTTATTGTATTGGTTGAAGCATAAAAAGTGTCATCAATCACTAAAAGAACTTACCAACTTAGGTTGATTTAATAAAGTATTTTTAGAAGAAAAAGTTTTTTATTGTAATTGGTTGTAGCATAAAATGTATCATCAATTACCGAAAGGACGTACCAACCTAGGTTGATTTAATAAAGTATTTTTAGTAGAAAAAGTTTTTATTGTAATTGGTTGTAGCATAAAATATATCATCAGTTACCAAAAGTACGCACCAACCTAGGTTGATTTAATAAAGTATTTTTAGTAGAAAAAGTTTTTTTTTTATTGTAATTGGTTAAAGCATAAAAAGTGTCACCAATCGCCAAAAATATTGTTCTTTTAATCTATTTCTTATTGTAGCCTGTTTTGCTGGCTTCGCGTTATATTTATGATTTACAATTGACTTTACTGGCTTTTTGTATTTTAAAATTTTTATTCCCTGTTTTTGTTCTGGTGTTTTCTCTTTTTTTTTGCAATTGCGATTTGTCCTGGCTTAATAATCTACCTTTAATTGGACTTGATCTATGTGGAAGTTGCAATTAAAAAAATAAATAAAATGCAAAGATTTGGTTATTACTATTAATAAAAATAATTTATTGATACAATGAAAAAGTTTTACAAAATAAAAAAACACCTTGATGGGCCGCTAAGGCCCCTTCAGAGGTATGAAATATACTAAAACAAAAACAAAAATTGTGCAAGCGGAGAACAAAGGAAAAAAAAAGTTTTACAGTACATAAAATACACAAAGAGGAAAATCTGGACAACCAGCCCTCGAAAAGTGTACAAATTTCAGCAGTGACTAAAAGAAATTTTCTAAATAAGTGATATTAATATTCGTTACAAAGATTTTTAAATTTTTCTTAAACTGTTTGAATTCTGGATATGATCTGGTAATAAATTAAAGAATTTAGGAGCTAAATATTGGAAGTTTTTTCTGAAAAGTTCTTTATAGGGTCTTGAAATTTTAAATAAATTATTGGGCTGAAATATTTGACAATTTAGTAAAAATATCTGGAGGTTCATAAACAATAATGCATAATTTATAAAAAAAAGATATGTCTCAAGGGTAAAATATTTAAAGACTTATAAGATTTATTGATGACAGATTTTTTAGAAAAGAAGGAGAAATGAATTGTTTAACTAAAATCAACACTCAGAAAAAAAAACTTGTGTTCAAGTGGTTCAAGTTTGTGTAAAAATAGCAACCTTACAATATTGTGTTATTTCAAAACAAGAATTGTGTTAATGACATACGAATACAAATTTGTGTTGCTTCAACAAAGCTAACCATCGTGACAGAAGACGATTATTAAATCCATAAATAAATTGAATCCAGTTTTAATTAAACATTTAAATGATTAATAACATTTAATCAACAGCAACTTAATTAATAACACTTAATCCAGTGATTGACTTGAATCTTTAAACAAATTGTTTTTTTATAAATAAGTATAAAATTCGAACATTCATTTTAAAGTAATGATTATTTTTTAAGCTTTAATGTTGCTATTTATCTAAAACGTAGTTAGTAGAAACATAAACAGTAGAAGCTGAACTAAATTTTTCGGAATAATATATGCGTCTAAAACTACAGAATTTGTCATTTATTGAGTTTTATTTAACGATTTAAAAAAAAAGTCTCACTGAACGAGTGCGGTTTATTTAACGTAACAGTTCAACTAATTGTCTTAAACATAGTCAATTTTTTTTGTCGCATAGCATCACTACCTATTTCCTTCTTCCATAATTTTACTCTTTGATGCAGATGTAGTAAATTCTTTTAGTGTGCAATCATAATATATAATTATACATTTCACACGCCGGGTTAAAGTTTTGTTATTTTTAATATTTTGGTTAAGGTTAAAGGCTTGTTAATATTAAATTAGAAATTAAAACAAATGTAATCCGATTATTGTCTGGAATAACTACGCACTACAAGTAGAAAAAAAAGCATTAACTCAATGAAGACCCATTTGGGAATAGCATTAACACCTTCCTTACCGAATAAGAAAGTTAAGTTTTCGTTTTTCGGGTAACTTAATTTAACTACTTAAATTTTTCAGTTCTCTAGCCTTCTCAAGTCTTATATTTTGTTTAGATGAGCTTAAGTAAAAAGCTTATTTTCACTGCTTACAGTTTCTCGCAAATCGTCCTTAATATGTTAAGGAAATGATATAGAACATTGCATTTTTTCAATTAACGTCAGATAGCAAGGGAAGCATTTAAGCTGAAAATGAAGCCATTAGTAATTTAAGGTAACAGTTTCAGGCTTTGGTATAAACTCGTAATGAACTGCAGACCTGTACAGGTACACTCTAATTTTGTTTAAAGTTTGATTCAATTTTTATGATTAATGCGAGCATAGATAACTTTTGCCTTCAATAATTTAAGGGCATTTCAAGCAAATTTGTCCCAAGACAGAAAAAAATAAGTTTAAGTATAAAATTTCCGAAACATTAAGTATTTAAAACTGCTTATACTTTTTAAATGTTTAACCATGCAATGCCAAAAAATTGGAAGAAATGAAAACTTGGAACAAACTCGTACACCCTCAGAAAGTCGTATGTTTTTCATACATAATTTAAACAGTTTAATTTTATGTGACGCAATTAACGTAACTTTCTTTGTTTTAATATATCTGAACCCAAATAGCTATCTTAGTGTGAGTAATATTTCTTATAATAAATGTCATGTACGAACTTAAAATAGTAGGCTGGTATAATATTTTCAGAAATATTTATTTTATTATTTTCATTTACGATATTAAGATAATTGCTTCTTAATCCATTTTTTCATAATCGTATCAATAATTTTTTGCTATAATTAGATTAATCTGATCTAGCATATCGGTTGACAGCTTACCAATTTAGCAATATCGAGTTAGCTAGAGAAAAAGGTTACTTGTCAAGAACTTTATCCCGTTAATATTGGGTTAGTCAATGTACCCGAAATTGTACGCTTACATTGATGTATCTATCCTTAAAGTTAGGTTAGTTAATGTCTTTTCGATAATTTATTAGGGGTTAGTTAACTAGAAAATTAGCTGCATTGATGAGTGTAATTAAATAATATGGCTGGGATAGTAGTTTGGGATTAAGAAAAAAATATCGCCTGGAAATACTTCTAAGCATTGAATAAAATTAAGATTGAACTATTCAATGTTTTACAAAACTAACATATTGAGAAGATGTGGTGAATCTTATTTAATTTAATTTCTATTAACTTTCTTTGTTTTGGCACCCCATTTTGGGAAGTAAAACTTTTGCACACGGTACTTATCTTTGCACCCGTATCCTTCAAAATTACGAATTAAAACTGTGACTCCAATCAAGATCTGTCAAGATCTGTCTCCAAGATCTGTCACTCAAATTTATCACCCAATAGTATAAATTTAATAAATTCTTTTATCCAGTCTCTGCACAATAAAGGCCGTACAAATTAATTCCCAATGATATTCGAAACGAAAAACACATCAATTTTGCTCCGACTCTCAGGACAAAAGGCCCTTAGTCGTTATGATCCATATTTACTTGTTATTTTATGAAGTAAAGTGCTGTGGTTGATCATATTAAATGTCTTAAAAAACATTCTGAACATTTTAGCACATTTTAGCACCGACGATACCAGTCACCATGCCTTAAAGATAATTGATTCCATTACGGTCACACAAAAGCCCACAGAGGTATTATTAATAATATCATCTCACTAATATTTTAATCATATGACATTTGACGAGACTTAATCATACATCTTAATTAGATTTAAAGGATGAAATATTATTGGGATGAAGATAAAATAACAAAATTGCTTTTTATAATTTAATTTATAGCAAATTATCTTAAACTCATTCACTTAACCACTTATATAAATCTAAAATTTGTAATCGTGTGCATCTATTTTTATATTGCATATTCATGATTTAACTTGTACTTTAAATCAAATTTATTTAAAAATTATCAAGACTTATTGATTCTGTACGCCATAACAATAACTACTAATTATATCCTCCACACAGTTTTCAAAAATAAGTATTAAACTTAAAAAGTTTTATTGCATGAAACAAACAAGTTGTTTCACCAAAATACTGTCCATTTTGGCCATTGTCGACTACCGAAAGAGGAATTAAATCACATAACTCCAAGACATAGCTAGAAATAATTCTTCGGATCACGTGATAAGATCCTAAATGACGTGTTTTGTTCCCTGCTGTATGGATAACCTCGTAGAGTTAAGAAGATGTTGGAGATGGCGCCAGGCGAAGACCGATGTAAAAAAGTGTTTGCCTAATGAAGCCTTTGATCACTTTGTAGTAAGCCTAAACAAACGCTCAGGGTGGCTGAGTGGATTGGACCATTATGCTAGCAGTCTGCGCGCTGATAAGGCTGCAGTCAATTTTAAAATCCCTACTCCTCCCTAATTTTTCGACTTTTTATTACCAAAATTTTTATATGAGTTTCCCAATAGTATCTTAACAAAACTATGCATCCAAGTTTTAATCAAGATTCAACTTTTTTTTAAAGAAATAATTTTTGAAATTTTATCAAAAAAATTCTCTAAAACGTAACATTTAAACTTTGAAATTTTTTTAAAAAAATACTGACAACATGAATGAAGAGTTTTAAATGCATAAGCTTGTTCATTATACTTTTAGGATGCTATAGAAATTTACAGAAACTTTTATGTATAATATTAAATGAGGTGTAGTGTTTTTCCCTATCCTAAAATTAAAAAAAAACACGAACAGAGATACGAGCATTAAAGTATAGACCCGCGATAGGATACTTGGAGAGTGAGTCTCATTCAAAAATTAATAACTCAAAAGCAAATGCATAAAATTTGAAGCGTTTTTTTTTTGCAAAATGGTAAGAAATGTTCAAATAATATTTAAAAATAATAATAAAAAAAATTGCATTTTTCATGATTTTTGGGTACTTTACTCCCTTAAAATCTATTTTTCTATTTTTTTAAAGGTAAAACCAATTTTTTTTCTCAAATTTATATGGGTATTTTTCAGGAAGGGGGGGGGGGGAGAGATACATATATATATATATTCCAGCTCGTGTGCTTGATTAGAGACCCGCTTATAAAGAGTTCCCGTCAAGTAAGACACACTCAAAATGAATTTTTTACTGCCACAGAGAAAGGAAAATACACCCAGGGCGAAGGCGGGAATCAAACCCGCTCCCGTTAGAGTGCGCATATCGCTTCACAGGGCTGGGGAGCCCAGTCGGTTAAGCACTCGCTTAGCATGAGGAAGGTCCCAGGTTCGGGTCCGGGCATCGCCAAAATAGCTGCCGACTATAAACGGCCCGTGCAGCCAAAAATGTCCGACGAAAAATACCCCGTGTAAGGGAGTGCACGTTAAATATCCTTCAAAGTCCTAATGCTGAGTACTATGTCGCCCTTAACGGTTGCGTTGGGTGCCTATTCAGGTGTTGGCTCGTCACCTGACTGTGGTTCTAAAATACGACGCCCGTCACCAATAGTCCTCGTGTAGCTCTAGTACGACGATAATTCAAACCTAACCAATCTGACGGCTTCACTTTTTTCTAGCCAAGCATTTCCATCTTCATCTAACCCTATGAATAACCTCGACGGGGGACGACTTGTTGGACGTATGCACCAAGTCACATTCACTTTATTTCTATCCGCCATTGTGGTGAGCTAGCAAAAGAAGTCCTGATCCGTAATCGCATTATGTCTATTTTCCTTATCTCCATTATTACTGATGGATGCGAGCAAGTACATCGGCAAAGAAATGGGTTGGGTAGAATAAATTATGATTTATGTATTTGTGCAAAAGAATGAAAGGGCTAAAGTTTATTGTTGAAATGCAGGCCTTTGTGTGGAGTACTATAGTCGGCTTTATTTTGGAAGGAATTGTATTTTATCAATATTTTATATGGCTTAGTACATTATATATCTTCGCAATAGTAAGCTCATGAAAGTTATAAATATTATTTATGTAGTTATTAGTTAAGACTGACATAAATTTTTATTCAATTGCACTTCTGTTCTCATTTTAGTAAATTTATATTTATTTTAGGAAATTCCCAAGTACACGTGTATATTTGTTACACGATACTATAAATCATAGATACTTCACTTTATATAAAAGAAAAATTTACAGCAGAGCATATAAAATATTTAAATAAAATTTAGAAGATTGATTGGCCTTTAAAGAAACTCAAGGATTTGTATTTTGCGTAAAAATAAAGTTATCGAAGCTTGGTTTATCAACAAAACGTATTTTATATTCTTAACAGTTGACTACTGCATTCAATTTAGTGGTTTAGGCATAAGTTTCAAATTTTAAAACATCGCAGATTCATTTATTCAATAAAAATTGCCATTAATCGTTATTTGGCCCAGTTATTGGGATTATGCACACAGATATACTAGTAAATATAAAACAGACCACAAAATGCTTTTGAGGTAAAATGCAAATTTATACATTCTTTGAAAATAAAAATTAGAAACAGTAAACGCTACTTTATTTTTTTCTAAGTAAAGCTTTGTTATCGTAGAATTTATCAATAAATATTATTATGATTAAAAAAGTATTTTCAAGAATTGAAACAAGTTAATTTTCAATCTGAACAGTAGAACTAACAAACACTTTATTAATACCGAACAAACATTACCGAAAAAAAAAATATTCGTCATAAGGGGGGAAAACAGACACTCTGTATATGTGACTAAAAAAATCATAATTATAATTAATACGACACATAAGTCAATAACAAAAAAACCCACAAAAGATTAAATTTAAATACATATATGTTCACAAAGAAAAACAAAAATGTGGCAATGCTAAATTATCAAAAAATTCTGGTCAGCAAATCGACCTCATTATTGTTAAAAGTCAGTTTTTGAAAAGAAAAATTGCTATCATTGGGTTGCCTATTTTTTAAAACAATGCACAAAAATGATATCTTTTTAAAACATAAACCTTAGGAATAACGCAATAGTTTGATTTTTTTAAGGTTTGCTTTCCTTATAACTTTTCGTAAGCAGCTAACATCATTGTGTTTTGTAATCTTGCTGAACCAATTTATCTTCAGTTAAAATCTAATGAAATAACTCAAAATAAATACTCAAACATAAATATATTTAAAAATAAATTCTAGATTTCTTCAACAAAACAATTTTTAAAAACAATACAAAGCAATCTAATCCAAATGCATTGCAATGAGCCATAATGATATTACTTCTTTCGAAATGCTTAAAAATAGCAAGAGAAAGACGAAATACTGTGCATACTTAATGACTCACTCGATTCTAATGTCCGAGTAAAATATTTTAGGATAGTTTTTCCTTCGTTACTTTTTCGATAACGAGTGAGCCTACGTTTTATGAACCCATTATTACTTTGCATAAAGGTTATTGCAGTTTTTGTGAAGTTGAAAAAGAGATTTATTTATAAAACAAAATTAAATTTAGAGTAATCACATTATTATAAAGTCTATTTTTTAAATGAAATAGTCCAACTTCGTATTTAAAATCGTAATAAACATTCAAATGATATAAATAAAGTGATTTCTTCATTTGAAATAACAAAATTTGAAATATTTAAGGGTGCGCATACTAAGTTTGAATAATTTTCTGAGAAATATAACGGGAGCGTTAAGAAATAGCTTTATTTTATAAATTCTTATAATTAACTCTCTGTCTTTTTCATGTTTAACTCTCTATCTGGTGACGATGTGACATGGCTTTATTAGATTTTAACCAATAAATATAGAATTGCCATTACAAAAAAAGCATATAGATATAGATAGACAGCTATATATAGCAAATATATATTATTTGCATATTTTTATGGGCGTATTTGCATATTTTTATGGGCGTTATCGCTTGTGTCCGTGAAATGGACCCCCATGACACCTCCACAATAATTCAGTTGTAGATAAAATCTTCAGCTCAAAAACTATACCTTTGACCCCTAATGATAAGATGAGCAGAATTTTTTTTAAATATTAATTCTATTGAGATAGGAAGAAATCGCATATGATTAAGGAGAAAATCACCAAAGATTATCTAAATTAAAATCTCTATTAATCCAGTCATGATCCTGGACATTTTGGGAGTGATTAACATCATGGACCTGTTTTAGCTCTGCTAAACCTAGGAGAGGAGCAACAAAACAAAATATCTATTACTTTTAAATAGGTAATAAAAACGCCTTTTGATTAGGGAGAAAAGCACGATCAAAAACTCTTTCTCTATAGGGCCGATAACTTGGCGAAGTATCTGGGAGTACAAGAACCTCAAAGAGACACCCATAGAAAATAAGGACAAAGAGTTTAATAATGGACCGCAAAAGCTTAAAAGACAACCGAACAAAAAAAAAGTATCAGAGGCTTTTTAATAATAAGTTTTTAAGATTTAAATTTTATATTGTACATTTTTCATTATAGGTTAACAAAGTTTCCCAAGATAAATATTCATGTTGTATAAAAACAATTAATGTACCCTCCGATTAATTTATCAGGCTTTCCGTTTATTATGTATCAGTTTTTCTTACAATAACATTAAATTTTAAAATTTGCAGTTAATAAATTCTTATTCGCAATGTATTTTTTTCCATTTGGAAATGTTTTAGGATTATATCTTAAAAGATATACCAAATTCTTATATTTTAAACAAATATGTTATTAGAAATGAATTTAATTTAAACTCATTCTGTATAAACAACAATACACACTCTTAAAACAAACGAGCGAATTTAACTCAATCTGAGTAATTTTCACTCCTCCAGTCTTGAAAATGCACTTCTCCGAAAGGAGTGGATCCTTTGTGTGTTAAACCTCCAACAGGACCACTCCAACCGAGTGATTTTAACTCAGTCTGAGTTAATATTCACTCCTTTCCAGTGTCGAAAATGCACTTCTCCAACTGGAGTGGATTTTACTCTTTTGTTTTAAGAGTGCATATTTAACCTTTTCCAGTGTCGAAAATGCACTTCTCCAACTGGAGTGGATTTTACTCTTTTGTTTTAAGAGTGCATATTTAACCTTTTCCAGAACGTTCAGTTTTGTTTGTTTGAATTATCGTCGCACTAGAGGTACACCAGGGCTACTGGCGACGGGTGTCATATTTTAGAACCCCAGTCAAGTGACGAGCCGACACCTGAGTAGGCACCCAACGCAACCGTTAAGGGCGACATCGTACGCAGCATTAGGACTTTGAACGTGCCCTCCCTCCACACGGGGTATTTTTCGTCGGACATTTTTGGCTGCTGTTTACAGGTCGACAGTTATTTTGGTGATGTCCGGATTCGAACCTGGGACCTTCCAGGTGAATGATTAACAAACTGGGCTCATCAGCACCTCCAGACAGTTCAGAAGAACGAGGTTAATGTTTTTTATACACAGGATGTAGTTTTGTGTGGATAATCAACACATCACTAGATTACAATGGTAGAAAGTATAATTTCCCAATAAGTAAAGCAACCGCATTTGATTGAAGAGAGGATTACATTGAGGAAGAATAGCACAAAAAAGGATAAACATCAAAAACTCACTTCTCTCATCTTTCAGGGACATGTCTAAATTGCGGAGGTGCCGATAGATGGCAGCATCTGTCACGTATGTGTGTGTTTGTTGTGTCTGTCTTACATGACGAAGGTTTATAAGCGGGTCTCTGACCAAGCTCACAAACCTGAAAATATATGTCTACCAACCAACCTTATCTCATCTACCGCGGCGAAGTCTTTCAGTACTACAACCTCAAAGAGACGCATACACAAAATAATGACAACGAGTTCAATAATGGGCAACAAAAGCACAAAAGACACCAAAACAAAAGAGTTAACCCCTAATAGTTTGTGGTCGAAGTTTGTGTAAATTAAAAGGGGAGTAAAGGATTTGGAAAATAAATGAGGAGGCCTCGAAACCCCTTTCAATGGAAGGTTAAGTTAAGGGAACACTTTAAGTTTGAATTGTTGGTGATTAATGATAAATATTTAATAGCAATTTAAAACTGTTTTTTTAATAATATGTTATGCGTATATCTAATGATTTTGTTCTATGAATTCAACTTATATTTGACTTATTTTAATCTGCGTATTTCTGAAGAAAATTTATATTAATTTATAATAATCATTGCATTTGGTAGAAATTAACAAACGCAAATTTTTATCATACGAAGAGCTTAGTGGAAGAACGTGCTTAGTGACATTTTCGAAAATTTTTTAGATTTTTCTGTCAATGAACATATTATTCCATCCTTAAAAGTATGGTATGGTATGGTATGATACATATATATTCCAGCTTGTGGGCTTGTTCAGAGAACTGCTTATAAGCTTTCGTCAAGTGGGACAGACACAGAAAGAAATTTTACAGTCACAAAGAAATGAACAACACATAGACAAATAACAACATTTATTGACTGTCACAAACATCCATGCCTGACCGGGATTCGAACCTGACCTCAGCAGCTCCAAAGGCTAGTACTAACCATTCAGCCACCGAGGCGGCCCCTAAAAGTAATAGATTTGCAGATTTAAGGCCCATTTTTCAAGTTTTCACTTTTTGACACTTAGCACGTTCTTTCACTAAGCTCTACATATGTGAATACCTTATGACTCTATATTAAAATGTCATTTGAAACAAGGTGAAACTTATTCGAGTTAACTTTAAATCATTTAGTAATACGATTGATCTGTTTTAATTAGTTACTGATTTAATTTGCATTTTAACCTACATATTACAAAATAAAATACATATTAATTTAAAATATTCAGTACGTTTCATAGACTTTAACCAAATGTATGTTTTTATTCTATGACTATCTTTTGACATTTAAAAACTTACTGTATACAAATAATTTTATTCTAATCAATTTCATATAAATAAAAATCAGACTGCTCTTTAATAAGTTATTGTTTTAATTTGATTTGTAATTTAACTTAAGTATTTCAACAGATAATTTACATTATAATTTAAAATACCATTTCCTTTTATAGAAACTAACCAAATGTAAATTTTTATTCCATGACTGCCTTTTGACAGTAAATAAAAAAAAGTTATTTCAAAGCGGATTTTATTCGAATTAACTTGATATAAGTAAATGAGACGATTGCTTTGTTTTAATTTGAGCAGCTATATAAATATTTAAAATTTGCTCTTCATTTTAAGTAGTTAATGACCAATTAGGTTTATTTTAATAGGAAAAAAGTAACTTTGTACATACATTTGTAGAAAAATGTATAAAATGATCTTAAAACTGCAATATCGAAAGTGATTTTTTCTAATTTCATATGAGTATGAATTGTTATTAAAGAATCATTCCTTGATAATTGAAATGGAATATTAAATTGGAACAAATGTTGCAATAAAAGAAAATATTTTAATTGCCTGTGTGGAGTTTTTCTTGTTGACAATTCAGTTTCAAATTCTTTTTAAATAAACTTTTAATGGCTATTAGAAACCTGTAGTCATTAGAATGAGAAAAATACTAAAAATGAAAATTTCGCTAGTAAAGGAATTCTGCTAATAAATAAACAAAAAGGCCATTAAAATAATGTATTATTATTAATAAAATTAATTTTTTTTGCTTTTGTACGTCAATATGCTAGATTTCACCAATTAAGAAGTTTTTTCAGTATTATTTTATTAAATTTTAGAAAAAAATATTGTTGACGCAAAATAAATATAAATGTTAATAGAATAATTTTATTTTATGTTAATATCTAGAAAACAAAAAACTCTTGTGTCAATCTTAGAGAATGTGTCAGTCTGGTCATAACTTCAGTGCAAAAGTAAAAATGAATGTGTGGTTGTTCGTCCATTGTATGCTGGTGAAGGACCAAGCTGACTCACATATAAACCATACGATGGAAAGTAGTGAAGATAAATTTTATTTCATTGTGGCTAGTTTCAAATATTAATATAATACAAACAAAAATTATTATAAAAGCTGCTCTCAAAGGCACACCATCTTCGTTCTTCAACATCCACGACACAGTCACAGTTATTTTCTCTTCTTTCACAGTTATTGAGACGCTCGTCGCGCACTCTGGCATTCCAGATGGGTGGGATATAGTCCGATCTTTAGAGACTGTATATTTCTTCTGCGGCTTGATAACCTCGAGTGTACCCTGGCTTTCTAAAGAATATTTTTTTAGGCAGTCCTACGTTTAGCAAAGTTTTTCCTGTTCTAGTTCGTCAATCATGGTTTTCCTTTCTTCCTTTCCTTCGAGGGAGAGGGAGAGATAAAGTTAATATTTCATTAATCCGCAATATATAGTTGCTGAAAGCGAAATAAACTTAAAATTTTTTTTTTAAAGATGTAGAACTGCACCATCAAACCAGAAGAAATATAACATCCATATGTGTCTGACAAAGAATCTTCAGTTTTCACATTTTAAATTTTCTTTTACCCGATTTTGTTACTTAGAATAAAACCCTTCTATTAATAATATACGTTGTTAAAACATAAGTACATTAAAATATATTTTGTGATCAGTGATCCCACTGTCTATATTCATGCTTCATTTCATACAACTTCTTGTTTTAAAATTAGTTTAATATAAATATTTCTTTGAAAATGTTACCTAACTTAGTTTTATCTATACAATATCTTTTTAAAGGTATTTGTTAAAATATTATTATCTGTATTTTTGCATTAAAAGTTCATTTAAACCTATAGAGATCTTAATTAAAGTATTAGAGTGGAAGTCACGTGACATATCTATGCTAACGACGGGACGAGCATGGGGGCCGCCATCTTAGAGTTGGGGACCAAAATTCGGGAAAGTGTTGAAAACTTTTTGAGTAGAAAGTGCTTAGAAAAAAATAAATTTAATTCTAAAATATAAAAAAAATACCATAAAAATACTAGCTGCATTTTGGAATATTTTTGGTGACTTTAACAGAACTTTAAAAGCTTTTCTATTATTTTTATAATATTTCTTTTGTAATTTTGGAATTAAATTTTATTTTTGGCGAAGCATTCGTTTCCTTTATGTGATGGCAACACTGGCAACTTGCTGCCACATTAAGAAGAAGAATACTCGAAAAATAAATTTTAATTCTATAATTACAAAATAAATATTATAAGAATACTAGAAAAGCGTTAAAAAATTTTTAAAGTCACTAAAAATATTCCAAAATGCAACTTAGTATTTTTTTAATATTTTAGAATTAAATTTATTTTTTCTAAGCACTTTCTACTTAAAAAGTTTTGGTCCCCAACTCTAAGATGGCGGCCCCCATGCTCATCCCGTCGTTAGCATAGATATGTCACGTGACTTCCACTCTAATACTTTAATTAAGATCTCTATGTTTAAACCCCTGAGGGAAGCAGATGTATACACCCGCTAACTACTGTAAGGTTTTCAGAGCAATGCACATAATTTATAAAATTTTTAAATTTAATAATTCTATTTTATTTTAAAATTTAAAGCATAGAGTATTCATTTATGAGTAATAATATAGAATTATAAATGTAAAAATCTAAGAAAATAAGTTTTCACTTATTTTTTAAAATCTCATGCATGAAAACAAGTTTACACCTCAGCCAATTTTCTTATACCTCAGAGGTTTAAATATCCCTCCGTTGCTAAAATTTTAATACATTCTCCTCTAAAGTCTAAATATTTGAAAACAAAGCTGGGATTTTGTGAAAGTTTTAGTAAAGCTTACAAAGGAAGAGATTAAAAAAAAGTAGTAGAGCAAATAAGGTTAAAACTAAGCTGAAAGTAGTTTTTTTTAATCCACTAATTTTTGTAGGTCTAAATCATCATTGCTTTAGTAAAAAGTGTATATTTCAAAGCAAAAACAGAACTGCATTATATTAAATAACGAATATAAGAAAAAAATCTCAGTAATAGAGTAACATAACATCTAATAAATATGTTGAGTGTGTGTACTTTGATAGAAGAGCAGGGGACAGTTACAGAGATGCGGCTTTGTTTTACTCGATGCAATCACGAAACGTCCATTCTGAAATCAAAGCACTCTCTGAGGACGCCGAAATGAGTTTATACGTACCGTCAAAGCGGTATTTTGGCCACGGAGGGTAACTTTTGCCACGCGTCGGAAAAATATTTGTTTCTTAATTTCTCTTCAATAAAATGAACTCATCTTAAATTGTTTTCATTTTTGGAAAGGTTGGAAATATCGCCTTTCATTTCATGTAAAAAAATAAAAATTCATTCTATATCTGCAATACTACAAAATGGGCTGTTTTATTCTTACTGATAAAATGACAAAAAATCTATCTCTTCCAATTTTTGTCTGGAAACACTTACAAAAATATTGAAATTATTTAAATAAAACCATCTATTCGATTCTTTTTATTAATGAGGGAAGATATTACACCATTGGTTTTATTTAAGTTGGACTACTTTTATGCTGTATTTACATAATTTGTAATTGGGAAGCTTTTGCCGATTCTTGCCGATGATTATGCGCGGGGGGTAATTTGGCCCATGAATGTACAATTATTGCTTTATGGAACTTTGACTTTAAAAATGTATGTAAAAGTGTATTAGTTTAACTATTTTTGAAAAAAATTTCTTACTTTTATGATTTACTCATTTTTTTAGATATTTTCTTTTAAAATTCATGATTTTAAACATTTAAAAAGATAAAGATGAATGCAAGATACGTTATTCCATTCAAAATTCGCAAAATGTCGATAAAGGTAAAAAAAACATTTTCAAAATTCCTGAAATATAACTGTATTATTTTTCCACCTTTTATAATTAAAATTCGTTTGCTTTTTACAAATATATTTGTTATTAAATCTGCTTCAAACGTTCGTTTTTCCTTATTTAAAATAGACAGTTTATTTTTCTTTCTTTTAAGCGACAAACAATCCTAGTATTCAACGTTGTAATGCCATTCACGTTGCACTGGCAATGTTAAATGTTAAGTTATATTTACCATTTTAAAATAACTATATGTCTTATAACTTAGTTATTTTTGGGTTTAAGTTTAAAGAGATTGCTATTTAAATTCGTTAACACAAGCTTTTAAGGTTTTAAAAAGTATGTTTCTTATGTATTTCTTGGGTGCCCAAAGTTACCCGCCCGGCTCTAACAGTGTCTTATTTTTTAAAATTATACCAGATTTTTTATTTAATTTTATAATCATGTGACAAAAATGCCTGAAAATTATTCCTAAATGTACAATACTTAGAATGTATAAGGAATTTTTAAGTGTTTAAATCGGTCTTTGATGTTTATATTTTTCTTCTTTTGAGAAAAAAATATGTTTTTGGCCAAAGTTGACCCGCACTGACGTGTTACTCGTTTATTATTCATATCATAACCATAAAGAAAGTATTTTTTTCTTTAGCTGAGGATTGTATATCTATCTAGATAACAAGGCACATATTGTTATCTCAAGGGGCACACTAATGTGGGGTGCCATTTGGGTAATGTGGGCATGCTCATATGGGCCCAGAAAGAAAACGTCCTCGTTATTTTTGGTTCAAATCATATACCGTGGAAACCCCAATGGAACATTTCCATTTTGTCTCACTACAGTTATATATAAGGTTATATGCAAAGAATTAAGAATTTTTTTTCAATATTTTTAGTACAATATACTATATATTTTCAAAAATAACAATTTTATACCATATTTGGTTTTGTTTCCAATTGCTCCATCATATAATAATTATACGCAGTGTGGATTGATACAAGACAATAATGACAGTGATTGCGCCCCTCTAGATGGAATAGATGTTGGCTTTATAGCCCATGACCAGACTCGCCAGAAGAGACAGTCACCAAAGAGACACACCAAAGATGGACGACCCAAACACATAGGACATATAACAACATTTATTGACAAGCACCAAACATTCAATGCTTTTACCGGGATTCGAACCCGATCCCATCAGCTCCAAAGGCTAGCACACTAACCACTGCGCCAGCGGGCCGGCTCAGCTGTGGATTACTGATGTCCACAAATAACACATAATAATTATTTCTAGATGCGACTCCTTTTAATAACATTGGATTGATATGGGTGGCTAGTATTATTCTTTATGATTTACCCATAACCAACCCCTGTGAATAACGTTTACGAATTTTGCCAAGAGAATAAAATCATGTCGATCAACATAGGACAACGTGTGAAATATATATTATGTTTAGGGCTTATTATTTGGATTTTGTGTAGCATACCAGGTGAGTACAGGTGGTTTGATCAAATAAAAAGTTGGTCGTCTCTTTCTGGCATTATATGAGTGGTCCCCCACAATACCTGTGAGTGTAACGGGTGCGAGTCCGATTCCCGCCTTCGCCCTGGGTGTACTTTCCTTTCTCTGTGAGAGTACAAATTCTTTTGTGTCTGTCTTACTTGACGAAAGACCAATAAAGCGGGGTTCTCTGATCAGACACAAGCGGAAATATTTATGTACATACTCTATTAAGTGGGATCTACCTGCTTTAAGATCATAGTTTTGGGTTATCTGGGTTATATTTTAATAATAAAAAATCTGTATTATATCCTTTTTCAATTTTCGTGATATCTCAATCTTGATGGTTTACTTCCCTTTGATAGGTATTTCGTTTGAATTTTATTATATTTTAGCACATATTTCTTCTTACAAAGTAAAGCTACCTTCTGCACAAATATTTGAAACAAAATTTTGTAATGTACGCTTTCTTTAAAATTCTGAACTCTCCGTACCGTTTGGCAAGTTGAATAATCCAAATAATTTAGCCATCAGCTAGATACATAAATTCATTTTTGAAGGAATAGCGCATATTTTTTTTTTAAAATTTGGTAATTTCTTACCTTAATAAAGTTTGAAATTTTAAAAAAATATGGAGAGGGCCTTTTATGCTTATATGTTATCGAAACATAAAATTTAAAAAATTTAAAAAAATGAGTTGAAATTTAGGATCTCTGAATAAGATGGTTGATATTGTAAATAAACTACTTGTGATTCAGTACAGCTACTTGAATACTTGAATAAAATAATCTCTACTAGTATATTCTGTCTCATCCGAAATACAAACTAATATTTAAAAGAAACCTTTCTCTAACAAAAGAGTTATTCTACAGTTCTTTAAAAAAGCTAATAAAGGAGGGTAAATCGTTTTTTTCTTTATTTGGCTTTTCGAGCGGAAACTGCGAAACTTTTATCTGAACTCAAAGATGGACAACAGTTAGGACAAATTGCCACCCCCTTTCTATCGTTTATTAAGAGGTCTGATAATCAATTGACATCCAGAGTAATAGTTAGACCTTTTATAGGATTCTAATTTAGATTAAATGGGTGCTTATTGCAAGGGGTTGCTTATTTCTAAATTACTTTCATTTGTTATTTTTTACTCTGATGTCTCTTAAAAGTAATATATGTTTATATATATTTATATATATATATATATATTTATTATATTTATTTATCTATATAATATATATATATTATAGTATTTGTATACTATATATAGTATATTATATATTTTTATATATTACTATATAATATTTATTTAATATATTTATATACATATATTTACATTTATATATATTATATATATATTTTTATAGTATTATATATTTATATATATTATATATCATATTATATATTTATTATATCTATATTATATTTTTTTCATATATATAGATATAATATATATATACACTATATTTTATATATACATATATAATATATATTATATATATTATATAGATATAATATTACATTATATATATATATATTATTAATTCTATATATTATTTATATATATATATAGATATATATAGTATATTATATAGTATATCGATTATATATATATATATATTTATCTATATATATATAGACATATATAATATATATATGTAAAATAAGCCGACAGGGTAACGTAAAGATTAGAATAAAGTTCTTTATTACATCAGTAAGAATTCAAAAGGGAGTTCTTATTTCGTCGAAAGGTGGAGTGGAATGCCTCACCGATGGTGAAACATCTACTAGTGTCGGAAGATTGACCAAATGAGAGCGAGAGTTAGTTTTGAGGGGAAAAGTTGGTAGGAATGGTGAAAGTGTGAAAAGGTTAAGTTTGAAATGTGATAAACTAAACAGTTTCTGGGGAACGGTTACGTTTGCTATTCGATGACGCTGTTGCTTGGGAGTTAATAGTTAGTTGGGCGTGTTAATATAATTGATATTAAGGATACTTGAAAAGGTAATTAGTTTGAAGTTTAGTGAGGAAAAATTATGAGTTTTTGAGAGGGTTAAGCAAATATATGTATAGCCCCTCCCAGCAGTCTGCCTCGGGACGGGGACGTGGTGGAAAAAAAAATGTAGAAAACTTGGTTCACAAAATCCCGAGAGTGGCCATCCTCGACAAAGGAAAAACAGTTCAATATGTATTGCAAGAATTAAAGAAAAATTTAAAAATAAAAGTAAACTTCTAATTGGTCAACCGAAGAGAGCATCGGAATTCAAAAAGGTTACATTAATGAGGAATACTTTGAAAATAATAGTACAAACTGACCATAGGTTTTTTGGAAAATACAAATATAAAAACATAAATGATGAAAGTAAAATTAACATCTCAGAAAATGTAAATGCAAAAAGAAATATAAACAGTAAGGAACTACTAAAAATAAGGCATTCATGACAAAATACAAATATATGAAATACTGAAAATGAGATATTCATGAAATACAAAATACGATAAAAATATACTTAAATTATGTATATACAAACATTATTCTAACTCTAATTGCCATGACAATATAATTACCGTAACACAACAAAAAATTTAATGAAATGAAACGAAAAAAAATATGCCACATGGGAAATGTAGGCTAAAAAAATTTCTTAAAAACTATAAACATTTGATATACTGGTCAGGTTTTCTGTTTGGAAAGTGTAACTTGTTTTGAGAAACAAGTAAAAATCTTCGCATTAGCAAGTCACTAACGGAACCAGTGAACGTGGTCTAGTGTTCCGGACACCGTAGTTGACGTTTCGAAAATCCCGAAGTATACACCTTGCTTTAAGTCTCTCAAAAAGTCTTTCTGAACATTTGGTTGGTGAAAAACTGAAAGTTAAAAAAAATAAGTTTGCAAACGTTTGGACCTAATTCGAGATTTTTTCATAGTCGACATGTTGGTGTAGTTATAGGGGCCATTTTTTTTGTCATAAGAGTAGTAGCTAGTGTGCTACTTGAGAATTAAATGAGTAAAATATGTGTGGGGTTCAACAATCATGTTTAACTGGGTACCCTTAGTACTGTAATTCGATAATTCAATACTAAACCATAACATAGTTAAAACTTTTCAGGTTCATGTGGTTTGTGTGAAAAATTATCGAAGACAGTAAGGCACCGAAATTGCATGTAAAAACCGTAAAGAATTTCATCTTGTAGTTTGCAACGGTTAACTTTTCTTGAAATGGACTTTGTGTTGCCCTGTAGTTGGACACGTTGAGTATGATACGTTCATTGATAAATTGTACTTGTTAAAGTTCGATTAGATGAAGTTCTTCTGTTGATTGAGTTATAAGTTTATTTTTAACTGAATCTTGTATTATATTTATCTCACAACAGATATTGAAAAGAAACAGTGAATATACAAACACTAACGCACAGACAATGCAAATTAGTATTGTACTAAAAAACACCTGGTTTGAAATTAGTTGTGTTGACATTATTATGTCATTTAACTTTATATTATAATTCTTAAGGAATTCAATAGTATTGTATGATAATTTACACAAATTGAAAGACAATACCCTAAAGTGCAAGGATTTAAAAACACAATGGACAGAAAGTAGTAAAAAGGCTGGTCTGTATATACCAATCGTATTTACCGAGGCCTAAGAACCGTAACAGTGCCATTGAACTCCTACACCCGAGTATTAGATGTGTTTCAAAAATTATGCTCCTATTAAATAATTAGCATTTTTTATGTAATTAATATATTATTGAGAAGTCTGTCCTGATTATGATTGTTATAATAAATTCTAGGATGAAAATTAAGTTAATGGAGTATTGATAAAGAATTGGAATTTGGGACTAACTTGAAAGTTAGAACTTTTAGTCATATTATTTGAGCGATAAAATAAAATATAATAACTAAACTACTTACTACTATAACTTTAACTACTACCATAACTTTAACTACCTACTATAACTTTAACTACTTACTTAGAAAAAAGTCATGTGCTAAATCACTTTTCTTTACATAAAACATATGGAAATAATATAAATAATCAATATAAAAAGTATTTGTGATTCATGTTAATTGTAAACAAGACAAATTAACAAATCAATAATCTTCAAAAAATTGTTTCATAAGAATCTTAAATGTAGAATTTGCCGCACATTTAATGAAATGCAAATGTAAAGTAGAATTGCAAAAGGTTTTTTTAAAAAATGATTATAGTATTTCTTTTGCACCTTTTTACCTTTAAGCAATAAACCAATAATATATTTGATCATTTTTGTAAAAAACTGGTAGTGTGTCCAACATTGTTTGTTCTTAATCGTGCACTTGAAAAATTTGCATAGAAAATTATGGATAAAGTGAATTTTGCTATTATGTTTTATGGTTAAAATTGTGAGATTCTAACGATAGAACGCATATATCCATTATTTGGGGCCTGACACAACAATTTCGTTTAAAAGTGGAGAACACACTGGAGCACATCTTCGTTAATTGTGGAGAGACATAGTTTAGAAATTGTTCATATGAGGATGGGAGTATTTGGAAGATTTTATTCCTTTAGACAGATAGAAAGGCACAAACTGGGCGAGTAGAAGGCGTTCGGAACACTTCGTAGAATCTGCAAGTTTGGGACAGTGGGCGGGCGAGTGGGGCATCTGGCCGAAAACGGGCGAGCTCACATCACGGGCCGAACAGAGGCGCATTCGAAGGGACATCCATGAGGGGCAGAGTTGACCGGCAAAATTTCCGTGCAAAGGCAGATGACCCCTCGGTGCGGCGAAGAGCGAAAGCTGATGTTACGCCACACCCAGGCAAAGAATTCAGTAGAAATTGATGATGTCTGGAATCAACCAGGAACTGTTGAAGTTTGTTGTTATGTGTTATTGTAGAGAGGCGAGAAGGCCAAAGTTCAAGTTTTTATTTTTTTTTGGGGCCCAGGGGGGGGACGATGAAAGTTTATGATTTGTAGTCATTCAGCAGCCTGAAAAAAGTTATAGCAAAAAGAAATGGTTGTGTGCGTTGGCTATTTGGTGGGCCGTTATATTTAATGAGATTTTTACGGCAAGGTGCACTTGATCCTGCCGACTTATGTAAAATAAGCCGTCAGGGAAAACGAAGGACGATTAGTATAAAGTTCTTTTATTAATCAGTAAGAATTCAAAAGGGACGTCTTAATACGTCGAGAGGTGAGGTGGAATGGCCTCAAAGATGGTGAAATCTACTAGTTCGGATTAATGGACCAATGAGAGGCGAGAGTTAGTTTTGAGAAAGTTGGTAGGAAATGTTTAATGCGTGTGGTTGATGAATCGAAGTTGTGGGAAGTGACTGTTTCTCAGGACATGTTGTGTTTAGGATGTTAAAGTGTTAAGTGTTATTTAAGAGTATTGGAAAATAAATGAGTTATGAATGTGAATTATGTGTTAAAAATTAGTTTTTTAGGAGTTTAATTAGGATATGTCAATATTTTATTATATATTTTATATATTATATATACATATATAATTGTATAGCATATATATATATATATATATTTATTTTATATTTATATATATATCTATATATATATTATTATATATATAGATACTGTTATAGTAGTTTATATATATACGATATATATTATATATATATACATATTATATATAATTATATATATTAATTTAGATTTTTTTTATTACTATTTTGATATACATATATACACTATATATATATACATTATATATATATATATATATATAATAATATTTATATATATATATATTTATATATATATATATTTTAACTTATATATATATTTTTTAATTTTATATATATATATTAATATATTATATATATAGATATTTACATATTATACTTTATATATAATATATATTATTATATATGATATATATATGATATTTATATATTTATATATACTATATAGTTATATATATATATGTTATGTCTTTTATATATATATTTTTATTATATATTATTTATATATATTTATATATTATATTATATATATATAATTTAATAGATATATATATATAATATATATATATCTTAAATATGTATATTATTAGGGTGGTCCTTAAAAATGAATTTTTGATGTTCCATTAAAGGTCGCACCCCTCGATGTGTTTCCATTCATATTGAAAAACTAATTCTGGGCAAAATTGTGGCCAAAGTAAGTAATAATTCACGTGCCCCAGGGTGTTGAAGTTTTATAAAACGCAAAAGTTTGGGGTGTTTTTTTAAATTTTTCGTTTATTAAAGGCCAATATCTATGCCGAACGACGTAAAACTATCTCAATACACAATGTTTTAGAACATAAAATTTCCAACAACTTTGTAATTTACAATTTTGATCACTTCTATGAAACCAACCGGTTTCGAGTTATAGGCAAAACAACGAGCGATATTTTACGAGATTGCAAAATCATGCCACAGTACGCCAAACGCTCATCATCACAATGGTGCGACATAAAAATGATTATTTATATTAACTTTTATATCTTTCCTGTCTAAAAATCTCTCAAATGAGACGAATTTATATATTTTATATAAAAAAAACCATTTAAAATACACCACAATTCTAAAGCTGTCTGGCCGTCGTGTGGTAGAAGGAGGGGGGGGGGGGGGGGGTGGCTCCTGGGGGGGGCCTGCTTTCTCCAATGAGTTAGCTTCTTTTAATGGAAAAAGCGATACTACCAGGAGTCATCCAGGGACCAACGTGTTTTCAACTTCTCTCATTATTATGTATGATCGTATCTAGTTAAAGCAAATATAAAAATAATTTTCTTTTATTATGGTCATGGCAAGAAAAGATGTTAACCCTTTGTAAGGCTCAAGGGACTTTGCTGCATTTTTTTTATGAAACCTAATAGCTGTTATTTTGAATTGACGAAAAAGCATTTTGTATATGAGTTGTTAGTCATCTGTTCAATGGTGCATGCGAGTTGGTGTTTACTATAAAGTTTGAGTCGAAAAACAGATAATTCTTGTTGCTTCACTGGGTGGTCATGTAGGTGATGGGTGGCCGTCATTTGGATGGGGCGAGGGCCGGCACTTTTGCAAATTAATTAAAAAGATACCTACCGAACATTTTGTGTAGCCTATAAGCAAAGGACATTCTTAGAAATTTAAGATCACAGACATGTCCCTAATCAAAGCCTGTTTGCAGGCACATATGTGTCATGATGTGGGAGGGGGAAAGGGGGGGGGGTTGAAAGGGTGGCATAGGTTGATAAATCGTAATTTAAATATAGATAAAAATAAAATTCCCATTTACTATATTTATTGATTCAGTATGTATGGCTATAGTGACAGTTTTTTAATCGCAGGATTGTGTATTTTTTGTGGCAGTCTTGCGCCAGTCGTAAATTATAATTGTTTTTGGATTCATTCTTTGTAAACTGATAGTTGAATTCCTTCAATTAACATCACACTCTTTTCCGCAGCCAATTTACAAATTTTTAAGATATTGTATTTCCCTTCCTTTGAATAATTTTCTTTAATTACACCATTTAATGGATCTAAATCCTTGAAATTTTCCATTAATATGAAATCTCCGTAATGGAATATTTTTTAATAATTCTTGCGTAGTTGTTTCTTTTGCAGGCATGAATACATGATTTTCTCTGAAATTTGGATCTTCAATCCATTAAAAAGGAACCCCACTCTGTAAATTCAGGTTTACTTATCTATTTTAATAAAGGAATATGAGTAGCAAATCTCACGAGATAGGCACTTTGGCACGGCAACTTGGTTTTTTCATTGAAGCAATAACAAATATCTGTTTTCGAGGCATAGTTTAGTAAAACGAAAACTTCATATGCACCATTTAACAAATGGATCTGAAACTCATACAAAATTGCTTTGCTAATCAATTTCAAATTAACGCATTAAAGTTTCTTAAAGAAAAACCAACAAGTATCTTAGAAGTTACAAAAGGGTTAACATCTTTTCTGCCATTACCATATGCAAGGATTTTTTTTTTATTTGCTTCTAACTTCCAGCGGCAGTAACCATTAAAATTACAGGGCGCGAGGGTTGAGATTTGAGAAAACAAGTGGGTCCTGTTTACTCAATGGTGTATCGGCTTTTTCATTAAAAAAGCTAACTTCATTACGGAAAGCATCCCCCCCTTTACCACGCGGACGGCCCTGACTGTCTTAAATTGTGGTGTATTTTAAATGTTTTTTTTATATAAATACCTTAAATCTGTCCTTTTTAGTTTAATTTTTAAACTCTCCTGTATTAAAAAATCATTAATATAAGCAGTTTTTAGGTGCGACCATCTGTGATGGACAGTATCGGTTGCGTAGCGTGGCCATGATTTGCAATCTCGTAAAATATCGTCGCATCTTTTCCCTATAACTCGAAACCTGTTGCTCCTAGATCAAAATCGTAATTACAAAGTTGTAGGAAAATTTTATGTTCTATAACATATGTATGAGTAGGTTTACGTTAGTTCTTCATAGATAATTGATTATAAAGGAATTTTTAAAAAAACACCCAAAATTTTGCGTTTTTTTACAACTTTAAGCCAGTGGGGGCACGTGTTATTATTATTTAATTGGCTAAAATTTGTGCAGGAATTATTTTTTCATATGAAAGAACAAAAATTGGGGTGTGAGACTTTTTTAATCGAAAATTTATTTCTCCCCATTGTTAATAAGGGCCACATAATATTAAATATTATTATTCGTTATATATATATTATATATATATTATATATATATAATATATATATATATATTATATATATATATATATATATAATTATATATTATTATATATATATATATTATATATATATATATTACTTTTAAAGAGGACATCATGCAATTTCAAATATGGCTTGCGTATAATTTTTTATGTCTCATTACTTTGAAAAAAAAGGTAACACTTGTTTGTGAGGCGTTGTTGTATTACATTTTCTGCACAGGTTTAATAAAAAACCTAAATTTTGAAACTAACATCTTTCAACTGGTTTAAATTAGTCCACTTAAACGAATAATAATACAGTTTTTATAATATGCAGGTCCAGAATTGAGTTTCACATAAAAATACGTTTAATATTACGAATAGCCTTGTTACCAGTTTAATATTTATAACTTTTCATGTAAATGTTGCAAGAAGTTTTCTGAAAAGCCTTTTATGTCTTTGCATGCATTAATATGATACGACACCGTCATAAGTTTTCATACGAGAACATTTCAAGAAAGTTTTTTAAATAATGTCAAATAATTTTTAATCATTTACATTCATCTTAATTTTTAATCATCTTAATATTGTAGACAGATACAATTACGGATTAGCCTGCCGAGTTTTAGTATTTTCTTTTTTTTCCCTTTATAAAATGATAGACA
The DNA here is from genome assembly GCA_023701765.1 of Hylyphantes graminicola. Classification (NCBI taxonomy): domain Eukaryota; kingdom Metazoa; phylum Arthropoda; class Arachnida; order Araneae; family Linyphiidae; genus Hylyphantes; species Hylyphantes graminicola. The sequence continues at coordinate 51,318,529 of CM043116.1, forward strand.
TCCGTTTTTCATTTTAAACTTTTGTTCTCAATATTTTAAAAGGATTTTCGCGCTTTATCTGTATTCTTTCAATTTTGAGGAGGAAAACGGAAGGTAGTTGTTGGAAAGAAGAGATTTCTTTCGGGCCACCGGCACGCGGGAAAAATAATTGATGAGGTTATTTGAACTAAAAAGTTTCAATGAATCTGGAAAAAGTGTCTGGACCTTTCTTGTCTTCACTTGTTATATATCACTTTTCACTCTGAACCCGTAGCCTTTTAAAATAAATTCTCGATTTTTAAAAAAATCTATTTCAAAATCGCACTTCGTTGTAGTTGGAAAAGCTGGTAGTAAAAATTTTGGTGTATGTTCTCCATTACCTCGGTGACAAAATCCACGTTAGGACGAATCCACGGAGTTAGGGCTACATCTAAAGGAAGAAATGTAAGGCTTCTATGCTTGATCCCATTGAGAAGACCCGACTTCACATTAGACACATAGTATTGATAATCGTTACTCCATAAAGTAGATTAGCGGCAAAAGCTGGATTCCAACTGTGTTTTACGAGTTTAATGAAATTTAATTTTTACCAATATGAACTTCAAACTGTACTTCCAAGCTTTTGGTTTATTCAAAATATTTCGCAGTTTCTTACTCGAAAGCTTATTAACCAGGGGCCAAACTGCGTATCTTATATTATCGCCATCTTTTGAGTAGCCTGCCATAAGGAAGAGTCAACCCTTTTTTTAAACTTTTGAAGCCTCAACTTTAACTTTTAAAAAAACTTAAGTAAAATATTTTTTGCAATAAATAAATTTATATAGTTTGAAACTGACCACGTTACCGGGACATATGCCTAGCACCTCAGAGCCCTAGGTCACGAAAGCTGAAATGGGCACGACAGGCCTTGGCCCAGTATGGCCTTTGCACCGTGGGAGTGCACCGGGAGTTTAAGCCCGGGGGGAGCTTTTAGATTAGCTTTTTTTAAACAACTTTCTATAAATGCAAATTTCCTTCAAATGCAAATGCATTAATAGCAAAATGTCTGGCATTCTGTCGAAATAAAAATGACTTAACAATCTCGACCATTTGTTATTACTAATAATGGTTTGCTCAGTGAATAATTTAATTTAAGAAAGTTTCTTTTGCCATGCTTTGGCGTGAATTTTATCTCCCACGAAATTCATTTAATAATAATTTATTCACAATAAAAGTTTTAGCTTCAATTACTTTGAGTTATTTACTTTTTTTTATTCCGGCTCCATTACACTAACAAATGAATCGGTGAGTGCAGAAACAACGTCAGTCACAAATTTCAAATTTTTCAGGAGGGATAAAAAACGTAATAACTCCTCCTCTGTTTCTGCACTAAACAATCGAAACAAACGTCCTGTATTTACGGAACTACATCAACAGACTACACCAACTTAGTTTTTTATGCCCCAGAGGCAACACGCATCTTGCCCTTTTACGTTTTATTATTTTCATTGAAAACGAGTTTTTCGGATTTTTTTTGACTGAAGTGGTTTCTACACTCACCGATTCAAATATACGATTTATATTTTTATTAATATTAATCTTCCGACAATAAGTTTTAATTAGGTGTTTCAAAATACATTGAAATTTATATGGCCGAAAAAATTTAATTTTTGTCGTACTATAGATATCTGATATTTTTGCGTTTATATAATATAATACATGTATACCATAATGGGGAAAAAGGGCTTGGTCGCCCAGCTGCTTTTAGCGCTATCAGCCCAGATCGTTTTGCAATCGTTAGGCGATCTGGTTCTATCCTTGTGTCAGTCCCTAATTTCCTATGAAAATATTCAGCTAAAATTCAACAAAATGCCCAATTATTCTTGGGATAGACACTCTCGTTAAAACTGTGGAAGTTTAAAGCTTGAGGAATTTTTTAATATTTTTTTTTTTACAATTTTTCAAAATTGCTGAAAATTGTATTTTCGCCATTTTTAACGTAAAATATCTCAGAAAGGTGAAAAAGAGTGAAAAAAAATTTGAAATCGATAAAGGTAGTACAACTTTAGGACATAAACATGTGATAAAAATTTTGTATTGTATTTCGGACTGGATCTCGAGATACAGTGCTTTAAAAATGGTCAAAAACCGCATTTTACCAATTTTTAAAGTGGAATATCTCAAAAGGGACTGAGTGAAATTTTTTAAAATTAATACATGTAGTATATCTTTATAGCATAAACATGTGAAATAAATTTTGTACAATATTTCGAACTTGTTACAGAGATATAGTGCGTCAAAAATGGACAAAAACTGCACAACAGATCCCACAAAATTTAACAGTTTTCAATGGTAAAATTCCATGAATTGAATAGGAATGTTTAACTGAAATTTTAAACGAAATGTTCTAATCATTTAATAAATTTAGTTTAGGCAAGACAAATTTACAAAATCTTCTTTTCTAAGTTTAAATCTGCAAAATATAAGGTCAGGTTGTTATATCTATCATGTTGTATAGCGAAAAAGCTACGATAGAATAGACGGTAGCGATTTGGAAATTTGTGTTACGTTGCCTGGCACGAAAATCCCAAAATCTGGTTATCATTCCACTTCACATTATATACAACTCGATAGATGCAATTAAGCTAAATTTGTAGCAGAATATTGCAAACTTTACTGTTAAATTAAATTCGATTTGATACGGATTAATTAAATTGTAAAATTAAGATCGCCAAAAGTCGCCAAAAAATACTTCCCCATTACACCATGGATGTACTAAAAACAAATGACCATTATCAAGGGTACACCCGTGCAACGCCGGGTCTATAACGATAGTTTATATAATAAATCCATTTCAAAAGCGTTTGTATCGAACTTAAACAATGGTACTTAGAGAACAAATTTTGAATTTAAAGAACAAAACCTAATTGTTTAATTTTCCTACTTTTTTTAAACAATGAGTCATAACAATGAAAACATTTATAAAAATGCATTTCAGTCATTTCAGCTTGAGATCTCACGCACTAAGTTGCTATGTGTAAGTCGTCTGTTCATTGGTATGTTATTATTTTGTAAAATAAATTTTATATTGAAATTTTAATTCCGTTTAAATAGTTACGATTTTTTTTATGAATTCAGAGTAAATAAATTTTAAAAAGTAGTACTATTTTGCTAAGTACACAAGGAACACAGCATAATTCACTTTACTTTTAGTGATTATTTTTGTCTAATTTTTCTTTTGTTAGTCTTAAACATATTATTTCTGTTACACCCTTCAAATTTCAATTGCGATTCTAATCATAGGTTCATTTTTTGCCCTTCTTTTACAATAATAATAAATTTATCCGATTTTACACTTTTGCTTCTTACAAACGCATGGCAAACTATTTGGCGGTGATTCAATATAATAAACTTTAATTAATTTTTAACTCCATCTTAGGAAGAATTACCTATATTAATTCAGATTTCGTAAAAAGAATTAAGTACTCTAAAAATTGCTATATTTTTTAAGAATAAACTGAGACATTTCGTATACAAATTTTATTGAGTTAGCTTTATAATGTAATTCAATGCAATAGTTTCCTGTTGCCTATTTCCAGACTACCATGCTTTGTTTAAGCATAACACATTGATTTGACATCCGTTTGTCGTTCCAAGTACATTAATTTTAAACAAACTAAAATGATATGTTATTAAACAAATTTCTAAGGAGTTTCAATGTTCTGACAGAATTTTTTTTAAAATTTAACTCAAAAAGGATTAATTGACGTAGAAAAGCCCACATCTAACGATTAAGAGGTGAATATTTAAGAATATTTTTAAAATCTTTATCGTTATTCAAAAGTAAAATTGAAAAAAAATTACAGTTTGATATTTTACTCTTTGCAGTTGCACCTTTTAATGTAGAAACTTGAATTCCAATGGAATGTCTTGTTTCTTAAGAATTGCATCTCTCACGATTTATAGGTAAATATTGTGTTTCTTAATAAATGTTTGAAATTTCAGTTCTTGCTGCAACATATTTGCTAAATAATGTCAAATACTTGTAATTAAAATCCTTATTCTTTCATTTCAGGATGCTATTTTATTTCAAATTATACGTAAAGTCCTGGGACTCTCTCAATTGATGGAGTTCATACAAAACTTTAATCGAAGGTGAAACGTACTGAGAAGTGGTATGAATTTTCATTGTTTCTTTTTATTCTTTTCCATTTTACTACTAACTCCTTTCTTGCAGCTCTCTTTTTCAGGTAGAGAGAGAGTCTGCGGGTCAGGGGTGGGGGACGTTTACGTAGAAGAGCCCGCATCTAACGATTAAGAGGTAAATATTTATGAATTATTTGAAATCTTTCTCTGTATTCAAAAGTAAAATTGAAAAAAAATTACAATTTGATATTTTACTCTTTGCAGATGCACCTTTAAATGTAGAAACTTGAATTCCATTGGAAGGTCTTGTTTCTTAAGAATTGCATCTCACGATTTATAGGTAAATATTGTGTTTCTTAATAAATGTTTGAAATTTCAGTTCTTGCTGCTACATATTTGCTAAATAATGTCAAGTACTTGTAATAAAAATCCTTATTCTTTCATTTTCAGATGCTATTTTATTTCAAATTATACGTAAAGTCCTGGGACTCTCTCAATTGATGGAGTTCATACAAAACTTCAATCGAAGGTGAAACGTACTGAGAAGTGGTATGAATTTTCATTGTTTCTTTTTATTCTTTTCCATTTTACTACTAACTCCTTTCTTGCAGCTCTCTTTTTCAGGTAGAGAGAGAGTCTGCGGGTCAGGGGTGGGAGGACGTTTACGTAGAAGAGCCCGCATCTAACGATTAAGAGGTAAATATTTATGAATTATTTGAAATCTTTCTCGGTATTCAAAAGTAAAATTGAAGAAAATTACAATTTGATATTTTACTCTTTGCAGATGCACCTTTAAATGTAGAAACTTGAATTCCATTGGAAGGTCTTGTTTCTTAAGAATTGCATCTCTCACGATTTATAGGTAAATATTGTGTTTCTTAATAAATGTTTGAAATTTCAGTTCTTGCTGCTACATATTTGCTAAATAATGTCAAGTACTTGTAATAAAAATCCTTATTCTTTCATTTTCAGATGCTATTTTATTTCAAATTATACGTAAAGTCCTGGGACTCTCTCAATTGATGGAGTTCATACAAAACTTCAATCGAAGGTGAAACGTACTGAGAAGTGGTATGAATTTTCATTGTTTCTTTTTATTCTTTTCCATTTTACTACTAACTCCTTTCTTTCAGCTCTCTTTTTCAGGTAGAGAGAGAGTCTGCGGGTCAGGGGTGGGAGGACGTTTACGTAGAAGAGCCCGCATCTAACGATTAAGAGGTAAATATTTATGAATTATTTGAAATCTTTGTCTGTATTCAAAAGTAAAATTGGAAAAAAAAATTACAATTTGATATTTTACTCTTTGCAGATGCACCTTTAAATGTAGAAACTTGAATTCCATTGGAAGGTCTTGTTTCTTAAGAATTGCATCTCTCACGATTTATAGGTAAATATTGTGTTTCTTAATAAATGTTTGAAATTTCAGTTCTTGCTGCTACATATTTGCTAAATAATGTCAAGTACTTGTAATAAAAATCCTTATTCTTTCATTTTCAGATGCTATTTTATTTCAAATTATACGTAAAGTCCTGGGACTCTCTCAATTGATGGAGTTCATACAAAACTTTAATCGAAGGTGAATCGTACTGAGAAATGGTATGAATTTTCATTGTTTCTTTTTATCCTTTTCCATTTTACTACTAACTCCTTTCTTGCAGCTCTCTTTTTCAGGTAGAGAGAGAGTCTGCGGGTCAGGGGTGGGAGGACGTTTACGTAGAAGAGCCCGCATCTAACGATTAAGAGGTAAATATTTATGAATTATTTGAAATCTTTGTCTGTATTCAAAAGTAAAATTGAAAAAAATTACAATTTGATATTTTACTCTTTGCAGATGCACCTTTAAATGTAGAAACTTGAATTCCATTGGAAGGTCTTGTTTCTTAAGAATTGCATCTCTCTCGATTTATAGGTAAATATTGTGTTTCTTAATAAATGTTTGAAATTTCAGTTCTTGCTGCTACATATTTGCTAAATAATGTCAAGTACTTGTAATAAAAATCCTTATTCTTTCATTTTCAGATGCTATTTTATTTCAAATTATACGTAAAGTCCTGGGACTCTCTCAATTGATGGAGTTCATACAAAACTTCAATCGAAGGTGAAACGTACTGAGAAGTGGTATGAATTTTCATTGTTTCTTTTTATCCTTTTCCATTTTACTACTAACTCCTTTCTTGCAGCTCTCTTTTTCAGGTAGAGAGAGAGTCTGCGGGTCAGGGGTGGGAGGACGTTTACGTAGAAGAGCCCGCATCTAACGATTAAGAGGTAAATATTTATGAATTATTTGAAATCTTTGTCTGTATTCAAAAGTAAAATTGAAAAAAAAATTACAATTTGATATTTTACTCTTTGCAGATGCACCTTTAAATGTAGAAACTTGAATTCCATTGGAAGGTCTTGTTTCTTAAGAATTGCATCCCTCACGATTTATAGGTAAATATTGTGTTTCTTAATAAATGTTTGAAATTTCAGTTCTTGCTGCTACATATTTGCTAAATAATGTCAAGTACTTGTAATAAAAATCCTTATTCTTTCATTTTCAGATGCTATTTTATTTCAAATTATACGTAAAGTCCTGGGACTCTCTCAATTGATGGAGTTCATACAAAACTTCAATCGAAGGTGAAACGTACTGAGAAGTGGTATGAATTTTCATTGTTTCTTTTTATCCTTTTCCATTTTACTACTAACTCCTTTCTTGCAGCTCTCTTTTTCAGGTAGAGAGAGAGTCTGCGGGTCAGGGGTGGGAGGACGTTTACGTAGAAGAGCCCGCATCTAACGATTAAGAGGTAAATATTTATGAATTATTTGAAATCTTTGTCTGTATTCAAAAGTAAAATTGAAAAAAAAATTACAATTTGATATTTTACTCTTTGCAGATGCACCTTTAAATGTAGAAACTTGAATTCCATTGGAAGGTCTTGTTTCTTAAGAATTGCATCTCTCACGATTTATAGGTAAATATTGTGTTTCTTAATAAATGTTTGAAATTTCAGTTCTTGCTGCTACATATTTGCTAAATAATGTCAAGTACTTGTAATAAAAATCCTTATTCTTTCATTTTCAGATGCTATTTTATTTCAAATTATACGTAAAGTCCTGGGACTCTCTCAATTGATGGAGTTCATACAAAACTTTAATCGAAGGTGAATCGTACTGAGAAATGGTATGAATTTTCATTGTTTCTTTTTATCCTTTTCCATTTTACTACTAACTCCTTTCTTGCAGCTCTCTTTTTCAGGTAGAGAGAGAGTCTGCGGGTCAGGGGTGGGAGGACGTTTACGTAGAAGAGCCCGCATCTAACGATTAAGAGGTAAATATTTATGAATTATTTGAAATCTTTCTCTGTATTCAAAAGTAAAATTGAAGAAAATTACAATTAGATATTTTACTCTTTGCAGATGCACCTTTAAATGTAGAAACTTGAATTCCATTGGAAGGTCTTGTTTCTTAAGAATTGCATCTCTCACGATTTATAGGTAAATATTGTGTTTCTTAATAAATGTTTGAAATTTCAGTTCTTGCTGCTACATATTTGCTAAATAATGTCAAGTACTTGTAATAAAAATCCTTATTCTTTCATTTTCAGATGCTATTTTATTTCAAATTATACGTAAAGTCCTGGGACTCTCTCAATTGATGGAGTTCATACAAAACTTCAATCGAAGGTGAAACGTACTGAGAAGTGGTATGAATTTTCATTGTTTCTTTTTATTCTTTTCCATTTTACTACTAACTCCTTTCTTGCAGCTCTCTTTTTCAGGTAGAGAGAGAGTCTGCGGGTCAGGGGTGGGAGGACGTTTACGTAGAAGAGCCCGCATCTAACGATTAAGAGGTAAATATTTATGAATTATTTGAAATCTTTGTCTGTATTCAAAAGTAAAATTGAAAAAAAATTACAATTTGATATTTTACTCTTTGCAGATGCACCTTTAAATGTAGAAACTTGAATTCCATTGGAACATCTTGCTTCTTAAGAATTGCATCCCTCACGATTTATAGGTAAATATTGTGTTTCTTAATAAATGTTTGAAATTTCAGTTCTTGCTGCTACATATTTGCTAAATAATGTCAAGTACTTGTAATAAAAATCCTTATTCTTTCATTTTCAGATGCTATTTTATTTCAAATTATACGTAAAGTCCTGGGACTCTCTCAATTGATGGAGTTCATACAAAACTTCAATCGAAGGTGAAACGTACTGAGAAGTGGTATGAATTTTCATTGTTTCTTTTTATTCTTTTCCATTTTACTACTAACCCCTTTCTTGCAGCTCTCTTTTTCAGGTAGAGAGAGAGTCTGCGGGTCAGGGGTGGGAGGACGTTTACGTAGAAGAGCCCGCATCTAACGATTAAGAGGTAAATATTTATGAATTATTTGAAATCTTTGTCTGTATTCAAAAGTAAAATTGAAAAAAATTACAATTTGATATTTTACTCTTTGCAGATGCACCTTTAAATGTAGAAACTTGAATTCCATTGGAACATCTTGCTTCTTAAGAATTGCATCCCTCACGATTTATAGGTAAATATTGTGTTTCTTAATAAATGTTTGAAATTTCAGTTCTTGCTGCTACATATTTGCTAAATAATGTCAAGTACTTGTAATAAAAATCCTTATTCTTTCATTTTCAGATGCTATTTTATTTCAAATTATACGTAAAGTCCTGGGACTCTCTCAATTGATGGAGTTCATACAAAACTTCAATCGAAGGTGAAACGTACTGAGAAGTGGTATGAATTTTCATTGTTTCTTTTTATTCTTTTCCATTTTACTACTAACTCCTTTCTTGCAGCTCTCTTTTTCAGGTAGAGAGAGAGTCTGCGGGTCAGGGGTGGGAGGACGTTTACGTAGAAGAGCCCGCATCTAACGATTAAGAGGTAAATATTTATGAATTATTTGAAATCTTTGTCTGTATTCAAAAGTAAAATTGAAAAAAATTACAATTTGATATTTTACTCTTTGCAGATGCACCTTTAAATGTAGAAACTTGAATTCCATTGGAAGGTCTTGTTTCTTAAGAATTGCATCTCTCACGATTTATAGGTAAATATTGTGTTTCTTAATAAATGTTTGAAATTTCAGTTCTTGCTGCTACATATTTGCTAAATAATGTCAAGTACTTGTAATAAAAATCCTTATTCTTTCATTTTCAGATGCTATTTTATTTCAAATTATACGTAAAGTCCTGGGACTCTCTCAATTGATGGAGTTCATACAAAACTTCAATCGAAGGTGAAACGTACTGAGAAGTGGTATGAATTTTCATTGTTTCTTTTTATTCTTTTCCATTTTACTACTAACTCCTTTCTTGCAGCTCTCTTTTTCAGGTAGAGAGAGAGTCTGCGGGTCAGGGGTGGGAGGACGTTTACGTAGAAGAGCCCGCATCTAACGATTAAGAGGTAAATATTTATGAATTATTTGAAATCTTTGTCTGTATTCAAAAGTAAAATTGAAAAAAATTACAATTTGATATTTTACTCTTTGCAGATGCACCTTTAAATGTAGAAACTTGAATTCCATTGGAAGGTCTTGTTTCTTAAGAATTGCATCTCTCACGATTTATAGGTAAATATTGTGTTTCTTAATAAATGTTTGAAATTTCAGTTCTTGCTGCTACATATTTGCTAAATAATGTCAAGTACTTGTAATAAAAATCCTTATTCTTTCATTTTCAGATGCTATTTTATTTCAAATTATACGTAAAGTCCTGGGACTCTCTCAATTGATGGAGTTCATACAAAACTTCAATCGAAGGTGAAACGTACTGAGAAGTGGTATGAATTTTCATTGTTTCTTTTTATCCTTTTCCATTTTACTACTAACTCCTTTCTTGCAGCTCTCTTTTTCAGGTAGAGAGAGAGTCTGCGGGTCAGGGGTGGGAGGACGTTTACGTAGAAGAGCCCGCATCTAACGATTAAGAGGTAAATATTTATGAATTATTTGAAATCTTTGTCTGTATTCAAAAGTAAAATTGAAAAAAAATTACAATTTGATATTTTACTCTTTGCAGATGCACCTTTAAATGTAGAAACTTGAATTCCATTGGAAGGTCTTGTTTCTTAAGAATTGCATCTCTCACGATTTATAGGTAAATATTGTGTTTCTTAATAAATGTTTGAAATTTCAGTTCTTGCTGCTACATATTTGCTAAATAATGTCAAGTACTTGTAATAAAAATCCTTATTCTTTCATTTTCAGATGCTATTTTATTTCAAATTATACGTAAAGTCCTGGGACTCTCTCAATTGATGGAGTTCATACAAAACTTCAATCGAAGGTGAAACGTACTGAGAAGTGGTATGAATTTTCATTGTTTCTTTTTATCCTTTTCCATTTTACTACTAACTCCTTTCTTGCAGCTCTCTTTTTCAGGTAGAGAGAGAGTCTGCGGGTCAGGGGTGGGAGGACGTTTACGTAGAAGAGCCCGCATCTAACGATTAAGAGGTAAATATTTATGAATTATTTGAAATCTTTGTCTGTATTCAAAAGTAAAATTGAAAAAAAAATTACAATTTGATATTTTACTCTTTGCAGATGCACCTTTAAATGTAGAAACTTGAATTCCATTGGAAGGTCTTGTTTCTTAAGAATTGCATCTCTCACGATTTATAGGTAAATATTGTGTTTCTTAATAAATGTTTGAAATTTCAGTTCTTGCTGCTACATATTTGCTAAATAATGTCAAGTACTTGTAATAAAAATCCTTATTCTTTCATTTTCAGATGCTATTTTATTTCAAATTATACGTAAAGTCCTGGGACTCTCTCAATTGATGGAGTTCATACAAAACTTTAATCGAAGGTGAATCGTACTGAGAAGTGGTATGAATTTTCATTGTTTCTTTTTATCCTTTTCCATTTTACTACTAACTCCTTTCTTGCAGCTCTCTTTTTCAGGTAGAGAGAGAGTCTGCGGGTCAGGGGTGGGAGGACGTTTACGTAGAAGAGCCCGCATCTAACGATTAAGAGGTAAATATTTATGAATTATTTGAAATCTTTGTCCGTGTTCAAAAGTAAAATTGAAAAAAAATTACAATTTGATATTTTACTCTTTGCAGATGCACCTTTAAATGTAGAAACTTGAATTCCATTGGAAGGTCTTGTTTCTTAAGAATTGCATCCCTCACGATTTATAGGTAAATATTGTGTTTCTTAATAAATGTTTGAAATTTCAGTTCTTGCTGCTACATATTTGCTAAATAATGTCAAGTACTTGTAATAAAAATCCTTATTCTTTCATTTTCAGATGCTATTTTATTTCAAATTATACGCAAAGTCCTGGGACTCTCTCAATTGATGGAGTTCATACAAAACTTTAATCGAAGGTGAATCGTACTGAGAAGTGGTATGAATTTTCATTGTTTCTTTTTATTCTTTTCCATTTTACTACTAACTCCTTTCTTGCAGCTCTCTTTTTCAGGTAGAGAGAGAGTCTGCGGGTCAGGGGTGGGAGGACGTTTACGTAGAAGAGCCCGCATCTAACGATTAAGAGGTAAATATTTATGAATTATTTGAAATCTTTGTCTGTATTCAAAAGTAAAATTGAAAAAAATTACAATTTGATATTTTACTCTTTGCAGATGCACCTTTAAATGTAGAAACTTGAATTCCATTGGAAGGTCTTGTTTCTTAAGAATTGCATCTCTCACGATTTATAGGTAAATATTGTGTTTCTTAATAAATGTTTGAAATTTCAGTTCTTGCTGCTACATATTTGCTAAATAATGTCAAGTACTTGTAATAAAAATCCTTATTCTTTCATTTTCAGATGCTATTTTATTTCAAATTATACGTAAAGTCCTGGGACTCTCTCAATTGATGGAGTTCATACAAAACTTCAATCGAAGGTGAATCGTACTGAGAAGTGGTATGAATTTTCATTGTTTCTTTTATTCTTTTCCATTTTACTACTAACTCCTTTCTTGCAGCTCTCTTTTTCAGGTAGAGAGAGAGTCTGCGGGTCAGGGGTGGGAGGACGTTTACGTAGAGCCGCAGGCCCGCATCTAACGATTAAGAGGTAAATATTTAAGAATTATTGAAATCTTTGTCTGTTTCAAAAGTAAAATTGAAAAAAAAAAACAATTTGATATTTTACTCTTTGCAGATGCACCTTTAAAAGAAGAAATTGGAATTCCATTGAAAGGTCTTGTTTCTTAAGAATTGCAATTTTTTATTGTGTTTTCTTAATAAATGTTTGAAATTTCACGAAATTTTATTATTTGAAATAATGTCAAGTACTTGTATAAAAATCCTTATTCTTATATCAGAGAAAATTAGAAATTGTAATACAAAAGTTTATAATTGAAGTACTAACTCCTTTCTTGCAGCTCTCTTTTTCAGAAAGAGAGAGAGAGTCTGCGGGTCAGGGGTGGGAGGACGTTTACGTAGAAGAGCCCGCATCTAACGATTAAGAGGTAAATATTTATGAATTATTTGAAATCTTTGTCTGTATTCAAAAGTAAAATTGAAAAAATTACAATTTGATATTTTACTCTTTGCAGATGCACCTTTAAATATAGAAACTTGAATTCCATTGGAAGGTCTTGTTTCTTAAGAATAGCATCTCTCACGATTTATAGGTAAATATTGTGTTTCTTAATAAATGTTTGAAATTTCAGTTCTTGCTACTACATATTTGCTAAATAATGTCAAGTACTTGTAATAAAAATCCTTATTCGTTCATTTTCAGATGCTATTTTAATTCAAATTATACGTAAAGTCCTGGGACTCTCTCAATTGATGGAGTTCATACAAAACTTCAATCGAAGGTGAAACGTACTGAGAAGTGGTATGAATTTTCATTGTTTCTTTTTATTCTTTTCCATTTTACTACTAACTCCTTTCTTGCAGCTCTCTTTTTCAGGTAGAGAGAGAGAGTCTGCGGGTCAGGGGTGGGAGGACGTTTACGTAGAAGAGCCCGCATCTAACGATTAAGAGGTAAATATAATTCTAAGAATCTATTGGCAATATTCATACATTGTTTATTTCGAATAGTAGCCTTAACCAACAGACATTATCATAATAAAATTTAACACTAGCATCATTGAATTGATGAAATGGTGACAAAAAATAATATTTCATTACCCCAAAGTAAATATTTTTCTCGTTCTAATATAATTTTTTACCTTAGTACTCTTACAAAAAGTCAACTGCATTTTATTTTCTTCATAAAAGAGAAGATTTTAAAATATTTTGGTTATGAGAAAATAATGATAATGCATTTGGATTGGCCACTATCTCGCTTTTATTTAAACCGTGTAGTGTGTTGTACCTTGGGACAGTATTAATAATTTGATTAAATTCTTAATAATTTGGATAAATAAAAATATCTTTATTATTTATTTTAAGAGCAATTCCACAAAACATGTAAAATACAACTCAGCTTTGTTTTGGATATATTTTATAATGATTGAAGTTTGAAAATATAATTCTGGCAACAGCTGATAAATCTTTTTCCTTCCGTGTGATGAAATGTTCTAAAGAGCACATTTTCTGATGTATTTTGAAATAAAGTTTGTTTCCTGACACAAATTAGTTCAAGTGTATGACTATTGACTGAATTATAAAGCATGTCCCAAGGTACAACATCATGTTGTACCTTGGGACAGTTTATCCTCTCTACTTTAAATGAGTGGCAATTTTTTAATTTCAAGCTGCCAGAATTTAAAAAAATATATTATAGAGGAATATATTGGTGTGTTGAAATGCTGCTTTGAAATTTTTATTTTGACAATAATTATCGAAGAAAAAAATTAAAATGTAAAAATTTATGAATTATTTGAAATCTTTGTCTGTATTTAAAAGTAAAATTGAAAAAAATTACAATTTGATATTTTACTCTTTGCAGATGCACTTTTAAATGTAGAAACTTCAATTCCAATGGAAGGTCTTGTTTCTTAAGAATTGCATCTCTCACGATTTATAGGTAAATATTGTGTTTCTTAATAAATGTTTGAAATTTCAGTTCTTGCTGCCACATATTTGCTAAATAATGTCAAGTACTTGTAATAAAAATCCTTATTCTTTCATTTTCAGATGCTATTTTATTTCAAATTATACGTAAAGTCCTGGGACTCTCTCAATCGATGGAGTTCATACAAAACTTCAATCGAAGGTGAAACGTACTGAGAAGTGGTATGAATTTTCATTGTTTCCTTTTATTCTTTTCCATTTTACTACTAACTCCTTTCTTTCAGCTCTCTTTTTCAGGTAGAGAGAGAGTCTGCGGGTCAGGGGTGGGAGGACGTTTACGTAGAAGAGCCCGCATCTAACGATTAAGAGGTAAATATTTATGAATTATTTGAAATCTTTGTCTGTATTCAAAAGTAAAATTGAAAAAAAATTACAATTTGATATTTTACTCTTTGCAGATGCACCTTTAAATGTAGAAACTTGAATTCCATTGGAAGGTCTTGTTTCTTAAGAATTGCATCTCTCACGATTTATAGGTAAATATTGTGTTTCTTAATAAATGTTTGAAATTTCAGTTCTTGCTGCTACATATTTGCTAAATAATGTCAAGTACTTGTAATAAAAATCCTTATTCTTTCATTTTCAGATGCTATTTTATTCAAATTATACGTAAAGTCCTGGGACTCTCTCAATTGATGGAGTTCATACAAAACTTCAATCGAAGGTGAAACGTACTGAGAAGTGGTATGAATTTTCATTGTTTCCTTTTATTCTTTTCCATTTTACTACTAACTCCTTTCTTGCAGCTCTCTTTTTCAGGTAGAGAGAGAGAGTCTGCGGGTCAGGGGTGGGAGGACGTTTACGTAGAAGAGCCCGCATCTAACGATTAAGAGGTAAATATTTATGAATTATTTGAAATCTTTGTCTGTATTCAAAAGTAAAATTGAAAAAAAAAATTACAATTTGATATTTTACTCTTTGCAGATGCACCTTTAAATGTAGAAACTTGAATTCCATTGGAAGGTCTTGTTTCTTAAGAATTGCATCTCTCACGATTTATAGGTAAATATTGTGTTTCTTAATAAATGTTTGAAATTTCAGTTCTTGCTGCTACATATTTGCTAAATAATGTCAAGTACTTGTAATAAAAATCCTTATTCTTTCATTTTCAGATGCTATTTTATTTCAAATTATACGTAAAGTCCTGGGACTCTCTCAATTGATGGAGTTCATACAAAACTTCAATCGAAGGTGAAACGTACTGAGAAGTGGTATGAATTTTCATTGTTTCTTTTTATTCTTTTCCATTTTACTACTAACTCCTTTCTTGCAGCTCTCTTTTTCAGGTAGAGAGAGAGAGAGTCTGCGGGTAAGGGGTGGGAGGACGTTTACGTAGAAGGGCCCGCATCTAACGATTAAGAGGTAAATATATATGAATTATTTGAAATCTTTGTCTGTATTCAAAAGTAAAATTGAAAAAAATTACAATTTGATATTTTACTCTTTGCAGATGCACCTTTAAATGTAGAAACTTGAATTCCATTGGAAGGTCTTGTTTCTTAAGAATTGCATCTCTCACGATTTATAGGTAAATATTGTGTTTCTTAATAAATGTTTGAAATTTCAGTTCTTGCTGCCACATATTTGCTAAATAATGTCAAGTACTTGTAATAAAAATCCTTATTCTTTCATTTTCAGATGCTATTTTATTTCAAATTATACGTAAAGTCCTGGGACTCTCTCAATTGATGGAGTTCATACAAAACTTCAATCGAAGGTGAAACGTACTGAGAAGTGGTATGAATTTTCATTGTTTCCTTTTATTCTTTTCCATTTTACTACTAACTCCTTTCTTGCAGCTCTCTTTTTCAGGTAGAGAGAGAGAGTCTGCGGGTCAGGGGTGGGAGGACGTTTACGTAGAAGAGCCCGCATCTAACGATTAAGAGGTAAATATTTATGAATTATTTGAAATCTTTGTCTGTATTCAAAAGTAAAATTGAAAAAATTACAATTTGATATTTTACTCTTTGCAGATGCACCTTTAAATGTAGAAACTTGAATTCCATTGGAAGGTCTTGTTTCTTAAGAATAGCATCTCTCACGATTTATAGGTAAATATTGTGTTTCTTAATAAATGTTTGAAATTTCAGTTCTTGCTGCTACATATTTGCTAAATAATGTCAAGTACTTGTAATAAAAATCCTTATTCGTTCATTTTCAGATGCTATTTTAATTCAAATTATACGTAAAGTCCTGGGACTCTCTCAATTGATGGAGTTCATACAAAACTTCAATCGAAGGTGAAACGTACTGAGAAGTGGTATGAATTTTCATTGTTTCTTTTTATTCTTTTCCATTTTACTACTAACTCCTTTCTTGCAGCTCTCTTTTTCAGGTAGAGAGAGAGAGAGTCTGCGGGTCAGGGGTGGGAGGACGTTTACGTAGAAGGGCCCGCATCTAACGATTAAGAGGTAAATATATATGAATTATTTGAAATCTTTGTCTGTATTCAAAAGTAAAATTGAAAAAAAAATTACAATTTGATATTTTACTCTTTGCAGATGCACCTTTTAAATGTAGAAACTTGAATTCCATTGGAAGGTCTTGTTTCTTAAGAATTGCATCCCTCACGATTTATAGGTAAATATTGTGTTTCTTAATAAATGTTTGAAATTTCAGTTCTTGCTGCTACATATTTGCTAATAATGTCAAGTACTTGTAATAAAAATCCTTATTCTTTCATTTTCAGATGCTATTTTATTTCAAATTATACGTAAAGTCCTGGGACTCTCTCAATTGATGGAGTTCATACAAAACTTCAATCGAAGGTGAAACGTACTGAGAAGTGGTATGAATTTTCATTGTTTCTTTTTTCTTTTCCATTTTACTACTAACTCCTTTCTTGCAGCTCTCTTTTTCAGGTAGAGAGAGAGTCTGCGGGTCAGGGGTGGGAGGACGTTTACGTAGAAGAGCCCGCATCTAACGATTAAGAGGTAAATATTTATGAATTATTTGAAATCTTTGTCTGTATTCAAAAGTAAAATTGAAAAAAATTACAATTTGATATTTTACTCTTTGCAGATGCACCTTTAAATGTAGAAACTTGAATTCCATTGGAAGGTCTTGTTTCTTAAGAATTGCATCTCTCACGATTTATAGGTAAATATTGTGTTTCTTAATAAATGTTTGAAATTTCAGTTCTTGCTGCCACATATTTGCTAAATAATGTCAAGTACTTGTAATAAAAATCCTTATATTTTCATTTTCAGATGCTATTTTATTTCAAATTATACGTAAAGTCCTGGGACTCTCTCAATTGATGGAGTTCATACAAAACTTCAATCGAAGGTGAAACGTACTGAGAAGTGGTATGAATTTTCATTGTTTCTTTTTATTCTTTTCCATTTTACTACTAACCCCTTTCTTTCAGCTCTCTTTTTCAGGTAGAGAGAGAGTCTGCGGGTCAGGGGTGGGAGGACGTTTACGTAGAAGAGCCCGCATCTAACGATTAAGAGGTAAATATTTATGAATTATTTGAAATCTTTGTCTGTATTCAAAAGTAAAATTGAAAAAAAAAATTACAATTTGATATTTTACTCTTTGCAGATGCACCTTTAAATGTAGAAACTTGAATTCCATTGGAAGGTCTTGTTTCTTAGATCATGCATCTCTCACGATTTATAGGTAAATATTGTGTTTTTTAATAAATGTTTGAAATTTCAGTTCTTGCTGCTACATATTCGCTAAATAATGTCAAGTACTTGTAATAAAAATCCTTATTCTTTCATTTTCAGATGCTATTTTATTTCAAATTATACGTAAAGTCCAGGGACTCTCTCAATTGATGGAGTTCATACAAAACTTCAATCGAAGGTGAAGCGTACTGAGAAGTGTGGTATGAATTTTCATTGTTTCTTTCTATTCTTTTCCATTTTACTACTAACTCCTTTCTTGCAGTTCTCTTTTTCAGGTAGAGAGAGAGTCTGCGGGTCAGGGGTGGGAGGACGTTTACGTAGAAGAGCCCGCATCTAACGATTAAGAGGTAAATATTTATGAATTATTTGAAATCTTTGTCTTTATTCAAAATAAACTTGAAAAAAATTACAATTTGATATTTTACTCTTTGCAGATGCACCTTTAAATGTAGAAACTTGAATTCCATTGGAAGGTCTTGTTTCTTAAGAATTGCATCTCTCACGATTTATAGGTAAATATTGTGTTTCTTAATAAATGTTTGAAATTTCAGTTCTTGCTGCCACATATTTGCTAAATAATGTCAAGTACTTGTAATAAAAATCCTTATATTTTCATTTTCAGATGCTATTTTATTTCAAATTATACGTAAAGTCCTGGGACTCTCTCAATTAATGGAGTTCATACAAAACTTCAATCGAAGGTGAAACGTACGGAGAAGTGGTATGAATTTTCATTGTTTCCTTTTATTCTTATCCATTTTACTACTAACTCCTTTCTTGCAGCTCTCTTTTTCAGGTAGAGAGAGAGTCTGCGGGTCAGGGGGTGGGAGGACGTTTACGTAGAAGAGCCCGCATCTAACGATTAAGAGGTAATTATTTATGAATTATTTGAAATCTTTGTCTTTATTCAAAATAAACTTGAAAAAAATTACAATTTGATATTTTACTCTTTGCAGATGCACCTTAAATGTAGAAACTTGAATTCCATTGGAAGGTCTTGTTTCTTAGATCATGCATCTCTCACGATTTATAGGTAAATATTGTGTTTTTTAATAAATGTTTGAAATTTCAGTTCTTGCTGCTACATATTCGCTAAATAATGTCAAGTACTTGTAATAAAAATCCTTATTCTTTCATTTTCAGATGCTATTTTATTTCAAATTATACGTAAAGTCCAGGGACTCTCTCAATTGATGGAGTTCATACAAAACTTCAATCGAAGGTGAAGCGTACTGAGAAGTGTGGTATGAATTTTCATTGTTTCTTTCTATTCTTTTCCATTTTACTACTAACTCCTTTCTTGCAGTTCTCTTTTTCAGGTAGAGAGAGAGAGTCTGCGGGTCAGGGGTGGGAGGACGTTTACGTAGAAGAGCCCGCATCTAACGATTAAGAGGTAAATATTTATGAATTATTTGAAATCTTTGTCTGTATTCAAAAGTAAAATTGAAAAAAATTACAATTTGATATTTTACTCTTTGCAGATGCACCTTTAAATGTAGAAACTTGAATTCCATTGGAAGGTCTTGTTTCTTAAGAATTGCATCTCTCACGATTTATAGGTAAATATTGTGTTTCTTAATAAATGTTGGAAATTTCAGTTCTTGCTGCTACATATTTGCTAAATAATGTCAAGTAATAAAAATCCTTATTCTTTCATTTTCAGATGCTATTTTATTTCAAAATATACGTAAAGTCCTGGGACTCTCTCAATTGATGGAGTTCATACAAAACTTCAATCGAAGGTGAAACGTACTGAGAAGTGGTATGAATTTACATTGTTTCTTTTTATTCTTTTCCATTTTACTGCTAACTCCTTTCTTTCAGCTCTCTTTTTCAGGTAGAGAGAGAGTCTGCGGGTCAGGGGTGGGAGTCCGAAGTCTCGACAGCGTTAGTGTGCGATGTCGCTCGAAGTTCATTTTGGTGTCAACTCTGATGTTGACACTGTGCTTTGACCATGGTTTTAAATCACGAGACGTAATTGGTAATGTTAAAAATCCTAAAGAAAGGTAGAAATAGGCTGCCTGAAATGATATCGGTGAAAATGTCTCCTCGTGAATTTTCTCCTCGTTTACGATGAGATTTATGTATTTTTCCTACCAATTCCCTGCTTTGACGAATAAAATAAAATAACGATTAAACAAGATGTTATTTGAGTATTCTTTCACAGAAATTTGTCTATAACAGTGTAGCAATACAGTGGTGGCCAAAAGTGTGGACACATTTTGAAAGTTTCATGTGTTTCAACTGTTAATTGGGTTCTTCCATCTATTAAATTTCGCTTTAATACAAACATTTAAATATTAAATTGAAGGTTATTTAATGTGGAATTTCACTATGAAAACAGAATTAAAGTATCTTTATTACAAATAAAGTTATGCTCATTTTAGTTGAACAAGCAAGCACAATCAATGGATTCTCTTATGCTGAAATTGCAATACAATTTGGTGGTTTAATGACTTGCAAAACTAAGGCAGATCATACTATTAGTTTCATAACCTATTCGTAAAACATATATTGTAATACTGTATTTATTTTTAATTCTACATGAAATTACTTTGATGATGATGATGGTGTGTCCATGGATATAGATTATATGGGACCAAAGGTCTCATAGACGGCTTCAGCGATCTGCACACAGTGGTCCTCATAAAGATTAAATTACTTTTAATTTGATATACAATTGTTTAATTTGATATACAATTGTTTAATTTGATATACAATTGTTTAATTTGATATACAATTGTTTAATTTGATATACAATTGTTTAATTTGATATACAATTAATATATTCTGTAATCACACAAAGTTGAAAAATATGAAAATTTCAAAATGTGTCCACACTTTTGGCCACCACTGTATGTGAAAACAAATGTACTTAAATAAACAAAGATTTCCTCAAGCTACCAAACAAATTTACGTCATTATAAATTTTGTATTGCACTACAACTGCTGTTGCATTAAAATTAGTAGTTACTTTGTTCTCAATCCAAATTTTTTATAGGACCCTAAGGAGCTGTTAACGTTTTATTTACAAAGCATTGGACAACCATTACGGAAATAACTTTTCTCATACTTTCAGGAAATTGCGCGCAATGTATTTTGAATTTTTTTTTTACTTAATATAAAGTAATGGCGTTGAAAATGTTTTTAAACTTAGTGTATGTTAGAAATACAATATTGGCGATAAATTTATTTAGAGAAAGTAGATGATTTTGTTTAGCGAAAAGTTCGGAGTAGAATAGAAAAACTATCTCGAAAATAGAAGAAACGTATGTAATTAGGATAGTTAATTACGAAATTTGCAATTTTTAATAAAGCACCTTTTTATACTGACCTTTGTCTTTGCTTGAACTTAATTAAAGTATGCTCTAACAGAAAAATTGGTAAAAATATAAATAATTTTTTGTTTGAAGTTTGTGGTTAGTTTTACTGAAATATGTGACAGATGAACTGAACTATTATAACCACTTATAGCATTAGAAACCTAGTGTAATAAGCTAAACATAACCTGTAACATCTTATTGTTGGATTGTCTTTAAAACACAATATCGTTAAAAAACTTAAATAACTCAAACAGTCAAATTTGTGATTGCCTTTATTTGTTTGTGTTTCATCTGAGACCATTAACTTATACATTTCTATATGCAAAATTTTCCAAAGGTCATTAGGTCATTTTAGAGTTGATAAAGGTGGTTCTTTACAACTCTTTTACATCTTTGAAAGTGCAGTTTTTCACAAATGATTTCAAACTATCTTTAGATTCTACTGCCATGTGTAGCTTTCAGCGCAAATACCTAATACTGGCGACAAATTATTGCTTTGCTGTAGACGGTTCACTAGTGGGCGAGCCCCGCAAGAGTTTCCGGAATCAAAATCGTTTCGTCCTCCTGTTGTGCACCTCTTCACCTGGATATTTCAAAAGCTATTTATTTGGATGTGGTATTTTGTCTAAAGAATGCTGTGACTGATAAAACGAACTTAGAGCAGTTCTTGTGTTCAGTAATTGTTATACATATATTCAAGATCTGCTTTCAGAAATCCTTGGTGGAATTTCCACAACACCGTTTTCCCGGATTTGATGAAAAGAATGGAGACCTTTACATATCCACCTTTTTACCTTTTGTTGTTGTCGTGTGCCTCCAGGCCGTGCCTGGAAGGCAAGAGGGTTGCAGCAGCATCCGTTTCTACAAGGCTTTGAGTACCCATGAGAGGGGGGATGTCTGACTTTTACTCCGAGAGGGCGCTACCTCCTCAATTTAGGCATGTCTCTGGAGAGGAAGGGGAAATTTTCTCCAGACGAACTGCACCCATGGTCAGCTGCGCTATGACTTACCACGGAATTTTCGGACTCACAGATTTAACTGGCACGTTCTCCGTATGTACTCAAGACAACACAAATATCCAAGTTTTACCTGGGAATCGAACCCGGGCCCACTCGCTTGACCTTTTTAACCTTTTTTTAAAAAATTTTATTTGCATTTTAAACTTTTTACTTAGTGTTTCATTGCCTACTTCTGTAAGCCTCGTGGCATACCTTCTGGTGTGAAATGTTGCTCCTAAAATTAAAAGCTCATTTTCATTAATCAGTAATATTTTGCCCATGTATGATGTGTTTGAATAAAAAGTCAGAAAAGTAGTGCAAAAATATTTAGCTGTTCATAAATATGATGTAATTTGCATTAGAGTTCAAATGATGAAAAGGTCTATGTAGATGGTACATAATTAGCAAGAAAAGGCATCTTAAAGAACAATATAACGTACAATTCTCGAGAAGTATTTGCTAGTAAATTAGTAGATCGGATTCCTTAGAAGAAGTATTTGTTTTTCTAAAAAAGGGCAATGGCTAATTTTCACCGCTTCTAAAAGGTGCTCGATTTCGAACTTTAAATCTTAATTGGAAATCTGAGTGCCTTGAGGAAAAGTTTTAGTTCGTAAAAGGTAATTGCAGTGCGATTTTTTTAAAAACGTAAATGAACTCAAATAGTTCTCTTGTTTCAACGATCAAATAATTATTTGATTTTATTATTAGTTATTGACGATAATGAATATCTTCCAAGTGACTCTTTTTATAATAATAAATTGTATTCATTCGAAGATTCTTCTTTCGTTTTGCATTTAAAAGTTTAGAGGATAACGAATATCTAAAAGCATGTGGGCTGTCTCATGGTTGTTTAAAACATAAAACATGTAAAGGCCTTTAAAATAAAAAATTGGAAAGCGAAGGCGAGTTACAGACAAATTAGGAGTCGTATTGCTAGGGATGCCATGGTTCGCCATGGACTGTAGTGACAAGAAGTTAGTTAGTTTTTAGTTTTGATAGTTTAATTGAATCTTCAGTTGAAGGTTTTAAATACTTGCTTAACAGTCAATACTTTTTTTTGTCAATCTTACTGACTAGTATATTTTGAAACTTAACTTTAATTTTTGTTGATAGGATTATGTAATGGAAAATTTCGACAGATATATATTTTTTTATTTTCGTGGATTGTATACTAAAATTTATTATTTCAAAAATTAAAGTAAAACATTTGCATCTTTAGGTTCATATTTAAAAATTGATTAAAATATTCTACCTGGTAACATACCTTACCTATGATAGTGTGAGCTATTGCAAGCTATAAGTATTATGACCTATACATTTCAACAAAAACTTATTTAACTGTCTTACCTTTAAAATATTAGAAAATTTGGATAATAAATTTTACTGCACAAAAACTTTAAGTCGAACAAGCTGTTAAGGTGTAAAACATTTAGCTTTACAAAATTTTTGATTATGATAAATGGAAAAAATATGCCTGGTGAACAGTAAAAATTTATTCGATAAAAAGAATATTAATGAAATTGAATACATTCAATTTCGGTTTTTAAAGATAGGTACCCTTAAGACAGAAAATATTATCGTACAAGCTTTCTAATAAAAACTTATAATAAAAAGTAAACCAAAACAATAAAATGTTATTGTTTTTGCCTAAGGCACAACCCAAAATCTCCAAGTTATGATTTTGATGGGCTCTCAATAAAATTCGTAATTCGTTACGCAACCTGATTTAGTTTTATATAAATATTTTATTTTTTTAGATGGAAAAAGGAACCTTTTTTTAAATTTTGTTTTCATTTTTTTGAATCTCTATCAAATACTTAGATTGAAACAGGAGATTTAATAAGTTGCAATCCTATATTCTATTCTCCGGGATTATATCTGAGTAGCCTTTGGCAGTATCGGCTTTGTGACTGAGTATACATTTAGTATCTTCTTGTAATATTTCCATAAAATTTTCTATCTACAAATAGATACATGTCCCTATTTTTACAAAATAGATTTCTTTGTTATTGGAAGAAAAGAAAAAAAACCGAAGGGACATGTATTGAATATATTTTGATATTGCAGAATACATTTTAATTTCTAAAATTTTACTATCGCCGGGCCCTGGCGCAATAGTTAGTGTGCTAGCCTTTGGAGCTGCTGGGCTCGGGTTCGAATCCCGGTAAAGGCATGGATGTTTGTCAATAAATGTTGTTATTTGTCTATGTGTTTGTGGCGTCCTTCTTTGTGTGTCTCTTGTGACTGTCTCTTCTGGTGAGCGGGGTAGTGGGTTATATAGCCTACGCCCTTCTCTTCTAGAGGGCGCAATCACTGTCATTTGTCAAATTTTATTATCCTTATTTCATAGTCGTCTTTGGTAATATAGGTCTTCCAATATCAATCTAAGAATTATTTTATGTAATTAAAAATACTCTATTATCATCTCGTTTAATATAACCCTTTTTAAACTATTACATTTACTATTACATCTAATCGACTTTGAAATTCAAAATTCAACCTGCTATCATATTCCTTAAGAACTTATTTGAAAGACTCTAGAAAGATTTTAATCACTCTCTTTTCTAAAATGATAATCTTCCATCCCTTGGAAAATTTCAAGTTCCCACGAAACCGATCAATAGAGTTCTTTACCGTCATCTCCGCTGTCACATCTGTGTCCTAAGTGTTAAGTTCAGCAAGTTGAAACCTCCAGAGATATTTGAATTCTGCCCATTGGCAGCTGGATTCGATCTCAGAGATAAAAGATTAATGAAAATTAAAATGAAGTTATTTTTGAGGAAACGTTCTCATCTCTGCTTGTTGTCTACAAATATGCCACTGTTAATTAATAATATTTTACTAAAAGTTATACTAAATTAAGTAGTATTTATTTTAATTAAAGATCACTTAAAGCATTTTTTAAAGCTAAACCTTGCGATAAAAACAAATCTGATTAATAGAAATAGATTTGGTTGTTATAAAATAGGTTGGAAATAGGTTGTCACTATTATTAGAAGACTATTGCCTTTAAATTAGCTACGCTTCCGGTTTATTTCTAGCCGCTATTAGGTATTTCAACACATACAACGTTGCAAGTTATATGTGCAAGTAATTGAAGCTTGCGATAAACACTCACCTGATTTTAAAATATAAAACGAAATAATTGAATAGAGGGTCTATAAATTAAAATTGGTTCATAAGTAAAAATAAAAAAAAAAGAGTAGCCTGGAAAGTTTAACAGATTGAACAGGTCAACCAACAGGTTAAACAGGTTGAAACTATTAAAACTTGAAAACTATGATATTGTATTAAAATATTATAACATGCAACAGTAAAAAAGTGCAAAAGGGGAAAGTATCGATCATCACACTAAAAAACATTTATACACTATGTTTTGGGGATATTCGAGTAGCTTAAAATTAACGTTAACTTTTAAAAATTAGTTTTGTGTGTGTGTGTGTGTGCAGTGGGACGAATGCGTGTGTTAACTCTGTTGAATTTGAATTCCTGACGCCTTGTACAAAGCCGCTAAGGTTGCGTTTTGCGACGGCTGTGGCGTCGCTCTCGTTACTTAACTACCCCTTCAAATTTAGCCTCGCCAATTTATCTTGAGTCCAATCGAAAATACTTTGTGAAGCTATAACGTTAATTCGACCAAAAAACTAAGATGGTAGGTAGGTAGGTGAATGGTACATATAAGGCGCGTTTACGTGAACCATCGAATCAATGGAATGAAGAACAAACTCCGCAATTTTCCCTCTTGGGGATTTTCGTCCATGCAGAACCGGTATTGCAGGGTCCTTTGGAGAATTTCACAAACCCTCCAATCAAGGAGAGCTTGAAGTTCAATTCCATGGATTCTGTCACGTACTATAATTTGGGTTAGAAATCCTGCTCGACCCCATTTTATAATAATGAGGTTTTTGCCATGCCATGGATTTGATGGCTCATGTAAACGCGCCTATGGTCTCCCGTTTGTGTGCTTGATCAGATACCCACTTACAAACCTTTTCAAGTAGAACAGACCCTGACAGAGAGACGGTACACCCACGGCGAAGGCGGGAATCAAACCCGCACTCGTTACAGTGCACATACTGTTATCGTAATAGTCTGCGATGAAACCCACTAGGTTACCTGGTCCCCCTCAGATGGTAAAAATATCTTGATTACAATTATTTAGCATCTTCGCGCGAAAAGGTGGAGTGGAGGGATTATCGAATAAATGAAAGTTGGTATCTCATGGGAAGTTTCGTGATCGAGAGGAATAGTTAAGAGCCATTTTTGCGATTTTAACACTTTTTCGGTTAAAGGGAATTGTGATTGTCAGCAAAGAGTTTTATGAAAAACACTATCTACTAAAAGTGAGAAATAATCTTAATGGATGATTTCCGAAAATACAGAAGGATTAGTTAATAATTATAGGTAGGTTTGTTATTTTAGTTATGAGGATTTAATTTATCTGGAACAATACCAATGCACATCATGTTTTTTCTCGAATTTATTTCTTAAACTTGGTAGAAAGAACGTTTATTAAATTAAATGCCTCTTTCAGAAAAAATAAATAACTGTAAAAGCTATATTAATATAATATTGTATATAAAACTGTAATAAGACCAACAGTTATATATTTGTCGCCGTATACAAAGCCGCTAAGGTTGCGTTTTGAGCCGGCTGTGGTATCGCTCTCATTACCTAACTGCTCCTTTAAATTTTAACCTCGCCAATTTGTATTGAGTTCAATCGCCAATAGTCTTTGTGTCATTATATATATGGTTCTGGACCTTAAATCAAAAGCAAGAGAAGAGGTTAATAACTTGAGAGCGAAACATTTTAAGAGCCATATTTGGACCTATCAGAGAAGGAGATATTCGGAGAAGACGATATAATTTTGAAGTGGCAGGACTATTTGGAGAGAAATACATTATTAAAATCATAAAAGCAAAGAGAATTCAAAGGCTTGGGACATATAGAAAAATAGCAAAGGCATAAAAAAAATCCAAAGGCCATGTCAGGGAGAGAGAAGAAATGAAGACTTATGAAGAAACGGAATGAGGTGGAAAAAAGTTCTGAGGCATGAAATTAAGAAGAACTAGAAAATGACCTACTACTGAAAAGACACAGGCTACTTTGGAGTCGCATTGTTAGAGAGAGGCCATGATCCAGCATGAACTGTAGTGCCAGTAATTTTTTAGAGAGTTTAGCCATTATAATTTAGAGTTACACTCATAAAACAAACTAGCGATTTTAACTCAGTCTGAAGTAATCTTCACTTCTTTCGGTGTCGAAAACGCACTTTCCCTATAGGAGTGGATTTCACTCTTTTGTTTCGTTAAACTTCCAACAATTTTAACAACAACGAGCGATTTTAAGGCGATTAGGTGCGATTTAGGGAGATTACGAGCTACTTAGGAGTTAATTTTCATTCTTTTCCAGTGTCGAAAATACACGTTTCCTATACTCCGCTCTTTTGTTTTAAGAGTGTATTTTTTGTTATATTATCTGACTTGAAAGGTAATATGCTGAGTAGACAATAATGTACTGTTAAAGTGATGAAGTAAATTTACTTAAATGAATAAACAACGTTACATGAAAAATAAAAAGAAACTACTTCAATTGCTACATAAAGTAAAATATGTAAAGCTCTAAGTTGAAAAAGTTGTTGTCTAGAGAGAAAATAAATTATCTCTGTAACTTTTCAAATCGTTCCGAATACTAACCTTAAACTTTGCTTTTTTATTCTCAATATCCTTATTTGTTTTATAAAAGATTGAACGTGACTTGATGTTTCTAACCGTTGACTATAAGCCGAATATAAATAGGAACATTTTCGGCTAAGGAAATAAATAGACACATCAAGTTCTCTTGTATTTGTCAGATTATTCCTGTTTCGCTTCTGTTTAAGAATGTTTTTTTCCATTGTTACATATGTAATGTCTGTAGTCTTCTTCTGTTATTGTCTATTTTCTGCTATGTGTTTCAACAAAATTGACGATAGCGGGAGGACACGATTATTATTTCCTTGCGTGAAGAGTAAACTATATTGTTGCTTGAAATATGTTTAACAAAATTATAGTAGTACCATAAAATGTATGTTTCTTAAGTTTCAGTGTAGCTATTTATAAGAAACGACAAGTTCAGAAGAATACGTGCTAGCTGAGCGTTTAATGCATTTTTTTTTACATAAATTCATTATTGTTATTATTTTGTCTCAATACAATTATGTATTGTTTCAAAACAACTTGTAATTACTGTAAAACATTTTTTTGTAATGGAAGCTAGAACAGGTTTTTCTGAGTGTAAAGAACGGATAATACGAAAACAAGTCCTGTGAAGACGTCCTCAGTAGTATTAAGACTTAGCCAACTAAACCACCCCGGCCTCTCCTGTTAAAAAAGTTATATTAAACTTATATACAATGTTAATTTAAACTGTACAACTGCTGTTCATTTTACTGGATGCTAACCAATTGTAAATAGAGAAAGCTCATTCAAAATTTCAATTCAAAACAAATTCTTAACAAGTCTTTCTTAAAGTTTATTCGCACACTAAGGAAGAAAATATCAATTCAAAATATTCCGAGAACTTCTTTCATATAAAATCCGAGAAAAGCGTCTGGAATCAGACTGTCAACGGATCAACAAGGGACATAAAAATGTAAAAGTTATTGCAATTTTTCTTACTATTGTGTATTGTCAAATATCAAAAGAGGGAAAAAATGTTGAACCTTTTCCCATAACTGCGCTTTTCGTGAGAAACTTTTACAAAAGCAATCTGCACGCTCATTCTGAAAAATGGGAGAGAAAATGAAATCAATGCGGGAAGTGTGTCTAAAAATGAATTAAAGTTTTATTCTTCTTTGAAAGAACATGAGATGAAATATCAGACTTTTCTTTTGAAAAAGTTTTACGAAGTTTCCTGTATTTACTAGGAATAAAATAATCTTTAATTATATATTATTTTATAAAATAGAATAATCAGTCATAAATTTGCTTTGGTGGAAAGATTTTATGAGATATCTTTTTAATTTTAATTTTATTCTTTTTTGGTATAAATTAAAAAACACACCATTATTATTAAATATGTACTTGAAAGGTATGAGAGTATAAGCTAAAACAGAACTATTATAATACGTTTGATTGAAAAAAATTTAATAAACAAGACTATCTATTATTAAGTTTAAACTTTTTACTAAACAAAATATTCTTTGTTGTCCTAGTGATATGTATATGGCTAAACAAACTTTGCAGTAACGCAGTTATAGTTTCGTTTATTTCCCAAATTCTGATGTAAAATATCGAACGATATTTTTTTGAACTTATATTGCACATGAGGG
The DNA here is from genome assembly GCA_023701765.1 of Hylyphantes graminicola. Classification (NCBI taxonomy): domain Eukaryota; kingdom Metazoa; phylum Arthropoda; class Arachnida; order Araneae; family Linyphiidae; genus Hylyphantes; species Hylyphantes graminicola. The sequence goes on from CM043116.1 coordinate 51,347,878, forward strand.
TTCAATGTATATGAATACTTTTCGATGAATTATGCCACTTACAACGCTAAATTAACTTGTGCAGTTGTTTTTAGAATAACATATATATAATCTTGGTTAAATGTAGCTCATTTCAAGCATAATATTGAAATAGAATTTAAAGTAAAATTTTAAGTCGGAAGTAAAATCTTGAATGTATGAGTTTATTTAGTTGCTGGTATTAATTTTTAATATCTTCAGAATTTTTATAGGAAAGAAATAACTTCGTTAGATTCGTGCGCTTTATTTTAGTTTCATTTAATTGGAAATATCCACAGTTAAAAATTACAATTTATTTAAATCAGTATTTTTTGCACTTAAGGTAGGCGTATACCCAAAATTCTAAAATTTTTACTATTACTTTAATCTTTTCCAAATTTGGCATAGTGATTTGAAATATAATGAACAATGCTTTTTGGTCATTTTTTTTTTATTTAAATATAATTGATTTATTTTAAACAGTGTTTTTCAACTAAAAAAAGGGGTTTACGCCAACACTTCTAGCATAAAAAGTTTTACATTAATTTACCTGAAATTTTTCACAGATGCTATTTCAATATATATATGTGCCATGAACCTCTAACATCTGGTGTAAGTATACAAGTTTTTTTTAAAAAAATGTCCAAGTGTAAGTTAATCGAAAAAAAATCCTTTTATTTGTGGTCAATTTATAACATTTTTCTTAATAACTTTTTTTCTTGTAATTTGTATGTAACTCTAGAGGGTCATTGTACGTATCAGTTCAAAACGAAGAATTTAACAAATAATAAATGTTCATAGGATGAAAATTCAATGTGGTAGACTTGTTGGCGTAAACCTCTTTTTTTAGTAGAAAAACACCGTTTAAAATAAATAAATTATATTTAAATAAAAACAAAAGCCTAAATAGTATTATTCATTATATTTGAAATCACTATGCCAAATTTTTAAAAGATTAAAGCAATAGTAGAAATTTTAGAATTTTGGGAAATTTTGGGTATTCGCCTACCTTAACCTTGGTGATTTTTAAGCATAATTTTCACTCTTTCTAAAAACAATAGATAAATTTGATTTCACAACTTACGAAAAACACACAAAAGCATTGCATTCTGGCATTAAAACATATATCCGAGTTTTTCAAACCTAAACAACTGTCATGAAATGGAATTGGCTTTGAAACAATTAAATAAAAGAAAACGAATTGGCTGAAGTGTTGAGTTATGATCCAACTTTTAAAACATTTCGTTTTAAACTAAGCTGTTATTAGGCTCAAATGGGTTACGTTTTACTCGCACTTAGGTAGATTACTAAAAACACTTTTACAGTTTCTCACTTACTTAATTGAGTCAAATTCCTAAAACAAACTTATCTTCATATCACTTTAGGCTTTAGACTCTGCTTTTAAATGGTAGGGAAGATCGGGGCTAGTTTTCCCATGGAATATGTTTTCCACCATTCCTTGTATTAAAAATGAGATGTTGGGGTGGTCCAACTGTCTGCTTGGTTTATGAAGAAACGCGGCATATGCCACTCACAAGTACCTTAGTTAAGTTGGTGTAATATCTTCGTTAGAGATGTTATTCTATTTTTTTTCAACGTTGGGTAATTTTTTATGCTTACATTCAACCCTAAATTAAACGCACTTTCATTTAACTTACAGTTTTACCATTTTGTATAACGAAAGGTGGTTTCTTTCCTCTACTTATTTATACATTTATTTTCAAAATAACTTAAGCCTCTAATAGTAAAGGAACTGTTATAGTCAAAATAAGTCGACGGGGCAGGTTTTCCAAAATTTCAAGGGGCAGGAATTCCAACAATACCTTGTACATAAACGTGCTCCAACCTTTATTATATTCCCAAAATGCAAATATTTTTTAAAGTATGACCAAGTGATATAATCATACATTAAGTTATGAATGTAGAAAGTTTTGTTTCTGACAGAAAGATGACATAAATTTTATGATTCTGAAGCGATATACTTTGCTCTAAATAGCTGTCAATAATGGATTTAGTAGCATACAAGCATCTAAGAACTTAAATATTCCCCCAAAACTGTGAATAATTTCACCATTAAATATTAATATATCCGTTGCACTCTAAACTTTGGAGTAAATTAGCTGGAATTCTTAGCAAACTTCAGTGCAACCTATGTATTTTTTTGATCTTTAGCCATAGCTAAGGCAACCCTTAGACAAGAGCACCAAACTGTCATTACGCAAATAGGGAAATTACACAATTTGTTTGATTTCAAAGTTATCCAGGTGATAATGACCTTTATATAATAATTTGGCATAGTAAACTGGCTTTTTAAATGCAATTTTACCTATATTTTAGCTTACAATAAAATACTCATAAAAAACAAATTCGTTTTTAAGTGTGTTAAATCTTTTAAAAGAGGAAAGCGTTTAAAACTAGCCCCGGTCTCAATTACTTAGTAAGAACTGTTCAGTGAAAATTATTTATTAGAGTGGTTATTAATGTTAATTGTACGATTCTGTATGAAAAACCAGCGTACTTAGATTTTTTTTTTTTTTTTTTTTTTTTTTTTTTTTTAGAATGGGGCTGCAATATTGGCAGTCAAGCCTTTGCAGACTCGGCATATTCCCCAGAACTGAGAGCCATTCTTTTTGTGGCACCATCTAGGCGACTCTCACTACCAATTTTGACGCCCAGATTACAATGAATCCGAGCTCTCTGTGGATGTTAAAGTATGCCGAGATTTTAATTTTGCCGAGAGAATCCAAGCCAAATGGACCCTCCAGGGATCTTTTACATGCCACATAATCATATGACATGCGCGCCCAGGATTTTGCCATCCAGAAAATCCGACGACTCAGCCGGGGCTCGAACCCGCAATCTTGGGCTTATGAGGCGGACGCGTTAGACCTCACAGCCAACTTAGATTTTATTGTGCTAAGTAAATTTGCCTATAATTTCAAAATGTCCCGAAAAATGCACTGAAATGTTTGTTGAAAACTATAGAACCAATATATTCAAATCTGTCCATTTATTTAAAAATATTTTTAAAATGTCAAATGTTTTGACTTGTATGATCCTATATAATTATTTTTTAAAAGTAGTTTTCGTTTATCTAAAAACTGTAAGGAGATGTAAAGAGCTTAATAATCAAATACTTCTTATTTTCAAATTAAAAATCTTTTAAAGAAGATTCAGCAACGAAAAAATATTATCCTTTCATAGCAGAGATTTTCATAAAAAAATATATGTTTGCAACTGCAAAAAACAAACATTAAACATAACTTTTGTAATTTTGTTGAACAAAACCACAAACTTAAAACTGTAAAAACTAAAAATTTTCTAATTTAAAAAGTAACATCAAACTCAACTGTTTTATTGTGTTTTATGTCATACAGTGAAAAAACACACAGTCTAGAATATTTTCTTTTAAGGGGTCATAGGAGTCTTAAAAATGTGCAAAGAAGGTACTACAAAGCATAGTTTGATCTTTCATGTAATTTTTTAACTGCTCAATATATTAGTATAATTTTTTATATGTAATTCTATAAGATTTATTTAATATAAAACAAGTTTTAAAATTTATGAAACTTTAGCCAAAACTAAAATAAATTATATTAAACATGACGGTACTTGAACACACTGTGATTAGGCTTGCGCGGCAAATTGTGAGGTCAAAATTGAAAAAATGAATAAGAAAATGACTTTATATTGCACAAATATGTACAAACAAAGACTTATACCTAAATTCTCAGCTCAATTTTAATTAGAAATTATTTTTTTAAAAATTTAAAATCAAAATTTTTAAATTTTTATTAATTTTTTTAGAAAAAAGTTCTTAAAATAATTTCTAATTAAAATTGAGCTGAGAATTTAGGTATAAGTATTAGTTTGTACATATTTGTACAATATAAAGTCATTTTCTTGGTCATTTTTTCAATTTTGACCTCACAATTTGCCGCGCAAGCCTAATCACAGTTTGTTCAAGTACCGTCATGTTTAATATCATTTATTTTAGTTTTGGCTAAAGTTTCATAAATTTTAAAACATGTTTTATAATAAATAAATCTTGTAGAATTACATATAAAAAAATTATACTCATTTATTGAGTAGTTAAAAAATTACAAGAGAGATCAAACTATGCTATGTAGTATCTTCTTTGCACATTTTTAAGACTCCTGTGACCCCTTAAGTGAACAAACAGCGACCCAACAATGTTGTACGTTTGAGGACGCTGGGTTGCATAAAAAGCCATTACAATGTGTTTCAGACATGAATGCATTTAATCCGCTAAAAAAGCATACACTAGAATGTAAAATGAAAAATTAATAAAAAGAGATAAAAGACTGTTGTATGATTTAGTTTCTAACATCATTTATTTCCATTATTTATTCATTACATGTTTTTTTCTCTTTGACAAATTTAAACAATAAATCCGTACACAATATATTATTTAGTGAAACCCACGCATTTTAATATTTCAATTTTACAAAATGTATATTTTTATAACTAAATATTTCAACTGCAATGCATATCTAAAATATGCTAACTATATTATAACGTTACAAAATATATTATATTAAGAATATGTGTGTCAAGAAAGGTAGTTATTTCGATATACTATACCAAAAGATCATCGATATGCTAAGTTCTAACACATGATAGATATCCTTTTTAAGGTAAAAAGGCTAACAGATGAAAAAACCAAACCAGAGAAAAATACCTAGTATATCTTACTATAAATCTAATATTTCAACTGCATTTAGAAAATAAATATTTTATAACGATGATCATATGTTACGTTTTGTATCATTTATCTGTACACTCTTAAAACAAACACTCCTAATTTAACTCAGTCTGAGTGGATTTCACTCCTCCAGACTGGAAAATGCACTTCTCCTTTTGGAGTGGATCCTTTGTGTGTTAAACCTCCGACAGGATCACTTCAAACGAGTGATTTTAACTCAGTCTGAGAAAATATGCATGCCTTTACGGTGTCGAAAATGCACTTCTCCAACTGGAGTGGATTTCACTCTTTTGTTTTAAGAGTATAAAATGTATATCTTAGCTTTTGTTTCGGAGGATATTGGATAGAAAAGTTTTTTCTCTAATATATTTTTTTAGCTTTATGTATAACGTCTTATATCAATTCCTACATGTTAAATAATGGCTGGCAAAAATTGGTGGACTTAAAATTTCTCTTGAAATAAGCTTGTCAGTTGGTTAGATCTTGTATGCCTAGTGGGTTTAATCCCTAGCAGTAAACATTACGCTAACAGTCTGCGCACTATGAGGGTTCGCTTCCAGCCTTCCTTCTGGGTGTACTTTCTTTCAGTGTGTCAGTAAAAATTCTGTATGTGGCTGTCTTACTTATAACAAAGGAGGTTTATAGGCGTGTCTTTGATCAAGCACACAAACTGCAAAATACACGTACCAACCTACATACCTCCTATAAATCAACAATCAAATATTTTAATGTTAGTTTATTTTCCAGTTGGTTGGTTGGTTGATATACATATATTTTCAGGCTTGTGTGCTTGCTCAGAGAGCCGCTTATAAATCTTCGTCAAGTAAGACAGTCACAACACACTCACACTCACACTCACATGCACACATATACGTGACAGATGCTGCCATCTATCACGCGCCACCTCCACAATTTAGACATGTCCCTGAGGAGGAGGGAAGTAGTCTCCAGGAACCTGTACCCGCGAGAAACTGCACAATGACCGCCCACAGGACTTTCGGACCCAACAGATTTAACGAGCACGTACTCCGCATATACTCGGTGAGTTTTCAGCGACCAGGTTTCGATCGCGGGACCTTCCGATCCGTAGATCGCTACTCTGACCACAGGGCGCCTCACAGCCCTATTTTCCAGTTCTTTGCAAGTGTTAAGATAAGTGTTTAGTTAAAAAAAATTAGTCAAAATATATTTCTGTTTAACTACGCTTCTATGACTATCTCGTTTATTTCTATTTTTTTTAATAAAAGGATTAAAAATTATTTCCTGTCGAGAATTCTAAAATTTTAAGAATAGGTACTTTTCCTGAAAGGGTATGTTTAAGGTCTTGAGTGGCAACATAAATTCTGAAAGAAAATAAATTTTTCTTTAATTTAGTTTAGTGAATCAATGGCGCGTATGTACAGAGCACTTATTATTCACCAGCAGAAATGAAAGCTTTAAGAACTCACGTCACCTGAGACAAGCCAATTATATTTTAAAATTTCCACTCATTATAATTCCTTAAACTTTATCATTTTTCTTAAATATCTACAACGTTAAGAAAAAAGAATTATTGATAGGGATATAAAAATAATAATTTTAATTAAAATTATAATTGAAGTCATCCTTACAAAATTACGGCAAATACCAAATGTAAATTGTTTACTTGAAAGGAATTTAAACAATAAATATTACCTGAAACAAGGTTACAAATTAACTTATATTCAAACTCAGTTAAGAAAGAAATGAGTTGCATTTTAAAGTTAACTTGTTAGAAATGAATTATTAAGTGCCTCAGAATACTAATGACATAAGACTGATCCGAATTTGAAAAATATGTTCTTCTTATTACATAATTGGAATTGCTAAATGAAAGAAGAGATCAAGTTCTTAGGGGAGTTTCCGCTACGATTCTTCCTTTTAATAATTTAGTTAAAAAACATTTTTTTATACGGAAATCCTTCTCTGGACTTAACTCCTTTTAATCCTCAGCAATTCATTCAAATTTACCATAAAAAGCCTTTTTCAACCATCATTAGCTAATTCTTTCTTTAAAAATAGAAAACTACTAAAGCTGTGTAAAATGAAACTGACCTCTTGTTTCCGGTCCTTTTCAAAGTCTTTTAACAATTCTTGCAAAGTAAGAGGAATAAAAACTTTTTCGGATGAAATATAATTGGCGTTGTACTGGAAAATTTCGAAATAATTGACTCATATTTGATAATTGGATTACATTAAATTGTAATGTTTTTTTAAGTGATTTCAGTTATTTTTTTATTAAATTCTCTTAATTATATTAAGTTTTAAAAACTACCTAGAAATGTAACTTTTTGAAATAACTTTTCTGTTTGTAAAAGCTGTTTTTTTAAACTTTTTTTTATTCAGAAATACGTTAAAAAGATTTTTGATGTATGAAATAATAAACTAATTTTGACTGAGAATGCGTTGAAAGAAGGCATTAAGGAATAATATAAGAACAATCAATGGAAGTAATACTCTTTTGAACTATGACTTGATTTGACTTAAGCCTTCTAATGTAATTGGCTAAAAAAGCCTACACTCTTTCCTATCACTGTAATTTCACTTTCCCAATCACTGTCATTTGTCATTTATCATAATTCTCCTAATATTCAAGGGGCATATGAGAAAAAGACCATAACATACTATCTCTTAATGTCAAATTATTACTGCGTTTTGCTTGATTTTCTATTTTTTTACTGAAATATATACATTTCTAAAAATTTTATTGCCAAAAAATGTAGAATTCGTAAAGAAATTGTAAAATGGGGTCACATGAAAATATAAGTTAAGAAAGCTAAAAGTGCGAAAAGAACTAAGCAATGAAAAAGTTAATTTACTGTGTTTAAATTACTTCCGCTGGCAGGTTATTGCTTTTACCTGCCACCGTAATTGTAAGTACATAGTGTTTTTAATAAAATTCTCTTAATTCTATACACCTATTTTTCTTTACAATTTTTACCTTTAAATAAAAATAGCTTTTTTTTTTGGCAAAACAAATATTAAACTCGTTCGAAATTTCTAAACTTAACAGACAAAACTTACAGACCACTTTAATTTTACTCATTTTAAAAACAAAACATTTATTACAAATAAAACCTGTTCGTCCTTAAGTAACATAAAAGCACACAAATCCTTATATCTCTAAAGTCACCGAATAAATTGGTTTTAAAATTCATTGCCCAGTGCAATACGAAACGCATTACAGAATCACTACGCACGAATCAAATCCGTTTAGTCGCCCGTTGAAGCCGGGAACGAATGCAGATTACCCTCGACAAAGGGAGCAAGCAATTTTGACGCGTGGTACGCACTCCTAACATAGAATAGTCGTGAAATTCTCCGGAGAAGTTTAAATCGTGTTTGGTTCTATACTTTACTTTCGATTTAACTTTCTATACCATGCAAAATTGTGTACTATCATATTGCTCAAGAAACCTGGTAATTTCCAGCTGTATGGAATAATGATACATCACATTTATGGAGAACGTTAAACAAATAAAAAATTAACTACTTTTTTTGCAGTGTAAGATTTCTTCAATTGATTAAAAGCAGCATTGTTTCCCAACTTGCGAGTTTGGGTAGCGCATAAAGCTAAAATATGACAAATGACAGTGATTGTTACCTCTAGAAGGGAGAGTGTAGGCTTTATAGCCCATTACCCAGCTCGCCAGAACAGACAGTCACAAGAGACACACAAAGAAGGACGACACAAACACTTAGACAAATAACGACATTTATTGACAAGCACAAACATCCATGCCTTTACCGCGATTCGAACCCGAGGCCCAGCAGCTCCAAAGGCTAGTACACTAACCACTGCGCCGACGGGTCGGCTAAAGCTAGAGTAACGTTACACCAAATTTTTACAGTTTATCTATTTTTAACCTTTCAGTCCTTAAAATATAGTCATTATATTTTTATAATACAAAAACAGCCAATTAATCATAAATTAAATAGTAAATACCAAAATGTTACATTGCTTGTTTGAAAATCATCGTTAATTACAAAAAGATAACAGATAGAGAGTTGTACACTCCTGATGTAACTAATCATGCACTTGTTATAAGTCTGTGACTGTTGCGATGTTTGAAAATAAAAACACTGAATGCTAAATGATATTGGTTCCATATTAAGTAAGTTGGATAACTTGTTCCTGCAAATAAAGGACATTTTCCCACTTCAAATTGCTTAATTTTTATAGTTTCCTATCAAAAACTATATATACTTTTGAAAAAAATTGTGTTATTTTGAACTTCAAACTATACAAATTTCATTAATGTAAGGTTTTTCTAAATATAAATAAAATTAAGAATAGCTTATACATTATGTTCGCAAAATGAAAAAATAAATCTGGCAACTTTGGTCTATTATAACAATCCCAAATTTTAGTAATGTTTATTTTTAACCTATGTGTCCTCCTATTCATTCAAATAAAGAAATGATATACGTATTAACATAAGTTTGAAGTCATAGTTATAAATTTAAAGTCTAATATTAATTATAACTAATAATAAAGATAAATTTAAACTGATTAGCGCAACAGCCGATTGGGTATTAATAACCCAATTTACTGCAGTTTTTTTAGATCATTCTATATTCAAACAGTGAATAAAAAAGCAAACATTTTTTTCTAAAACTATCGTAATTTAAAATATAAAAGGTAAATTTCTGTTAGTGACATAAATTGATTATAATCGTCTACAGCAGTCAAATAACAAAAAAGATCCTTATGTGGTTGAAGCAAATGTCTTTTGTTGTCTTGTATCTAAAATTTAGTTTTCAATTTAAAAAAAAAATCACATACCTTATGTTATTTTCGTAAAGTTCTGTCGTATCCACACTTCGAGAAATTTTTACTGCTTATTTCCCCTTTTCTTAAAATAGAAAAATAAATAGAATTTAGTCTGCGCTTGTACAAAAACTTCGTCGATCGATGTAGACTTGGAACTTATATTTTACAAAATGTGTGTGGAAAAAGTTTCTTGAGTAAAGTTTCGCTTCGACAAGTTTACTTTAATAAAATATGCTCTATATATGCTAATAGTGTGTCTTTTTGGTGAGATTAACGAAGAAAATTAGTTTTTTCGGGATTCTGGAGTGGATTTTCGGTTAAAACATATTTTGCATTAAAGGTATGTTTAAAAAGTTGTTATGCAATAGAAATTAGAATTAAAAAGTGTTATCAACTTCAGGATGAGAATTTAGTTATGATATTTTTTGCAGAACATATCAGTGACTATAATTCTTTGCTTGCATTATTAATTAAGTACTTGGAATTAAATTTTTTTTTTATCTATTGCATGACATTTATATTATGGTTCGTTACTTTTCCTATAAGATAAATAACATAAATTTTTTGAAAGAAATGAATTAAAAAGTTCAACAAAATATGTGGAGAAAGTAAAAAAAAAGTATTCGTGTTTGTCCTTGTTTTTTTGCTCAGTTAAATATTCCAATATTTACTTTTGAAATATCCTATCTCAAAAACTGACAGTCATTTCAAAGCAATATCTTTTAAAGAGTGAACTTCCAAAAATTTAAGTAATCTATAAAACTTAAATCTCAGCCAGAATGCCACAAAAATTCTTTGATTACATGGAAACACACGTTGAAATCTGTGGAATTTAAAGTCCTGATGTCGCGTTCGATTTCGCTAAGATTGCATTGGTCGCCGGTTCTGGTGTCGACCTCATCACTTATCCGAGCTTCCGAATTACGAGTCCCATCACAAATAGCCCTCTTGCAGCGAAGTGCGAGGTAAATTTAACAAATATTAATTACAAAAAACATCAGATGGGCCGACACGGCAGAGCAACGGCTAGGGAGCTAGCCTTTGGAGCGTTCGGTTTCGAATCCCGGTAAGGCTGGATGTTTGTGTTTGTCCCGAGTATATGCGGAATACGTGCTGGCTAAATCTGTTGGGTCCAAAAGTCCTGTGAGGCGTCATTGTGCAGTTTCTCATGGGTACATTGCATTTCGAAATAATACATGATACTTCAACACAATTGTTTTGCTAAAAATAAATTATTATTAGGTCACAACACAATTTTGTATTGTTTTAAAACAACTTGTTATAACTGGAAAAACCTATTTGGACTTGAATTGAAAGTCAAAACTAGTGTTTTTAGTGTATTGAATATATACACGAAAACAGAACCTATGAAGGTATATTCAGTAATATTAAGCCTTAAGAAAGTTTGCAAAGCCAGCGTCTTATGTTAAAATTTATATAAGCTTATTTTAAACTTAAGTGACTTTAATCATGCTAAATGTTAACCAATTGTAAATAAAGCTGTTTATCAATAAATTTAAAACAAATTATTTATAAAAGTCTTTCCTGAAGTTTCTTATCACACTAAAGAAGAAAATATCAATTCAAAATATCCCGAGAACTTCTTTCTTATAAAATCCTTGAAAAGTGTCTGGAATCAGACTGTCAACGGATCAACAAGGGAAATAAAAATGTAAAAGTTATTGCAATTTTTCTTACAACAGAGTATTGTCAAATATCAAAAGAAGGAAAAAAAGTTGAACCTTTTCCCATAACTGCGCTTTTCGTGTGAAAGTTCTACAAAAGCAATCTGCACGCTCATTCTGAAAAATGGAAGAGAAAATGAAATCAATGCGGGAAGTGTGTCTAAAAATGAATGTTTAAGTCAGAGTGTCAGATTTGAAAGTTTTATTTTTCTCGGAAAGAATATAAGATGAAATATTAGACATTTTCTTTCGAAAAAGTTTTACGAAAATTCCTGTATTTTATTATGAGTAGAAGTAATATAATTTTTAATTGTTGTACATCATTTATATAAAATAATAATTTTATTATTTTTGGTATAAGTAAAAAAAAACACCATTATTTTTAAATGTGTACTTAAAGGGAATGACATAAGCTAAAACAGAACTATTCTAGTACTTCTTTTAGAAAAAAATTTTAATAAACAAGAATATATTTAAATTAACGTCTGAACTTTTTTATGAACAAAATATTCTTTGTTGTACTTGTGATATGTATATGACTAAACAAACAAAGCAGTTACGTAATTATGGTTTCATTTATTTCCCAAATACAGGTCTAAAATATTCATCGTCATTTTTATGACTTTTATTGCCCATGATGTAACGTTGCACTTAATTAAATGTATAGAAAAACATACGTTAAACTATACTATTTACTACGTTTCAAAACTTGTGAAGTTGTTTGGAACAACGCATATAAATTCAGTTAAATGCAATTTATTGCAAGGATAAGATTGAAATAGAACTTAAAGTATTTAAAGTTACATTTTAAGCAGAAAAGTAAAATCTAAAGTGTTTGAGATAAAGTAGTTGTTTTTGTTCTTCAGCATTCTTACACGAAAGAAATAATTTCGTTATGCACCTTCTTTTAGTTTAATTTAATTGGAAGAGATGCTCATTTAAGATTAAGATTGATTCAAATAAGTCGTTTTTGTACATGGCTAAACACTGTTTACTATCTGATTTTTTAAGGATAAGTTTTATCTTCCTTAAAACAATTAATGAATCAACAACTGCAATTTGATTTTGCAACTTACGAAAAACACACTTGCACATTACATTATGACATTAAAACAAATATCCGAGTATTTCAAAATGAATCCTCAAATAAAGTTGGCTTCGAAAGAATAAAATTAAAAGAAATGAATTGTCTAAAGTGTTGAGTTATGATCCAACTTTAAAACATTTCGTTTTCAACTAAGCTGTTATTAAGAGCAAATGGATTACGTTTTACTCGCACTTAGTTAGATTACTAAAAACCCTTTTACAGTTTCTCACTTACTTAATTGACTATATCACCTAAAACTCACTTGGCTACTTATCACTTTCAGTTTAGTCTCTCTTAATCATTGCCTTTAAATGGTACTCAGTAAGAACTGTTGAGTGAAAATTATTTATAAATAATTATTCTTAATGATATTTGTACAATTCCGTTTTAACAAAAACGCTGTCCTTTTATTTCATCGCGTTATGCAAATTTGCCTATAATTAGAAAACGTGCCTAAAAATGCAATGAAATGTTTGTTAAATATTACAGAATCAAAATATTTAATTTTTATAAAATTGTTTGATCCTACATAATTAATAAAAAAATAGTTTTTCAAGCATCTAAAATCTATACGGAGATTTAAAAGCTTAAAATTTAAATGCTCATTATTTTTGAATTAAAAATCGTTTTAAGAAGTTTCAGCATTGAAAAAATATTATCCATGAATAACAGAGATTTTCATTGAAAAATATGTGTTTGCAACAGCAAGAAACAGGCATTAAAAGCATTTTTATTTTTCTAAAAAAACCCTCAAACTTTAAAATTGTTTTATTATGTTTTAGGTCAAACCATGAAAAAGTACACTGTTCAGAATATTTTCTTTTATATGAACACACAGTGAAGCATCAAAGTTGTACGTTTGAGGACACTCTTTTGCAAAAAAAGAAATTACAATGTGTTTTAGACATTTACGCATTTAATCCGCTAAAAAAACATACATGAGAACGCAAAAGGAAGAACTTATAAAAATGGAAAAAAATGGATAAGAGACTATTATATGTTTCAGTTTCAAACATTATTAATTTATATTATCCATTCCTCATACGATACATTTCTTTATTTTTATCACATTGAAATAATAAATTCTGCTCGTAGTATTTATCTAGTGAGACCCGGGGATTTTAATATTTAAATTTCACAAAATGCATCATTTTATAACCAAATATTTCAATTGCAATGCATATCTAAAATATACTAACTATATCTTAACGTTACAATATATCACTATGTGTGTGTCAAGTAAGTTAGTTATTCTATATTCTCTTGAAAAAGACCCATTCATACCTCAAGTTATAAAAGAAGAGGCAACAGATAAAAATCCTTCCACACTTGGAAAAAATAAAAAAATAGTATGTAACTATAAATCTAATATTTTATTCGCATTTCGGAAAGTAATAACTTATAACGATAATCATTTGTTATACTCTGTATCATTTATTTGTAAAGAGCATATCTAGCTTTTAAGAAATATGATATTGAACAGAAAACTTCCCTTCAAATATATTTTGCTGGAATGATGCATAACCCTGTCTCCAAAAAATGGGTGGATCATTAGAATTACTCTTAAAATAAGTCTTAATAAGCTTAAAATAAGCCTATATTGTAGCAACAAACAAATCTTTTGACTTGGAATTTGAGTTTATTTTTTAGTTTTACATAAGTATAGCATAGGATAAATGTTAAGTTGAAGGAATATACGTAGTCAAAATATATTTTTGTTTGACTTGGTTTTTATAACTACCATCTAGTTTATTTATATTTTTTTTTGAATAAGTTCTCAAAACTACTTCCCTTCAAGATTCCGAAAATTTAACAAAAGTTACTTTACCTTAATAGGAATGTTTCAGGTTTAAGTGGCAACAGCAATGCTGAAAATAAAATAATTATTTGGCTTCGATTGGCTAATCCAAGTCACATGCGTTAACAACGTCAATCGGAGCACTTATATTATTAACCAGGAGGAATGAAATCTAGAAGAACTGACGTACCTTGGGACAAGCCAATTATTGCTTGAAACTTCCGTGTATTGATTTTTTTTTTAATTCTTCAATATCTGCAACGTTTGATAAAAAATAATAAATTTTTATAGTGATAAATGTTCCAAAATAATTTTAATTAAAATTCTTATTGGAGTCATCGCTATAAAAATATGGCATAATCTTCAGCTGAAATGCTACACAAAAACTTAATGTATTTCCTTTGAAAGTTTTAACGAATAAATAATACCTTAAACAAGATTTTAAATTAACTTATATTCAAACTAAGTTAAGAAAGAAATGAGTTTCATTTTTTAAAGTAAACTTGTTAGAAATTTGGGAGCTAAATTTCGTGTAGGGATCAGGCTAAAGGAACAGTCATTTCGTAACAACAACAAACTTTAATAAAACTGAAACATAACAAAATCAAACAATAGCTCCAAAATATTTACAGTGCACTTTGATTATATACAAGTTAACAATTGCCCGGATGTTCAACGTCACAATATCACAGTGCCGCAGCAGTCCAACGGTACGTCACAATGCCGTCACGGTGCTGCCACAGTACTCCCCCCGGAGTTTTCGGGTGGAAACCGGAAACGAACAGTCCTGCCTCGTTTGGTCACATAAGCAGGTGGCGGTGGACTTGGAGATGGACTAGGGCTAGGGTCTTCGGCATCCTGCTGGGAACTATCTGTGGGGAAGAACGCTGGCTTAAGACGATCAAGGGATATCCATTTCTTAGATCCCTTTACCTCCACGTAGTAAACCTTTGGGCGCCGTTTAATAACGCGGAATGGTCCTTCATATGGAGGTTGTAGGCTTCTAAGTACAGCATCTGTTCTAACAAAAACATGAGTACATGAATCAAGATCTTTAGGGACATAAATTGAGCGTGAACTATGCCACTTAGAGGGGACAGGGCGCACTTCGGCGAAAGCTTTCTGCAACTTGGAAACAAACTCTGGTTGCGAAATATCATGCTTATGGCTAGTAAAGTATTCGCCAGGCAACCTTAAAGTTTGTCCAAAAACTAATTCAGCAGAAGTATGGCCAAAGTCTTCCCGAATGGCAGTTCTTAATCCCAAAAGCACTAGTGGCAAAGCATCAATCCAAGTAGAATCCGTATAGCACATTAAGGACGCTTTTATGGTCCTATGCGTGCGTTCAATGAAACCGTTGGCTTTTGGATTATAAGCTGCTGTCCGTAACCCCTCTATTCCAAAACACTTTAAGAAATTTAGATAGGTAAATGATCTAAATTGACCTCCTTGATCAAAAGTAATTTGCGAAGGGGTTCCAAAACGGGCTATCCAGTTAAAAATTAAAGCCCAACAAACCGTCTCAGTGGACATATCAGCTAGTGGGACTACTTCGATCCAGCGAGTATAACGGTCAATAATGGTCAAGCAGTATTTGAACGTTTTGGCCAAGGGTAAGGGACCTATAAGATCCAAGTGGATATGTTGAAACCTAGCATTAGGCACAGGGATAGAACCAAGAGGAGAGGTCGTATGCCTATGCACTTTAGCCTTTTGACAGGATAGGCATGAGCGACAAAACTCGGTTAAGTCCTTCCTTACAGACGGCCAAACATACTTTGCCGTTACCTGCTTAATGGTTGCACGAGTGCCGACATGAGCCAAATTATGAACCGATTCAAAGACATTGCTCCTGAGTGCTTTAGCTATAAAGATACGTACTTTATCGCCAGACACATCACAACACACAGCACCAGTGAAACCAGGTAAATTAACATGTTTAAGGCAAAGACTGGATTTGGAAGGGTCATCTAAAAGTTCACGTAACTCATCGTCGGTCTGCTGCTTTTCTACAAGATCAGAAAAATCAAGGGTTATAGGCATTTCAATTGATTCAATATTCTTGACAAAGCGTCCGCAACAAAATTCTGAGACCCTTCAATATATCGTACGTCAGTTGTGAATTGTGAAATGAATTCTAATTGACGTAAACGTCTTGGAGAATACTTCTCAGAACTTTGTGCAAAGGCGTAAGTCAAAGGTTTGTGGTCAGTAACCGCATGAAAAATACGACCTAACATGTATCTAAAATTAGCAATTGACAAATAAATAGCAGTAAGTTCTTTATCAAAAACAGAATATTTAGTTTGTGCATTATTCAATTTCTTAGAAAAAATGATAAAGGAACAAAACCTTTTGGCGTTACTTTATGTAAAGCCCCAGCCACTGCAAAATCACTTGCATCTGTAAACAAAGCAAGATCGCAATCTGGCTCAGGATGGGCTAATTGTGTAGCATTTACAACTGAAAGTTTACATTTTTCAAAAGTCTCGTCTAAAAGTGGTGTCCACTGAATTAGAATTTTATCATTTTTCTTACGACCACGAAGTAGATGATTTAATGGAGCATGCAAGTCAGCCGCATGAGGGACAAAACGCCTATAAAAATTAACACAACCAAGGAATCTTTGTAAACCCTTAATGGTTTTAGTCTTAGGGTAATTCGTGATCACCTCTGTTTTATCGGGAAGAGGTTTACATCCAAAATCATCCACCGAGTGGCCCAGAAAGGACACTTCACTTACTCCAAAAGTACACTTATTGACATTAATTGTAAGACCATATTTAAGTAATCTTTCAAAAACTAATCTTAAATGTTTAGCATGCTCAACCTCGTCCTTGCTTGCAATGAGGACATCGTCGAGATAAGCAAAGCAAAAATCAAGGCCAAATAGGACCTCGTTTATAAACCTTTGAAAGGTCTGCGGAGCATTACATAATCCATATGGCATAAATACAAACTCAAAAAGACCAAAAGGTGTAATGACAGCAGTTTTTTCGATGTCAGGCTCGAAGACAGGGATTTGGTTAAAAGCACGGACTAAGTCAATTTTACTGAAGATTTTATTGCCTGCCAAACCTTGAGTAAAATCCTGAAGATTAGGCAATGGGTACTTATCAGGACGAGTTTTAGAGTTCAAAATGCGATAGTCAACCGCCGGTCTCCAATCAGAGTTGTTTTTTGGGACCATGTGCAAAGGGCTGGCCCAAGGACTTTTAGAAGGTCTACAGATCCCATGCTCGAGCATAAAGGCAAACTCATCTTTAGCTGCTTTGAGTTTAGCTGGATGCAACCTTCTAGCTTTTGAGCAAACGGGAGGTCCTACAGCCTGAATATGATGCACAGTATCGTGCTTAATCTTAAGGGGCTGAGATTGAACCTTTGTAATATCAGAAAACTCGCTAAGTAGTTCGTGAAACCTACCACCGGTGCTGATTACAGTTTTTACACTAGGTGATAAAGTGGGCAATACTTGACCTACACTTTTACAAGAAGTTGTAGGATCCATTAATCGCTTATTGCGAACACGTCCACTAATAAACCAAACTTTTGTAAGAAATCAGCACCAATAATAGGTTTGGAAACATCAGCTATGATAAATGTAAAGGCAAACCTCCTTCTGAGCCCAACATCGACAACAAGCAACTTTGAACCGTATGTCTTTATGCATGTACCGTTAGCAGCACTTAAGGTATACCTTGAAGGTGTGCGACTACCTTTAAAAGTCCTTGGTAGTAAGCTTACATCAGAACCACTATCAATTAAAAAACGTAATCTAGTACTACGATCAGACATAAACAATCGGTGACTAAGGTTCCCACTTTCAGCTGGGGTCACCAACTCCCAACAAGGGCTAACTAGTTTTTTGGAGCATAAGAACAAGGTTGAATGCACCTTTTAGCTTTATCGGCAAAATTTTTATGATACCAACACAGACCAAATTCCTTTGACGGAGTGGCCTTTTGCCACATTGCGTGAAAATGAACGGCCACGAGAACGACCACGAAATTGTTGGTTTTTTAGCAGCATGTCAATTTTACTGTGCAGAGACTGAACTTCTGCCGCAAGTCCATCAACTTGGGACTGCAAGGCCAAAACATTGGGTTCAGTTAAGCCAGTTTTGGAAGCTGCGGTGAGCTAGTGGGCAAGCCAGTTTGAATAGAGTCGCAAAATTGACTCTTTTCGAAGTTAGTTACATCAAAAATTTTATCGGCTACTGCAGCCAAGCCAGCTAAATCCTTGTCATCCAGTGTACTTAAAATAGACTGGACAGAGCTGGGCATACGAGAGAGCCAAATAGATTTTAAACCCCTTTCCGAAAAACCAGCACCGGCTTGCTCACGCATTCTACGCAAAAAGGCAGAAGGTTTAAGGTCACCCAAACACAAGTCCTTAAGTACAGTTTGAATCCGCCGAACCTCAGAGACAGTATACTCGTTGATCAACCTATCCCGAACAACCGTATACGGTATTTTCGGATCCGGTGAACGGATCAAATCCGCTACGACCAACATGGTTTGTTGATCAAGAGCAGCTATCAGTGATAGAAACTTGGTAGTCTCAGAAACAATTCCGCTCAATTTAAAACTTGCCTCAATACTGGCGAAGTACAGTTCAGGAGATTCGGGCCAAAATGAAGGCAAACGAGCAGAAATTTTATGAATATGAGTCTCCGAGGGTTCGGTACCAACTTCACTGTTTGACATTTTGAAATATAATTACAAAAAACACTAATATTAAGTACAAGTAAAATACACTTACAGTAAGTACCCAAAAACAAGACAGTATATGAAAGTACACAAAGCAGCAGACCAAAGAGAAGTTACTTACCAACCATTAAGTGATTAACCAATACAGGAAATAAACTAATTTTGAATTTAGAATTTTAAATAAAAGTTAAAATTAACGAAAATGACTGAAGCCGTCATATCCCAAAGTCCGAGGTCACCAAATTTGGGAGCTAAAGGTCGTGTAGGGATCAGGCTAAAGGAACAGTCATTTCGTAACAACAACAAACTTTAATAAAACTGAAACATAACAAAATCAAACAATAGCTCCAAAATATTTACAGTGCACTTTGATTATATACAAGTTAACAATTGCCCGGATGTTCAACGTCACAATATCACAGTGCCGCAGTAGTCCAACGGTACGTCACAATGCCGTCACGGTGCTGCCACAGAAATGAATCATCGCGAACCTCAGAATACTAATGACATAAGAACGAACCGAAGTTCAAAAATACGTTCTTCTTATTACATAATTGGAATTGCTAAATCTAAAAAGGTACCAAGTCAATTTGAGTATTTTCCACTACGATTCTTACTTTCAATAATTTAGTTGAAAAAAAAAGTTTATAGGGAAATCCTTCTGTGAATTTAACTCCATTTAACACTCAGTAATTCATTCGAATTTACAATGAAAGCATTTTTCAACCCTCATTAGCCAATTATTTCCTAAAAAGATAAAAATTACTGAAACTGTGTAAATTGAAACTGGCCTCTTGTTTCCAGTCCTTTTCAAAGGCTTTTTCAACTATTCTTACAGAAGAAGTATAAAAACTTTTTTTGGATGAAGTAATTGGCATTGTATTTAAAAGTTCTAAATAATTGACTCATATTTGATAAAATGATTAAATTTGTTTTGTTTTTTAATGGTTTCAGTTATTTTTATCAAATTCTCTTGGTTATATTATGTTTAAAAAGCCACTTTGAGATTTAACTTTTTGATAATAATTTGTGGCTGTTGTTTATACGAAGATTTTGTTTGTAACAGAAATTCGTTAAAAAGATTTTTGGTTTCATAATATATTAAATCAATTTTGACAAATAATGCTTTGAAAGGAGACATTTGTTCGTCAGGGAATATCATTTATTTAGAAACAGTAACGTTTAAAAAGCAACAGTAGTTTTTATCCAGAAACTAACAATGGAAATAGTTTTTTCTTTAAATTTCAACTTGACTTAGTCTGATAACTTGCAAATGGTGCACGAGACCGCGAGCATTCACCCACCAAAAAAAAATTAAACTACTTACTGCGCTTTGCAATTTTTTACTTGCTGCAAATTTTTAGTGCCAATTTGAATTCATAATGCTGGCACGTGTTAATATAAGTTAAATAATTTTCAAAGTTCAAAAAGACCCTGATAAATGAAACATTTTAAGTTACTGCGTTTGCCTGCAGTATTTTAATTACATTGTGTTTTAACTGAAAAAACCTTTTAATTATATAATGTAATTTTTACAACTTTAATTTTATATTGAATCATTCTATTTAGTAAAAAATAATATTGAACTCTTTTAGAAAACTC
Source organism: Hylyphantes graminicola (assembly GCA_023701765.1). Lineage (NCBI taxonomy): Eukaryota > Metazoa > Arthropoda > Arachnida > Araneae > Linyphiidae > Hylyphantes > Hylyphantes graminicola. The sequence goes on from CM043116.1 coordinate 51,368,274, forward strand.
AACAAATAAAGCTTACAGATAACCTTTAATTTAACGCATTTTAACAACAAAACTCTTATTACAAATAAAACCTATCCATCCTTAAGTTACACAAAAGCGCAAATCCTTACATTTCTAAAATCACCGAATAAATTGGTTTTAAAATTCATTGCCCAGTGAAATACGAAACGCATTACGAAATCACTACGCACGAATCAAATCCGTTTAGTCACCCGTTCAAACTAGGAATGCAGATTGCCCGTGAAAAGGGAGCAAGCAATTTTGACGTGTGTTACACACTCCTAACATACGAGTAGAATTGTCGTGAAATTCCCTGGAGAAGTTGAATTGTGTTTGGTTCTACTTTACTTTCGATTTAGTAACCTTTCTATACCCTGTAAAATTGTATAGTACACTATTACTCCAGAAATTTCATAATTTTGAGTTCCAAGGAGTAAAGTTACGCAAAATGTGTGGAGAACAAATAAAAGGTTAGCTCTTTTTTTGCGATGTTATGTTACTCCACAAGGCTGGAGGCAGTACTTACCTTCATCAGTTTTACTTAGTTAACTTCTTATTTATGTAATGTAAGTCCATAAATTTTGTGTAATACAGTCTCTGGAGTCTAAACGATGTCTGGGTACATTTGAATCTGTCTTTGGCTATGTCCACACGACAATAAAAATGACAAGAAATTGCGCGCGCGTGGAAATGCATATACAATTTGGTCTGGCATGCGCGCGCACCTACCTCGAATGGTCCAAATGGTGCATATGCATTTCCATGCGCGCAATTTCTTGTAATTTTTATTGTCGTAGTCGTGTCATAGCATTTGAAAAACTTGACGCTGCACACTTAATCATTTGCTGTCAGAAAGTAGATTTGCTTCATTGAAAACTAGTTGTTCTCTCTTTAAGATAAAAGTAATAATTAATAATTTTATAAATGTTAGATTTTTATTGAAATTGATACACAAATAAAAAATATGTTGGTAAAAAATGGAAAACCACCCCAATCTCCTCTAACAATCCTAAATGTTAGTGATGTATGATTTCGACCTTCTATATCCATCTTAATATCCCTCTATTAAATATAGAATGGTTACTTAATTATCGATGTGAGTTTCAAGTCGATTGTTAATATTTTATGTGTAATTCTTGTTGCGTATTATTATATATTTTTATGAGGATTATTTTTGGTTTTGATGAAGAAGGCTAAACAATTTATAAACACAATATAATTTATTATAAATTGCATCTTTAAGTAAATTAAATATCGGAAGTTAGGCTTCCTTTTATAAATGCGACCTTGCACAACTAAAGACAGATAGCAACTGACCCCAAAGCGGCTAGCAAGCATAGATCTGTTCCTGCATTATAAAGAAATACACTTCAGTTATTGCATCAGAAAAGATGAAGCAATTAATATTCTAATTGCAAATATGTATGCATTTGAAATAAATGGAAAGAGTTGCATAATCCTAATAAATTGCTCATTTTAAGTAATATTTAACAATACCGATTGCCTTAAAATAATATTAAACAGAATTGCGCAGCAGCCAATAAGGGATCATTAACACAATGTACTTTAAATATGAATTACTAGTTTTCGGAACCTTTTAGTAGTCAGACTGAAAATGAAATACATACAAGTTTTCTAAAACTATTACAATTTTAAACAAAAATGGTGTAAGTGTTCTGTAAGTGACATAAATTGATTATAATCGTCTACAGCAGTTAAATGTTAAAAATGTCCTTATCTGGTTGAAGTAAATTTCTTTTGTTGACTTGTAAATTTTATTTTTAAATTCTAAAAAAATCACATACCTTATGTTATTTTCGTAATGTTCTGCCGTATCCACACTTTGAGATTTTTTTTACTGCTTATTTCCCCCTTTCTTAGAAAAATAAACGGAATTTAGTCTGAACTTGTACAAAAACTTCGCCGATCGATGTAGACTTGGTACTTAAATTTTACGAATTGTGGAAAAAAGTTTCTTTATTGCAAAAAGTTTCGCAAGTTTACTTTAATAAAATATGCTCCATATATGTTAATATTGTGTTTTGTTGGCGAGATTAACGAAGAAAATAAGTTATTTTTTTTTTGTTTTTGAAAGTGGATTTTTGGTTTAAATATATTTTGAATTATATGGTTGTTCAAAAGTTGTTATGAAATAGAAATTAGAACAACAAGGTGTTAATAACTTCAATATTTAAATTCGATTTCGATATTTTTTCTGCAAATCATATCAATGAAAATAATTCTGACTACAGTGATAAGATAAGGTTTAAAAAAGTAGTCATTTGTCGTTTACTGTTTTGCCAAATTAGATAATTTGATATTTACTTTTAAAGAATCGTATCTAAAAAATCAACAGTAATTTTTAAGCACAGATACAATTAAAAAATTTGTACTTAATGTTTTTAGAAAATATGTCCACAGTTACTTTATTTATTGACCATCAAGTTAATTTATTTCACTCTTATCAAAGTTTCAAATGCTAATATTAATACAGGATTCATTCCAATAAGCATTAAATTAGGTAAAAAGTATTTCAATATATCTCAACAATGTAGTAAAAATAATTTTGTGCACATATATCATTTGCTTAGATAAGTATCAGTACTGTTTTGTACGTAGTGCCAAAAACGCAAGTGGTACCATCATTTTACTTGAAATACTGCTAAAAATAATTGGTATGGTATGGTATGGTATGGTATGGTATGATACATATATATTCCAGCTTGTGTGCTTGTTCAGAGAACCGCTTATAAGCTTTCGTCAAGTGGGACATACACAGAAAGAAATTTTTACAGTCACAAAGAAATGAATAACACATAGACAAATAACAATATTTATTGACAGTCACAAACATCCATGCCTGACCGGGATTCGAACCTGACCTCAGCAGCTCCAAAGGCTAGTACGCTAACCATTCAGCCACCGAGGCGGCGATAATTGGTACTGTTGGGCCGGAAAATATGATGCTTTAGTTTAAGGTTTTAATGAAGTACGATACTACTTCTGATAATGACTCTATGCTAATAAGTATACATAATATTGGCCAGTCGTATTAGTGGTTATAGTACGTTGCATTAAGAACTTATAATATTAATTACTTCAATGAATAGATAAGAACTCTATCATAAATATTTAAGAACTACATTAATACTTATATTTTACCGCAATATCCCTGGACAGCAAATGAGAAGACAATTGGTTAACTAATTAAACATTTATTAACATATAAGAAGGCACAACCTACAACCGCGCGGTGTAATACTAGACAGTAATAACAATAATAATAATACAATACTAAATATCATAGTGTGCATTGTCAAGACCCTACCATGATTGTCAATTACATTTAATATCCTGGAAGTATTAGAGAATTATCAACTCACCCCTTTACAGGAACATGACGTGTACTATACGGACCACAAGTACCAGAACTTCCTCCATAACACTTTTATCAACACCTAGATTGAACTTAGTTGAGGTACGGTAATTGGGATGGTAGCTAGGGGCTCAACGGCACCCAACTCATCGGAAGATGCTTATAAGAAGGACACTGTTGGTGTCGGATACCAACCATCTCCACAATTCCAATTACTAACACATTTCACAACTCTTCAACAAGAAGCACACAGGGTAATTAGTTGATTGGAGTCCACCAACAATACGGATCAATACAGCTTTAATTATAGTGAGCAAGTTGAGAATACGCTTAGTCACACGGCGTCTCTGGCAAGAGGGACCCAATGGCACCCATGTCACTTTACGTAGGGTCGGGCCGAGGGCCCAACGGGCACCCAGCCCTCTGTTGAATCTTAGGTTTCTTTTTGGACTCTCTCGTGACTGACCTCAGATCTCGCGGTACACGCCGACGAAATCTCTAAACTCCACCCATGTAAAATGTTGCCCAATTACATAATTTCGGACATCCCCCCAGCACAAACTCCCACCTTCGATTTTAAATTGAGCTTAGGCAGTGGTCAGGATAGTGACAATTACTGGAACCCCATAGGATGTGAAAATCCTCTGAAGTTTACCGAAGGTTCACACGAAGACATAACTCCAGGTTCCCCCTGTAATAAAACTTCCTGACACTGCCTTTGTGGTATAACGTCATGTCCAACAAAACTCTTTTATGCTGGACACGGCCACAGCGGCGCCAGACAGGAATTCATGCGGCTGGGGAAAGTCCGCAACAATGAAGTTCGGCCCTTCAACACACCTGGAATCGAGACCCAATTAAAGGATCCAGGAATGTGGGCTCGGCCATTGCAGATAAATATGTTGGCTATGAAATCAGCCCAACATCATACACCTTCCTTCAGAAAAAAAAATAATTAAAAAAAAATTCTTAACTCACACTTAAAAAAATCTTCCTAAACTAATCACCCATGTGCTATAAAATCAGCCAAACATCATACACCTTTCTTCAGAAAAAAAATAATTAAAAAAAATTCTTAACTCACACCTGAAAAAAATCTTCCTAAATTAATCACCAATGTGCTATAAAATCAGCCAAACATCATACACCTTTCTTCAGAAAAAAAATAATTAAAAAAAAATTCTTAACTCACACCTAAAAAAATCTTCCTAAATTAATCACCAAAACATACGTCTTCGTGTGATAAGTATAACTAGAGAACTAGAGGTGAGCCGAATTCTCTCCAGGTAAAGGGTTACAAAAAATATCATACACTAATTATTAATGTAAGAAAATCTATAAAATAGCAAAACGAAACTCTTAAAAAATGTTCTAGTAAATACTACAATGTCAATGAATGTGAAAATATTATCAGGCAATAAAACAACATGTAATAAGATTCAAATGTAAACATGCCATTACTTGACATCACGAATTTTAACTCCAAATTCCAGATATTGAATAAGTCAAGTAATTTTAAAATAACTAAAAGTTTATGACTCAACCCGATGCATATCCAACCTAAATATCCGACAAAGTCGGTGAATGTTCACGGTGAAAGTTCGTTGAAACCAATCCAAGCAGAAATCCACAGTTTATAATCGGTGCTAGATAATAAAAGTTTACTTCACCTATTGTGAGCTTTACCACTTGGCACTAGTGTGAAAATATTGTCTATCTCCATTGTCCAGTGTCCCACACTGCAGGTGGTCCGTCGCGTGCGAAGTGAGAGGAGCACTTGCTCAGCTTCGGGCAACGCGAACGAGAGATGGCTGCCATGAAGAAAGACAACTTTCAGAAGTAAATGGACTTTTGGACAGTTCTGGAGTTTGAAACAGTTCTTTTGAGGAACATCCCTGTTCATTCGGTGTGGAATCGAAGTGGTTCTTATTCCCGGCTAGGTTTTCCTGCAACAGTTCTTAATCAAAGTTACTTATTGAAATGCAGGTGGTCAATTTGTTCATCAGGGGTTTCATCATGTATTTGGGGGAAATAGAGTTTAGATAAATTCAAAATACTCTCCAGGAAATATCAAAATTTAAAAAAATTTATACATTTCAAGGTAATTTAAGTAGCAAAATTTAAATTTAAAAATTTAAATTTCAAAATTCATATAAAAATATAGAAATGTCAAATAATTGCCAATGCACACTGTTTTTTTTTTTTGGTTTTTTTTAAAAACCAAATATAAATAATACAAAATTGTCATACACTTAAAATAAGAATATAAGTGCCCTACACTAAGATACAAATTAAAATTCAATTATAAATAAAACATATTAAATAACATCAAACTGATGATATCACTGTCAAAACAGAAACACGAAATATTATTCCATGACATCTTATTTCATAAAATACTTGCCATATTCAATTAAATATACATTCAACCAAAGCAACCTTCAGTAGTTAAATTGAAATAGTCAGTAAAAAATGTAGTTTTACTTGAATTATGTGGTGAATAACCAAACAATCTATTCACAAGCAAAACCGAAGTTTAATCAAACATCATTAACAAAGCAATTGTCAACAACCGTAAGTATGGTCGAAACTAAACAATACAAACATGCAATGACCACTGAAATATTCCAGAACTTATCCGTACCAAACAATTTTCTTTACAATTAAGTTCATTGTTAATTACTCAGCTGGGTTAACGTACGTAATTACATAGAAAGGTTCATTGCTAGGTTCTCAATTCCCACTAATTATATTTAAAAAAAAATTAAACATTCAAGAATCTTTCCCTCTAAAATAATGAACTTCATCATTTTAATCTCAAACAAAAAAATCGAATTAACTAAAAAATATTTCCAGAATGTGCATTTACTTTATCCTCAATTCAAGAGCAAAAAAAAATCTATCTAGTGACTGAACGACACATTCCTCTACAATATAACTGCATAACGACGAAACTGAAATATAAAAGCTAGTCCGACCAAAAGTCACACCTTAACAATACTCTATTTATTGCCAAGCTTGGAGTAACTACATAAAGGGGGAGAAGAGGTCTGTACTCTTCGGCATTACAAGATATATACAATAGTACAAGATATCCCAGATTCCCCCTTGAAAGTCGTAAAATTTTCGTAGTCCGCCAGACGTTGTATAACAAGGAATAATATGGGTGCGGTTCACCATCAGTTTTCCCCTTAACCCATATTTCTAAAATCGAACCCTCTCAACAAAGAATTTTTACGATGGGTCAAGCAGCTCACCACAAGAATCGCAAAGCCTTAAGAATAGAAAATTTCCCTGCACTCGAACAAAATCGGTTCTTGCAAATTTACCGTCTGCCTTGCAGGCATATGTTTCTGAAAAGAAACCTTTTGCACACCTGCATAGAACGAATTTCCAACCGAATTCTCGGCACCATTAGGACTGACCACTTTTATGTCACTTTTTTTTGTTATTTTTCTTTTCGTCTGGGAACGTCTTGTTAGATATAATAACCATTTCACTCTAAAAATTCCGAATAAAAATACTGAACAATGATTTTTAATATACGAAGATTCCAACCTTTTTTCATTATATTTTTCGTGCGCATTTTAACGTTTTGTCTGCCATTTACGTTAGATCAGTTAAACATTTTTTTTATCGCATTTTTGAACGTCGCATCAATTCACTTAGTTTCACTTGTTTAATTCTTTTTATTTAGGAACAATTATACGGAAGTAGGCATTCGTCGCATTTCAACCTATACAATTATTCACTGAAATATGAATTAACAATTTTGAAATTAATCTAACCTTCTTCAAACATTTCGCACATCAATTTTTTTTTTATTTTTTTTTCATCGCATTATTTTTTTTCTAACCTATTTTCCAATTTAGCGCAATATTCAACTGTAATTATGAATCTATGTGTAAGAAAAATTCGTCAATCTTTATTTTGGTAGTGAAACGTCACTTACCTTGATTTTGATCGAATTTAATTGGCATTAACTATAATTCACATGCAACAGCAATAGTTTAAATCACGCAACAATCGCAAAATTCATTTTCTCAACTCAAAATAAATATTTCTCAAACAAAATTCCTGTTCGATCAATTCTACAATTTCAATTCTATACGCGCAATTCTTAAATTTTCAATAAATTCCTAACCAATATCACTAACTTCAGTGCAATATCTATCCGCAACTACAAAATTAGTGCATACCAAGTTCAACCAAATTATTGTGTTTAGGTCCCGAAACATCGTAACCTTAATTTGCTATCGAACGTAAATGGAGCAGTATAATTTCGTTACGAAAAAAAAAACACTCACGCAAAACTTAAATATCTTCAATTCGTACAAAACATTTCTTCAATAAATTTTTTCCAATATCCTAAATTCTTACTCAATGCGCAAGTCATAAATACAACCAATCCTATTCTCAAATTTTCCCGTAATTTCCATCCGAAGTTTTGAAATAAGTGTGCGTCAATACGACAAAATTGTGTTTGGTAATGAAACGTCAATTACCTTAATTTTGATTCGATTTTTAATACTACAACACTTATATTCCCAAACGGCGAAATTCAAAACACGCAATCTCAGCAAAATTCAATCCTATAATTCATTATTTCAATAACATATCCTTCAAAATCATTTCGTATTCAATATACTATATCTAGTTCAGTGCGCAAATTCTTTCTTTCTTCTTTTTTTTTTAAATTTCAAATATTTAAACTCCACAATACAAAACATTTCCCTCTTTTATCGTCGAAATTCAAACCCATATGGCAAAAACCATAAAATCGAATGAACACCATTTGCTTTCCGATTTAAACCATTGGTTAATCAAATGAAATACATGACTGTGATAAAAGGAAACTTCTCTAATCAGCTTAATCAAATCTAATTTTTTTTTATAAATTTCTATTTTTTATTTTTTTTTGCGATATAATTTTTCAAACAATTTCCAGTGCGAAACTCATTTTTCAATTTTAACCGATGCTTTCCTCTCTTGCGATACGTTCTTTTTCTTTATTCGCGAATTTCAAATAACACAATTTTAAATCAATTGAACACAAAATTCTTTAACGTCTTAAAGAAAATTATGCTCTGATATTAATCATGCTAATCTTTTATATAATGCACCAACATTAAATTATTGTTCTTATAATAAATTAATAAGTCACTAATAATTTCAAACTCATTGGATTTCTTATTCTTATGACGTTCCCAAAACATTTTTTTTTTCAATATCACATAGCTTTTTACTTCAAGCGAGCTATTAACAACATCAATGTTAGTCTAAACTCAAACATCTAAATTATAATTAATTATTTTATTTCTGTAATATTAAAAAAAAATTATACCAAAATTTCTAAATAAGAGACGGAAAATATTCCTTCGCATATGTTCCAAGAAAACAACGCAAGTAGTGACCAAAGTTACAAGAGAAATTAACTACAGAACAAATGAAATTGGGAATAAAAATTAAATCTACGTTTTCTTATCAATAAATTTTGTAAAAAAAATCAAAATTTTAGTTTATCATTTAAAAACAATTGGTTAATGGGGTAAAATACAATATTTGAAAATATTTAAGTACAATAAATAATATTTTCGTTAAAAAGAAATTAATTATATTGAGATCTACTCTATATTGTCCTCAAAAATCCAAACCTTCCGCCCGCGGTGAGTCAAGACAGTTGAAAAACAAAATAGATCAGAATACCAAAGAAATATTTTAAAATCAAATCTCATCCAGGGTGATCAATCCCAAACAAAATCCAATTCCGATAATATGCTATCTCGTCTAACCATTAAAAAGTTAACGTGGCTGTTAACTATTTGTGCAAATGTTGTTGAATACAATTGAAAACTATCAGTATTATACATTATTAAACTAAAAAAAATATAATGTTTGAAAGTTAAGTAATTCAATCTACTTTATATATATAAAAGACTTAGCTGCCCGCAAATGTTTCCTCTCTACAATCGACTTGAAGGCATTCTTACTAACTGTAAGTCATTCATGCGCGAATAATCGAAAATCGTAAAACTAGTCAGTAAAAGACTTAGCGGTCAATATATCCCCTGGCAAGTGGCAGGTGCTAAAAAATTTTTTTTGGTCTACCTCCGCAACACAACTCAGGAATTAACAAAAAAAATCCTAATTCGAAAAAAATTCAAATAAACTATCTCTCAAAATTAATAATGGTTTAGCTCAATGCAGTAATTTAATCAATAAATTACTTATCTCCTATTAACAATTATTTAGCAAGTTATTTTCACATAAATTAGAAATTGAGAACCCAACTTAACTATACACTCAAACGCTTACTTTCACAAAAATAAATTAACCCTTACTAAAATGGTTAATAAAATATTCGAATACAATAAATAATTAAATAAGCATTTAAATAAACATTTTAAACATTCTACAATATACTTGAATAAAATAATTCCGTTCACCAATTTAGAACATCGAAAAAAAGAAATTGTCTATTCAATTTTGAATACATTTCCAAATTTCTAACTTAGAATGCATTTATTTAAAATTACTAATCATAATTGTAATTTTAATCGCAATTAATGCAAATAAGTTTCAATTATTCCAAAACCATTTGTGTAGAATTCATATACTTGATAAATATAGTACGATATATATATACTGTAACAACATACAAGACTCCAGAATACTCCAGGAACACTCGAACACAAATAAATAATCCATTGTCGTAGCGTAGATAGTTTTATCCAGAAGATTCGAAATTCGTTTAATTAACACTTTATTTATTTATTAAAAACACTTTAGAAATGTTAGTAAAATAATCGGAGTTCGTTCATTTTCGATGACTTCTCGTCCATTTAGGACCACACCTAAATTTACGTCTTTCCCGTTCAGTGTCTAAAAAAGTTCTCCTCTTACTCCCTGCTACGGGGCTGCTTCCAAGTTGGCCGGTAGAGGGCCAAGGACCTAGACGTTGACGCTACAGGCTCCTCCTCCCCTGGGGAAACTTTCGAAGAATGAGAAAGTTTATGATTAGTGTTCATACAAGAGTTATACAACTGTTCCAGGAACCTAGGCAAGTGCCAAGCAAAAATTATCAATTCCCAGTGTCGAGAGAAACCAAATGTTTAAATAAATATATGAAAAGAAATAAATGCAAGTATGAAAAGAAAGAAATAAATTGGGCACATACACACATTTTTTTTTTTTTTTTTTTTTTTTTTTTAGTGAGTGTGAATCCGACTCAAACCATCTGCATTTTGATGCAGCTTTCCTTTTCGATGAATAACTTTAAAATTAAAAGGTTGTAATATTAGTGACCATCGCATCAAACGTGCGTTAGAACTGGCATGAGAATTCAGCCACACCAAAGGATTATGATCAGTCACAATTTGAAAGAAATTTCCATCGAGATAACACTTAAGTTTCGAAACTGCAAAGATGATGGCGGCACACTCTTTCTCACTGACACTGTATCGTTTTTCAACACTGGTAAACTTCTTGCTTAGGTATATAATAGGATGTTCTTCAGTTTCATTGTCTGCCAACTGGGACAAAACTACCCCCATTCCTCGATCTGACGCATCAGTTTCAACTATGAACGGCTTTTGATAGTCTGGTGAGTACAGCACAGGATAGCTGCAAAGACAGTTCTTTAGCTTGTCAAATGCTTCCTCACATTCTTTAGTCCATGTAATGGGACCTTTTCTAGCTTTCCCTTTTAAAGAATCCGTTAAAGGGGCAGCAATCGATGAAAACATTGGAATGTATCGGCTGTAGTAACCGGCTAACCCTAAAAAGGCACGAACTTCAGTTTTACTTTTAGGTGGGCTAAAGTTCTTGATCGCCTCAATTTTTAGTTCAGCTGGCTTTCTAAGACCTTGTCCAACAACATGTCCAAGATACTGCACTCGCGCTTGGGCAAATTTACACTTTGACGGCTTGATGGTAAGTCCAGCCTTTTCTATTCTTTTCAGAACTATATCGACTTGTTTTAGATGTTCAGCGAAACTGTTCGAAAAAATCGCTATGTCATCGAGATACGGAACTGCGTACTCTTCACATCCCTCTAGAAGTTGATATACCATCTTGCTAAATTCGTAAGGAGCATTCTTTAGACCAAATGGCATCCTTAAGGGTTTATAAGTGCCAAAGTTAGTCACAAATGCTGCCAGTCTTTGGGCTCGCTCAGTAAGAGGAATTTGCCAATAGCCTTTAGACAAATCCAGAACTGTTATGTACTGAGCAGAAGACACGATTTCAATTCTTTCTTCTATATTTGGAAGGGGAAAGAACTTTGTTTTAGTGATCTTGTTCAAGTTCCTGTAATCAATGCAAGGTCTCGGATCCTTACCAGGAGCTTCTACCAGAATCATTGGCGACGTACAATCTGAAAAACCAATTTCTATGACTTTCAAATCCAGCATTTTCTGTATTTCGGTTTTCAGAATTGCATTTTGTCTTGGCGATGTTCGATAAGGCTTCGAAAGAATGGACTGTTCTTCGCTAAGTTCAATGTCGTGCATGACGAGTTCGGTTTTTCCTGGGATGTTTGAAAAACACTTCATATATTTCCAAACTAGGTTCTTCATTTGAGAGATTTGGTCCTCATTCATATTTGAACTTTCGCCGTTATCTTGAAACATCTCTTCAAGGTCCAATATATTCGGGTTAGAGTCCACACAAGGTATTTCCATTTGTTCCTCGTCATTTTCTCCATCAAGATCACTTATCAAATAATTTACTTCTTCTGGTCGTTTATAGTATGGCTTCAGCATATTCACATGGTACACCTTTGAAGTTGCTTTCTCACCTGGCAACTGCACAACGTAATTGGTTTCAGAGAGTTTTCTTAGAATTGTTCCAGGACCTGTCCAATGTGGGCTTAACTTGTTTCTCTTAAATGTGGCAAAAATCAGCACTAGGTCTCCTATTCGAAATTCTCTTTTCACTGCTCTCTTGTCGTACCAAGTTTTATTCTTTTGCTGACATTCTTCCATCTTTGAGATTGCTAGTTCTTGACAGCGCTTCATTCGGTTAATCAAGGAGAAGACATATTCAGTTACGGGCTCACCTTCTGTTTCTTCCACGTCCAACCATTTTTCATACAACAGAGTGAGAGGTGTTCGAAGATTCTTGCCATGCACCAGTTCAGCAGGAGTAAATCCAGTGCTTTCATGGGTAACAGTTCTTAGGGCAAACAGAGCTGGATATATAGCTTGCTCCCAATCACTCCCAGACTCCAAGCACAACACCCTTAAGACTCTTTTAACTGTCCGATGAAATCTTTCGATTGGATTACTTTGTGGATGATAGACAGAGCTGTGAACTACCTTTATCCCGAACTTCTCAAGAAAAGTAGTACTGAGTGCGCTGGTAAAAGAGCTTCCTTGATCTAACTGCAAAACCTTCGGAAATCCCATCCTACTAAAGATTTGCATTAAAGCATCAACAACAGTCACAGATGTTATATCTTCTACTGGGACGGCATCTGGATATTTAGATGATAGGCACATCGCAGTTAACAGGTATCTTTTTCCACTTGGAGTGACTGGCAAAGGTCCACAAGCATCGACATTTATCTTGGAAAAGACTTCTTGAATCACCGGAACTATCTTCATGGGAGCCTTCTTTTTGTCCAGAGGTTTTCCAACGCGTTGACATCTGTCGCAGCTTCGAACGTAGTCTTCGATTTCTTTATAACACTGGGGCCAAAAGAAGTGTCTGGAAAAGATGTCTTTCGTCTTTGTTACTCCTAAATGTCCCGATGTTCCCTCATGACAAAAAGCTTTCAAGTCATTTCGATACTTTTTAGGCACAACCAGTAACAGTCTCTCCACTCCCGTCTTGTCCATCTTTCTCTTCACGAGTATTCCATTTTCTAGTTTTTCTAATCCACCAGCAGATTCACTTGGGTTTTCTTGCACTTTTTCCAAAAGTGATTTTAGCTCGGGGCATTCTTTTTGTTGATCTGAGAAAGTTTTAGAATCCACTTTCAACAACGCCAAGCCCTCATAGTTATCTTCTTTAGGTGGGAATGAAAACAGATCATCTTCTTCAATTGTTATTTCATCATTCTCATTTTCCTCTTCCTCCACAACTTCTTCAACTAGGTCTTCGACAGCTTGCTCTTGTTCTGCTTTGCGTCTTCGAGCTCTTGTTTCTATAGCATTGATCTGGTGAGGAACATCTTCATTTTTCATTGTATCTAATAAGGCTGCTGTTTGATTACCCAGCAAGTATCTTCCTTTGTCTAGTTGACATGGCACGACAGCTGCCTTTGTGATTACATGTCCGAATTTTCCTTTCAACTCCACTTCTGCCAACGGCAAGCATACTGGGAATTCGTCCAACGGTTGTTGTACCCAAATGTTCTCTCCAGTTAACATTTTAGGAGTGATTCTGTTGCGGCACACAACGTCGATGCTGGTTCCAGTATCTCGCAAAATAGGCATAGTGAAACCATTTACTTCAGCCATGAACGTATAGGGGGACATAACGTCTTCGTCTCCTTTCTTTATAAGACGGTTGATGTCTGAAGTTCCACCAGTCTTCTTCATCAAGGGACAGTCAGGTCTTAGATGTTCAGTGGAATTACAGCGAAAACATCTTGGTTTTCTGCGTTTTTCGAAGCCTTCATTAGTTTTACTTCTTTCATTTTCATTCTTATCAACCCGTGGTTCGTTTAGAAGGGCCTTTGTTTCAGATTGATTTTTTCCTCTCCATGGTTTGAACTTTTTTTCTTTTGTTGGAAATGTCTTTTTCATGATCATCCTTATGTTTTCATACTCATCCAGTTTTTCTGCGACCCTCTCTGGATTTTTCATCTGGGTCCACTCATCGATAAAATGATTTTTAATTTCCAAACTGGTTTTCCTTTTTATTTGTTCAGATAAAATCAAATTACACAAATCTTCAAAGGTCCTCACTTCCAACCCTCCTATCCATTCGTAGAAATAGTTTTTCAGCTCAAACAAAAAGTCTTTCCAAGTTCCCTCTGGTCCTTTATGGTGATTATAAAAAAGTTGACGGAACTTTTCTGGGCTGAGTTTGTATCGGTTCAGAAGTACCTTCTTAATAGCCTCGTAATCTTCGTATGTTTCTTCCGATTCCCGAGCGATGAGCTGCGCCATTTCAATTGGCAAGAGTCCCGTTAGGTGAGACACCCATTGCTCTTCTGGAAGTCCGATCCTCTTGGCTGTTCTTTCGAAAAGGACTAAGTACAAACTGATATCAGATTTGGAGTCATATTTTGTCATCAAATGGTGTATGTCTTCTCTATGTCTTGGAGCCACACTTGTTCCATTTTTCTCCAATCTTAATTTTTCGAGAAGAAACTTATTTTCCGACTCTTGCTTTTCTAGAAACAAACGATGCTCTTCTAGTTGCTTCCTTTCTTCGACAGCAGTTTGAAGAAATGATTCTACGAATTCTTGTTCGTAATGTGTACTAGCTTTAATGGCTTCTTTCAAAGTTAAAACTGTCGAATTCGCATCTATGTCAATGTTCATTTCCGTAGCGAGGTTTAATAAGTCCCCTTTTCGACACTTTCCCCAAATAGCCATTTTTATAAAAAAAAATATTTAACTACTTTTACCGACAAGATATTAAAAAGTTTCTTTAAATGTCTGAGACGAATCCACACTCGTAATAGACTTCATATACAATAAACCTTTTTTTATAACATATCTTAAAATTCACAAATAAAAGTGTTATTTTCATAACCCTAAACCTTTATAAATTATACAATATCTTTTTTTTTTTTAAAGATAAATAGCAAGGTTTAATTTCATTTTCTACAAGCAATAAGAACTTATTATGATAACGTATTAACGTTAAGAACGTAAGAAATACATTCGAAAAGAAATGTCTCAATGCTTAAACACAAGAATAAGGCAAAAAGAAATAAATTGCAATCAATTTTTTCAAAGAAAATATTTTCACCTATATATTTTTAATGCAAGGAAATATCAAAATCACTTATAACAAATATCCTCAAAATAAGCATTAAAAAAGAAATAAAATGTGACCACGAAATTATTTTCCAATAAAAAATAAAAGAAACAGAATATGGTAAATAAACTTCTTATTCAACAGATGTATTTTTTTTTCTTTTTACTTAAAAAAAACATCAAGAATATATTCAGTCTTTTATTTCGTCCACAGAAAATAACCTCAAAATCCACCTGTCTATAACTAAATAAAAAAAAACAATCGATATTCTTTCTCAGTCAACAGGACGTCAAACCATCCGCCATGTTTGTCCACGAACACATTTTCTCAAAACGAAAACTCGGATGAAAAAGAATTTTTAAACATGTAATTGGGTTCATATAATAATTCTTAACGAATAAATACTCAAATATATCATCAAAGAATTTAACCAGTGCTGTCATTCAAATATTTATACATGAATACACTAAAATTCCTATATATTTTTTATTCGTTAACAAGAAACTTGATAGACACAAGATTTTTTTTAACTGTATAATTACAGGGCCATAGAAAGTAGGAATAAGGGCTGGTTCACCAAGGTCGAAAAGCGCTCATTTTCGCGGAGGGGCTGTGACGTCACGACGCTTACACTCTCTTTCCCCTTGTAATGCGCTATTATGGGAAATGGACACAAATTAAGCTCGTTTTACTAATCTCTATGAGATATATCATCTGAATCATTCAAAAATCTCTCTAATAAAGGTTTTATTTAATCCTAAACATATTTACAATAATAATATTAATAAATTTTTACTCAATTAAGCATAGATATAAACGTAAATAAATGTTCTTTTTTTATATAAATACATCTAATACAGAACGAATACACCACAAAAATTCTTGCAAACATAAATATTTGGCATATCTCTTCATACTATCGCAGTTAACTGTAGCTTTATAATTTTTTTCCTGCAATAAAGTTTAGACATATTTTTTTTACTACTGTAGTATATTTAAACAAAAATTTAATTTCCTGTTATAATTAAATGACAAATACTATTTGTTACCTACTATATGCCGTTAAAGCTTTAATTAAATACAAATTTCATATTATTCAAAATAAGTCTTTAAAATATATGAATTACTACACACGATATACATGAAACTATTTAAATTATGTTCATATTTATATTTAATTGATAAGAATGTTAGTCATGTGTGTTGAAGTAATGTCAAAAATAAACTTACCCACTAAAAATGCAGGTTTTCAAACATCAATTTCCGTTTTCTTTTCTTGACTTTTTTGTTGAAATTTTTGAATTTAACCATTTTTGGGCTTTTTTATCTCGAATGTCCTTTTTTATTTGACCAGCTTGCAAATTTAAATATCGCAGGCGAATAAAAGTTCTTATGCGCGCATACCTTTTGATTGCTTCTTTGCAAACATTCGGGTATTTTTCTTCCAAGATTTCCATCAATTCTCGAGTGACTCTTTTTCCTTTGTATATATCTTTTCCATGAATTGAAGCAAAAATACATTCGAATTGTTCTACAGTCTGGAGCCAGCTCTCAGAGGGCACAGTTAAGCCACCTGCAGAAATCGTTTTAATCCAAATTGCTGAATCTAGATCTTCAACAACATTTGCTGAAATATTTCCGAGACTGGGATCCTTATTTTTCACTTTAAACGCAATATACCCGGAAATATATTTTAGCGCTTCATGTTCCGCAAAAGTCATTAAGCATTGCTTTTGCGAAATAGATGCTTGCTCGACAATCCAAGTCATGGGAATTGTTTCCGAACACAGCTTTTCGCAAACTTGTAAGTCGTCTTCATTTGTAACATTTAAATCTTTCGATATTTCTTCCATGTCTTTTTCAAGAAAAGCATTTTTTAAAATGTCTGCCGTAAGGTAGGCCGGGATCGTCTCTTGCTCTTGAGTGTTTGCTTTAGATGGGACAGCTGGAAGTCTATTTGCTAGAAGTAAATTTTTTAGTCTTGAAATTACCTCTACTGGTGATGGGTGGTCGTAAAAGTTGCCAACGCCTCTTATTTGGCTAAACAAACTTTCTAATGCGTCTTGTGTCAAACGCGAGGTGAGAAGGTATTTAAACCCCATCTTCTTTAAGTCCTTAAACAAACCACAAAGAGATTCTATTGATATTAGTATTGCTTTCTGAAAAGGCAATAAATTTTTTTTACCAACCACTCTGAGTGCAGAGATCGCAATTTTAGTTTTTTCTAAAACTTCACACTGCTTTTCATAAAAGGGAAAAAGTCCAAAAGCAGCTTGTAATGGTTTGTTTCTGGCAGGATCGGGTGTGCTACTATTCATCACATCAAAAAAAGAGTCGATTAACTCAAAAAAATCTGCTGCTTCCTTGTTTCCAGTTAGCAACTCAATGGACTTGGCTGTGGTGGCTGAAAATAAAGTTTTTGCTGGTGCAACTCTTTGTCTCGCATTGCCTTTCACTGTCAAGAAATGTGGTTTCAATTTATGGCACATTTTCATTTCGCCTCTGTCTTTTTCTAGCATTCTTTCAATAATGTTTACAGTTACTACTGTACCATTCTGTATTGTTATTCCCGAATCCAAAAAGTGGTTTCGCAAAAGTTTCAGATAATGAGGAGGATCTGCAAAAACCCAAATATTTCTAATTGTGTCAAATGGATTTGGGAATGATGAAACTTCTTGGCAAATTCCAAGTTCTTTCCAAAGAGTAGCAGATCCCGCAATATCAGCTACAATTGCCACTACAATTATACCACTGATTTCAATAGCCTTAATAATTTCTGTAAGCAATGCTGTAGTCATGTTTTTCTGAAAATCAAAATAAACTGGTTGTTTCCAAGGAGACATTATTCCTCTGGCCAGCACTACTTGCACTTTAGAAAAGGGTCCTAATACTTGATCTTCCGAGCTGTCGTAGCATAATCGACTGTCAATATGCATTTCATCAAAACTTAGGATGCAAACTTTTTCTGGATTATTTAGGGATTCACAGTTCCTTTTCATAAGCAGTAAAACGTCATGTAGGATACCAGGTTTGCAGGAAAACTTCATACACCACCTTCGTAAAGTACTGGCACTAGGCAACGGAATTCCAATTTTTTTATTCCAGAACTCGTAAGCTTTTCGAGATAAAGCTCTCAATATAATTGCTCTAGAAATATCTTCAGCCGTCCAGTAAATTTTATGGTTTTTCGATGTAATAGCATTAATCTGAGTATTCGTTAATACCTTTTTGAGACTAGTTTCCTTAACAATCATCTTTTTATATTTTTCTTTTAATGCAGCTATTTCTTTTTTTAAAAGCCTATTTTCAGCTACTAACCTATGGTTTCTTTGTTGTTTCTTTCTTTGTTTCTGTTTTGACAATTTAGATTTTTGAGATTTTAGCTTTTTCAATTCATCTTCAAGGGATTTAACTTTTTTGCGTAACAGTGGACAAGAAGAACACGTTTGATTTTCCAATATTTCATCGTTAGATGCGTCTTCTTGGCGTTTCTTTTTTGGACTTAATTCATCTAGTCTTTTGAAGGCTCTTTTCAATGTACTTCTTTTTCGTTTTCTAGATTCTCTTAAATTTTTTGAATCATTGATGTCGCAATTTATGTTTTTTGATGTTGGCAAAAATAGAGAAGGCACAGCATTTTTCCTTAAGATCTTTCTTTGTGGCAATCCAAGTAGTCTGTTTTTCATATCGTCTTCATAATCGTCATCTGTGAAGTGGCTACTGCAGATCCGAGCAAAAGTAATATTTACAACATCATCTCTTTTACAACAATGAAGCCATTCCTTTGCTACATTGGGTTCCTTTGGAAATACATGATAGATCAAACCTCTCTGCTTCGTTTTTCTAAAATAGTTTCCGCAAGTGGCTATTGCGCAAGTCATTTTTAAATATTTAATTAAATCATAAAAAACTCAATCAATAGAAATACCTGAGCTAAATTGACAATTAATTAAAACAAGACCCTTCTCTTGAAACCCTTCTATGTCTGATTCTATCGCATTCTAGGTGACTTCAGTATTCGTGCACTTTATACGCGGGCCGTGTTGTAAGCGCCGCTACGTCACAAACCGGTTTTTCGTCCCGTCGCGGGGAGACGTCGGAGAAGGCGAAAACTCAAAGGAATGACATAGCCCTTACTCTTATTTCACTAGCCCTGGTATAATTATCTTATACCATTCAAATATATGTAAATATATTTTTTTCAAGAATTTTAACAGTGCTACCATTCAAAGACGTTTGAACACACTAAATTCTTAAATATTTATTCACTCTTGATATCAAAATATATACTACTTCGCAACAAATATCTATTACGCTCAAAATAACACTAAATTCCAACAATAAGCTACTTAATGCTTAATATTTAACTAAGTTATAAATATTTTTCAAGCAAATAACATAAGTATTTCCGCTTCACAATTGTATCCAGGAATAACTTGTTACCAATAATGGCGCTTTCAATAGAATTTGATAGCTTTTAAAGCACGTTACGAACATTGATATCATACATGAATAGCTATTTTAGAGTAATTAATACAAAACTTTCTGTTTATCATTTCAAAAACAACTCAAAACTCAATTTCCAAGGAATTAACTACACCTTATTAAGTTTTTTACGAGTTAAAGGGTTTTTATTTTTGAAAACCCAAACTAATTTCATAAACAGAATTTTGTATTGACATTTTAGTTTATGCAACCATTTTTTCTCGACACCGGCAAAAGACAAAATTTGCAAAAGGCACTCACCCCAAGAAGTGACGAGATGATGTTGTCGTCGAAAATCCCACCGCTGCCACCATTTATAGGTCTTGTAACAACATACAAGACTCCAGAATACTCCAGGAACACTCGAACACAAATAAATAATCCATTGTCGTAGCGTAGATAGTTTTATCCAGAAGATTCGAAATTCGTTTAATTAACACTTTATTTATTTATTAAAAACACTTTAGAAATGTTAGTAAAATAATCGGAGTTCGTTCATTTTCGATGACTTCTCGTCCATTTAGGACCACACCTAAATTTACGTCTTTCCCGTTCAGTGTCTAAAAAAGTTCTCCTCTTACTCCCTGCTACGGGGCTGCTTCCAAGTTGGCCGGTAGAGGGCCAAGGACCTAGACGTTGACGCTACAATACGTATTGATAAATAGATACGTTAAAAAAAACACATGATAATAAATATTAAAATACAATCGATTATATCTTTAAAAAAAAACTCGAAATAAGTTGCATTTCAAGTATAATTACACTTAATCAGTTATACTTATTCGAATAACCATTAACTAATCATTCAAGTTCCAGAGTATAAGTATTCAAATAGAATAAATACTAAACTTTTAGCATAAAAACACAAGATTTAAAAAGTATAAGTATTTTTAGGAATCTTTCCCATTCCGTTTTAAACCACTCAAAATTAATATTAAAACAAAATTATCAATCATCAATAACATTTTTGTCTTCCCAAGTGCTATCCGTTCGATCAAAAAAGCACGGCACCAGTTGTTGGGCCGGAAAATATGATGCTTTAGTTTAAGGTTTTAATGAAGTACGATACTACTTCTGATAATGACTCTATGCTAATAAGTATACATAATATTGGCCAGTCGTATTAGTGGTTATAGTACGTTGCATTAAGAACTTATAATATTAATTACTTCAATGAATAGATAAGAACTCTATCATAAATATTTAAGAACTACATTAATACTTATATTTTACCGCAATATCCCTGGACAGCAAATGAGAAGACAATTGGTTAACTAATTAAACATTTATTAACATATAAGAAGGCACAACCTACAACCGCGCGGTGTAATACTAGACAGTAATAACAATAATAATAATACAATACTAAATATCATAGTGTGCATTGTCAAGACCCTACCATGATTGTCAATTACATTTAATATCCTGGAAGTATTAGAGAATTATCAACTCACCCCTTTACAGGAACATGACGTGTACTATACGGACCACAAGTACCAGAACTTCCTCCATAACACTTTTATCAACACCTAGATTGAACTTAGTTGAGGTACGGTAATTGGGATGGTAGCTAGGGGCTCAACGGCACCCAACTCATCGGAAGATGCTTATAAGAAGGACACTGTTGGTGTCGGATACCAACCATCTCCACAATTCCAATTACTAACACATTTCACAACTCTTCAACAAGAAGCACACAGGGTAATTAGTTGATTGGAGTCCACCAACAATACGGATCAATACAGCTTTAATTATAGTGAGCAAGTTGAGAATACGCTTAGTCACACGGCGTCTCTGGCAAGAGGGACCCAATGGCACCCATGTCACTTTACGTAGGGTCGGGCCGAGGGCCCAACGGGCACCCAGCCCTCTGTTGAATCTTAGGTTTCTTTTTGGACTCTCTCGTGACTGACCTCAGATCTCGCGGTACACGCCGACGAAATCTCTAAACTCCACCCATGTAAAATGTTGCCCAATTACATAATTTCGGACATCCCCCCAGCACAAACTCCCACCTTCGATTTTAAATTGAGCTTAGGCAGTGGTCAGGATAGTGACAATTACTGGAACCCCATAGGATGTGAAAATCCTCTGAAGTTTACCGAAGGTTCACCCGAAGACATAACTCCAGGTTCCCCCTGTAATAAAACTTCCTGACACTGCCTTTGTGGTATAACGTCATGTCCAACAAAACTCTTTTATGCTGGACACGGCCACAGCGGCGCCAGACAGGAATTCATGCGGCTGGGGAAAGTCCGCAACAATGAAGTTCGGCCCTTCAACACACCTGGAATCGAGACCCAATTAAAGGATCCAGGAATGTGGGCTCGGCCATTGCAGATAAATATGTTGGCTATGAAATCAGCCCAACAGTACCTTTACCTTGATCACTTTATTTAATGTTGCCTAAATTTTGTAGTCAGCCAACAAAGCTTAAATTATCTGAATACCACACACAGCCTATTCATCTATTATCTATCCATTCTTGACCTAATCATCTATTTGGCTTTTTAACTATCTATTTCAAAGACATCAGTTAAATATTTGTTTCTATAAAAATGCATTTTTAAATAACTATTGGTTTTCTATGAATCCAACCTAAATTATATATAGACCTTAATAATTTTTAATGTATGTATACAAATTACTTTCGCTGACATGGATACAATTATTTTAGACATCTAACAAATTTTCATGGAGTTCCACCTTCCGAATATTAATTACGAGCTGGCTATTAAACCTACTCACGGAGGCATTAATTAGTCAGACGGAAACGTTTAAACTTAACTAAACTTAACTTGTAGTCTTACTAATATGTCGTATCTAATAGACAAGTAGTTTTGAAGTAAGCAATATTTATTTTTCTATGTGTCCTAAGTTGTATAGTATTTTGTTATTAATTATTATAAAATTTGTTATATTTAAAAAAAAAAAACATTTCACTTATCGTAAAATACGGCTCTAAATTACGAGGCGGAATTGGATGTGTTATCAGTAATTAGCCATAATTGGCTATGCCTCGTAATTTAGAACCTTTGTCAAGAGACGAGTTTCTTTTTATGATTCCATTCTTTTTTAAAAAAGAAACTCGTCTCTTGACCAGGGTTCTAAATTACAAGGCGTAATTAGCTGTGTCGGTCGTAATTGGCCATAATTGACTACGCCTCGTAATTTAGAACCCCGGTCAAGAGACGAGTTTGTTTTGTATGATTATTCTTTTTTATAATTATTTCTTAGGATTCTGTCTTTTTTATGATTCTATTCTTTTCCCCCCTTCTTGATTAGTAAGTGTCTCAATTTTTGATGCATTTGGATTATTCATTCAAGCTACAGACCACTTCGAATAGCGAGCGTTAATTTATAAGCCCATGTACATCACTCAGAGAAAGCAGCCAACATACTATAACAAGAGTTTTTTGTGTGTGTTTCAATACAACGCATCTCTTTATAAAGTATCTATTCAGCTACTAACTCCCCGGCGCAACAGCCCATTACTGGGCCAAGGCCTGCCGTGCCCATTTCAGCTTTCGTGACCTAGGGCTCTGGGATGCTAGGCATATGTCCAGGTAAGGTGGTCAGCCTCACGCGGAATCCCCAGGGTTTAGTTCCCAAGCATGCTTGGTACCCGTTTTATCGACCCACTCAAGGGATGAAAGGCTGGGTCAACCTCGCCCAGTCCGGGATTTGATCCCCGGACCTGTGGCGTGGTTATGCGAAGCACTACCACTCGGCCACTGGGCCTCTAATCAGCTACTACTGCATTCAATTGCAATCTGCGATATTTCCGAAACATCGATTGGCATATCTTAACCCTTTCAGTCCCAAAAATTTACTACACTACAGAAACATCTGATATTCACAAAATAAGCTTATTTTAGGTTAAATATAAGATTTCCATCAGAAAAAAAATTCATTTGAATTTTTTATATGGTTTTTGAAATAATGCCAAAATTTTTTAACTGTGGAAAACAATAAAATAAAAAATATATATATTACCTAAAAACCCTACGAGTTATATATTTTAAGGTATTTGACCATATTATTTTTTAAAAAATTAATGATTATTTTAACCGAAATAGTTTAAATTGTGTTTTAAATATGAGGAACTGAAGTGAACTTTTCAAATATCAGGTGAAACGCTTGTTAGCTATTTTCTAAATAAAAAAAATTGTAGTTATGATATCTATTGAGATTAATGTAAACTATTGCCGAATAGAACAGAGTGTGAAGAATCGAATGATGTGTGTTTGGATGTCATAACGGGGCATAAACATTTAGAAAAAAAATATTGAAAGTGTTGATGCCAAATGGCATCACTGAGACTGAAAGGGTTAAATTACTAAAATTGGATTTAATAAACATCTATTGGACGATAACAAATTATAGTAGACTTCATGTATATTTACGATTGTGATCCACGAAGAATCTCTACTACATCTAGATTGTATACTTGTTATACCAAACACACTGAATTTTGTAACATTACGTACTTTTATGGAATGAACAATAACCAAAAACCAAGAGAAACCTGTTGCATTCTTTAAGAGGTCGATAAGCACATTGTCAAATGAATTTTATGAAATAAAATTTAACAAAATAAGCTTTAATAAAACGAATAAAATTTAAACAAAAGATGCTAATTAACCCATTTTATTATATGTAATTATTTTTATTAGAGGTTGACGTAATTTTTTATTCGATAACAAAGATTAAAAATATTTTTCACTAGTTCCTTTGTTGGCATTGAAAATGTCTCCAGATTTTTTTTACTACAAATTTTAATATCTAAAAAGAAGACATGTTTTTATTATACTTGATTTGTATTATAACAATAATATCATAACAACGCACAATATAGCTAATATTTTTTTTTAACAATATGTAAGATAATTGGGAAAATAATTAACCAAAATAATGAAAGTAATAGTTACAATTCTTTACTTAATATGAGAAGTCAAATATTAATTAAAATTTTGAAGAACTTCGGTGAAAATAAGGTTCTAAGGCGCTTTTTTTAAAAATTAATTTCAAACAGTCTATTTATAGTTAGTTTCCCGATGTAATTAAAAAAATAAAGCTACGCTATTTTTGCGTTGGTATCGCAAGCATGTTGCAATTAATTTTTATCAGAATTATATTTTATAATAATATTAATAATAATTAAAAATTTAAAAAATAGAGAATTAATAAAATTGATTTTTCGAAGTAGTTATGTAAAAATTGAAATTGTAATAATATTATACCATTTCTTATATATGACCATTAAGAGTAGGATTGCTATATAAAAACACAACAACGGTAAAAAGATGTCTGTAAAGTTGTGCAATGCCTCGATCTTCTGACGGGCGAGTAAAAATTGCACATTCATTGTCCTTTTCTTTTGTGTTGATGAACTAAAAAAAAGATAAATCTGCAATGTATTGTTTCATTCATTTTTTTAGTTGTTTTTTATTACACTTGGTCTAGATCAAGTCTAGACCAGGTCAAAAATACCGTTTGCCCTCAAAAAGTATCAACAAGCGTTGAGTTTTGAAAAAGTCACTCTTCTGCGAAACCAAACAGGAGATCAGATGGTCCGGAGAAGCTTGGCATCTTTTGTCCTGGGGCCCGGATGGCCGAGAGGTTTGGACCATAACACTGGCAGTCTACGTGCTGTAGAGGGTGCTGGTTCGATTCCCGCATTTTCCCTGGGTGTACTTCCTGTCTCTGTGACAGTAAAAATTCTTTCTGAGTCTGTCTTACTTGACGAAAGCTTATAAACGGGTCTCTGATCAAGCATAAGAATCCGGGATATATACTTACCCTAGCCTACCCCTTTTGTCCTTGAACGAATGCAATTTTTGGGTTTTGCCACACTCTAAAAGAATAAAAGCTCGGAAACGACGAAATTTTCCTTAATTTTGACGATTCCGTTACTGGCAAATGCTCCGAGCTTTCGTTTCCTCAAAGTGAGGAAATTTGAATCGTCATTTTTATGAGGATTTGAGGGTCGTATAATCTAAAGAAATATTTCGTCACTTTTGATCATGTGAGTACAACAATGAGATTCAGTTTCACTTGGTGCAGGTTCTGATCAAACAGGTGGCAGGGGAAAGGCTCCCCTAGCAAAGCTGGTTCGGGATGTCAAGATGCCTGGGGGGCGAAGGGGTCTGGTGGCACAGCAGAACACCTTCCTCGAAAATATTATCCGGAGATATATCTCGCTCTGTAAGTTGGACATTCATTCTTTCTCAACTCATGCAGTCAAACCTCGTTAACTCGACACACTCTAAAAATGAATGCTCAAAAACGACGAAATTTTCCTTAATTTTGAAGATTACGTTTACTGGCAAATGCTCCGAGTTTCCTCAAAGTGAGGAAATTTGAATCGTCATTTTTATGAGGATTTGAATGTCGTCTAATCTAAAGAAATGTTTCGTCATTTTTGAGCATGTGAGTACAACAACGAGATTCAGTTTCCACAAAAGCAAGATACAGAATCGTCACATCACGATCGTAAAACTGAGGATTCGCGTTTACTCAAAAGTCACGTGATAGTTTGACGAAACAATCCTCAAAATTAACGAAATGCGGCTTGAGGATTCATGAATCGTCAAAAATGAAAGTGTTGTTTCTGAGAGTGCATATACTTTGATAAAAAAAAAGTCCGCATAAATATTTTAAATTTACGTAATTATTGTTTAAAACCATGAACAGTTTTACAGATATTGGTTACTTGGCTGCAATAGTTGTTGAAAAACAACGAAGAACCAACTTTTAAGTCGGCCCGCGGGCGCAATGGTTAGAGTGCTAGCCTTTGGAGCTGCTGTGCTCGGGTTCGAATCCCGGTAAGGCATGGATGTTTGTGCTTGTCAATGAATGTTGTTATTTGTCTATGTGTTTGGGTCGTCCTTCTTTGTGTGTCTCTTGTGACTGTCTCTTGTGACTGACTGAGAGCTGGGTAATGGGCTATAAATCTTACATTCTTCCCTTCTAGAGGGCGCAATCACTGTCATTTTGCCAACGTTCAAAAAGAACTTTAAAAGAGCTTTTCTTGATATCATTTGGAAGGCATATCAGAAAGTTTGGGTCTATTAATGCTTAGATATAGGTTCAAGATCTAAAACGAGTGATGAGTGTATGAAAAATGACCAAACGATATTTTTTTTTTTATAAAATTAGGATATTTAAATATATTAAAATTTATTTCTAAAGCGAGACATCATACCAGTTTTCGATATACTTATTTAAAAGCCTTACTGTGACTCCAAATAAAATATAATTAGATAGAGTATTGAAAAATATATTCTTATTATAAACTTATATAAATTTATCTACCCAATCTTGTCCATGTGGAAATTATACCATACTTTTAAAAATGTAATAGTATCTTATGTATTTTTCAGCAATTCTTTATTTATATAATTTTAAAGTTTTTAGATACATTTCAAATATTTTTTTAAAAGCGTGAATACTGAGCCAATCTATTATAAAATTAACTTATTTTCTGAAACATATATATATTCTTTCAATTATTTAATGAAAATAAAATCCATTAAAAATTAAAGATAAATTATACAATATCAACAATTTAATAAAATTCATTCAAAACTTCATCCGAAAAAATATTTCATAATAAGATGTTTTTGGAATTTTGGACAATACTTGACCCTGTATGTATATCCCAAATAAGTATATACCAAAACAGAAGTTTTCTGTAACGAAGTTTTCTGTTTAAAGTAACTTTTCTTTTACTCATACTTACACTATCCCTGTCTTAGCTCCCAACCGCAAAATTGCGCGGAAACTACCAGAAAAGGGCGCGCTCCTGACGTCACAGGTCACGTGAAAAGGGGGCGAGCGAAAAAGGGGTGCCGTTACCCCCAAGCCTCCCTTTCCACAATCGCCCCATTCGCTCTAAAAGGTACACGGCTTTTTCGGCGCTGGCTCTTCAAAGTACTCTTAATTCTTGTACAACAGGTGGTTGAAAAAAAATATTTCACGACAAAAGAAATTAAGTTTATTTTTTTTTCGTAAAGGGTGAACTTTTTAGCTAAAAAGAAGTTTTGGAGATGGTGAGTGTTTTTTGTTTTGTAATAAAAAGTTTGCATTGGTATTTACTTGCCTTAGCAAAATGTTGTATATAGTTTTCTTGAATGATTTATTTTAAATTTGTATTGTGTGTATGCTATAATTTGAAAAACTTTCTTAAAGGATCGTGATGTATTTGTCTTTAAAATGAATACTTTCTTTTAATTTTTACATAAAACAAAAATTATTTAATGTTTTCAAAGAGACTTTTGGATGTTTTATAATTATTGGATATTGTTTGTATTCAATTTAAGTTTATTATGCATTGTTTTTTTTAAATGTATTTAAATTTCAATTAAATGAAATAACAATTGCAAGTAAAGTTTATTTCTAGTTTTTAATATAACTAGTTGAAGTAGTTTTTATAACGCAAATTACTAAGCGTTGTACAAAAAGCGTCTTAACTATGCGCTTAATAATTATTTAAGGAAAAATACGTTTAAAATTAAGATATACATAGTTTATTACATATAATAGTTATATATTTTTATTAAAAAATATCTATTTTACAACATAAGATTTTGGCTATAAGATTAGTAAGATTAGACCAAAAATAAAATATTAATATTTAATTTAAAAAAATTAAAAGCATTTAATAAAAAGTTACTTTTTGTTTCAAGTAATCAAGGTTTTAGTATATTTTTATTAATGATTAAAATACAATTAGACAGATTTAATTTTTAATTTTAAGAATAAATCTTACACCTTTTTACGCAACATTTACAACATTCATAATTACTCTTTTTTTCTGAGCTAATATTTTTCCAATGCTAATATTTTTGTATGTAATCCTTACGTCAATTAAATGATTTTCTTTAATTAATGGCCAAAACATTTTTATCTAGGAGATATGATCCTAAAATAATCTTCATAAATAAAAAAAAGAATAAGAAAATTTTTCTTATGGTAGGTTATGAGGTATATTTTGTAATTTCTTTTTAGTTTTTGTTTTTGTAGTATAATTTTTATGTATCTACAGTTTTAAAAATACATAATCGAAAATGTGAATGTGAATGAATATAATTTGTTAAAAAGAAAGTACTTTTTCTGAACGTTTAAAGTTATTTAAAGAAATTGGAAATAAAACAAACTTTCATAAGAAATATATAAAAAAAAATTACTAACACAGTTACAATAATGTAAAATAGTAATTGTGTTTTGGTAAACATTTCTCAACTAACATCATGTTGTAAAAAAATTGAATGTCTAAAATTCAAAGAAATTTTTTATTGCAGGCTGTTTCGCGTTAAATCTTCAGTAGTTTAATGAAATACCCTAACGCCGCTTCTACTCTTATTGGACGGGATGACCGATCTGCTGTCGGCTTCATCACTTGTTCGTTGGTAGTAATAAAAACCGTCTCCAATAGCTAATATGCAACCTCCTGTGCTTTCTCAGATCTGTTGCGAATAATATAAACTTTTTTCAATTCTTCTATTATTTTTTTTTTACAAATTAACATTTTTCAACGTTTTTTTAAAAAACTTTTTACTTGCTTAAGCCCCGTGACACACTTTGTTATACACGAGGCGTTTTTAAGCTTGTTTTAAATGACAAAAATAGCTATATGTAGAATTAGTAGGTTGTATTATATCAAGTGGAGCTCAAAAAATCATGAATTGTAAAACAATTTTTATGACAAATTCCAATAAAACTTATGTCGATTAAACAGATATTCATTACCAATGATTGAAATTTACTACTGAAAAACATTTTTATTTGCTTAATTAATATTTTTATGCAATACTTAAAACTAATTCTTGATTTAAAATCAAATCCATTTTTTAAATAGCAAACAAAACAATTTAATTCTTCGCTTTCCGTGGATTAAACAGCTTTAGTATATTACCCAGTGCTGATGGCCATTTGAATGTGTGATGGCTCTCGCTACCATTTTAACGCTCCGATTACAATAAATCCGAGCTCTTTGTGGACGCTAAAGTATACCCAGAATTAATTTTGCCTTTAGAACCCAAGCCAAATGTGTACTCAGAGGCTTTCAGAGTATGTGATTTAAATGTTGATCTTTGTCAAGTATAATTAATTATTTTAATTACCTTAAGAAAACTTTTTTTGTGATTCCATATCCCTTTTATTTATGTCGATGAATGTAAGCGTAAAATGAGTGTTTTTTTCAAACAAAATCATGCATAAAAATACTTCTATATACTAACGTTTAAAATTTATTTTTGAGTGCTGCTTCATTTACGTTTTACTGATTTTTTGCATGCTTTTTTTAAACTCTTCTGTATAGAAAACTTGCTGAATTTAAGTTTTTTAACCTCTGGAAAGAATTTCAGACGCGGCAATAGTGAAATAAACATAATTAATATGTTAAAAAAATAACCGATTTATTAGTAAAAACTCTTATCTGTACTCATAGCAAAGATTTGTTCATGCAACAAGTGTATGATGCAAAACTTTTTAAGTGAGGAGAAAATTAAAGTTATTTTACAAGAGCCGAAAGGATAAGTGAAGTATTTTACCATATTTAAAAAAGTTCAATTTCTCGACTTCCTTTTACATATATTATTTTTTTTATAATCTTGTGCAAAAAATCATTTTGCCTTTCATATTCCAAAAGCGTTAGACGTATTATTTATTACATGCTCAATTTAGAATTGTGTTGCAAAATGTAGGCTGTGTGATATGGGATGAAACGTATAAAATGAAGCAACCTTAACGCAATTGTCTTAAAATTAACCTTTCACGTTGGTTTCTTAATAACTTAACTTTATATGCACAATTAATGATTTGAATGTGTGGAATTTTTTTCATGGGGTTATTGAAACACATTTAAATGCATTAGTGTTTTAAAATTATACTTAAAATTAAACGCATTAGTGTTTTTTTTTAATTTTATTTAATATTAAACATATTAATGTTATGATTAATGTTTAAAATTTAAAGTATCAGTGTTTTTAGTTTATATTTAAATATGGACATAATAGTATTTTTATATTATATTTAAAATGATTTTTATGACAATTTCAATTTTTCAAATGATCACTACGTTTACGCGTGTACTCCCACATTTATTTTTCATGCTGCTTTAAAACAGAAAATAACTGATCATTAATACATCATAAAGCAGAACTTTAAGACAAAAAAAACTTGATCAAATGAGAATGCGCAGATTGTTTATAATTAAGTTATTTATAATTTAAGAAAATGAGAAAGATTGAAAATTAATTTATTAGTGATCTGGTAATTGAACTAATTTAAACCGGAGTGTTTGATTTAAACGTTACTTCATTACTCTATTAACTTTTTAAGTTAATGGTATATGAATGCTTATGTTAACTACGCAGATTTTTTTCAACTCAAATTCGTTAATTCAAACGTTTCATAGAAACAAAAAGTCTGGTAGTTCAATAAAATATGTGTGAAATCCCCGCGGCTTATTTTAATTATCAAAATACGCTTAAAATGTATTTGCATAATTAAACTTTAGCATTCTTAAAAATTAAAGCGCAAATTATTCATTCCAGCCACTTAAACTATTAGTGTTTTAAAATCTAACTATTTTTTTTTGTCGAATGTCTTTTATATTATTAATTTAAGAAATTAAGAAAAACTGTGAGTAATTAGTAGATTATTTTTCACTTATTTTTCGTAACGTCCAAAAAATAGAAATATTACTAAATTGAAATTTGCTAGTTTACTTTTTTAATAATTGCCTTTTTTCGTGCATTAAAGAGTCGCTATGTGATCTTTAGTAATTAGAAATTACACAACCAATAAGTAATACAATTTTTACTTTTTAATTTAATGCAACATCAAAGATTTTAACTGTTTAAAATTTATTGAATAAATTGTCGACATTATTATTATTATTATTATTATTTATTATTATTATTATTATTATTATTATTATTATTATTATTATTATTATTATTATTATTATTATTATTATTATTATTATTATTATTATTATTATTATTATTATTATTATTATTATTATTATTATTATTATTATTATTATTATTATTATTATTATTATTATTATTATTTATTATTATTATTATTATTATTATTATTATTATTATTATTATTATTATTATTATTATTATTATTATTATTATTATTATTATTATTATTATTATTATTATTATTATTATTATTATTATTATTATTATTATTATTATTATTATTATTATTATTATTATTATTATTATTATTATTATTATTATTATTATTTATTATTATATTATTATTATTATTATTATTATTATTATTATTATTATTATTTATTATTATTTATTATTATTATTATTATTATTATTATTATTATTATTATTATTATTATTATTATTATTATTATTATTATTTTATTATTATTATTATTATTATTATTATTATTATTATTATTATTATTAATTATTATTATTATTATTATATTATTATTATTATTATTATTATTATTATTATTATTATTATTATTATTATTATTATTATTATTATTATTATTATTATTATTATTATTATTATTATTATTATTATTATTATTATTATTATTATTATTATTATTATTATTATTATTATTATTATTATTATTATTATTATTATTATTATTATTATTATTATTATTATTATTATTATTATTTATTATTATTATTATTATTATTATTATTATTATTATTATATTATTATTATTATTATTATTATTATTATTATTATTATTATTATTATTATTATTATTTTATTATTATTATTATTATTATTATTATTATTATTATTATTATTATTATTATTATTATTTTTATTAATTATTATTATTATTATTATTATTATTATTATTATTATTATTATTTATTATTATTATTATTATTATTATTATTATTATTATTATTATTATTATTATTATTATTATTATTATTATTATTATTATTAATTATTATTATTATTATTATTATTATTATTATTATTATTTTGAAAATGAAAAGTATTTTTATTCGCTTTCACATAAACAAATCTTAAAGAAGTATAAAGGGTGCAATCTTTTAAAAATTTGTCCACACTTTAATTGTGCCACACTGGTAAAATAATTTTAAGTTTAGATATATAAAGAATTACTTTGGTACTGCTAACTTGAATAACTAACTATTTGAAGACTACATAAAAAACTCATTTTGCTAAATAATTTTGACAGAACTGTAAGCGTTACTTTTCGCAAAAAACATGAATTAATCTTTCAAAGACCGCTAGACTCATTGACACAAAACTTTGATTTTTTTCTCTAATGGGGCTGGAATAATGGCGGTCAATCCTTTTACAGACTCAGCAACTCAGCATATTCCCCGAACTGAGAGACCTTTTTTGTGGCACCTTCAAGATTTTGACTCGCAGATTACAATGAATCTGAACTGTCTGTGGATGTTAAATTATGCCGAGAGAACCCACGACAAATAAGCCCTCCTGGGATCTTTTACATGCCACATAATCATATGACTTGCCTGGCTAAGATTTTCCCATATAAAACCATCATTGAAGAGTTCAATGTGTGCAATGCGTTGTAGCATTTTCAAAATTGGTATCAGCCAAACAACTTTTGTAAAGTATGAAATCGCTAAAAAATATTTCTCCAAATATAAATAGAATTACCGCGTTATAGTATTTCGTTATAGTAGTTCATTGTACGAAATTCTCATAACTTCTCATTGTTAGACGTACCTCCTTTTGAGTAAGTTCTTTTTTCCCTCAACATGTTGTTGTTGTCGTCGTGTGCCTCCAGGACGTAGCCTGGAAGGCAAGAGGGTTGCAGCAGCAAACGTTACACAAGGCTTTGAGTACCCATGAGAGGATGGATGTCTGACTTCTACTCCAAGATGGCGCCGCCTCCTCAATTTAGTAATGTCGCTGGAGGTGCGGGGCAATTTTCTCCAGACGACCTGCACCCATGGTAAACAGCGCTATGACTGACCACAGGACTTTCGGAACCACAGATTTAACGAGAACGTTCGCCGCATGTACTCAGGACAACACAAATATGCATGCCTTAGCCTACCCCCACTCGTTTAGCAAGCGAGGGTCGAAACCGCTATACTAATCTAGGCGACTTCCCTCAACAATTCAAAAGAATATGATAATGGTGATGTTTTTTTAAAAATATTTTCGCTCAGACGGAAGGGCTCCAAGTCAGAATAGTGTCACGTTTTTTTAAAAAGATTCCCCGTGTTCCACTATCCTACAGACGAAAAAAATGGTAATCTATAGTGAAACAAAATCAACTGAAAGGATGATTCGAACAGGGCGGAGCGTGTTTTGTTTGTGGGATAGAAGACAGTGTTGGACGTAGTTCTGGACACCAAATAGGCGTGGCAGTTGAAGTTTGGACGAATTACTAGTGGGGTATAAAACAACGTTTAAAGTAGCTGAAACGATACTATTGGTATGGCTGATCCGGTCGTTCATTAAGGGGCTCATCGAGACACCAAGACAATGACAATACCTGTTACATCTACAAAATCTGTCCTAAAGGTCTTAGCGTTAGATTTTACTTCCAGTTCCTTTGGTTGCCAACTCAATGGTCAAACTTGGCATTCAAAAGTGTTGTGTGTCTAAATTCAATGCGACCTAAATTAAAAGGCCGACGAATTAAGCAACATAACGTCATACTAGTAGACCTATTTCAAGATGTTGACCAATGAACATTGGTCAAAATCACAGAATCAATGTACAATTATTACGCCAGGCATCTTAGTTCGCCGTTTTTCTTCTATGTGGTATAACTAAATTATCATTTTATAATGCAGTTCTGTATACAGAGGTTGGAAACATACAGTCCGTAGAGTTATCTCAACTCAGTCATTGCACTAGAATTATGCCGACCCGGATGCGTAACGGTTAGAGAGCTAGCTTTTGGAGCTTCTGGGTCCGGGCTCTAATCCGGGTAAGGCATGGATGCTTGTGTTTGTCGAGTATATGCGGAGTACGTGCTCGTTAAATCTGTTGGGTCAGAAAATCCTGTGGGTGGTCATTGTGCAGTTTCCTACGGGTACACGTACCTGGAGACTATTTCCCTCCCTTTTAGGGATACGTCTAAATTGTGGAAGTGGCTAGCGATAGATGGCAGCATCTGTCACGTGTGTGTGTTGTGTCTGTCCTACTTGACGAAGCGCCTTACTTGTAAGCGGGTCTCTGACCAAGCACACAAGCCTGAAAACATATGTCTACCAACCAACTTGCATTATTATCAAACTTAAGCCTTGTATTCTTTTCCCGTTAAACTCTATTGCATTAAGAGTTGGTATTTTCGGCCTGAGAAGTGTAGCCAGCGTGTGTGTTCCTCAATTTATCGATTTTCATATCTTACATTGAAAACTATTTACAGAAAAGTTAATTAAAAGGAAAGGAATTTTGGGAATACAAAAAAAAAATTGCCTAATCTGTGCTTGGTCCCGTCCTTCTCAAACAGTGCTTAAGTTATTAGTTTCCGTAATTTAGTTTCTCTAGTGGAAAATAATGGAAAGTTTGAGAAAAAACTTGATATGAAAAAATAGCATAATA